>OZ026856.1:17467796-18080082 GCA_964023215.1 Eledona agricola | reverse complement strand
AGCTAGTTTAAGGCAACATAATCTGTTGAATACTAGCGAAACCATTATAGCACTGAACTACGGTCGAGAAGAATGCCCGAAAAGTCACTGACATATAGGTATATTTGAAATTAAAGGGTATGGAAATTATTTTACAACTTCGTAGAATACTGCTTTCAGAGAACTTTAAGGCAGCAGATGAAAATGTGGTGAAAACTACTTACGGAAAGGTCGACAGGAGGCTTTGCAAGATGGTCTGGTTGTGTTCGTTTTTGATGGTAACTATGAACTGATTGGCATCGACGGTGTTATAATCGTACAGTCCTGGTCGCATTTGGAACCTGCAAAATTCACCACGAAATCCTCTGCCAATGGCTCCTCCGCCGATTCCTCCCACAGGAACTCCTAAATTTCAATAATTTATTCAATTTAACGCAGTGGCGGCTAATGCTAAAGGGCACAGGGGTACGTTGCCTACTGATGCTAGAGAAATAAATAATTTTTTATAGATTTTAATTTGTTTTGGTTTTCTCAAATATTTGAAAAATTATCTACATATATGAAATATTATCTTTATAACTATATAAAAGATTATTTATTTCTCTAGCATCTCTAGTGTCCCTGTGCCCTTTAGCATCAACCGCCACTAATTTAACGTTTGGGACGACTCACCGTATATTTGTTGCGGCTTCAGAAGACGAAATAAATTCACAAAAATTGATCTCCCGCGGAATTTTCGTACGATCATATATAAAATGTATCTATGACGACAAAAGTTAATACAATGTTCGTTACGAAAACAAATTACCGTAATAACATCGGAAGAACCACACCCATGTGTTTAAGTCGTGGGACAAAATCCACCCCTCGTGTGTCGGGGTACTTGTGGTCCAGCATTACTTTTAGTCCATATTTTGGTATGCATGTTACCGGATTTTCGTCGGTCATTTTGAGCCGCTGTTTAGAAGTTCACTGGTCTGCTGCCCTTTTGATAAATAAATCGAATGTGCGTTGATAAGCGGGTTTGATTGTGCACTTGTTGGCTACAAATAGAATACGCAAAATTGTTCGGCTAATTTCTATATAAATTCTGACTACACAAGGTCGTCATTATCGAAACAAACGCCGTTATCGTCGTTAAATAAAACATGATTTAGAACGCACATAACAAAATAAAATGAAATATCTGCTTACTGTTGTAAAACTGAGTAAATAGTTTGAGTGGACACGAACAGGAAGTAGCAGCAGGTGTAAAAATGACCCATAAAACTGTAGAAAAATAAGTAAAATATCGCGGGATAAAATATACCTTTCGATCTATTAACTGGGAGTATCAATTCGGTTGCGTCAGACGCCTTTCATTTTATTACACTTGCTTCAAAAATTTCACACGACCTATTTATTATCAAGTTTATGTTTTGGCAGATAAGAAGAACTGCAACTAATGCCGGCTTGAATGCAGTTTATAAAAGCATTTACATAACAAGGTTGCACTCTGAAAAAATTAGACGTTATCGGTTTTATAACGTGTCTAAGAATATTTTCTTTAGTCTTAATCTTCACTTTGGAACTAAGGTTGCACTAAAACAAAGACTATCTTTCTGGTGACTTTGGCAACACAAAAGTTTTTTGTCCTCAGGTTCAGCGGTGCCCACAATCGAGCAAAGTTTTATTCATTTTTTTTACAAAGATAATTCCAAATTAAAAAACTTCTATTTCTGAGTTTAATAAACAAAACTGACACAATTCCACGATATTTCATTATTCGAATACGAATGAACTTAACTTCAAATTCGCGCCGACAATTATGTAATTAAAAATAAGGAAGTAAATGAGCTCACCCTCGTCGTCAAAGCCATTCAATCACGCAAAATTCGTCGAATAAATCGTGCAAAAATTCTTGTATGAGTGTCTCCTTATCGTGCTTTTAAACGATTTGTTTCCGTTTTAGAGCGAAATAAAACCGAATTAAGATTTCTCCAGTTTTCTCTGAGGCGCGACTTCTGGGAAACCCGGCATAACTAGATATTTTCGGTGTTTTTTTCTATCAAAAACCGCATCTCGATATACAGGGTGTTTTTTTTAAGGCGGCCATTAGAAAATTTTTAACTTCCTATAGTGCTATAAATTTGAAATTTGGCATACAGTCAAAATCGGCCATTCTGAATCGAAATAAATTATTTTCAATATGGCGGCACTTCCGCTTATACCGAAAGTGGACGCCATCTTTGTTATTTTAAATAGAACACCATAGTTTTTATTTAATTTTCGAATACCCTCTCTCTTTTTAAGTATCTTATACTTATATTGTACTTATCTATCTATCAAAGTTTTGGAGATATGCGCACTTTTTTACAAAATTTTGCAATTTTAGTGGTCTATTCAAAAAATGATTTTGCAGTAACCATTGGGAAAATGTACAAACTATTTTTTCCAGTTGATAGAGGAAAGATTGCAAAATTGTAGGCTGTCCTCAAAAGTAACTGTATCACATTCTGAGTACTTACAATAATTTAATGAAAATGCCCAAAACAAAACGTCAATATTTCATTTTTTTTAAATGGCACCTACAAAATTTTATATCGCCAGTCGATAGAAAATGAAATTTAAGTCAATATTGTATTAGCATGTCCTTTACCTATCTCAATTACTTTACGAGTTATTATGATTTATTTAGGAAATGAGTCTAATTCTGTAATCATGAGGGTGTTTAGTAGGCTGTGAACAATGTATATGACTGTCAACGTCGCCGTTTAAGTTGTAATAAATTGATTAAGGGCCGGTTTTTCAATCGTTGGTTAAAGTTTAACCTCTAGTTAAACTAAAAATTCAGCATTTTGATTGGTTAAATTGCAAAAATTTCCATAGAAACCTACTAACTAGAAGTAAACCAACGATTGAAAAACCGGCCCTTAATGTAATAAATAGATTTAAGCGTAAGCATTTTCTTTTAATATTATTGAGTTTGGAATTTTTGGTATTGTCGTTTTATATTTTATTGTTTTTTTTATTTACAGTTCTGTTGTAAATTTATACCCAAAACAGCACAAAAATTACCAATTTGCATAACTTCACTAAGTCTGGAAAGACAGAAAGACAGATTTAATCCCAAATTTTTAGCGGCAGCTCGTCGTTATGCAGGGGGAAACGCGGCAAAATATCCCAAAACGTTGATTTGGTTTTCTTTACTTCTAGGAACAACTTTAACACTTTCTCTGGTGATATGTACTCTACGAGACCGCTTTACATCCACAAGGGCGATTGCAGACCAATGGTATGAAGAACATGGAAGGCCTATTGGGATTCGAACCGTTTATCGCCGAATCAGAAGTTTTGCACCTTTTGCATACCGTCTTCATTTTGTGTTACCTCTCACTCCTGCGCACCGTCGTGGTTGACTGGCGTGGTGCAGTGAACTGCAAAACTGGGACCTAGAATGGAATACGGTTGTCTTTATTGTCATTAGTGATGAATCCAGAATCTGTTTGGATATGCTTGATGGCCGTGCAAGGGTGGGGAGGAGATGTGGTAAAAGACGAGATCTTCAATTTTCTGTAGAAAGGCATGTGCACCACACCATTGGAATTATGGTATGTGGGGCTATTGCCTTTGGAAGTAGGTCACCTTTGGTCTTCGTTAGAGGTAATATGACCGCCGTCTATTGCATCCAGAAGGTGGTAGATCCACATGTTCTCCCCTACATTTGGACGCTCCCCAACCCACTTTCCCAACAAGAAAATGCGCGACCACATGTAGCCGGAGTTACGATGGATCATTTTAAAGACAATAAAGTCGATTTGTTGCCATGGCCAGCTAGATCTTTCGATCTTTCACCCATTGAACACATATGGGATATTATGGGAAGAAGACTACTCAATTTACTCCATCCTCCACAAACTTTAGCGACACTTTGGCATGCTTTACAGGTAGCCTGGGATGAGACACTTCAGGAGGAAATCGGCTATCTCATTAGGAGGATGCCAAGGCGTGTTAATTGAGTGCATAAGACATGGTGGAGGCACACCATATTATTAATTTTTTACTTGTTCTAACAGTTTGATTTTTCTGAAATTTTGATCGATTACTTACCTAACCCTAATACACATGTATACCAAAAATTGTTGCAAAATATTCATTATTACTAGGTGTTCTTTTTTCTATGTCACTTAGTATACATTTTTTCATTTTAGAATAATTTTACTTCCCCACAGCGCTGAGACCACTAGTCTGTATAGAAATCAGTGGCTGAGAGACCTGTAGCTAAAATAACGAGTGTTAATGAATAAGATAGAACTTTCCCCACGGGTTTGTTCTAAAAAGAATTGCCCAAATAAATCTCGTTGCATTCGAAGTGCTAATCAGTTTTCCTAGAAATTTCTTATTTTGATACAGTATGCGGAAAATGTTGTATTCCTTTTGATAACTTCTTCAAATCGTTCTGCATCAGCATCAACATGCATTTATAAACTGAATCGCTGAAATTTGAAAAGAGCTATCTCCCAAAAACCAGATCAACACATCTGAAAAAAACTTCTGACAAGGGTTCGGTTATAACCTTATGATGTTAACGGGGAAATGAAACTACCATTCGAAATTACCAGCGGGTATCTCCTGCTTACAAATTTAGCATTTCCGACAATGTAATTGTTAAAATTACAATCTAATATATAAAATTCTCGTGTCACGGTGTTTGTAATTAAACTCCTCCGAAATGGCTCGTCCGATTTTCGTAAAATTTTGTGTGTATATCGGTTAGGTCTGCGAATCGGACAACATCTAATTTTCATCCCCCTAAATGTTAAGGGTGGTCCACCCCTAAATTTTTTAATTTAATTTTTAGACCAAATTTTTTGTTTTTATTTTTCTATGATACAGCATACCAAAATACATACAACCCTTAATTTTCACCCCTCTACGATCAACCCATATTTTTTAATAGCGATATTATCGGGTAACTATAAATGATTGACATTTTTTGTGTTAGGTTGGCAATATATTTTAAATCTTCCATTGGGTACACTGAATTTCAAATTTGAAATTGTCAAATAAACATCAAATTTAAAAATTGCTTATATCAAAATTGTTTTCAAAATGGTTTTTGCAACTGGAAGATCTTTTCGATCACTCGCTGTAACCATTGTCTCCGTTATTTATTATTCGGTAAGTTACACTTTCTGACAACAATATTCTAACCTGAAAAGTTAATAGACATAAATCACGACGACAGTTAATCGGGTACCAATTCCTCACTATTGCCAATTATCTAAATTGAAGTCAATCATTTATAGTCACCCGGTAGTATTTTTACTTTCATCCACAGATGCGTTTATATATATGTACGCCCGGGCAACGCCGAGTACATTCAGCTATCTATATATATAAAGCGAAGTGTCCTCACTGACACACTCATTCATTCACTCATTCATCTACACATCTACACACTGATTCATAATCAACCCACAGCCCAAACCGTGAGGGCTGGAGACTTGAAATTTTAGACACGGGTGTATCATGTGCCGAAACTGAACACTAAGAAGGGATTTTGCGAAATTCGGCCCGGTTCCTTTGTAATTCAATAAAAACCGGCTAAAATAAACAAAAAATGATCGGATCGCGGAGACCGTGTTTATGTTAGAAGCACGTATCTAGCCAAAACAACTTCGACGACGGGCGACCGGTTTACATTAAAAGCACTTATTTAACCTAAACAATTTCAACGTCGAGTTTCTGCTTTCGTGATCATACTTTTGCCGTACCTAGCGAGGCCGCAGATATTTCAATTATAATTTTGATTTCAATTATAATGTCGATCCGTGACTCAATTAAAAATTACCAAATCACTCCAAATTTAATCCGTCAACATTAAACATCCTCAAATATCTCTTACCACTGCAAACTTTACCAAATCAACCCCAAAAAATTCCCGAACTATGCCAAACTGACATAAACTAGATCCGTTATTTTAAATCATCCCTTACCACCCCTTAGCAACCCCAAGTAACTCCAATCACTTTAAAATAAAACAAAATGACACAAATCATGGCAGATTATGTCCAACTCACACATATTATTTCGTCTACCAAAAATCACCCCCAACTACCCCTTACCACCCCAAAATAAGCCCAATCACTTTAAAATTACAAAAAAATTCTACAAACCGTAGCAAACTATGCCAAACTCATCTAAATTACTTTGACTTCCATAAATCACCCCAAACTACCCCTTACCACCCCAAAATAAGCCCAATCACTTTAAAATTACAAAAAAATTCTACAAACCGTAGCAAACTATGCCAAACTCATCTAAATTACTTTGACTTCCATAAATCACCCCAAACTACCCCTTACCACCCCAAAATAAGCCCAATCACTTTAAAATTATCAAAAATGCTACAAACCATAGCAAACTATGCCTAACTCACCTAAATTACTTCGGCTAACATAAATCACCCCCAACAACCCCTTACTACCCCAAAATAAGCCCAATCACTTTAAAATTACAAAAAATGCTACAAACCATAGCAAACTATGCCAAACTCACTTAAATTACTTCGGCTATCATAAATCACCCCCAACTACCCCTTACCACCCCTAACTCATCCCAATCACTTTAAAATTACAAAAAATGCTACAAACCATAGCAAACTATGCCTAACTCACCCAAATTACTTCGGCTAACATAAATCACCCCCAACAACCCCTTACTACCCCAAAATAAGCCCAATCACTTTAAAATTACAAAAAATGCTACAAACCATAGCAAACTATGCCAAACTCACTTAAATTACTTCGGCTATCATAAATCACCCCCAACTACCCCTTACCGCCCCTAACTCATCCCAATCACTTTAAAATTACAAAAAATGCTACAAACCATAGCAAACTATGCCTAACTCACTTAAATTACTTCGGCTAACATAAATCACCCCCAACTACCCCTTACCACCCCTAACTCATCCCAATCACTTTAAAATTACAAAAAATGCTACAAACCATAGCAAACTATGCCTAACTCACTTCAATTACTTCGGCTAACATAAATCACCCCCAACAACCCCTTACTACCCCAAAATAAGCCCAATCACTTTAAAATTACAAAAAAATGCTACAAACCATAGCAAACTATGCCTAACTCACCTAAATTACTTCGGCTACCATAAATCAGCCCCAACTACCCCTTACCACCCCAAAATAAGCCCAATCACTTTAAAATTACAAAAAATGCTACAAACCATAGCAAACTATGCCAAACTCACTTAAATTACTTCGGCTAACATAAATCACCCCCAACAACCCCTTACTACCCCAAAATAAGCCCAATCACTTTAAAATTACAAAAAAATGCTACAAACTATAGCAAACGATGCCTAACTCACCTAAATTACTTCGGCTAACATAAATCACCCCCAACAACCCCTTACTACCCCAAAATAAGCCCAATCACTTTAAAATTACAAAAAATGCTACAAACCATAGCAAACTATGCCAAACTCACTTAAATTACTTCGGCTATCATAAATCACCCCCAACTACCCCTTACCACCCCAAACTCAGCCCAATCACTTTAAAATTACAAAAAATGTTACAAGCCTTATCAAACTATGCCAAACTCATCTAAATTACTTTGGCTTCCATAAATCACCCCCAACTACCCCTTACCTCCCCAAAATAGGCTCAATCACTTTAAAATTACAAAAAAATTCTACAAACCGTAGCAAACTATGCCAAACTCCCCTAAATTACTTCGGCTACCATAAATCACCCCGAACTACCCCTTACAACCCCAAAATAAGCCCAATCACTTTAAAATTACAAAATATTCAACAAATCATAGCAAACTATGCCTAACTCACCTAAATTACTTCGGCTACCATAAATCACCCCCAACCACCCCTTACCACCCCAAAATAAGCCCAATCACTTTAAAATTACAAAAAATGCTACAAACCATAGCAAACTATGCCTAACTTACCTAATTTCCTTCGGCTACCATAAATCACCCCCAACTACCCCTTACCACCCCAAAATAAGCCCAATCACTTTAAAATTACAAAAAATGCTACAAACCATAGCAAACTATGCCGAACCCACTTAAATTACTGCGGCTACCATAAATCACCCCCAACTACCCCTTACCAACCACAAACTAAACCCAATCACTTTAAAATTACAAAAAATGCTACAAACCATAGCAAACTATGCCAAACTCACTTAAATTACTTCGGCTATCATAAATCACCCCCAACTACCCCTTACCACCCCAAACTCAGCCCAATCACTTTAAAATTACAAAAAATGTTACAAGCCATATCAAACTATCCCAAACTCATCTAAATTACTTTGGCTTCCATAAATCACCCCCAACTACCCCTTACCACCCCAAAATAGGCTCAATCACTTTAAAATTACAAAAAAATTCTACAAACCGTAGCAAACTATCTCAAACTCACCTGAATTACTTCGGCTACCATAAATCACCCCCAACTACCCCTTACCAACCACAAACTAAACCCAATCACTTTAAAATTACAAAAAATGCTACAAACCATAGCAAACTATGCCTAACTCACCTAAATTACTTCGGCTACCATAAATCACCCCCAAAATAAGCCCAATCACTTTAAAATTACAAAAAATGCTACAAACCATAGCAAACTATGCCTAACTCACCTAAATTACTTCGGCTACCATAAATCACCCCCAACTACCCCTTACCATCCCAAAATAAGCCCAATCACTTTAAAATTACGAAAAATGCTACAAGCCATAGCAAACTATCTCAAACTCACCTGAATTACTTCGGCTACCATAAATCACCCCCAACTACCCCTTACCACCCCAAACTAAGCCCAATCACTTTAAAATAACAAAAAATGCTACAAACCATAGCAAACTATTCCAAACTCACCTAAATTACTTCGGCTACTATAAATCACCCCCAACTACCCCTTACCGCCCCAAAATTAGCCTAATCACTTTAAAATTACAAAAATGCTACAAAACATAGCAAGCTATGCCAAACTCACTTAAATTACTTCGGCTACCATAAATTAATAATCGTTTTCAATCAAAATCTTCTATTTGGTTGTGTTATTTATAAATGCCTTATCGTATTAAATCATAAAATATTAATAAATATCTGCACATAAAATATATTGTTCCGACTAATAGTCGTTATTCTGAATATTAAATAGGCTGATACCTATTTCGATTCTCTTCCACCTTCCAATAAATATTTGTTCCAGTTGAGATGCAAACATAAACGTATTTCTGAATTGCAACACGCTGACGGGGCAAGCCCTACCTTTTCAACATGCGTGCATTTGTATAAACAGCTCTATGGTTTTTAACTTTAAAGAGGTATAAAGGCGGTGTAAGCGCTAGAGTTTCGTAAAAATATCTGAAAAATTCGAAATTCTGCAATTGAATCAGAACTATCTTTGTGTTCGATAGTAAATTTATACTTGGAGTGGCACTGCCAACCCTGCCACCCCTGACGAGGCACCTGCTGACTACTCTCCTTCCAGGGAAACTTTATAAATCAACGTCAAAATAATTTAGGGCGCCTGAATGTGAAAATATCACTGTGTAATAAGTTCAGACTGACATGGAACACTTGAAATTTCGATATTTGTTTGTAATTCGTCACAGGTCCATGAAGGAATGCATGTTAATGTAAACAAGTGTTAGTTTGTCGGAGAGACCGAATAAGATTTTTAACATTCCTGTCAAAATATTTATTTACTTTAGAATGTTAATTTCTTAAATTGATTTTGTGAAAATTATGACGGGCCATACGAGTACACCTGTGCGAGTATTATTTGGTACATACAAATTAATCTCTTTTGTTATCCAAATTGTTTTAATACGCACTAGGCACGTGCACCTCATATAATTGTGAAAATTGCTGCTTCAGCGTCTGGAACGCTGGTACTCAACGTCGCCAAGGTCGAGGCGACGCATCGGTATTCAAAGTTCTATCGCTATTAAATAAATTATTTTAATATAATATTCCCGATTTGTTCTTGCCGTTAACCAAAACTCTCCCCAATCGATTTTCGAAAAATTTCCAGCGTCGGACCGGACTTCACTTATTTTCGTACGCTAATTTTTACCGTTCAGTTAATGATAGTGGTGTATTTGTTCTTCACCAAACCTGCTCCGGCCGAAATCCGAAATTTTCACTGACATCATACGCTTAAGTATTGTATGCTTAGACACGATTTATTTACACTATTTATTTTACGTACATTGCGTTCATTATTGTTCTGCATTATTTATAAGATGGAGCAGTTTGAAAATCTAATAGTAAGCGGAGAACAAATACCACCACGTATAATTCCCGTGCAAAGTGATGGAAATAGTCTTTCTTACTATCTTTCCTATTGCATTTTTAATACCGGAAATAGAGCTCAAGAGCGAAGAATAACTTCGACTTTTTTTATACATAATTCCTAAATACTTCGTTTTTATGGTGTAAAATTTTGTATTTATATATTTCAACATTGTCTTTAACGTTGTCAGAGAACTAAATGGGAATAATTTGGAATAATTTAGCTTCTATGTCAACTCTCCTTCTCTTGGAACTTTTGAAAACAACGACAAAATTCTTTAGGGCGCCTGGATTTGAAAATATAACTCTGTGTAATAAGTTTAGACTGACTAGAGTGAAAATAAAGGAGCTTGCACCCAGAAACGAAATTAGATGGAACACTTGAAGTTGAAATATTTGTTTGTAATTCGTCACAAGTCCATGAGGGAATGCGTGTTAATGTAAACAAATGTGAGTTTATTGGAGAGGCCGAATAAGATTTTTACATTATTGAAGCAGCTGGAGCCTGCCACGTCAAGGGCAAGGTCAGAAACGTGAAAAGGCGATGCTCGATTTAGTTTGATTGAGTGTCTATGCAGAAATTCGCACATACCAAGCGTTGGATAAGCCTTTCTTATCGTTTCTTAGAATTCGAGAATTGCTGGTTCAGCGTGTGGAGCAGTACTCGATCGCGGTGTTTAATTTTAACACAACTACAATTGTGAAAATTGCTGCTCCAGCGTCGGAAACTGTTCGCAAAGTCGCCAAATTCGCTGAGGCGACGCAACAGTTTTCGAAGGTCTACCGCTATCAAATAAAGTATTTTAATTTAACATTTGATCCTCGCGTTAACCAAATCTGCCCCCAATCAATTTTCGAAAAATTATCAGCATCGGACCGGACTCCACTTATATTTGTACGCTAATTTTTACGTTTAGTTAATGATAGTGGTGTATTTGTTTTTCACCAAATTTGCCCCGAAATTTTCACCGTTGTATGTACCAGATATCACTGACATTCATACCAGTGGCGGTGTAAGCGCTAAATTTTCGTGAAAATA
The DNA here is from genome assembly GCA_964023215.1 of Eledona agricola. Classification (NCBI taxonomy): domain Eukaryota; kingdom Metazoa; phylum Arthropoda; class Insecta; order Coleoptera; family Tenebrionidae; genus Eledona; species Eledona agricola. Next base: position 18,068,732 of record OZ026856.1, on the reverse strand, counting down.
TCTGAAAAATTCATAATTCTGCAACTGAATTACAGAACTAATTTTGTGTTCGATAGTTAATTTATACTTGGAGTGGCACTGCCAACCCTGCCACCCCTGACGAGCCCCACTGCTGACTACTTTCCTTCCAGAAAAATTTTTGAAATCAGCGGCAAAATAAATTTAGGGCACCTGGATGTGAAAATATCACTATGTAATAATTTCAGACTGACAAGAGTGAAAAAAACCGCTTGCATCCAGAAACGAAATCAAATGGAACACTTGAAATTTAGATATTTGTTTGTAATTCGTCACAGGTCCATGAAGGCATGCATGTTAATGTAAACAAGTGTTAGTTTGTCGGAGAGGCCGAATAAGATTTTTACACCCACCACATTCCCGTCAAAATATTTATATACTTTAGTATGTTAATTCATTTTGTGCAAATTATGACGGGCCAGTCGAGTACACCTGCGCGAGTATTATTTGGTAATCCAAATTTTTTTAATACGCACTAGGCACGTGCACCTAATATAATTGTTAAAATTGCTGCTTCAGCGTCTGGTACGCTGGTACTCAACGTCGCCAAGGTCGAGGCGACGCATCAGTATTCGAAGTTCTATCGCTATTAAATAAATTTTTTTAATATAATATTCCCGATTTGTTCTTGACGTTAAGTAAATATCTCCCCAATCGATTTTCGAAAAATTACCATCGTCGTACCGGACTCCACTTATATACCGTACGCTAATTTTTACGTTCATTTAATGATAGTGGTGTATTTGATCTTCACCAAACCTGCTCCGGCCAAAATCCGAAATTTGCAGTTTTACCGGATTTCACTGACATCATAAGTAATGTGTGCTTATACACGATTTACACTATTTATTTTATGTACATTGTGTTCATTATTGTTCTGCATTATTTATAACTAAGATGGAGGAATAGTAAGCGGGGTACAAATACCACCACGTATAATTCCTCTGAAAAGTGATGGAAATAGTCTTTTTTACTATCTTTCCTATTGCATTTTATTACCGAAAATAGAGCTCAAGAGGTTCGCACTATAATTGTTCATTTTAAAATTACCAAATTTTCTGTATATGTTACCTGAATACGTTAAACACCCCTAAACATAATGTACCATTCCAAACTACTCTCAAAAATCATACACTTGCCATTCCAAACTACCCCACATCAACGTAAAATGTAAAAAAATTACGAATTCCAAGCAAACTACGCTAAACTCGCATAAATTACTTCGACTTCCGCTATATCACCCCAACCACTTCTTACCAAGCCAAACTAAACCCAATCCCATTAAAATTACCAAAAGTTTCGTTTAATCCGCCAAAGCTAAACCCCGCCAACCATCAATAACCATTCAAAACAATCCCCAAAAAAACCCTTATCATCCAAAACTACACCAAATACATCGTTTTTATGGTGTGAAATTATGTATTTATTTCAACATTCTTCGACGACATTCTTTAACGTTGTTAGAGAACTAAATGGGAATAATTTGGAATAATTCAGCTTCTCTGTCAACTCTCCTTCTCTTGAAGAGTGAAAAAGAGTGAAAAAAAAGGAGCTTGCACCCAGAAACGAAATTATCGTCATTTTCCAAATCATATTGAAGTACCCGGTCCTGGCAATGCAGGTTAATTTCAGCTAATTTGTTTATTTTGTGATTGGAAAAGTAGAGCATTTTTGTTTAATTGTATTATAATGTCGATTAGTCTACATCACAAATACACCACTTTTGTCAACACTGCGTTTATTTAATCTACGTCCGGGCAACGCCGGGTACATTCAGCTAGTATGATATAAAATGATAGAGTGAAAGGGCAAAGTATTATGAAAGGAATGATTATAGCTTAGGAGAAGCGACGAGAATGAGTGAACTAGGGGTGAGATTAAGAGACAGACTGAGAGACAGAGATAGGGATGTGGAGAGACAAGAGAGAATAAAAGAGTCCAGGTACAATAACAAGTATAAAGAAATAATATCGGAAAAACTACCGGAATACCTGGAAAGAGAAAATGCAAATGAGAAAAGAATGATTGGAAGATTCAGGTGCGGGAATGAAGAGAGAGAATGCAAATTCTGGGAGAGAGAAGAGCAGAGAGTATGCAGAATATGCGGAGAAGGACGAGAGACAGTGGAACATCTGATGAATGAAAGTGAGATGACCGAGGAGCCCATCACATACGAAGGTGCAGTGTCAGAAGAAAACGCAGAAAATTGGCAGGAAGCAATGGAAAAGGAGCTAAGTGTTTTGCGACAAAATAATACGTCGAGTGAAGTGTCATGGAGTGTATATAAAAAAGTGATCAAAAGCAAGTCGGTATTTAAAACCATAAGTGACAAACAGTTAAAAGAATGTCTTGTTGCTCGCGGATTTTCTCTTCTTCGAGGTACATTTACGGCCGGACCTGACCTTATTCCGGCGTCTTTAATTAAGAACGGTGCAGCAGCATTCTCAAAGCCTCTTACAGAGTTATTTAATGTTGCCCCGGAGACCTCAACTTTCCCCTCCGCCTGGAAGAAATCAAAAGTGTGTCTTATATTTGAAAAAGGTGACCGAAGTGACGCGTCAAACTATCGTCCAATCTCCCTGATCTCAAACTTCGCTAAAGTCTTTGAGCTTAAACCATTTAAAAAACTTACTTTCGCCTCATCAACATGGGTTTTTCAAAGGTAGATCCACATCAGCACTTGCTGAGGGGCTTGACAGCTGCAAGCAGGTAGATGTGATCTACACAGACTTCTCGAAAGCGTTCGATCGTTTGAACCACAGGCTGTTAAATAATCTGGAATTTTTTGGGTTTTCTCCCGCTGTAGTTCAGCTCATGTCATCCTATATCAAAGATAGATCGTTTCTTGTACAGGTGCAAAGAATTAGATCACTTAAATACCAACAAACTTCTGGGGTTCCGCAAGGTTCGGTGCTCGGTCCACTCTTGTTTTCTGTGTACATAAACGACGTTGTTGATTTACTGGACGTGCCTGTTCTTCTTTACGCTGACGATCTAAAAATGTATCAGAAAATAATATCAACAGTATTAGACGCCATAAAGTTAGAAAATAACCTTAATTAACTGCAGGCATGGGCGCAAAGTAACGCACTTCTCCTAAACGTGGCAAAATGTATGGTTGTGAGTTTCTCGAGGTGCAAAACCATACTTCAGTTTTCTTATCAAGTCGACTCATGTCTCCTCAAGCGAGCCGACGCGTTTTTTGATCTTGGAGTGGTTTTCGACTCACAATTGCGTTTCGATCAGCATCTGCATGAAATTGTTGCCCGTTCCTACCGATTGCTCGGTTTAATAATCAGATCGTCGTATGTACCACCTGAACTACCTTTTTATATGAAAATTGATGAGGAAGTTTATATGTCATTGCCCGGAAAGAATGGAAACAATAGTAGTACAGTTTGTAAACTAAATAAATCAATTTAATATTTAAAGAAATCTCCAATGTTTTGGAATACTAAATTTGACAACTTAATGTAAAAACCACTTCCTAATTTTAGGAACAGACTTGCGAGATGTCGATAAAGTTAAGAAAACTTTGTGCAAGAATTTTTGCATGAAAGATTTAGGTCTGGTAGCACAATATTTAGGTGTAATTTACAATATTGTACAATTTAAGTAACGGAATCAGTGAATTAAATCAGTCCGATTATTTAAAAGGTGTTCTCAAAAGATTTGGTTTGGAAAATTGTAAATTTTGCTTTTAAAGCAGCGGAACATAACAGCGATCCTAATCATACTTGATCGTCACCAGGATAAGGCCAATGAAAGTTTATATAAAGCCCTAGAAACAGTGTTGCCATATATAAAAGGCACATTAAACTATTAATCGTTCTACAATTCCAGTAATAACGAGGATATTATTAAGGGGTACGTTGATTCGGATTAGGGAGGAGATTTGTCCGACAGGAAATCGACAACAGGCTTTGTTTTCACATTGTTTGGTGGTACCATTTCATGGGCAAGTAAAAAGCAACAATGTGTGTCAATTTCCTCAACGGAATCCGAATATATAGCTTTAAGTTCAGCAGTTAGTGAGGCTTTTTGGCTGATCAAAATTCTAACTGATTTCAATTTGTCCATTTGTCCAATACTAATAAATGTGTCATATACGAAGATAATCCGCTATTTGAATTGCCAACATTACATCTATTACAGTTTGACTCTTAGCGTTGACAAATGTCGGAACGCATCCTCTGTTAAGAACTCACCCCTTGTCCTTACTGCCCCAGGTCACGTGGTGTGCGTTTGCGTCGCATCCCACGATGACTTCCCATTTCTGGGAGTGGCAGTACGCTATCAGGTCCTCCAGTTCCCTTGTTGGTGGCGGGATGCTCGCGTCTATTGGGAGGTACGCTGAAGCTAGGACTAAAACGGTCGGTTTGCCGGCCACTACCCATTCCACCTTTACGGCCGTTAAGTCAGATGTTGACAGGTGTTGGAGTGGTTCGGTTTTTATATGCCGAGGGACGTAGACCGCTGTCCTCGGCGTCTCTGTAGTGGGCGTGCTAAAAGTGCGTCCAGTTAGTTTCGATAACCCCGAAGTCTTGGATTTGACCAGGGTTCCTGAATTAGTGCCAGTGCATTCTGGTCCATATCAAAGTGCCGGCATAAAGTTTGCGTTGCAGCCGTGCTGTGGTGCAGATTGCACTGGACTATTTTACCTCCTTGTTTGCAGGGCCCATTGGGCTGCTTTGGTGTTTTTTTTTAGTTGATGGCCTCGGCTTCCATCCCTTGTGGGGAGGCTGCCTTGGCCACTGTTGTTTCCAGGTCTGGAGAAGCTGCTTCGTGTGTTGCTGCGTCCCCCTTTCCTGGGTTTTCATTTTTGACCATAAGAATGAGGTAGCGGAAGAGATACGACAGCTTCATGCCTTCCTCTCTTAAGGTCTTCATGTCCTTGTCTCCGATGCCAAAGACAAGGAGATGCCCTCGCGGGTTAGTTTTCGCCTCATGGTGGAAGATGCGCCATTTGCCCACCGTCACCTCCGCGTTCTGACTCGCTAGGCGACGGATGACAAGCTCCTTCTCGACGAGGGGAGTTTCCTCCTCCTCGGGGATCCAGAGCGATGCCTTCGTCAGCCTAGGAAGCTGGTCCGAACGGATGACGGCTAGCTCGGCGTCCCTCCAGGGCTTTAAAGTATTTACAGTGGCTTTAAGCCACTGTATTCCTTTGTCGTTGTCGCAGACAACCCTGATTATCTCACTAGAGTATGTCCACGACTTGAACGTTGGGATTTGCGAGCTGGACGAAGGCGACAGTATTGTTCTGTCGAGGGCTTCCGTCATGGCTCGTTTAACAAAAGCTGCCCTCTCTGCAGTTATTTTGCCGAGTGGGTGGCTCCTATCTATTATAGCAACCTTGAGGTGGCTCGTGGCTGCTTCTTTATAGCAGGTCGGTGGAGGGGCCCTTCTAGTCCTTTTGTGACTTCTCGGCGTCACCTCCGACGAATTATCCGACCGGCTGCGTTTTTTCGAGGGGGGGTTTGCTCCCCTGGTTTTTGTTGACGCCGGCGGCTCTCCTCTAGGGTGCCTAGCCTCTTTGGTGGGACGTTGTCCCCTTTTCGGAGGCGGCACACCTTTGGGAGGCATTGCCTGCGATTGTTTTGGTCCGCCAGAGGTAGAGGGCAGCGGTGAAGGCTGTGCTTGGGCAGCAGCCTGCATTCTTGCCTTCTTCCTCCTCTTGATCTCCGCCCCACAGAGTCGCTTTCCTCTGCGTCGGACTTCTTTCCATTCCTGCGAGGGAACAGATGTTTTTTGTGGCGAGCATGGCTGCTCTGCCACTGTTGGTGGTTGTGGCGAGCGTTGGCGCTCAGCCACTGTTTTTTGGTTGGCAACTGTTTTGTCCATACCTAGGATTAAAGATTTCATCCTCCCAGCTCCCCACCCACCACGGAGTCCCATACGGGGACGCCACATGGCAAGTCCATGTGGACGTCAGGGCTACTGTTTGGATATAGACCCCAGAGGCGAACAACGCAGAGAGGAGGTTGTGCGTCGCTGTACACCGGAGCCACCGGTGCCCAGCTTCGCAGCCTCCCACGCGCCCCTCTGCCTCCAGAAGTCTCACCCTATCGGCCCTCTGACGGGACGACACAGCCGGTTGATCGGAGTGGGTTAGTTCCGACCGCCCGTCTAGGAGAAATCCAGGCCAAAGTGGTGTGTTGCTGGAACTCCAGGCGTACCTGGGCCCAACTCAACCACCAGGATCCTTTCATCCTCCGTCACGGGACGCCACGCACGGCACAAACACGTGGGAGATGGTTGGCGGCGGTTGTTTTCGTTCCGCCATGCAGGGTTTTACTCCTGAGGCTTCCCTACTTACTCCCACTAGTTTCAGCCCGTTAAGGCATCCACCGTTCCCCTATCCACCACCTGGGGACGCCCCCGGTAGGTATCTCAACCAGCAGGACATTTCCGACAAATACTACCTTTGTAACAGTTATCAATTCTTATTCGTTTCTAGGGGGAGTAATATTATTTAGAGTAGGTTGTGGTTAGGGTTGCTAAGTTAAAAAAGAATTAAAAAAAATAACAAGATTTTGTACTTGACTTCTAATAAGTGTGAGTTTGTTACACCTTGCAATAATTTTGGATGTTCTGATTCCAATAAAATTTTCATAGCTTAATATACTGCTCAAAAAAATTAGGGGAACACTTTATTGTGCTTCTACAACTTTTTCTGGGACAAATATATGCAGATAAAGCATAAGGTTTTTTAAAGACACACATATTCCCTCAATAACTAACAAAAACTACATTAAACTGAACATTTCTTCTTAGGGTAAAATTCAACAATCTATAAAAAATACAAAAAGTAAAGTGAAAATAAGGTTAATTTAATTTTGTTTTCAGTGGAGACCTGTACTGTTCACCGATTTTGAGTATCCTACACCTATGTTGTACCTATCTATCTGTAAAAGTTTTGGAGATATGCCCACAAATTTTCTGAAATTAATCTGCATTGGTAGGTACTTCAATATGATTTGGAAAAAGAGGATACCTTGGTTGATATCAGATGAGAAATCTTGAATAGACTCTTTAGGCAAAGACGCAGTTTGGAGGTGTTCAAAAATTATTAAAACCTGGCCGAAACTTGTTGAACAATTAAAGTGCGAACCTTTTGAGCTCCCTTTCCAGTATTAAAATATCAATACCAATACAACTGCTACATCTTAGTTATAAATGATGCAATAATGAACACAATGTATTTACGTAAAATAAATAGTGTAAAACGCGCATCAATGTCAGTAAAGTCTGGTACAACGCTGCAAATTTCGGATTTCAGCCGGGGCAGGTTTGGTGAAAAATAAATACACCACTATAATTAAATGAACATAAAAATTAGCGTACGAATATAAGTGGAGTCCGGTCTGACGCTGGTAATTTTTCTAAAATTGATTGGGGGCAGATTTGGTTAACGCGAGGAACGAATCAACCACCAAGGGAATGTTAAATTAAAATACTTTATTTGATAGCGATAGACCTTCGAACACTGATGCGTCGCCTCATCGAATTTGGCGACTTTGCGAACAGTTTCCGACGCTGAAGCAGCAATTTTCACAATTATATTAGGTGCACGTGCATAGTGCGTATTAAAACACTTTGGATAACAAAATATATTAATTTGTATGTACCAAATAATACTCGCAAAGGTGTACTTGTAAGGCCCGTCAGAATTTTCACGAAATGAATTAGAAAAATTAACATTCTAAAGTAAATAAATATTTTGACGGGAATGTGGTGGATGAAAAAATCTTATTCGGTCTCTCCGACAAACTAACACTTGGTTACATTAACATGCATTCCTTCATGGACCTGTGACGAATTACAAACAAATATCGAAATTTCAAGTGTTCCATTTGATTTCATTTCTGGATGCAAGCGGTTTTTTTCACTCTTGTCAGTCTGAACTTATTACACAGTGATATTTTCACATACAGGCGCCCTAAATTATTTTGCCGTTGATTTCAAGAATTCCCCTGGAAGGAGATTAGTCAGGGGTGGCAGGGTTGGCAGTGCCACTCCAAGTATAAATTTACTATCGAACACAAAATTAGTTCTGCAATTCAATTGCAGAATTATGAATTTTTCAGATATTTTCACGAAAATCTAGCGCTTACACCGCCTTTATACCGCTTTAAAATTAAAAACCATAGAGCTCTTTATACAATGGAGAAAAAGTCCTTATTATTTTGGATGTAAAATGCACGCATGTTAAGAAGGTAGGGCTTGCCCCGTCAGCGTGTTGCAATTCAGAACATACGTTTATGTTTGCATCTCAACTGGAATAATTATTTATTGGAAGGTGGAAGAGAATCAAAATTTGTATCAGCAGTGATTTATGGTAGCCGAAGTAATTTAGGTGAGTTTGGCATAGTTTGCTATGGTTTGTAGCATTTTTTTTGTAATTTTAAAGTGATTGGTTTAGATTGTTGTGGTAAGGGGTAGTTGGGTCTGATTTATGGTAGCCGAAGTAATTTAGGTTAGTTTGGCATAGTTTTCTATTGTTTGTAGCATTTTTTGTCATTTTAAAGTGCTTGGACTCAGCTTGGGATTGCTAAGGGGTGGCAAGGGATGATTTAATGTAACGGATCTAATTTATGTCAATTTGGCGTAGTTCGCGGATTTTTTGGGGTTGATTTGATGCAGTTTGAAATGGTAATGAATATTTGGGGATGTTTAATGTAGACGGATTAAATTTGGAGTGGTTTGGTAATTTTTAATTGAGCCACGGATAGACATTATAATTGAAATCGAGATTATAATTGAAATATCTGCGGCCTCGCTAGGTACGGCAAAAGTACGATTACGAGTAGAACCTCGACGTTGAAATTGTTTAGGTTAAATAAGCGCTTTTAATGTAAACAGGTCGCCCGTCGTCGAAGTTCTTTTGGCTAGATACGTGCTTCTAACATAAAGACGGTCTCTGCGAGCCGATAATTTTTTGTTTATTTTATCCGGTTTTTATTGAATTACAAAAGAACCGGACCGAATTTCCTAAAATCCCTTCTTAGCGTTCACTTTCGGCACATTATACACCCGTGTCTAAAATTTCAAGTCGCCAGCCCTCTCGGTTTGGGCTGTGGGTTGATTTTGAATCAGTGTGTAGATGAATGAGTGAATGAATGAGTGTGTCAGTGAGGACACTTTGCTATATATATATATATATATATATATATATATACATATACATATATATATAGACTAGCTGAATGCACCCGGCGTTGCCCGGACGTAGATTAAATAACCGCAGTGTTGACAAAAGTGGTGTATTGGCGATGTTGACTAATCGACATTATAATACAATGGGAATGCTCTACCTTGCCTATCACAAAATAAACAAATTTGCTGCAATTAACCTGCGTTGGCAGGACTTCAATATGATTTGGACAAAGAGGATACCTTGGTTGATATCTGAGATGAAAAATCTTGAATAGACTATTTAGGCAAAGACGCAGTTTGGAAGTGTTCTATAAGCGATTCCAGGAAATCGTAATTAACGTTCGGGAAAATAAAAATTTACAAATTAGCTGATCATGTTATGATAAAGTTGAAAACACAATGGAAACATTTCTCCTGCTGCAGTCATCTCACAAACGCAACAGTATGTGGATGATTTTGACTTATCTTCAGCATAAACAAACTCTTCAGCATAATTATCTCCTTCTGAACTGCACAAAAATTATTAAAACCTGGCCGCAACTTGTTTGACAATTAAAGTGCGAACCTTTTGAGCTCACTTTCCAGTATTAAAATTTCAATACCAATACCATAGATAGTAAAAAAGATATCCATCACCTTTCACGGGAATAATACGGTGTGGTATTTGTACATCGCTATATTTTCAAACTTCTCCATATTAGTTATAAATGATGTACAGCAATAATGAACAGAATGTACGTAAAATAAATAGTGTAAAACGTGTATAAGCACAGAATTATTAAGAGTATGAATGTCAGTGAAGTCTCGTACAACGGTGAAAATTTCGGATTTCAACCGGGGCAAATTTGGTGAAAAACAAATATACCACTGTTATTCATAAAATAACTAACGGAAGAAAACAGGACTTTATTTGTCAGAGTCTGAACAAAGAAATGATAGTGCAGCAGCACATAACCGCTTTACAAGTATTCTCGCTGACCACGCAGATGCCCGTCCTCCCGTTCCAGTCAAAACAAAGTGAGTGTGTGAGTCTGCTGACTCGGCGGCAGGAACGTTGGAAATAGAAAACGATGGTCCAAGCCGCTTCTCATTTTCTACCATTAACAGTCGGCCATCCTGTCAAGTTCACGTCCTCGTGAACTAATAGAATCGGTTCTGAAACAACATTCTACAGTATCCTGTGCTTTAGCAGACAGGAATACGTCTCCACGAAATCTGAAATCTGCCTTGATCATGAGCAACTTTATTTGAGAAACAACATTGTAACTCTCCGTCTCTCTAACTCTCCTTCTCTGTAGCTCTCTGAGATGAAAACGGTCACCAACAGGCATGCTTGGCCAGAGCAAGTCCTGTCGACAGCCGAAGACACCTCAAAATCTCTGCTTGCCTGGAGCAATACCATAAAAGGTTGTTGCCCCTCGCAACCGCAGACACATTTACATCAGCGTCCCTATCTGGTGGTAAAAGACCAGAAACTGCTGCATAAACTTGCCTGTCCAACCATAGAAGATTGACACAGCGCCTCTACTCATTCATCTCCAATAACTCCGAGAGTAACATCTCAACTGAATGAATAAAAGGCATTTCAGACTTCGCTACCAGACATATTCCTAACCTTCCAACAAGTCAGTGTCACTGTCGGTATTATCTCCCCGCATCGCTTGATACGGCCTTAAGGAATCAACGGCTACAACCGCACAGAAGCTTTTGTAACCCTTCATGCCCATTATGCTACGAATCTTATAGTTGTCATTACCAAACAATTTCGTTGTTTTGTACGGTCCGGTAAACCTACTGTCTAGCTTTCTACTAAAACCGTGTTCTTTACCAGAAACACCTTGCTTCCACAAAACTAAATTACCCTTTTTTATAACGTGTTGGTCGCTTTCTACCCTACGCTTCATTTTCTCAGCAACTTTGCTCAAATTCTCAGAAGCTCTTTTTCTCCTAACTAAAACACTCGACCCATCATCAAAAACTTCCCCTTCAAGATTCTGTAGCAGATTCCATTTATGAGCAAACATCAATTCATAGGGTGTATGCCCAGTACTAGCATTTCTTGTATTGTTGATACCCCATAATATCTCCGGAAGACTCACGTCCCAATGACAACTTTCATCTACAAAGGTCCTGATAGAATCTAACAAGGTACGGTGGTAACGCTCTATCTAACCATTCGCACCTGGAGTCGCTATTGCGGTAATCACATGTTTTATTTGTTTTTCATTAACAAAGTCATTAAAGGGTCTGCTACTAAAAGCTGTACCTTTATCACTAATCGATTACCCTCAACGGTTTTACGATAAAGTCTATGATTTTTCAACTTAAACTATCCAGCTAAATTTGAGTCAAGATTATCGCGCAATCTATCTACTAGGTATAGTTCTCAAAGACTCATCCTGCAATTGTAACGTTAAAAACCAATGGTCGTCATGAGGTTTCACAAGATCGCATTCCGCGGCGTCTCTACTTAAAGCATCAACATACGTTGCCCTGGTCTATGTTCAATTTCAAAGTCGTATTCTTGAACGGATAACCACCAGTGAGCAACTTTGGGAATCAGATCACGTTTCGCGAAAGTATATCTAACAGCTGTATCATCAGTAACAATTTTAAAGCGGTACCCAATCAAATAAATTCGGAAGCGTTTCAGACATTCGACCAAGGCTATTGTTTCCAGTTAATAACTGTGATAACTACGTTCTGCCGAGGCAGTAGCACGACTAAAATACGAAACAAGTTTAATAGTTCCATCTTCAAGAAGGAACACTTTTTTCAGTTTAATTTCGAACCGGCATCATTTGACAGTCCAAGAACTCTGCCCAACAAACATAATCTTTCCTCCACAAACGAAGTAGGTGAGAGTAAATGGTCCATGTAACTAAAATTACTGGACTCGCAAATTCAGACTCAGATTCACGGATAATACCGGAATCTAACAGATCCTTAACCTTTTCTCTCACGAACTCTCGTTCTTTAACAGGCAGTCTGAATGGACGATAACATACAGGCTGCGTCCCTTCCCGGAGCGAGATTTCGATCCCTCCATCTCGTACCATATTTAAATCTTTGGTGCTGTTGGTAAAACAACAAGACCATCGCTTCAACAACAACTGCTCAATATTTCTTTCGCTCAAACTTTTTTCATAAACAACATCAGTAAGCTCAATAGAAACTGGATTTGTCTCAGCAATACTCACCGCTAAAACGGGAGTATCCTGGATCTCCTCACATGGGTCACACCTCCCAATCAATCGCCCTTTTCTCAGCTCGATCGCTTCATGGCCCAAATTGGTAACAAATACAATCGATGGTGATGCTCCAATTATACCACTCGGTACGCATCTCACGCCTCTTCCCTCAGCATACACGGTCTGGGCAGTTCTTCCAGCGTAAAGTTTCTAAGCATGGTTTCCATTTCTCCAGTGAGCGTCGCTTTTTCTCCCTTAACAGAAAACACGAGTCCTTCTTTGTTGATCACTGGTTGTCACAATTGTCACAATTATGTCTATATCGCCCATTTCGGCACTGGTCACTACAGCACTCGTCTCGATCTTGAGTTCGTCCAATTCTAGCATAAACACAACTTCCGTCGCGCATTTAATTGTATTTCCTCCAAAGATTCAATCCTGCAGCACATCGGATGAAGTGGAGTGCTGGGTCAATTTGTTGCGTTTAGGGCATTCGTCCTTTCGATGACCAGGTTGATTACAACCGAAACAAATAACAGATCGTCCTTGATTACACTCACGAATCACGTGTCCCGTTTTTCCACATTGGTGGCAGCGTATCGTCGGCGTGACGCGACGTGAAAATCGAGCACTATCGCCGCGCGAAAAGTCGCTTTCCGTCGGCGAGCGTTTCAGAGTCAAATTATGCGGAGATGCGTAATTATCCATAGGCGCGATAAACCCCGCATACAACTCATCTGAATTACGGCACTGGAAAGCGCGCGCGTTTGGTTGCAGTTCTAGAGGTAAGCCTTTAATAATACACGAAATCGTAGCCTCGTTGTCCAGGCGGCACTGTCGGATAAGTTCTAACTTAGCATGGTAATAATTGGTCATCGTCTCTCCAGGGCGTTTCTTACGCGCCACCAACTCTTCCAGGACCGTCGCATAATCAACACAACGCGGAAAAGCCTGCTGTAACATCACTTTCCACTCATCCCAAGTTTTATCATAGTCCGTCAGTCTATTAAACCAATCGCGTGCGGCACCTTTAAGTCTCAATTGCATGTAGCAAATTTTGTCGTACTCCGACCAATGATGAATCACCCCTAATTGTTCGATCTTCTGGAGCCATGAAGCAACTACACACGTTTGGTTGATCGGGTCGAACCAAGGTATGATCTCTCCAGAAACCGTGGGTTGATGAAATTCATTTCCTGGATTCGGGCGTGACAAACTCTTTCCCCGGGCAGACAGCGGCGTCGAAGATGCATTTGCGCGATTGTCTTCCATTCGTAATTGGCGTCGAAACGCATCATCAACCTTGCGTGCGATGTGTCGGTCCAGCAAGCTTTCGTAGAGCCGACGCTCCTCGTCACACTGTTCTTCGGCTTCGTTCTCAAATTGCATAGGGTCTGAACCAAGATCATCTGGGCCCGGTGCACTCATCGTCTTGCACTTTTTCGTTTTTCAGTACCAACAGAAACACCACTAGCACACAGGTACAGATCCCACTTCTGAACTGTTATTCATAAAATAACTAACGGAAGAAAACAGGACTTTATTTGTCAGAGTCTGAACAAAGAAATGATAGTGCAGCAGCACATAACCGCTTTACAAGTATTCTCGCTGACCACGCAGATGCCCGTCCTCCCGTTCCAGTCAAAACAAAGTGAGTGTGTGAGTCTGCTGACTCGGCGGCAGGAACGTTGGAAATAGAAAACGATGGTCCAAGCGGCTTCTCATTTTCTACCATTAACACCACTATCATTAACTGAACGTAAAAATTTTGCGTACGAAAATTTTTCGAAAATCGATTGGGGAGAGTTTTGGTTAACGGCAAGAACAAATCGGGAATATTATATTAAAATAATTTATTTAATAGCGATAGAACTTCGAATACCGATGCGTCGCCTCGACCTTGGCGACGTTGAGTACCAGCGTTCCAGACGCTGAAGCAGCAATTTTCACAATTATATGAGGTGCACGTGCCTAGTGCGTATAAAAACAATTTGGATAACAAAAGAGATTAATTTGTATGTACCAAATAATACTCGCACAGGTGTATTAGCTGGCCATACACCAAGACGCTTTCCTGCCCGATTGGAGCGGGAAACGCCAATCTTGCCAAAAATCACGTACGTTAGTGGTCATGGGGCGCCAAGCTTATCTTGTCAGCTTGCACTGCGTTCGGCGTGCCGGTCTCGGCTTGTCGGAAAACTTTTGGTCACAAACTTGCATTCTTGTCGCGCGCGCTACCGGCATGGTGGGATTGTCTGGTCCCTTTCAGATTTTATTAGTTATAAGCAATTAGGGTAGGTTAGATCGGTAGAAATTCATTGTAAATATTCAATCCAATCAATTGGATGTAAATCAAATCCAAAGAGTACTTAAATAGGAATTTGAAGAACAATAGTTTGGAAAAATTATGGGAGTTATGTAAACGTTATGACATAAAAGCAGACAAGGACGTGGTTACAAAAAAAAATACAATCAATTAGGAAAATTAAGTGAGCACACAGAAATAATAAATAATACACCACAAAGCTCAAATTATGATCCCGCTTCGCTGAGTTGTTTGAAATAAACAGTAATTTAATATTTTATTTTGTAAGTTATCAATAATTTTAAGCTTGCTATTTTTTCTTATTAGTGTTAATTTAGTTTTTTTTGTTTTGTTAAAGATTCACATGACTATATTTTTATCTTTCGAGATGCCATCTTTTACACCAAATCCTTTGTCGCCGATTTTTTTTTAAGTTTATGGTGGCAGATAAACGTCATGGAGCATATTACAGCTAATTTTTTTTTTATCAGGGAACATAACAGCAAGTTATTAACACTGTATATGTTGGCGCGCCCTGAAGAATTTCAGAATTACGAAACTCCACGCGCCGGGCGAGTACTGTCGATTTCGTCAGCAATTTTACCGGTTTCGGTGTCTACGGGATAAGCGCCCGCGCTAAGCCTGTGGTGCCAATTCAGCGTTAGTGGACGCAGCGAGACTATCTCGCCTCGTTCCAATCGTGCGAGACTGGCGGGACGCGCAAGGCGGGCAGGAAAGCGTCTTGGTGTATGGCCAGCTATTCGTACGGCCCGTCAAAATTTTCACGAAATGAATTTAAGAAATTAACATTCTAAAGTAAATAAATATTTTGACGGGAATGTTAAAAATCTTATTCGGCCTCTCCGACAAACTAACACTTGTTTACATTAACATGCATTCCTTTATGGACCTGTGACGAATTACAAACGAATATCGAAATTTCAAGTGTTTCACGTCAGTCTGAACTTATTACACAGTGATATTTTCACATTCAGGCGCCCTAAATTATTTTGTCGTTGATTTCAAAAGTTTCCCAGGAAGGAGAGTACTCAGCAAGGGGCTCGTTAGGGGTGGCAGGGTTGGCAGTGCCACTCCAAATATAAATTTACTATCGAACACAACAATAGTTCTGTAATTCAATTGCAGAATTTTGAATTTTTCAGATATTTTTACGAAAATCTAGCGCTTACACCGCGTTGATACCGCTTTAAAGTTAAAAACCATAGAGCTGTTTATACAAATTCACGCATGTTGAGAAGGTAGGGCTTAGGGCTTGCCCCGTCAGCGTGTTGCAATTCAGAAATACGTATATGTTTGCATCTCAACTGGAACAAATATTTATTGGAATGTGGAAGAGAATCAAAATTGGTATCAGCATATTTAATATTCAGAATAACGTCTATTAGTCGAAACAATATATTTTATGTGCAGATATTTATTAATATTTTATGATTTAATGCGATAAGGCATTTATAAATGACACAACCAAATGGAAGATTTTCATTGAAAATGATTATTAATTTATGGTAACCGAAGTAATTTAGGTGAGTTTGGCATAGTTTGCTATGGTTTGTAGCATTTTTTGTAATTTTAAAGTTATTTGGCTTAGTTTGGGGTGGTAAGGGGTAGTTGGGGGTGATTTATGGTAGCCGAAGTAATTTGGGTGAGTTTGGCATAGTTTGCTATGGTTTGTATCATTTTTTGTAATTTTAAAGTGATTGGGCTTAGTTTGGGGTGGTAAGGGGTAGTTAAGGGTGATTTATGGTAGCCGAAGTAATTTAGTTGTGTTTGGCATAGCTTGCTATGGTTTCTAGCATTTTTTGTAATTTTAAAGTGATTTGGCTTAGTTTGGGGTGGTAAGGGGTAGTTGGGGGTGATTTATGATAGCCGAAGTAATTTAAGAGAGTTTGACATAGTTTGCTATGGTATGTAACATTTTTTGTAATTTTAAAGTGATGGGCTTATTTTGGGTAGGTAAGAGGTAGTGGGGGGTGATTTATGGTAGCCGAAGTAATTTAGGTGAGTTTGGAATAGTTTGCTATGGTTTGTAGCATTTTTTGTAATTTTAAAGTGATTGGGCTTAGTTTGGGGTGGTAAAGGGTAGTTGGGGGTGATTTATGGTAGCCGAAGTAATTCAAGTGAGTTTGAGATAGTTTGCTATGGTTTGTAGCATTTTTTGTAATTTTAAAGTGATTGGGCTAATTTTGGAGTGGTAAGGGGTAGTTAGGGGTGAATTATGATAGCCGAAGTAATTTAGTGTTGCGCGCAAGATCTTCATATCGGCCAAAATCATCAATAAGCGCTATTGAAAATTGTCAACTTACATTATTACTATGGAATTGGCATTTCTTAATTACGTTAATCAATAATAACTCTCTCAAATAATTAGTCTGAGGGTATAACCCAGTGGCGGCAGGGGCTAAAGGACACAGGGGCAGGTGCCCACTGATGCTAGAGAAATAAATAATCTTTTTTATAATTTTTTTTTTTTGGTTTTCATTAATTTGATTAATTAGATTAATTGTGTTTTGCCTATACGCGTGATCGCTACCAAGCACTGAAGACGATATCACGCGGCTCGTGGGGTGTGGAGTTGAAGCGTGAAGGATACACAAAGTCTCGTTTTTGTTGTTTAATTGAGCATCTGCTAGTCACGTTTAAATGTTCACAAATTTACTATACAGAATCACTCTACAGAATCTCGTTGAATCTCACGATAGAATCACTTTACAGAATCTCACGTTTACATAATCACACAGAGAGTTTAGTTTACTTAATCACACGAAGATGATCGCACAGAATTTAGGTTACATATCACCTATAAATTAGGGAGACAGGCCTTTTTATGCCTGTCATCCCTCTCACATTTCTTGAGGGGGGTGGAGCTCCCTCTTACAACCCACCAAGGTGGGACAGGACCGTACAAATTGTTTGAAAACCAAAACAAATTAAAAAGTAAAATCTAGGTTAACTGCAACTAGCAACATTTACTACTTATTAATAGTTCAAATTGTTTTATGGTTATGGAAGCCAATCTCGTATTTTTTTAATCAGATCACAGAAAAGTTAGATATCGCGATGTTAAGCTGAACGAATACCAAAACAATAAGAAACTTTTTACCAGCGAGCTATAAGCGTTACAGTCGCCCATTTAAGTCTCGTCCTTTTTTTACTATATTTTTACTAGACATCAGCAGCAATCTGCAATAGCGGTGGATAAGGGATTCTCGAAATGTAAATACACAAAATATGGCAAACACACCTTGAAGGTGTAGATCTCTGATTAGTCGATTTTAAGTTGTCTTTTCTCGAATATCTTTGAAGCTATATTATTTTCTTCAAAATTACACATTCGAATGCTATCTCTTATTTCCTCATTTACTCTCGGGCGTGAGTGAAATATCCTGTATTTATTTTTTACAAAAATTTTAAACAATTATACCGAGACATTTTTTAACTCACAACATATTCAATTTAAATAATCAAATAATCAATCCATTGCAAAATTTTCGACATGGTATAATTGCATTTGTTTTTTCTGTTTTTTTTTTTTAATTTGAATTAGGTATACATTCTTTTAATTAATTGTATCACAATACTAATACAAACTCCACAATTTATTTTATTGCCAGATCAGGTTTTAGGCTATTTGCTAAAGTTATGTAAATCTACGACCATGCAGAGGAAAGAACCATTATTTTGCAATTATCTGGAATTGGCATATTTCTTTATGGCGAGCAGTTTAAAAGTTATGATTTTTCTAACAAACCCATGCAACTAGCCATTTTTAAAATTTGTTTAAATCATATCATTGGATTCTTTGAAACAATTGGTTGACAGTTCTCATTGTGACTGCATTTAACCGAGAAGCATCAGACCTCCCCAAAGAATTAAAAGAGCTACAAGAATTGTGATATTTCCGTAACCATAAAAAATAAGTAAACATAACTAATATCAAAAGTGAAGCAAAGAATGTAACGGCGTCAAAAAAAAAGTCTAAATACAATCAGTTGAAGGCTACTTCCAGTATAATCGGATGTGCTATTTTGATAAAAATATTTTAGAAAGATAGATCGCGTGGAACAATGACCCTGTGCTAAATTTAAAAATACCAATTTTTTTAGAATCCGAGAAATCTCTAATGGACCTATTAAAAAAATTAAATTAGAAACATCAAAAGAGCTCTGTTTGAGAACGGCGAATTTGACTCCAGTTCGCAGACGAAGAATTGGTGTTTCCAATAAACTTTTATCTCAAAATTAAATATTTTATTGCTTGTAATTATGCTAATGGTAAGAATAAACTTTTTTCGATAAAATACGGTTCGGGTCTACATTTATGGAAGGACAGCAAATTTCAGAAGTTGAATTTATTGAAAAATAGTCCGCCGCGATTACGCGCTTTAGTAGAATTCTCGAAGCCTCAAAAGTGTGATTTCTGTTTGCATTTTTTTATTAAAAGCTGGAACCTCTTTTAAACGATTCCCCATCTCCAAATTAGAAGATATCCGTTGGTCGTCAACAGTTCGTCCTGGGGGATGAAATGTAAAAAACACTTCAAAAATAATTTTTTATATGTTAATCTACCGAACGCAGGGATCATTTTTATATGAGTATCATCATCTTTAAGTTCGAGAATTGTATGTTTTCACTTTTTTACCTATTTATTAATAGATTTACATAAAAAATTAAGACTTAATCTCTAAAAAACCAGAACTTGTATTGAGTTTACATGAAATAATAAGAAAATGTTTAGTCAGATCCTGAATTTGATGACTGTTCTTCAGTCCTGACAACCGTCATCTGACACGAGTAAACAATCATCAAAAATAACTTTTCTGGTATAAATTGTTTATAGTCATTGTTGTTAAGATTCTTCAAATCATTAAAACTTTTTACGCTATCCACTTCGGACTTTATTTTGTTGACAAATTTTGTGTAAAACAGGAATTTCAGATGAATCATGCCTTCATTTTCTACGTGGTCTAATCTTTCTACATCATTTGCTACGACTTGTTCTTTTGTTACTTTTGGTGCAATTATTCTAGAAGCATTGGCTTTAGTTGGTTTGATAAGTTCTACCTGCTGTCCAAAATATTGTAAATCGTTATTTATAAGAACGCGATGATCGGAATTGACATCTTCACCGATTTCCAGAAATTTGGCCATATGTAGTTGTAGTTTCATATCCTTTTTCCATCGCAAAATCCTTACTTAGTTCTCTGGCATTCTGTCAACTAAATTTTGACATTCTAATTGATGTTTAGATGATGATCTCAATGGTAAATTAAAAACTTGCCATAAATCAATTATTTTGTTCGAAACGTGCTTACAGGACAAAGGAAAGGTGCGAAGTGCGGTCGACTGGTCGAGCGATAGGTGGGAAATTATGAGAGGTGGGGGCCTCCACTACATTACCCCGCGGTCGGCTAGGTGTTATTCTTCGGTGTCCATAATTGTACATCCAGGGACTTTATACAAGCCTATGTCTAGCGAGTCAAAGCCGATTTTGGACACCCCTTGTGACGCAGGCCTCACTTGTTATCGGCAGAGTTTTTCGAGGCTAACATTGTCGAGACATTCAAGATAGAAACGGCTTGCTAAGCATACCATTAATCAGCTCCATAACACCATCGTTGTTTGGAAAACTTTATTTACGATAGATAAGGGCACGTATGAATTGAACACGAGATGCTGGCGGGACTCGACCGCGGTAGCCATGAATTGTTATTCGCTCAATTATTCTGATATTATAGCCTACTTTGTTCATTCCAAGAATCCTATTGTCCATTATCACTACCGGCAGGGAGGTACCGTCTGGGTGGCAACACTCCAGCGGGAACTTTGGGCCTTAGCGCTCCCAACGGACCCGAGCTATCGCGGCAGGGAGGTACCGTCTGGGTGGCAACACTCCAGCGGGAACTTTGGGAACTAACGATCCCAACGCACCCGAGTTACGCAAGGGGGATACCGCCGGTCAAAGCGTAGTGCGATTCCGGCTGGTGCCTTTGGGTCTGACGAACCCACGTACCTTAGTTGGCGAGCAGTGTCCGAGTGGCAAGACTCCTACTGTTAGCAGCTCTCAGGGTTGCGAACGTCCGACCAGTGATGTACAGAGCAATCTGGTTAAGAATACTGGTACCGCGGGGGGGCAGATCGTCCACGGGCTTCGGTCCGGCTGCTCCATCTGGGTCCTGGAAGCGCCTTAGCTTGCTAATGGCGACGAAGGGACCTTGGGAATGGCTTCGCGGGGGTTGTGGTTTGACGGTCAAATGCTGACCAGAGGCTGGTTCTTGGACTTGTCTGGGAACTGGTTTCGACGGGTGAGCGCGGTTCAGCTCCGGCACTAGCCAAGGAAAGCTAGTAGGGGATGGATAGTACCCGACTCAACCAGAAGTGTAGGCGTAGCTTGCTTTACGTTCTGCGACTCTGGAAGCTTCCGCTTAGACGGTCTGCGCGTCAATTGAGCGTATCTCAATTCCGAGCTGATGGCAGCCGTGCGGGTAAGTCTTTCGACAGGTATCGCACGTAAAACATAAACCAGGTAGTGTCCATTATCACTCCCGGCAGGGAGGTACCGTCTGGGTGGCAACACTCCAGCGGGAACTTTGGGCCTTAGCGCTCCCAACGGACCCGAGCTATCGCTGCAGGGAGGTACCGTCTGGGTGGCAACACTCCAGCGGGAACTTTGGGAATTAACGATCCCAACGCACCCGAGTTACGCAAGGGGGATACCGCCGGTCAAAGCGTAGTGCGATTCCGGCTGGTGCCTTTGGGTCTGACGAACCCACGTACCTTAGTTGGCGAGCAGTGTCCGAGTGGCAAGACTCCTACTGTTAGCAGCTCTCAGGGTTGCGAACGTCCGACCAGTGATGTACAGAGCAATCTGGTTAAGAATACTGGTACCGCGGGGGGGCAGATCGTCCACGGGCTTCGGTCCGGCTGCTCCATCTGGGTCCTGGAAGCGCCTTAGCTTGCTAATGGCGACGAAGGGACCTTGGGAATGGCTTCGCGGGGGTTGTGGTTTGACGGTCAAATGCTGACCAGAGGCTGGTTCTTGGACTTGTCTGGGAACTGGTTTCGACGGGTGAGCGCGGTTCAGCTCCGGCACTAGCCAAGGAAAGCTAGCAGGGGATGGATAGTACCCGACTCAACCAGAAGTGTAGGCGTAGCTTGCTTTACGTTCTGCGACTCTGGAAGCTTCCGCTTAGACGGTCTGCGCGTCAATTGAGCGTATCTCAATTCCGAGCTGATGGCAGCCGTGCGGGTAAGTCTTTCGACAGGTATCGCACGTAAAACATAAACCAGGTAGTGTCCATTATCACTAGTCGAGACCGAACCGTCTGAGCGATCAGACGTGCTACGCGACCGGCTACCTGCGCTTCATAGTTCCAGAGTTCAGAGTTTTCTGTGCAAAGTAACTGTGTCGAGTGATTGCGTTGAGTGTGTGTTGGGGTGAGTTTGAGGAATTTTGGAGGAATTCGGAGGAATTTGCTCGGCCGTGGTTGAGGTTTTCGCCTCCCATTTGGCGGATTCTTGTTTTATTGCTTTCTTCCGGTGCCTATCGGAAGCGGGCAATTTTTCTGGTTGGTTTGGGGTGCGATTTGCCAGGGTCCGTTAGTGGATTCTGGTTGGATCGATTTATTTTGTGTTGCGGCCGTGCTCTCGGTCGCATTTTTTCTTGTTTTTTTGTGACTACACAGCGTATTCCGAAACTCACGGAGAATTTTTCCGTGACGTCGAAGAGTACAAAGAGTGGTCACAAGATAGTATACCGAGTGGCCCATTAGTAGACCCCACCCAACCCCCCACCACTTTCCCCCCCACCCCACCCCCACCACTTTTTTTTTCTTTCAATTTTTTTTTTTTTCAAAAAAAAATATTTTTTTTTCCTTTTCATTTTATTTTTTTTTTCTCTCTTTCCACTTAATCTTCTTGTCTGATGGGGGCGAGAAGAAAGAAGGGTCGGAAGGACGAGGTTCGTCGTACCGACGAGGATGTGGTAAGGCAGCAGGCGGTCGAGACGCCTGGCAAGAGGGCTGCGCCGCCATCGGAGTCCTCTGAGGACGATGAGGTAGTGCCGGTTCCTCTGCCGGGGCGGTCGTTAGACACACCGACGGCAGAACCTGGAGTGCGGAGTGCAGTCCGGCAGTACCGCGACTGCGTGTCGCGGCTGCGAGACATAGTGACGGACCCGAAGAGCGCCGTAAATAAGGCGGTGATTCGGGATCTCCTCGGGGTGGTCGGTGAAATGACCACCCTCATGTGGGATCTCGATAACGAGAAGGCGTCCCTGAAGGGAAATCTGGAGGCGACGCGTGCGGCACCCCTGCCGCCGCCGGTTCTGGCTGCCTCGAGCTATGCGGCTGTTGCTGCGCCGGTTACGGTTCGCCCTGCGGGTGCGGCGATGGCGGCTGGGTCCGGCGGTGTCAGGCCGGTGGTGCTGGTCAAGCCGGTGGACGGACTTGAGATGTCCACCGAGGAGGTCAGGAGGCGGTTGAATGCTGCCTCCGCCTCGTTGGGGGAAATACGGGTACGTGGGGTGCGCAGGGCGGGGGAGGGTGTTGTCGTCGAGACCGTGACCAGGGCGGAGGCTGCCGCGATTCGGCATTGCGAGAGGTTTGAGGAGCTTCAGCTGGTCGCGACCGAGCCAAGAAAGTTGGGGCCGCACATAATTGTGCACGATGTCCCGAAGGAGATTACTAATGACTCGCTGTTGGAGGACCTCTACCAGCGTAATCTGAAGGGCATCATAACTCATCGGGAATTTCTCGATAGAGTTAAGGTGGTGACCCGGATGAGGGGGCAAAGTGAGACGGCGGTAAAGGCCAGTGTCGTTCTTGAGGTCACTGGCAGAGCGGCGGAGGTCATCGAGAGGGAGGGTCGGGTTTTTGTGGGATTTCAATCCTACAGGGCCCGGCTCTTCGAGAGGGTGCTGCGGTGTTTCCGTTGCCTGGCTTTTGGCCACACGGCGGCGCGCTGCACCGAGAAGGCGGACCACTGCCGTCGGTGTGGTGTAGCTGGCCATAGAGTCGCGGCCTGCGCGGCGCCGGCCCCCGCCTGCGCCAACTGTAGGCGTTACAAGATGGGGGAAGTAGGGCACGAGAGCGCATCGGACCAGTGCCCGCTTTTCAAGCGGGCGCTGGAGCGTTCAAGGGGGAGGGTCACCTGGGATTAAATGTTCACGCTGCTGCAATCTAATTGTCAGCGGTCGAGAGCGGCGGTAGCCCACGTATGTCAGACAGCGCTTGAGGGAGAACATGATGTCCTGATGTTGCAAGAGCCGTATGTTCTCGCTGGGGAAGTGAAAGGTTTTCCAGGATGGATGAGGACGTTTGTGGACGATTCGTTTGGAGCGGCTGTTGTAATTGCTGACAGGAATTTGCAAGCTGAGTTGGTGGTTGGTCTCACGGGTCGATGTGGGGTGTGCGTCGATTTACGTGGCGAGTTTGGGATGATGCGCATTTGTTCAATGTACTGTGCACACGGGGCGGACATCCGCCCCTACTTGCGGTACCTTGGGCTGGTGCATCGAGAGAGTATCGGTGTTCCGTTGTTTGTGTGCATGGATGCGAATGCTGAATCTCCTCTCTGGTTTAGCAAGAGCATCCGTGCTGGCGATGAGAGAACGAGGAGGGGTGAAATGCTTTTTGATTGCATTGATGAATGTAGGCTGAATGTGCTCAATGAACCGGCAGATGGATTCACCTTCAGTGGACCTGTCGGCGAGAGTGACATAGATGTGACCCTGGCGAACGATGAGTGCATGAGGAGATTCTCGAATGTAAGATGGCGATTGTGGGACGGAGAGAGTGTGAGTGATCACAACTTCATTGTGGTCACTGTGGAGAGCGGTGCACGCGTTTCTGGGGGGCGCGGGGTGGGCCGAGTGCCCAGATGGCGCGATAGGGGCGTCGACTGGGTGGGCTACTCGCAGGCCGTGCTGGCGGAGACCGGGGGAGCTGGTGTCGTTGACGTCCAACAGATGTCGGCGGCGCAAGGATCGGCGGCGCTCCAAAGTTGGCTGGCGGGCGCTGCGGACTCGTACTTGGGTCGGAGACGACCCGGTCGGGAAAAGAGCGTTCGCTGGTGGACGGAGGGGCTGTCCGCTCTGCGCCGAGAAGTCCGGGCAAGGCGAAAAGCTTGGCAGCGTGCCAAGCGTCGCGATGCACTTTTGGGTGACATTGCGACGTTGCGATCGGGGTACCTGCGGTCTCTGGCGACATATAAGTCGGCCCTGTTACACCAGAAGCAGGACCACTGGCGCGAGTTTGTGGGTAGTGTCGGGAACCGTGATCGAACTATAGGTAGCTACTGCACGACAAGGACAAGGAGCGTGAGTGTGGCATACGCTATGATATAGCAGAGAGAGATAGAGGCAAACCTGTGGCAGGGGTACAGAGAGAGATAAATGGAAATTTGAGAGAGAACGTGAGACAACTGCTCGTGGCAGGAGGTGGCACAGATGTCAGCCGATATGCCGCGACGACGAAGGCTCTACCAAAATGGTGGGGCTGCGGAAAGTACCCGCCGGTCCACGTAATCCGACTGTTCAGACAAGATCTTAGAACAGTCGTCTTTGAGAACTAGCGGGTACGGGGAAGGATGAGAGAGATAGATGCTTGCTGGTTATCGTAATCCGACTGCACCCTTTCGAACTCGGGACAGTCGTCTTGTGACCGGCAAGCTCCGCGGCGACGAAAGCTCCACCAGAGTCAGAACTGGGGAGTGCGGATGGCACTTGGGTGGGTCCCCGCTAATTTTTGGAGTGTGGTGTTGGGATGGGTTTTCGCAACTGAGGGGTTGCCAGACCGTGGGGGAGGTCTTATGTTTTGTTAATGCCAATGTCGAGAGATGGGAGGCAGGCGCTTCTCGCCAAACAGTTTCATCATGTCCATTATCACTGCTGCTCCTATTGTCCATTATCACGGCTGCTCCTAGGGCACCTTCGGGTGCCTGAGGAAAGGTTTTGTGGGGGCTGTGGTTGACGGTCGAATGCTGACCAGCGGCCGGTTCCCGGATTCGTCCGGTGCCGGTTGCGCCGGGTGAGCTGCGTTCTCCAGCTCGGGTACTGGCCCGCTTAGCCAGTAGGGGATGGATAGTACCCGCCTCCACCAGAAGGTTAGTTGCACCTTGCAGTGCAATCACTTTAAGTCTATCGACAGGTATCGCACGTTAAACATAAACCAGGTAGTGTCCATTATCACTTCTTGCGATCGAGCTGCCATCCAGAGCGGACGGGTGCGCTGTGATAGCAAAGTGTTTTGATTGCAGAGTGTGCTTGATTGAGTTCGATAAATTTTCAGTGTGCTGGGTGAGTTGCTCTGGTTTCTCCGCGTCTTTTGAGACATTTTGGGTTTATTTTTTGGTTGGATTGACCGAGATAGACCGATTTTTCGGTTTACCTCGTGTTCATCGTTGAAATTTGTGGGGTCGCTGTCTTGGACACCCTTGCGGTTAGAGGTTTGATTTGTTGCACAGGGGTGCGTGGGGGTGCGAAGCGTTGTCCGCCGCATTTTCAACCCCTTTGTGCATACCGTTTTTCGTTTTTTTAAATTTTACTTCGGGGTGCCGGTGTAATAAGGTTGAGTTTCGCAGAAAAATTTGGTGAAAAGTTTCCACTATATAGAGTGGCCCAAGTGCCGGGTATACCGGGTGGCCCAACATATCCCCCACCACTTTTTTTTTAGATATATATATATATATTTTATCTCGAGGGGAAAAAAAAAAGTTTTTTTTTCTTTTTTTTTCCTTTTTTTCTTCCTGGGGCACATCGGTTCTCTACTTGGGTTTTGACTTGACGAGGTTAGATGGGTCGTAGGCGGAAGACGGCTGGAGCCGTCTTAACCCCCGAGGGTGCTGACATGGCCGACGATGAAACAACTGACCTGTCGTCTGACGTTGAGGATCCCGCGGAAGTTTCCAAGAGGCCGCGCGAGTCGCATAGCTCGCGCGCTCTTCCCGTTTTAACGGAGGATGGACAGACTAGGGCGGTGGAGGGGTTTCAGGGTATCATCCGGAAGATCCGTACCACCGTGTTGGATCCTGCAAACAAAATTGCAGCGAGGGTGGCCAGGGCTGTCATTGAGGACACCGATAAGCTCTACGAGCTTATGTGGATCTGTGACCGTGAGCTGGTGAAGAGGACGGAGCACCTGAAGCTCGCTGAACGGCGGCCCCCTGTTGCTCCACCGGTCTCGGCGGGGCCATCCTACGCTGCGGTCGCATCGCCGGTTGGGCCTGCTTCTGCGGCGATGGCTGCGGCTAGGGCTGGTGGCGGCGGCGCAAGGCCGACCGTGCATGTCAAGCCTGTTGACGGTATTGAAATTTCCATCGACGAGGTGAAGCGCAGGCTTGATGCCGCGGTTTTAAGAGAGCTAAGGGAGGTGCGCGTGAGAGGCGTGAGGCGAGCTGCTGAGGGGGTCGTGGTGGAGACCGTTACACGTGGCGAGGCTGAAGCGATTAAAAACTGCGGGCTCCTTGAGCAGCAGCAACTGGTCGCTGCAGACGCGCGCAAGATTGGACCGCGGGTCATAATACACGACGTGCCGAAAGAGCTCGCGAGCAAAGACCTCCTGGAAGATTTATACGAGAGGAACCTCAAGGGGTTCATCCAGCGCGGCGATTTTGATGAAAGGGTGAGGGTAGTCACGCGGACTAAGCTACCTGAGGGTGCGACTGCGGGGGGGGGTCGTGGTTGAGGTGACCGGCAGAGCCGCCGAAATCATCGAGCGAGAGGGCCGTGTTTTCGTGGGACTTCGGTCGTACAGGGCCCGACTTTTTGAGCAGGCCCTCAGGTGTTTTCGATGCCTTGGTTTTGGGCACATCAGCGGCGCCTGCAAGGAAAAGGAAGGCTTCTGTAGAAAGTGCGGGGTATCGGGGCATATCGCGTCTGCCTGCACTGCGTCGGCCAGGTGCGTCAACTGCGTGCGATACAGACTTGCGGATCCGGCGCACGAGTCGGTCTCCACCGATTGTCCGCTTTACCGCCAAAAGTTTCCGCGACGAACAATTTTACAAAGGATTGACACAAAGAGGCGTACAATTTTATACGGGGTTGGCCAATTACGCATACCGAGCGGACCAATAATTCCCCCACCGATTGGTTGAGGACACTGATCTGTTGTACGAAATTATGTGGGGGTGCGACAGGGAGCTCGTGCGGAGGGGGGAACGATTGAGGTTGGCGGAGCGTGCTCAGTCCTTGTCGGCTGGTGCGGCTTTGGTGGGACCCCCGCCCGTTGCGGCGGCTGGGCCTTCATACGCGGCGGTGGCGGCTCCCGTGAGACCGGCTTGTGCCGCGATGTCTGCGTCGAGAACTTCGGGGGTGCAAACAAGACCGACTGTGTACGTTCGGCCAGTCGACGGCATCGAGATTACGGCGGACGAGGTAAAGCGGCGGTTAAATGTGGCCGTGTCACGCGAGCTGCGTGACATCCGGGTCAGGGGGGTGCGCAGGGCCGCAGAGGGCGTGGTGGTCGAGACGGTGACGCGGGGTGAGGCGGAGGCGATCAAGAACTGCGAGGCCTTGGAACAGCAGCAATTGGTGGCGGGCGATGCAAGGAAGCTGGGACCGCGCGTCATAATATATGACGTGCCGAAAGACTTGTTGTCGAGGCAGTTGCTGGATGATCTATACGATCGAACCCTCAAGGGATTTATCAGCCAAGAGGAGTTTAGCCAAAGAATCCGCGTCATCTCCCGGTCTAAGATTCGAGAGGGCGACTCGGCGGGTAGTGTTGTGGTTGAGGTGACGGGTAGGGCTGCTGAGATAATTGAGCAAGAAGGGCGCGTTTTCGTGGGGTTCCAGTCGTACCGGGCCAGACTTTTTGACCAGGTCTTGAGGTGTTTTAGGTGTCTCGGATTTGGGCACACAAGCAAGGTGTGCAAAGAGAGGGACGGCTTGTGTTGAAGATGCGGATACGCCGGCCACAACGCCGTAGATTGCGCCGCCCCGGTCAATTGTGTAAATTGTACGCGTTACAGACTGCCGGCTGGGGCGCACGAGTCCGTCTCGACCGAGTGCCCTCTGTACCGGAAGATTCCCGGCCGCCAAAAGAACACGGACCTCCAACGATAAGACGCCGTTTTTACGTTGACAAGAGATTGTCAACCACTGAAAGAACCCGGACCTCCACCTCTTCCGAAGCTCGTACTGCACCACCACCCGAGCCTATAAAAGGCAGCGCAGCGCCGTTTTGTTTACTTGTTTTCGATCTCTGAATTGACAAGGCTTTGAGACCGACATCGACTGTATTAATTGTTTATTAATAAACTATATGACATATTAAAACCTGTGTATATATCACAGTGTTCCCTGGATATTCCGCATTTTCACTGAAGCTTGCCTGAGCTGTTCCAGGCGACCTCGTCGAAGAGAGAGTAAACTCCTTACAAAATCTGGCGCCCGAGCGAACCCGGTGATTGCTGAAGAAGCAATCGTACCGACCGAGAGGGGCGTCACAAATTGGCGCCCGAGCAGGGACCCGATTAATCCTACCGACACCGATATCAGCCGCCGACCACCGCTATCTCCGTTTACCACGTTTACCGACCGACCGTCTGAAAAACCGAAGACCAACCAACCGCCGAGATGCCGACCGGAAGTAAGGACCGAACCGACCCACCGACCACCGGTACTGCCAGCCGTGGAGTACCGACCGAGGATGTTGGAGCCGTGGGGTTGGAAACCGCCGACCCCCGCGTAGGCTGGATATATTACCTGAAAAAAGACGACCTCATCGAGGAGATGGACCCGTCCGGAACTTGGATAACTTGGACCCGTCCGGAACCCTCACAGAACTCCGCCGCCGTTTGTCCAGGTTCTTGAGGGAAGGCCCGAAACCCGCCGTGCTGCCGACCACGTTACTCACCGAACCCAAGACGGCATCCGCTCCAGCGACGCAACCCGAAGGATGGCCCGTCCCGGCGCCGACCGCCCCACGCGAGTCCGTCCGCGCGTATAAATGGAGCGTGAAATTCGACGGCCGAACCGATCCCGTGACGTTCCTAGAGCGTATGGACGAAATCCGCCTCCAACATCGGGTAAGTGACGACCACTTACTCGACGGCCTACCAGAAGTGCTGACCGACTCCGCCCTGCTCTGGTACCGAAACAACGTCCATACGTGGACCACATGGCCCGAATTTGCCGAACGATTCCGAGAATTCTACCTGCCGGCCGACTATCAGATACACCTGGAAGAAGCGATTTCCCAAAGACGACAGAAGACGCACGAGACCGGCGCCGACTTCCTGATCGCGTTGCAGACCCTTATCCGCAGCCACGGAGAGATGACCCTTGCGCGACAACTATACTGGCTGCATAAGCAGATGCTTCCCGACTACCGGCTTTATATTCGACGATCCGATTTCGCATCCGTGTCCGAACTACTGACGAGGATTAAGGAATACGAAGAAATTCGGCCACAACGACGTCCGGAAGTATGTACCAGCTCGACGGAGACCCCGAAAGACGTGACCCGAAAACAGGAACCGGAAAAATACCACCAGAAAAACAATTCCCGCGTCACGAACTTGAAGGACGCCTGCTGGCGGTGTGGCGAATCCGGCCACTTCAAAAGCGATTGCAGAAAGCCGCGTATTCTATTTTGTTCCAGGTGTGGACGCCGAGATGTCATGTCGAGTGCGTGCCATTGCAGCCAGCCGGGAAACGAGTAGGGAGTTCAGACCACCGGAGACCCACTGAACCGGCGCGCGCATCGCACTCCGCTACTATTGGCCGGGGATGTTTCGAGACATTGCGCGGTACGTCCGGAGCTGCGAGACCTGTCAACGCTACAAAGTCCAACAACAACAACCCGCCGGACGAATGTTACCGTCCACCAACCGCCACCCCTGGCAAACCGTCAGCATCGACCTCGTCGGGCCGCTCCCCAGGTCCACCAAACAGAACACATTCCTGTTGACCATGCAGGACCGGTTTACTAAGTGGGTGTCCTGCCGTCCACTCCGACAGGGAACCGCCGCCGCCGTCGTTCGAGCGTTCTACGAGGAAATTGTGACCCGGTTTGGGACGCCACAAGTCGTAATCTCGGACAATGGCACACAATTCGCCGGCCGTAAGTTCGAAACGATGCTCCGGGAGTTTGGCATCGTTCACCGTCTCACTCCACCTTACACCCCTCAAGCCAACCCCGCTGGTGGTGGGAATGGATGCCAATGCTGGATCACCATTGTGGTTCAGCAAAGGCCTCCGTGCTGGTGATGAAAGAGTGCATCGGGGCGAGATTTTGTATGACTGTTTGTTGGGATGTGGGATGAATGTGCTCAATGAGCCCGCGGCTGGATACACCTTCAGTGGCCCCGCGGGTGAGAGTGACATCGAGCCTAGCGAACAGGGTGTGTATGAGGAAATTCCGGAGGATTGAATGGTCCCTTCTGGACGGTGAGAGTGTGAGTGACCACAACTTCATTGTGGTTACGTTAGAGTGTTGTGAGCGGGTTTCTCGAGGTCACGTGGGGCGGGGGGAGGGTGCGCCGCGGTGGTGCGATCGGGGAGTTGATTGGGAGGGTTACGGGGGGGCGGTGTGTGCGGAAGCTGGTGCCGTCAGTGTTTCTGCCGTCCAGGCGATGTCTGCCGAGGGGGCGGCTGGAGCACTCCAGTCCTGGCTGACGCTGTCGGCGGACGGGTTTCTGGGAAGGCTTCGCATGGCCAGAGAGCGCGGGGTACGCTTGTGGACGCCCGAGCACGCGCAGGCGCGACGTGAATTGAATCGTGGCAGCGCGCCAGGAGGAGTGGTTCTCCTGAGGACGTAGTGCTGGCGAGAAGGCGGGTGTTTCTCCAGTCCTCCGCATCTTACAAGGCGGCGCTGTTGAGGACGAAGCAGCGGCACTGACAGGATTTCGTGCGCTTGTCTGAATGGGGGCGAGAAGGAAAAAGAACCGGAAGGACGAGGCTCGTCGCAGTGACGAGGACGTGGCGAGACAGCTGGCGGTCGAGACGCCTGGCAAGAGGGCTGCGCCGCCTTCGGAGTCCTCCGTGGACGAAGAGGTGGTGCCGGTTCCTCTGCCGGGGCGGTCGTCTGACACGCCGACGGCAGGAGCTGGAGCCGGTGTGCGGGGTGCAGTCCTGCAGTACCGCGACTGTGTGTCGCGTCTGCGGGACATTGTGACGGACCCCAAAAGTGCGGTCAACAAGGCGGTCATTCGGGATCTCCTCGGGGTGGTCGCCGAGATGACTGACCTGATGTGGGACCTGGATAATGAGAGGGCATCCCTGAAGGGAAGTTTGGAGGTGACACGTGCGGCACCCCGGCCGCCGCCGGTTCCGGCTGCCTTGAGCTACGCGGCTGTTGCTGCGCCGCCTACGGTTCGCCCTGCGGGTGCGGCGATGGCTGCTGCGAGGGCGGCTGGGTCCGGCGGTGCGAGGCCGGTGGTGCTCGTAAAGCCTGTGGACGGGCTTGAGATGTCCACCGATGAGGTTAGGAGGCGGCTTAATGCTGCCTCCGCCTCCCTGGGGGAAGTGAGGGTACGCGGAGTGCGCAGGGCGGGGGAGGGCGTAGTTGTCGAAACAGTCACCAGGGCGGAGGCTGCTGCGATCCGGGGTTTCGAACGGTTGGAAGAACTACAGCTGGTCGTAACCGAGCCAAAGAAGATGGGGCCTCACATCATTGTGCATGACGTGCCGAAGGAGGTGACCAATGAATCACTCCTTGAGGACCTTTACCAGAGGAACCTGAAGGGCATCATTACCCATCGGGAGTATCTCGATAGGGTGAGGGTGGTGACCCGAATGAAGGGGGCGAGTTACTAGTAGGGCGGCGGAGGTCATTGAAAGGGAGGGGAGGGTCTTTGTAGGTTTTCAATCCTACAGGGTCCGACTCTTTGAGAGAGTGCTGCGGTGCTTCCGCTGTCTGGCGTTTGGCCACATAGCGGCGCGCTGCACCGAGAAAGAGGACCACTGTCGTCGGTGTGGTGTGGCTGGCCACCGGGTCGCTGCTTGTTCGGCACCGGCCCCCGCCTGCGCTAACTGTAGACGTTACAAAATGGGGGAGACAGGGCACGAGAGCGCATCGGACCAGTGCCCGATTTACAAGCGGGCACTGGAGCGTTCAAGGGGGAGGGTCACCTGGGACTAAATGTTCACTCTGCTGCAATCTAATTGTCGGCGGTCGAGAGCGGCGGTAGCCCACGTATGTCAGACAGCGCTTGAGGGAGAATATGATGTCCTGATGTTGCAAGAGCCGTATGTTCTCGCTGGGGAAGTGAAAGGGTTTCCGGGATGGATGAGGGCGTTTGTGGATGATTCATTTGGAGCGGCTGTTGTAATTGCTGACAGAAATTTGCAAGCTGAGTTGGTGGTTGGTCTCACAGGTCGATGTGGGGTGTGCGTCGATTTACGTGGCGAGTTTGGGATGATGCGCATTTGTTCAATGTACTGTGCACACGGGGCGGACATCCGCCCCTACTTGCGGTACCTTGGGCTGGTGCATCGAGAGAGTATCGGTGTTCCGTTGTTTGTGTGCATGGATGCAAATGCTGAATCTCCTCTCTGGTTTAGCAAAAGCATCCGTGCTGGCGATGAGAGAACGAGGAGGGGTGAAATGCTTTTTGATTGCATTGAGGAATGTAGGCTGAATGTGCTCAATGAACCGGCAGATGGATTCACCTTCAGTGGACCTGTCGGCGAGAGTGACATAGATGTGACCCTGGCGAATGATGAGTGCATGAGAAGATTTTCGAATGTAAGATGGCGATTGTGGGACGGTGAGAGTGTGAGTGATCACAACTTCATTGTGGTCACTGTCGAGTGCGGTGCACGCGTTGCTGGGGGGGCGCGGGGTGGGCCGAGTGCCCAGATGGCGCGATAGGGGCGTCGACTGGGTGGGCTACTCGCAGGCCGTGCTGGCGGAGACCGGGGGAGCTGGTGTCGTTGACGTCCAACAGATGTCGGCGGCGCAAGGATCGGCGGCGCTCCAAAGTTGGCTGGCGGGCGCTGCGGACTCGTACTTGGGTCGGAGACGACCCGGTCGGGAAAAGAGCGTTCGCTGGTGGACGGAGGGGCTGTCCGCTCTGCGCCGAGAAGTCCGGGCAAGGCGAAAAACTTGGCAGCGTGCCAAGCGTCGCGATGCACTTTTGGGTGACATTGCGACGTTGCGATCGGGGTACCTGCGGTCTCTGGCGACATATAAGTCGGCCCTGTTACACCAGAAGCAGGAGCACTGGCGCGAGTTTGTGGGTAGTGTCGGGAACCGTGATCCGTGGGGACCGGTGTACCGGGTTTGCATGAGGAGGGAGAGAAGGCAGTGTGTCTCCTCTCTATATGTGGGCGGCGTGAATGTGGAAGGTTGGGCGGACTGTGTGTCCGTACTCCTGGGGAAGTTTTTTCCTCGGGAACCAACCGACGCTCGTCTCGAGGGGGAGCCCGTCCGGGTTCTGGATGCTCCGGGGTCGGCCTCGACGCCGGTCTCCTTTGACGAGGTAGACTGTGCTGTCGTGCGGCTTGTCCGTAAGAGGGCTCCGGGACCCGAGGGTGTAACCGCCGAGATGGCGAAGGGTGCTTGGTGTGCGATTCCGGATTTGATGCTTGCGGTGTATGATCGTTGCATGAGCGATTGCGTGTTTCCTGTTGTGTGGAAGGAAGCGGATCTTGCAATAATACCGAAATCCCCGAACCGTGTGCGGACAGACCCTGGGTCGTACCGGGCCATCAGTCTGCTGCCGGTTTTGGGTAAGGTGTTGGAGCGGATCCTGGTTGACAGATTGATGGATGTCATGGGTGATCGATGGTGCGATAGGCAGTTTGGGTTTCGAAAGGGAATGGGAACGCAGGATGCGTGGCTTCGCTGTTTGAAAGTGGTTGCGGGATCAAGGGCGCTTTACGTCCTTTTCGTGGACTTCCGATGAGCCTTCGATAATTTGCGTTGGGGTGCCATACATCGCCGCTTGGGCGAGGTTGGGTGTGAGGAGTTGCGGATGTGGCAGAGCTTATTCAGGAAGCGAAGTGTACGTGTTAGTGCCGAGGTCCAGAGTGTGACAAGGGTGGTTGAAAGAGGGTGTCCCCAGGGTTCAGTAAGTGGCCCCGTTCTTTGGAAATTGGTCATGGATGAACTCCTGTTGGAGCTTGTGAATGAAGGGTGTGAGGTCGTGGCCTACGCGGACGATCTCTTGATCTTGGTCGAGGGATCGTCGAGGCGGGCTCTGGAAAGCCAGTGCGAGCGCTGGCTCAGCATAGTCACCGCATGGGGAACACGCGTCGGTGTGGACGTGTCCGCGGAGAAGACGCATATGCTTCTTCTCAAAGGAAGGCTTTCTGGAGGCCGTCCTCCGCTTGTGAGATTGGACGGCAGCAGTTTGCGGCTTGCTACCACAGTGCGGTACCTCGGTGTGGAGGTGGGTGAGAGATTGAGTTTTCGTGCTCACCTGTGCAGAATCAAGGCGAGAGTGGAGGCTTTGGATGGCAAGCTCCGCAGGGTTGTTGGCAGAGAATGGGGGCTGGACAGGAGGACGGTGGGGGTCATCTTCTCCGGACTCCTAGAAGCCTATGTGATGTACGGTGCGGTTGTTTGGGGTGAAGCGTTGCGTTTCGGCTACGGTGCAAGGTAACTCCAGAGGGCAGAAATAGTTGCCAGGCGTCTCTGCGTGCGTGCATGCAGGACGGTGTCCCTTGACGCATTGCGTGTGCTGATGGATGGGCTTCCGTGGCCCCTGCTGGCCAGGTCTCGTCGCCTGGTCGTGCTGGCAAAGCGGGGTCTGTCCATTGGCTGGGATGCTGCTGACGAACGACTGAGATTGTTGGAGGGCGAAAGTGTTCCGCAATACGCGCAATAGAGCGTATTCCGAAAGCACCTTGGTAAAATTCCACGACGTTCACTATATAAAGGGAGGCCACAAAGTCCTGTACGGTTTGAATACGGGATGGCTGAATTGAAACTAGTTTGGGCATACCGAGTGGCCAGATAAATTTCCCCCACCACACTTCCCCCCACTTCAATACCACCACTTTTTTTTTGAAAAAAAAAATTCCGCTTTTCATTTTCGTTTCTTTTTTGTTTGTTTTTTTTTCTCTTCTTCTGGGCACTCGGTTTTATGAGCAAACGGAAGACTCACATTCGCCTCGTTGAGGTCGGAGAGCGATATCGTCGAGGCCGAGGGAGTTCGGAGATCCAAGCGTGTCCGAGATGCAGCGGCGGTTAGCGAGGTTGCTGATTCCGCAAGCGAAGGTGATATGGACGAGGAGTCTGGAGTCCACGAGTTTCGGGTGTGTTATGATGAGATGCGCGATATCTTGTTGGATGCAACCGATGTCAATAAGGCGGTCATCAAGGCCGTCCTGGCAAAGGCGTCGCGGATGGTCACCCTGATGTGGGACGCTGACCGCGAATGTGAAAGGCTTCGGGAACGGCTTGAAGTGCGAGAGGCGTAGGTCCCTGAGGGTCAGATTCGTGAGGCTCAGATGCGAGAGGCGCAGGTGCGAGAAGCACAAACATTGCAAAACACTCCCGTGCCAAGGAATTCTGTGCAGCGGGTGACGTACGCAGGAGTTACGTCTGGTACAGGTCCAGGCCGCGCGGCTAGGGCCAAGGCTGCGGCGCGGACCGCGACGGACCGTCCTGCGGTCTTGATTGCCGCAATGGCAGGAGCCGACATTGGAGTGGACGAGGTGAGGAAGCGACTCAACGACACCGTCAGCCGCGAGCTGTGCGTTCGGAGGGCTGGCACATCTGCTGTGGTAGTGGAGATGGTGACGACGGCTGAGACTGAGGCACTGCGACGGTGTGAGAAGCTTAGCGAGCTTCAGCTTGCGGCCTCTGACCCGAAAAAGATCGGGCCAAAAATTTACATCGCGGATGTTCCGTGTGCGGTTACAGACGATGACATCATTGCGGAGCTTTTCGACCGCAACCTTCGGAGGGTGGTCGAGCGTTCGGAATGTGCTGGCAGGTACAGAATCGTCGCAAGGACGTAGCCTCCAGAGGGTGGGATACGTTGGTGGACGCCTGATCTCGCACAGGGGCTGCGTTCGCGGCGCAAGGCATGGCAACGCGCGAGAAGAGGAAGTGCCACGGATGACGAAGTCCGAGGACGAAGGAAGAGAGGGTTTCTCCAATCCTCTTCGACATACAAGGCGGCGTTGTTGGCAGCGAAGCAGCTTCACTGGCGCAATTTTCGAGTTCCTACTGATCCCGGTTCATACCGGCCGATCAGTTTGCTTTCTGTCCTGGGCAAGGTTTTGGAGCGGGTTTTGGTGGAGAGGCTGTTGGACACAATCGGGGATGCATGGGGCGGAGCTCAATTTGGGTTCCGACAAGGTAAGAGTGTTGAGGATGCGTGGCTCGAGTGCCTGCGGGTGGTCGGCGAGTCGAGAGCGGCTTACGTTCTCAGCATATTCGTTGACTTTCGCGGGGCATTTGACAATTTGAGATGGGAAGTGAATTAAATATAGGCTTAGTATCTTTATTTCCCATTGATTATATGCACGCTGTGTGGCTCGGTGTCACAAGAAAGTTACTAATTTCTTGGACAAGCGGAGTGCAACATGTCAGGTTAAAAAATCGTAAAATGCAATTTATTTCTGGGTACCTAGTTTCGTTGCGCCCTTATATGCCTGACGAATATACCTATATATACCTCGTATTGATTGTTGAAATTTGTGGGGTCGCCGTCTTGGCCGCCCTTGCAGTTGGTGGTTTGATTTGTTGCACAAGGGTGCGTGGGGGTGCGAGGCATTGTCTACCGCATTTTCAACCCATTTGTGCATACCGTTTTCCGTTTTTTTAAATTTTACTTCGGGGTGCCGGTGTAATAAGGTTGAGTTTCGTAGCAAAAATTTGGTAAAAATTTTCCACTAATACAGAGTGACCCAAGAGTCGGGTATACCGGGTGGCCCAAAATATCCCCCACCACTTTTTTTCAAAAAACAAATATATTTTTTCCTTTTCAATTTTTTTTGTCTGATCTTGTCTGATGGGGGCGAAAAGAAAGAAGGGTCGGAAGGACGAGGCTCGTCGCACAGACGAGGACGTGGCGAGGCAGCAGGCGGTCGAGACGCCCGTCAAAAGGGCTGCGCCGCCTTCGGAGTCCTCTGTGGACGAAGAGTTGGTGCCGGTTCCTCTGCCGGGGCGGTCGCACTTTTTCTTGCTTTTTGTGACTACACGGCGTGTTCCAAAACTCACGGAAAAATTTTCCGTGACGTCGAGGATTGCAAAGAGTGGTCACAAGATCGTTTGCTATTTTATACGGTGTGGCTCGGTTTTGATATACCGAGTGGCCCGTTAGTAGACACAAGGACTAAGCCCCCGGAAGGGCAGATCAAGTCAGGGGTGGTTGTCGAGGTGACGGGAAGGGCAGCGGAGGGTGTTTCTCGGCTTTCAGAGTCACAGGGCGCGGCTGTACGACCGCGTTTTAAGATGCTACCGGTGTTTGGGCTTCGACCACATAAGCCGGGCTTGTCGAGAGACACAGTCCTCTTGTCGTCGCTGCGGGCAGGCGGGGCATATCGCGTCTGGGTGCTCGGCACCCTCTCCTGCCTATGCAAATTGCGTGAAGTACCGCATGCGGAACAAGGCGCACTAGACGGTCTCCTCTGCTTGTCCTCTTTATTTGAGGGCTTTGGAAAGGTCGCGGGGAAGGATCGCTTGGGACTGAACAGGAAATTCCATAATTGAGTAAAATTTCTACGAAAACTGAATGTCAAGACAAATTTCTTACAACATCGGCCGTTAGCAAAGAGGGGAATACGCCCCCTCTACCCACTACCGGTGCTCTGTCCATATTCAACCCAGAATTTTTATTATCTGTTTTATTATCTGCTTTTATTTACTGTGGCTCGGACCGATGTAAATTGTTGCAATTACAGTCAACCCTTCAATATCGCGATGAATTCCTACCGCGTTATATATAGAGACCGCGATATAAGAAACTCTGAATTAAATAATACAAATAAGATTAATTTTTCATCGGTTTGCATAAAAACCACGTTATGTGAATCTCAGAAATAAATAAATTGTAAATAAATCAGATCAGTTTGTTTTGCATTCCATACAGGGCTATTTTTTAAGCGGTCTTTAGGAAATTTTGAACTTGCTATAGGGCTATAAATTTGAAATTTGGAACAGGGCCAAAATTAACCATTCTGAATCGAAATAAATATTTTCAATATGGCGGCATTTTTTCTTATACCGGAAATGGACGACATATTTGTTATTTTAAACGGAATACCCCAGTTTTTATTCAATTTTCGAGTCCCCCTTTTATATCTGAGTCCAGTGCATCTATGTTGTCGCTGTCTATTTGCATAGTTTTAGATACATATATTCTAATTATTTTGCATTTACGATGTCTATACATAAAACGATTTCTCGGTGACCATGCGGAAAAAACCCAAACTGTTTTTTTGCAGTCGATAATTGAAAATTTTTAAAATCTATTGCTGGTATCGACAATAATTAAATCACATTCTATGTAGTTACAATGATCAATAAAAACAGCAAAAACAAAACTGTTATATTTTTCAACCTTTTCAACAAAATGGGGTAAAGGTTAATTTTTAATTTTAAATGCGCTAATTTTGACATAAGAATTTGCTTTGTTGTCATTTCTTTCAAGGCCATGATGTCATTTCATTTTTTTTTAATGGCAACCCTAATTTTTTATTGCGTTATTTTAAAGAGCATGTTTTTTTGCATATAAAACAATAAAATTTGTAATAGGTTACATAACAATATTTTTGAGAAAAATGAAAAGTTAAAAATTAGAATTACTCAGGAAATTTTGCTAATCAACCCACAAATTTTAAATAATGTTATAAAATAATTTGAACATCGTCTTAGTCATTGTCAACTTGAAGAAGGCAGGCAGTTTGAACATTTAACCTTATTATTTTGTAAATTTTACATGTTATTTAAATAAACTGCTATTGTTAAAATCATTAAATTACTAAATAACATACAAAAAAATATATTTTTTTCAAAAATATTGTTATGTAACACATTACAAATTTTATTGTTTTATATGCAAAGAAACATGCTCTTTAAAATAATGTAATAAAATTTAGGGTTGCCATTTAAAAAAAATTGAAATGACGTCATGGCCTTGAAAGAAATGACATAACAAAGCAAATTGTTATGTCAGATTTAGTGCATTTAAAATTAAAAATTAACCTATCCGAGTGATTTTTCTGTCGCTCCCTATAATAAAGTTACCGAATTATTTCGAACCTTTTGATCCACACTGTATGTAATAATATTGAAATAGTTCGTTCTGTTGAAAGCTTGGATTCCAAATGTCTATTTTGGGCAAAGAAGAACCAAGTGAAAGTAAATTAGCCTCTCTAGAAATGAAAGACCCAACTGCAATTGGGTCCAATAAAATTGTAAAACCCGAACCCGAGGATCACTCTTATTACTGACAATAATATTGGGCTCTGGTTTGGAAGGGGAACCGAGAGCTGCAATTGTACTCCCCTGAAATCCCATCGTGTTTCGAACATCGGTTTGCCGAAATCTCGCCTTAAGAACGAATCCCTGCTTGAGGAACCTCAAGGGCATCATCACCCATCGAGAATTCCTCGATAGGGTGAGGGTGGTGACCCGGATGATTGACGATTGGGGTTTTACTTACAGGATCATCGCGGCGACCAAGAGGAGGAAGCCGACTGCTTGGAAAACCATGCTGAAGGCTGACGGGGGGTGGACCACATCGCGGAGAGACAGCGTTGGCACTTCAAAAGTACTTCCCGGAGGACGACTTAGAGACGAACACGGAGGGAAATCGATTGAACCGAGATTGCGAGGAAAAACTGGAATGGAGCCAGGATCAAGATTTACCGATTTCGTTTCAGGAGGTCCAAGATGTCATCATTCTTTTTCTTTTTCTTTGGGCATTCGGTTGTTCTTGAGTGTTAATGAGTAAGCGGAAAACCCATATTCGCCTGGTTGAGGCAAACGAGTCGGAGAGCGACATCGTTGAGGCCGAAGGGGTTAGGACGTCCAAGCGTGTCCAAGACGCAGCGGCGCTCAGTGAGATGGCTGATTCCACAAGCGAGGGTGACATGGACGATGACGAGGACGAGGAGTCCGGTGTCGATGAGTTTCGGGCGTGCTACGACGAGATGCGTAGCATCTTGTTGGACGTAACTGGTGTTAACAAGGCGGCCATCAAGAAAGTACACGCAAAGGCGTCGCGGATGGTCACCCTGATGTGGGACGCTGATCGCGATTGCGAAAGGCTTCGCGGACGGCTGGAAGTGCGCGAAGCGCAGGTGCGAGAGGAACAAAGACTGCGGACGCTCTTATACACGCAAGTGTACGAGATGGCGGTCTGGGTATAATGGAATTGAGGCGGGCAATCCCCAGAATTTTCCCTGGACGTCTTTCAACGCTTCTCGATAAAAACGATCGAGTTCTCATAGCTGTGCTTACGTCCGACTACAACTATCGGGCAAAACCCGGGCAGGTAACTCGGTAACTTTCAAAGAGTCTCTTTAACAAAGCGAGTCTTTTGCAAAGGCCGCAAACTTTGTTAAAAGCAATAAAGTAATTCTCGGGCGAGCGATTTAGGAAATCGAATTTAACGAGGACGCGGTTAAAAAGCGGCAAACTAAAGGGAGACGAAAAAGCGCGTGTCGCGGTCGCTACGCGGAAACGGGGACGGGGACGGCCTCTAAGAGGGGAGCGGACACCTCGCCGGAGAAAATCCGCGACCCCAAAAGAAGGCCCGTGCATTGGGACGACGACGACTTCACCGACGAAGTCGTCGAAATGCAAAGAGACGGAATATTTCCGGTATTAGAGACGGAGTTGGAAGTCATTTCGAAAGCCATCTCGCGGGAAGTAGCTGGGGGGAGAATTTCCTTCCGGATGCAAGAGAAGGCGGACTGTCGCGAGGCCATCGTCAGCATCCGAAAGGCGCTGAAAGAAGTGCAGGCCGAGAAGGCGGCGTTGAAAGAGGCGCGAAGGGCGGCGGAAGAGCGAGCGACGCTCTCGGAAGTAGAGCGGCTGCGAGCCGCTCTAGAACGTTCGGGGGGCGCGGCAAAAGGGACATCGGGTCTTGCGGTAGTGCTTATGAAGCGCCAGAGGGAGGCGCTGACTCGCGAAGCCATTCGCGAGACGCAGGCCGACGAGGGGGCCTGGACGACGGCTACGAGGAAGGGACGGGGGGCGTAGATCAAGGGGGCTCAAGCCAACGGGAGGGCCAAGGGGGCTGCCGTCGGGGGGCTGTCACCAGGGGGGCTGCCACCAAGAGGGCTGCTGCCAAGGGGGCTGTCAACAAGGGAGATACCGGGAACAAGGGGGCGCAGGCTTTGCCGAAAAAGCCATCGTACGCCAGCCTGCTGAAGAAGGCAGGCAAAACGCACGAGGTTGTCGTCAGGCAGGAGGGGAAGACAGCGGCGGAGGTGAGGAAGCAGGTGCAGCAGACCCTCACCGTCGGGGCCATTGCGGGCCCACTCTCGAAAATAGTCGCGAAGAAGGACGGAACGGTGGTCCTTGTCAGCAACGGCAGGGATCAGAACCAGAAGGTGCTGCACCAACTCCAAGCGGCGCAAATTCGGGCGGAAGAACGGAAGAAGCTGCGACCGACCATCACGGTCAAGAGCGTGGCAGCGGAGTGGCGAGCGGAAGAGCTGGCGGTAGACCGCCTAAACGGATTTCTCCCAAAATGGGGACCGAGGAGAAGTTCCTGGGGCAGTTCAAGTTCCTGGCGAGGAGGAAGAGCTGGGACAAGAGGAGGTCCAACATCGTGTTCGCGACGACTCCAGCGATCCAACAGGAAATGCTGGAACGAAAAACCATCATCGCAGGCCTGGTGCGATGCGGAGTGGCGGCGGAGATCCAAGTGACCCGGTGCTTCAATTTCAACGGGTACGGACATCGGCAGAAAGACTGCGAGGAGGAGAGGAGATGTATGCGTTGCGGCGGCAACCACATGGCACGGGACTGCGCGGCTCCGATCCGATGCATGAACTGCAAGAGGGCCGGGATGAAGAGGACCGATCACCGGGCGACGGGCGCCAGGTGCCCGGTGCTGAGGAAGCGGATAGAGACCAAGGCCGGACAAACATCCTCCAGAGGCTGGCGGAAAGCGAGGACGTGGACATCGTCCTCATACAGGAGCCGTATCGATACATGCCGGCCTGGCCTGGCTGGATCACTTACGGAAGAGGCAAAGCGAAGACGCTGGTCAAATCCAACCACCGCTCGATTCAAGTGACCCAATATTCTTCAGATAATTGTGTTACAGTGAAAATCGAGGACGGAGACAGCAGTGTGACAGCGATCAATGTCTACGTCGAACCGACAGGACCTTGGGACAGCGTCCTAGCTCAGCTGGAGGCAGCTACCAGGGAACACGAGGCCTGGGAAGGAAACATCACTGACCAGAGGGGTCAGACCCTGATGGATGTAGGGAATGGATAGTAGGTTCTCTCCATGTCGCGATCGAACTACTGTCACGAGCGGACGGATATGCCACGAAAGCGACCAAGTTTTGGAAGCGTGCCAGTTTGCGTTGGTGATTTTGTGGGTGCTTCACGTGAGTTAGCTGACTATTTGCTTTCGTTTGAGGTGTCGCCGGTCTAATTCCGGGCCAGATTGACCAAATTACGGCAATTTTAGTTTTGGTCTGCCACGTGCGGAATTTCGCGAGGTCGTCGTTTCGGCCCCCGTTTTTTTGTTGCGTGAGCTCGTTTCTCGTTGAGGGGTGCGTGAGGGTGCGTCTTCCTCTGCATTTTCAGCCTCCTAGGGCTTCTAGTTTTTTCGTCGGTACGGTTTATATCCGTGGTTGAAGGGTTGTGGTTGAAGGGCGTGCGAAGCGCGGGAGGGATGGTAACGATAGTAGCACCGATGGTGAGGATACTTATATATATATGTAAGGAAATTTATTTCCTTAGGATTTAAAAATTG
Source organism: Eledona agricola (assembly GCA_964023215.1). Classification (NCBI taxonomy): domain Eukaryota; kingdom Metazoa; phylum Arthropoda; class Insecta; order Coleoptera; family Tenebrionidae; genus Eledona; species Eledona agricola. Next base: position 18,025,195 of record OZ026856.1, on the reverse strand, counting down.
CCGCCCTTTCCGCCGGATGACAGCTGTCAATTTAATAAGATAGAATATAGAATTTGTGTTAAAGACCTGCGATCAGGAATCGATGAAAATACTTTAAATGTCGTTTCTTTGATTTACAGGTAAATTTAGATTGTACATAATGATGTAAATAAATACTTTGATTTACAGAGAAACACAGGTGAAGTTTTTTTGAATCCTGAAGGTTTTTGAGTCCTAATTCCTAAAACAATCTATTATATAAAGCGAAGTGTCCTCACTGACACACTCATCTACACATCTACACATTCACTGATTCACCGACAACCTACAGCCCAAACCGGGAGGGCTGGAGACTTGAAATTTTAGACACGGGTCTATCAAGGGCCGAGAATGAACGCTAATAAGGAGATTTTGCAAAATTCGGTCCGGTTCCTTTGTATTTAAATAAAAACCGAATAAAAACCGGTTAAAATAAACAAAAAATGATCGGCTCGCGGAGATCGGGTTTTTTTAGAAGCACCTGTCTAGCCAAAACAACTTCGACGTCGGGCGACCGGTTTACATTAAAAGCACTTTCACTTTCTGCTTTCCTGATCATACTTTTGCCGTACCTAGCGAGGCGTAGATATTTCAATTATAATTTTGATTTCAATTATAATGTCGATCCGTGACTCAATTAAAAAATACCAAACCACTCCAAATTTAATCCTACATATTAATAAATTATGTATTAAAGGCATGTATTCCGTATAATCAAAAGATTAGATTCAACAACACATACGAAGCCGCGCGCGATTAATAGTAGATTTAAAAAAGTACTTCCTTCCGAGAGAATCAGCACCAGCATTATTAATGCAACTTCAAAATTGTCGCCAAGGACAAAAATATCCACGAGCATGGACAAAGCGTTGCTGAACGGCTATCAAAGTTAACCCTAGCACAGGAAGGGGATAATGTAGAGGATGTAGATACTTTTAGGCGCGAAAATGAGAAAGTCCCGGTAGATGTATTCGGACGGGGTATCCAAAATGGGGAGCTCCGTACAATTATTAAGAGCAGGAAGTACGAGTTATTGAATGACGCGATTAATGCAGCAAAAGATGAGACGATACAATTTCAGACCGAGGCGTCGATGTTCCTCTTTCGACGGAAAAGTACGCCAAATCCTTCTTCCAATTTTAATCAAAATCAAATTCAGAACGGAATCTGCAGTTTTTTCGATTCTACAACTAATGTAATTTTTAATATTAATAGTTTAAATTATATTCGTGTTAACTATGGTCAAAACGAAATTTTACTTTTACTAGATACAGGTGCTTCAATCAGTGCAATTTTTTCGAAATACATAGCAAAAAATCAGAATATCGAAAAAAAGCGAATAAAAATTAATGGTGTAACTGGGTCAGCGGTATCACAAGGATCAGCTTACATTTCCTTAGAAATTAACAATGTAAACATTAGTCATGAGTTTATTATTCTAGAGTCATTTCAGACAAAAGAGTTTCACCCGATCCAGAAAAAATAAGGGCTATTCAAAATTTTCCTAAGCCACACGATGCCCTCTCAAACCAAGCGATTTGTAGCTTTTGCAAACTATTAACTATCTATCTTTCATCAAAAATTTTGCCGAGATAGCAAATCCATTAAATTGCTGAACTCGAAAAAATGTAAAATTAATTTAGACTTCTGAATGTGAAGTTGCATTTAACGAACTAAAATCCAGACTTATAGAACCACCAGTACTTGAGTATCCAGACTTTTCAGAAAATAATACCTTTATTCTTAAAACGGATTGTGACATTCCCAAAATTTTGAAATATATATTTTTGATCAAATTAGCTTTTGCTAAAAATTTTGTTTGACTTGGTGACAAAAAATAACGAAAAATTATTAAGAGATATCGCGAAAACGTATAACGTATAGATATAACGTCCCTGAAATTCTACGTCTCGACCCGACCTACCGAATCGAAAGACTACGCTCCATCCCGTTCCCGAATAGAAAGACTACGCTCCACCCCGTTCCCGAATTAGACTACGCTCCATCCCTGTCCTGTTCTACGCCCGTTCGTTCCTGTGTGCTACGATCCCCACCATTCCGTTCCCGAGTCCTGCGTCCCAATCGTCCCTTCCCAAAGGTTTGGTCAAACAAAAAAAAATTTAAGTGAAGTTTCCTTTATTTATTTATTTATTTTTTTTTGGTAATTTTACGTAAAATTTAAGTATTCCTATTTGTAAGCGTGTCGTCGTGGGCCCCGGACGTCGCGTAGTTTGTTGAGCTGTCGGTTAATTTCGAATTTTTATTTATTCATTTATTTATTTTTGTTCGGTTACTGTATTTATTATTTTCTTTTGTTATTAAATTGTTGCCCGCTTAACCCAATTCATTATTTTATATTGAACAAGTCCTTCGTAATTGGGACTGGTAGCGTGAAGACCTCTGGCAGAAAAGTGTAACAATTACGTGGCGCCCCCCTTCCAACGGACCTACGCTTCCACGACTGAAGTCGGCCGGGACCCAGAGGTTACTTCCGCTACCATAGGGACAAAAGGAAAATTTAAGACGTTACAGGATGCTTCAGGAAAAGCCGTGGGAGCAGTTTAATCAAATAATAATGACAAACCAATTGCTTTCGCGAGTCGAACTTTAAATAAAGCGGAAATAAACAATAGAAAAAGAACCATTAGCTATTGTGTGGAGAGTAAGACACTTTAGACCATATTTATACGGTAAAAAATTTGTTATCCAAACTGACCATAAACCGTTGGTATATTTATTTCACTGACATCATAAGTAATGTATGCTTATACACGATTTACACTATTTATTTTATGTACATTGTGTTCATTATTGTTCTGCATTATTTATAACTAAGATGGAGGAATAGTAAGCGGGGTACAAATACCACCACGTATAATCCCCCTGAAAAGTGATGGAAATAGTCTTTTTTACAGTCTTTCCTATTGCATTTTATTACCGAAAATAGAGCCCAAGAGGTTCGCACTTTAATTGTTCATTTTAAAATTACCAAATTTTCTGTATATTTTACCTGAATACGTTAAACACCCCTAAACATAATGTACCATTCCAACCTACCCTCAAAAATCATACACTTACCATTCAAAACTACCCCAGATCAACCTAAAATGTAAAAAAATTACGAATTCCAAGCAAACTACGCTAAACTCGGATAAATTACTTCGACTTCCGCTATATCACCCCAACCACTTCTTACCAAGCCAAACTAAACACGATCACGTTAAAATTCCAAAAGTTTCGTTTAATCCGCCAAAGCTAAACCCCGCCAACCATCAATAACCATTCAAAACAATCCGCAAAAAAAAACCTTATCATCCGAAACTACACCAAATACATCGTTTTTATGGTGTGAAATTACGTATTTATATATTTCAACATTCTTTAACGTTGTTAGAGAAATAAATGGGAATAATTTAGAATAATTCAGCTTCTCTGTCAACTCTCTTTCTCTTGAAGAGTGAAAAAGAGTGAAAAAAAAGGAGCTTGCACACAGAAACGAAATTATCGTCATTTTCCAAATCATATTGAAGTACCCGGTCCTGGCAATGCAGGTTAATTTCAGCAAATTTGTTTATTTTGTGATTGGAAAAGTAGAGCATTCCTGTTTAATTGTATTATAATGTCGATTAGTCTACATCACAAATACACCACTGTTGTCAACACTGCGTTTATTTAATCTACGTCCGGGCAACTACGGGTACATTCAGCTAGTACAATACATAAAAGGTAGAGACAACGTGGTCGCGGATGCTTTATCGCGAATTGAACTTAACCACGGTCTGTAAACTATAACGGTTGCCTCATGCGGGGGATAACTGGTGAGGGACGAGTGCGGTGCGGGAAGCAGATCGTGACGTCAGAGTCAGACCTCTCCATCGACTATCGCTCACATCTTTTGTGTTATTTATTTTTATATTTTGTGTTTATTGTGATTTTTCGTATTACAATACATTTTTAAATTTAAACCATATTATTTATAATAAAAAAGTAAATGATATGCATGTACCCGGGGGTATGGGATAATAGTTTTACCGCCAGAATAAAAATTTAAAAACAAATTGAAATAATCTATAAACATAGGTATAATAAAGGCACATCATATCCACTGGAGAGGTGCAACCACCCCAACTTTTTTCCATTTTAACATCACTGAAGTGCGAAACAGAGCCAGCTTTATATCAAAAAATGACGATTTGGCGAGGAAGTGTCGGCCCTAAATAAAGCTTTAAATTTTTTGAGATTGTGCTTTCGCACGCACATGAACATTATCGCCCCTCAACAACGGTGGTATTAATCGGGTTTGTTGACCGTGTTCCATGCGAAGTTCCATGAGGGGGGGTGTAGTGAGCGCCCCGAGAGGCTAACTCAGCAAGTGATCCCCATGAATCTCTGCCAAACGTTTCGTCCACAGCTGCGGTGGACATCTTCAGTGGCGGTGTGGTCGTGGTCGAAGTACTCTCCCAGCTGTCACAGTCGCGACTGGCACATCATCACTTTGCGCAGCTCTATATATAGCCTCAGATCGGTTATGCATCGTTCCGGGTGGGCGTGTCCCTGCATTCGTCAAAGGTGGTGACGTCACTCTTCTCGTTGTCATGGTTGGCTGCCAACTCCTGTCCATTTTTAATCCTTCACCCTTCTTATTGAAATTGTTCTGGTGTTTGAAAATTTCAATCGCTTCTCGGTGTAGACGAGCGTAGTAGTGTGAGGTGGACGCCAATCGTTCAGTCTCCTCAAACCGTATCTGATGGTCTCCCTCAGAAAGAGCGTGTTCAGCTACCGACGATTTCTCCACTTCACCCAGACGACAGTTCCTCTTGTGTTCCGTCAAGCGCGTCTTGATGCTTCTCTTTGTTGTACCTACATAAACAGATCCACACGAACACGGAATTTTGTATACCCCAGCTGACGACAAGGGATCTCTGGGATCTTTCGCCGAACCCAGTAGTCCTCGGATCTGTGTCGTGGGTTTAAAGATGGTCTTAATATTATTACGGTTCAATAGTCGGCCAATGCGGTCTGTCACATTCCGCACATATGGTAAAAAGGCCGTTCCTGCAAACTCAGTTGTGTTATCAGTTGTAGGTCTCACCGACGTCCTTGGGTGTATAGATCTTCTTATATCTTTTGAGGAGTATCCATTGGCTTGTAGCATCTTGTCCAAGTGGTCAAGTTCACCCTTAAGATGTTGTGGTTCGCAGATCTTAGTGGCTCGACTAACCAAGGTCTTGATCACCGCTCTTTTTTGGGATGGATGATGGTTGGACTCCTTGTTGAGGTACCTATCTGTGTGGGTAGGTTTTCGATATACCTGGTGGCCTAGGGACCCATCATGTTTCCTGTTCACTAGAACGTCAAGGAACGGTAGGCAACGATCTCTCTCTTTCTCCATTGTGAATTGGATTCGCGGATTTTGTTGGTTAATGTGGTCCATGAATTCCTGTAGCGCTGCTTCACCGTGGTCCCAGATGATAAATGTGTCGTCCACATAACGGAACCAGCACTTGGGTTTCTTCGGTGCCGTTTGAAGCGCTTCTTTCTCAAACGCCTCCATGAAGAAATTAGCCACCACAGGGCTCAGTGGACTTCCCATGGCCACGCCATCCAGCTGTTCGTAGTAGGCGTTGTCGTACTTAAAATATGTTGTTGTTAGTACATATTGGAAAATATTTATAATATCCGTGGGAAAGAGTGTCCTTATGCAAACCAATGCATCCTTGACTGGAACCATCGTAAACAGCGAGACTACGTCGAAACTGACCAATATGTCTTCAGGGCCAAGGCGAAGTGGTTTGATCTTCTCCACAAAATGGGCTGAGTCTCTGATGTAGGAGTTTGGCAGAGATTCATGGGGATCACTTGCTGAGTTAGCCTCTCGGGGCGCTCACTACACCCCCCCTCATGGAACTTCGCATGGAACACGGTCAACAAACCCGATTAATACCACCGTTGTTGACAACACCGACCGTGAAAGCCTACACACTTTTATCGCCCCTATTAACAACTTATTAAACTTTTAACACAACTTCGTAGATTAATAAGAGAACATTTTGTTTTCGTTTGTAGACATTTTGATTTGTTGTTGACAAGAGTGATATCATTATTACATATATTAGAATTAAGTTTAGTGTCAATATAATACGATGAACATTTAAATACTTTTTCCGATTAGAAAAGGTTATTTAGTGGGTGGCGTAAAACTTGAATTACCATTTCTCATAATAAAGTTAACAAAAAAATTAGGAAATTAGTCATAATAATAAAAATTAATTCCGGTTTGTTCTACCGTTCTGTATAACTCCTCTGGCTTTTTGAATAATAAACTTAAGTCTTAATTTGGCATATATTTCTATCGAATATTCGAATTTTCCCTAACACGAAGTAAATTTTTGGTCTCTTGAAAATTCGAAAATTTTACAAGTTTCACTAGTTTTGTAATTTTGTCATATTTTAGGTACTTTATAATGGTTTGTACAGTGCGCTTTTTTTACACTTTTTTATAATTGTACAATTTAATTGTGGAATTTCTAATTATTTATAAAATATATTTTTACTTTCTAATGGTTTGTACAATAAAACATGTGTATTTGACCCGTTTTTATAATTATACAATTAAATTGTGATTATTTAAAAATTTATTTTTGCAAAATCCACTTAAGATGCAGTGGGAATTATTGGAACTTTCGCGAGTGCAAGCGAGACGAAAGCGCTTGAGGGTCTGACGATGACGTCACGCAATGCTATTGGCTAGCGCGCCCATGAGGCAACCGTTATAGTTTACAGACCGTGGAACTTAACGACCTACGAGAGATGTCAAAAAATATTTCAGAGACGGTTGCAGTTCTAACGCGTTCAAGAGCAATAGTGTCCGACCGAACCTTCGGTTTCGGCCTAGTTTCGGCAAAAAAACTGGTTCCGGCTAGTTTCGGCTGTTATCCGGCCGAAACTACGGCCGAAACCGAAACTGCATTCGGGAAGTTTTGCAAAGCTCTTTTTATTTTCATACATTCGATTGAAGGATTATTTGCATCAAAAATATTTATTTAGTTGTTGTATGTGGTAGGTAGGTACTTATTAATTTGAATTTTATTGTAGTCTGTTAACCAGAGTACCATACAAAATGACCAAAGTTTAGAAAAAATAATTTTGTTGATAAGATAAAAAGATAATTTTTTTTGTGTACCTATCTACACATATTTACTAGGTAATTTATTTTTACTTTAAAAGCATTAATTTTGTTTCGTAGCTTTTATTAAAAAAAGTATATTTATTTGTGCTTTTTTAAATAAGGGGGATAAAAATATGATGAATATGATGAATATGAGGTAGTCACTCTAAGATATCTAGAACAGAAATCCAGAAATATAAAGGATCACAGTACACCGCCATCAGAGATTCCTCCATCACTTACGTTTATTCTCAAACTAACAATAGGCAATTTTGCAAACAGCAGAACAACAGAGCCGAGGCATCTTCCCAGCTTTTAAAGGAAACTCCACGAAATACACAAAAAACTGAAGAAAAGCTCCGAGGGACGCGTGCGTTCTATCAGTAGAGAGCTAGAGGGCAAGAACCTGACTACAAGTTATTTATACTACAAAATTATAAGAATTTTGATGTATTTCGATGAGGCGAAAGAGAACATATTTCTTTGGAACGACTCGGCTGAAGTGTACTCGGCAGAAGGTTTCTTAGAATCCTATTTGAATGCAGTTTCAGCTAAGAACATCCTTCAAATGGAAGAGTTTCTAGACAAGGCTTTAGATTACAAGGAGTGGATTAAATATATCTTTACAAAACGCTTGCCGGATTGGCTGGGATGCTGCAGACGAGCGACTGCGATTGTTCGAGGGCGAAAGTGTTCCGCAAAACAGGCGAAGGCTGAAAGACTATTTCTGGGAGGAATGGGTGTGAGCGTGAACGAGAATGGTGTGGTGAGCATGAATGGGGTGCTGGAAGATGAGGCGTTTTACGCCCGCTTCCAGATGTATGCTCGAAACGTCTATTGACAGGAGGAGGAAGCAGTAGTGTTCAGGTCACGGTGACACGGGGTTGTACGAGGTAGCGCTCGTGCCCTGTGGGGGGAAGCGCAGGGAGGAACCGGCGGGAAAGGCCACGTGCCGATTCCGGAGCGCGTTCCCTTGGGAATTGGCGTTCCCACCCACCCGAGCTGGCCAGCAGTGCCTGGGGTTGTAAGACTCCAAACTGTTAGGGGACCCTTGGGGTCCCTGAACATCCAACCAGTGATGTAAACTGCAAGCAAGCAAGCGAAGTGGTCCAAACTTAAAGAAATTCAAAAAAGCGCGGTTAACGGCAGGGGGTCACCGGTGGTTGAAGGCCTCAAAACCCGACGCCAGAGCGTGGGACTTTGGGTTTAGCGATTCCACCGACCCAAGCGCGGGCGAGTGTATGTCACACTTCAGGCAGCCGCCCGTTGAGCTGTTGAAACGGCACGTTTGTGAGCAACGGGGTTCCACGCCTTCAGCTGGTTTCAGGATATTTTGGCGTCTTGTTTCCATGGTGAAGGAGGAGTTAGTTTACTAATTTCGAAAGTTTACCGATGCAATCGGCACCACCGGCGTATGGGAGCCCCACGGTACGTGCTAGCGGAGTCGGACTCGTGGGGGCTAAAAGATTCGTTAGCAGGTTCGGAATTCTTTGGGAAAGAAGTGACGCCTGGTGTGATGCATGTCCACAAGATGGGGGGAGGTGCGTGCTGTGCGTATCTCATGTCCCAGCCTCCGATGCTATAATAGCCCCGGACAACGATCCCATGGGCTAGGCAAAGGAGGTCCCTTACGCGCGGGGAACATCTGCGTGGAATAAGAGCATGGTGACCGGTTATCTGGGTGAGCATTTCGATGGTCCTGGGCGGCGGGAGACAGCATTCCGACGTTTGGAAGGAAGAAACTCCCAGGTTTGAATTGTTAGAAACTGGGGTAGGGCACTCGGGGACTGCTTCCGGTTCTGGTGGGTGTGTGTTTTGGGGGGGCAAGTTCCCCCCCCCCAGACCCCACGCTGCGGTCGTAACTATGACTCAACGGGATAACTCTATCCCCCTGGATCTCAAAACCCCCTAATTTTTGCCGGAGGCGTCAAGCTCTGCGCCTTTATTCAAGGTACTTCACTTTAAAATCCCTCCCATACTTTCCAAGCTCCAGATCTTTTAAATTTTCTTCCCGTCCTCCATCTTGTTTATTTACATTTATTTTATAGCACTACCGCGCCGATCGGACCGTGGTCTTGGAAATATTTTTCAAGTCCCACGGTTTGATCAAGTCGTGGTCTTTGGCTGATCTGGTTGTTCTAATTACTAGGAAATTGAATCAACTAGATCATCTAGAGCAATTTTTTTTCCTCAATTTTTTTTCCAAAAATTCATCATTCCAGACTTGTCGCTTTTGCGACACCGATATTACATTTGTCGGTGTTCACCATAGAGTCTTGTGTTGTGTTTTACATCTTGTTTTCAGACAGCTTTGCATGCTCCATTCGCAAGCTGTCTGACTTTACATCATTTGAGGTGATTTTAACAATTATAACTTCTCGGCGGAAAGATTATATAACAATTTTCTTATGCCTACCACATAAATATTAGAAATACCTTCTCATACGACCAAACAGTCCCCTCTAAACATTAATAATATTTATAATTTGTATATTTTCAACCAGACGCCTCCTAATAAATAACATAATAAATGTTCTCGCGTCTACCACATAATTGTTACCGTACAATATTTTAACCTAGCGACTTCTATTAAAGTCTATTAGGTGTCTCGCACATTATCTTATAAATTTGTTAAATCATCCCCAGCACTACCTGTCCTCTGCAGCAGGACTTTTAATAAATACGCCGGTCTTAGATTACACCAAAAACGGGGCCATCCTGTAGAATATAATGACATGGCGTAGACGAAAGACCACCGAACGAATCAAGCGTGGTCTCGGCTTAAGGAATACCACCTTACCCATGCTGAGGCCACGTTCACGGGAAGATTTGTTAATCAACATCTCTGCCAACTCTTTCCCGAGCGAACTCTTGATTCAATTAAAGGCCACCGAAGAACCCAGGCAAACCTTGTCGATCAAGTAAAAGAGGAACTTGCTGAGGACACAGGTGGATCTTACTAATGCAGAGCCTACCGTCAGCTTGCCTCCTCAACCATCTCCGCCTCCCCCCGACGAATCTATCATACACGACCCCCCCACCCCTGTGAAGATCTTAATGCAGATTTCTCTTCCCGCCAAATTGTGCCACCCGTCGCCGTCAAAATAAATCCCCTGAGACGGAGCTTCAGAATAGCGAGGACAACGAAGTACCTCATCCCGTTGACCTTGACCCAATCTAGCTCTATATCCAGCATGACCTCTCCGGTAAGGTTGATGAGATCATGTTGGAATGTCCATATAAATCGGATAGGGAACGATCGGGTTGGCCACAAAATGGCCATCGAACGCGCCTTTGAACACACCTTACGGCTAAACTGTGCCTTCCTCCCGCTCGCCTAGCTCCAGAAACCGAGAGGGAGGGGGGGGACAGTTTTAGAACATCTCGACAGTTTTAGAACATCGCATGACTCAGACCCTATATAAGAAACAAGATTAAGGGAAGCTCTGCTACAAAGCCAGCTAGCACTGGTATTGCTAGTGAAAGGAGATTGCCCGTCTCAACGTCTGCTGCAGCCAACAGCAAAGCCTAAAAGCAAGAAATTTCCTAAGGTAACGCAAAAGAAAGGCTGCAATAGAAAGAAGTAACTGCAACAATGGCAGGCAGAATAAACTTCACCCAGATAAACCTCCAACATTCAAAAGCCGCATCCAGCGTGCTTTATTGGGGTTTTGTCAAAGGGTCTGCAGACGTGGGGCTAATCCAAGAGCCCTGAATAAATGGGGGAAGCATAAAGGGACTCCCAACCAGATCATGTAAGCTAATAAGTGAGCATCCAAGAGCGGCAATTCTGCTCAAAAAACATATCAAATTTGTTTCAATTCCAGAGTTCATCTCCAGGGACTTGGTTGCAGTAGCTGTAGAGGTGCCCACGGAGGGTGGTAAAAGGTCAATTGTAATGGCCTCTGCCTACTTTACAGGCGACGAAAATAACTCTATTCCAGAGGAAGTTAAACGCCTCATAAGCTGGTGCAAAAGGAGGAACAAACACTTCATTCTGGGCTGCGACGTCAATGCACACCATCTCATGTGGGGCAGCAGGGACACAAACAAAAGAGGTGAGTCCCTTTTTGAATATATTTCCGCGAACGACGTGGACATTATCAACCGGGGGAACAAAGCCACCCTTATAAATGCGATTAGGAAAGAGGTTTTAGATCTAACCCTGGCGAGTCCATTTATAGCGAATATTATTAAGAATTGGCACGTGGTGGCCGAGGCCCCCATGTCGGACAATTGCACAATCCGATTCCATTTCCACAGAATGCTGAAAGAGACGGACTGGTGTCTTCTCTACAGGAGCACATCAGAGGCGAAACCGACGGGCTCCGTTACCAAATTGACACAAGAGAGGAACGAGGTGCATCTTCGCGATCTCATAGTATCGTCTATGAGAAAAGTTGTTCTCTGAAACAAAGAGTGACTTCGAGGAACGTTCCTTGGTGGAACAAAGAACTCAGCCGACACGGGGCCGAAGTAAAGAAGCTATTCAATAGAGCTAAAAGTTTAGGAACGTGGATCGACTACAAAAAATCTCTTACAGAATACAACAAGGAATTGAGGAAGTCAAAGAGACGTTCCTGGAGTACCGTCTGCGAAGGGATCGAGCAATTGAACCCAGCAGTAAGGCTCAAAAAGTGCTCTCAAAAGACAACTCAAACGGAATAGGCTTAATAAAAAACCTAACGGCGAATATACCGGCGATCTAAAGGAAAGCTTAAGGGTACTTTTAGAGACCCATTTTCCCGGGTTAAAGGCGCTAGCAGACAGAGAGATCAGAGACGTGGATCAGGGCCGATAACGATAAAGACTTGATATTATTCGTATATATTCGTACACTTAAGTATTCTGTTCATATAAACATTTTACATCATTTATTTTAAGTACATTTCGTTCATTATTGCTCTAAATTGTTTAAAAGTAAGATCGAGCAGTTTGAAAACCTAATTGTAAACGGAGTACAAATACCACACCGTATAAGTCCCGTGAAAATTGTCTTTTTTACTCTCTTTCCTATTGCATTTTTAACACGGTAAATAGAGCTCAAGAGGTTCGCACTTTAATTGTTCAACACGTTGCGGCCAATCGGAACAGGTTTCAATTATTATCGTGCAACCGAGAAGAGAATAATTATGCTGGCCAATTTGTTTATACAGAAGATATGTCAAAATTATCTACATATGGTTCTGTTTGTGAGTTGACTGCAGCAGGACAATTGTTTCCATTTTGTTTTCAAGTATATCAAAACGGTAGTTCTTATGCGCAATTTGGTGAACATAATCAGTCAATTCGTAAACTTAGATTTTCCGGAAATTTATCTAACGTCATTTCGATGTCCTTGAATCACTTCCCGTGCTACGACTTATAGGACATTCCCAAATTGCATCTTCGTCTGAAGAGTCTATTCAAGATAATTCTTCTCAGACATCAAATAAAAGGAAACGCCGTGCGCGTGATAACAGGAAATAATAAATATAATAACAGAACTAGAAACACCCAACTAAAAATTGCTGCGGTGAACAATAAAGAGCACATGAAGGCTGCTTCAGTGAAATACGAAAAAAAAATCCAAAGTTCATAGAGCGGCTGTAGCGAAATATGCGCACAAACATCCGGAAGTTAAAAGAGCTGCTGTTGCGAAATATGCGCAAGAACATCCGGAAGTTAATAAGAAATGCTGTTGCGAAATATGCGCAAGAACATCCGGAAGTTAATAGAGCTGCCGTTCGTAGATATACACAACAACACCCAGAGGTTAACAGAAACGCTGTTGCGCGTTATGATCCACGCAACGGAAAAGAATTCAACGAAGGACACTTTTTTGGACGAAAAAGGCTAATTCTGGATTCCGATATGATCCATATGTATATTGCATACGAAGCAGAAAAATCTATACAATTGGATGCAATGAGCATAATATGCCATAGGTGCAAAGCCCTCAAGTGGAAGGGGGAAAAACCTGGCATGTGTTGCAACAATGGAAAGGTGCAATTAACGCCATTCGAACAACAACCTGAACCTAACTGGGGTTCAATCTAACCTATAAGAAGCCTTTTGTCCTTTTTACATCCGAAATCAAAACATTTTCTAAATTCGATTAGGAAATATAACGGTTGTTTTCAGATATATTTTGTGGGAGAAGACGAGAAAGAATCATTATTAGGTGTCGGAATTTTACAAATAATGCTTTGGTGGCGCAACTACAAAAGATGCTTCATCAGAATAACAAATACGTTAGAGATTTTAAAGCTACCATAGAAAATATTCAAAAAAATACAGATTTCCGTGTAGTCATACACGCCGAAAGAAAACCCATAAACGCTCATCGACGTTACAATAATACTAATAATGGTCAATGAAATTGCTATAATAATAAAAGGTCAGATATTTGAAAAAAGAGACATTGTGTTGCAGACACCGGAAAAATATTTCAAAAGTAGTCGAAAAACCTACATTATTTGAAAAATGTAAAAGAAGGTGGCTGGATCACAAATATGCTTGCAGAAAGAACAGTAAAGTTCAGTGTTGGCAAATAAAGCAGACAATAAAATAATATTTGGGCCCTGCAAGGACCAAAATCAATAGAAGGCACCCACGACAAATTTGGAAACATGTACAAAGATCTGACCTCTTGCCAAGGAGCTGCTAACATATTGTGACATTCCCAAAATTTGTTTGCAATGACCAAATTAGCTTTTGCGTTTAGTTTTTGTTATATAGTTAGTTACGGAAAAAACAAGATATATTGCGGGAAAAAAAGTCAAATTAAAAATTTTATGGTCCAAAAGAACTCTTAATCCTTCTTCTTCTTCTTAATCCAGACTTGGAGAATGGAAGCGAACCCCGATAAGAACATGGCCATGTTGATTACTCGCAACAAGATCCAGGCGTCAGGTCAGATTCGGATATTCAACCAGGTCATCCTCTGGGGAATAACGGCACGTATGAATGGAGCACGGGAACCGCGGACACCATGAATTGTTATTCGTTCAATTATTTTATTATAGCCCACTTTGTTCATTCTAAGAATATATTCGAATATAAGGCGCTCTTTCGTATAAAATTATTTATTAGAAGGTGAAAGAGAATCATGATTGGTATCAGGATACTTAATATTCAGAATAATGTCTATTAATCGAAACACAATATATTTTATGTGCAATGATTATTAATATTTTATTAACTAATATGACAATGTTTTTTGCGTCATTTATGTGATAAATTAAATCGGAAACAGTCTATATTTATGATACAATTACACAAGATTTAAATTGACCCAGTAAGTCTGAAAATTCCTTGTTAATGTTAAAAAACGCTGACCATGTGAAGAACACCGACTAAACACATAACGCACGCTTAACACGCCTCACTGATGGTCAGATAAATATGCCTCGGTACCTGGGGCAGAGCGGCAGCACCCTCGCTCAGAGGGGAGAAATAATAGGACTTCTAAATAGTGGATTAACAGTTACCGAAGTGTCCAGAAGATCTGGATTTTCGGTAAGTAATTTGACAACTAATAAAATACAGTTGTTTTGAGATATTGATTTTAATTATGATGAACGATATATTTTATATATAAATTCAACCAGTTCACACTTTATTTTTTATTCCTTCTAGAATTCAATATAATTATATGTAATATGTTGTTATAGAGAAGTCAAATAAGGAATTGGCGCAATCGGTATGAGGAAGGTGGATTGGAAAATTTAAGAACAATTCGTACTGGCAGACGTATAACAACTCCCGCAGAAGATGAACAGATTGTAGGCTTCGTAAGACAAACGCCTTTTGTAACCAGTAATATCGAGTAGGAGCAGTTACATCTACCTTGCTCAACTCGAACTATAAGAAGAAGATTGCACGAAAGTACTATTAAACACCTTCTTGATTACGGAATTATACTCATTTTCTAAATTATAGTAACTCCTAAAGTAATTAAGATAGGTATAGGACATGCTAACATAACATCCCCTTAAATTTAATTTTCTATCGACTGGCGATATAAAATTTGGTAGGTGCCATTAAAAAAAATTAAATATTGACGTATTGTATTGGGAATTTTCATTAAATCATTCTAAGTACTTTGAATGTGATATAGTTATTGTTGAGGCCAGGCGACAATTCTGCAGTCTTTCGGCTATCGACTACAAAAAACAGTTTGTACCTTTTCCCAATGGTTAATCCGAAATAATTTTTTGAATAACCACCAAAAAGTGAGCATATCTCCAAAACTTTGACAGATAGATAGGTACAACATAGGTGTAAGATACTCAAAAAGAAAGGGGAAAATCTAAAGTTAAATAAAAACTAGGACGTTCCCTTTAAAAAAAAATTTGGCGTCCACTTCCGTTATAAGCGGAAGTGTCGCCATATTGAAAATTATATACTTCGATTCGAAATGGTTAATTTCGGCTGTGTTCCAAATTTCAAGTTTATAGCATTGTAGGAAGTTAAAAATGTCGATAACTTTTTTATAGGGAACGACACAAAAAATCGCTTGGACACGTAAATTTTTAATTTTAAATGCGCTAATTCTGACAAAAATTTGCCTTGTTATGTCATCTCTTTCAATTGAAAAACCGGCCCTAAATGATATTTATGACATGAAATAAACAATTACCCAACACGCAAATCTAGTCACAATATTTTGTAGTAGTGTAGAGTTCATTTTCGGCACCCGTGTCTAAAATTTCAAGTCTTCAGTCCTCACAATTTGGGCTGTGGGTTGATATGAATCAGTGTGTAGACGAATGAGTGAATGAGTGTGTCAGTGAGGGCACTTCGCTTTATATATATAGATGAAATTCTGGAGAATATAAACAACACATATGCAGGAGGCTCTCTTCCCAACAGCGAAAAGTGCGCCATCATGGCATTCGCTGACGATATGATCGTTATGGCGGATCGCCACTTGAACATGCCCTTGATGCTGGATGATCTAACGTCTTTTCTCCAGCGAAGGGGCATGTCGTTGAACTCTAACAAGTGTGCGGCACTGCTAGTCAGAGGGGAAGGAGGAAAATCAATAATAACAACGAAACCGAGTCAAAGCCAATCAAACCTGTAAATGCAAATTATGTTGGGCACGCACGCCTAGAAAAGCCCAACATTTACAACTTAAACATATGGTGTGACGAAGGTTTTCCGCCATCGGAAGATTCCCGGCCGCCGAAAGACGGACCTCTACCGATAAGACGCCGTTTTTACGTTGACAAAAGATTGCCAACCACCAAAAGAACCGGGACCTCCACCTCTTCCGACGCTCGTACTTCACCACCACCCCAGCTTATAAAAGGCAGCGCAGCACCGTTTTATTCACTTGTTGTTCGATCTCTGAATTGACACAAGGCTTTGAGACCGAAATCGACTGTGTATTAATTGTGTATTAATAAACCACATATGACAGATTAAAATGCCCGGTTGCACAAAAGTTAATCAGTTGCTAACGGCCAATCAATGACTTTAACAAGCGATTGACGGGCTGTTAACAAGGGATTAATCGTCCGTCAAATATTAACAATTGTCAAAGTTAATCTCTGATTAACGGCCAATCAACGCTGTTTTGCGTTGCACAAACGATAATCTCCGATTAAACTCTTGTCAACGGCTTGTTAATTTAATGAGTGACAGTTGGGCGATTAACCTAAAATCAATTCACTCATTCGTGTTTTTTGGCCATTTATCTACGTTTTTTATTCAAAATTGGTGATAACTTTAACATGTTTTACCAAAATAATTTAAGATATACGTTAAATAATACTATCCGGTCTAGTTTCACCAAGTGATTTCGAAGATGAGCCACCACGAAGACCGATGCAAAGAATTCGGTTTAAACGCGATCAAGGACACCCATTTTGTTATATTATTTGTCCAGAAAATATGAAATTGGTAGAAATGTTGCAAATTTGTTGTTCGAGGATTTTTACGTGGTGATGACATGAAGATAATTTGTTGAATATTACGTTGAATAAAAGTGTTGGTGGTGTTTGATGAAATCTTGACAAAGTGTACAGAAGAGAAGAATATAAAGATATTTCTCTATCTCTATCAAAATTTGAAGTTCTATATTCTATTATTTGAAGCTAATTCTTGATATTCTTTTGTTCTTCATGTCCTTTGCTGTTCTTTTTTTTCCTCAAAATATGCTTGCATACTATATGCCTACTTAGTTTTTGCAAATCTCCCGTGCCCGGATATCGCTCTTGAGCGGACAGATATCTTAGGTGTCCCGCAGGCATCCGCCTAAGAGATGTTCCACTGTACTTCCATCGTTGATGTTGATAAAATGCTCACAACTGTAGATTTAAAATAAATTTGGATATGTCAAAATACGATTTCTGACATTTAAGGATTGTTTTTGCGCTGTTGACACGTTGTACCCCTTGTTAATCTCCAATTACGGAACGGACGATTAACGGAGGCGTCAAGTGCTTTGTGCAACCCGATCAAATTTTAACAAACCGTCACATTTGGCGGACCGTTAAGTAATTGTCAATTAATTGGAGCTTTCTGCAGCCGGGCATAAAACATGTATATATATCACCGTGTTCCCTGGATATTCCGCATCTTCACTGAAGCTTGCCCGAGCTGTTCCAGGCGACCTAGTCGACGGGAGAGTAAACTCCTTATAAAATCTGGCGCCCGAGCGAACCCGGTGATTGCTGTTCCAGCAATCGTACCGACCGAGAGGCGCGTCGCAATGGCTACAAAACCTCCAAAAAGCACCACTAAAACCAGACCAAAAATGCAATCTACTCAGAACTTTTGTCGTCCCTAAGCTACTCTACGGCCTACAAAATCCAATGGTAACTTCCAAGTTACTACGGGCAGCTGATCGACTGATAACAACCCACATAAAGCGTACCTTACATCTAAACGCTCATACCCCGGACGCTCTTATACACGCAAGTGTACGAGATGGCGGTCTGGGTATAATGGAATTGAGGCGGGCAATACCCCAGAATTTTCGCTGGGCGTCTTTCAACGCTGCTCGATAAAAACGATCGAGTTCTCAAAGCTGTGCTTACGTCCGACTACAACTGCGATCTGATGACTCGCTTATCAGAAATGGCGGATGAAGTTCCGGAGTCTATGTTTTGGAAAGAGAGAATCGCTGGAGGACCTCTCTCCCGCAGGCTCCAGCAATCTGCTGATGACCCATCGAGTAGATTCTGGGACATGCCGAGGGTAAATTTTCTTGTGTTTCAGGTCAACGCAGGAAGAGGTCGTGAGGCAACGAACATCCTCCAGAGGATAGCGTAAGGCGAAGACGTTTACATCGTCTTCATGCAGGAGCCGTATCGATACATGCCGGCCTGGCCCGGCTGGATCACTTACGGAAGAGGCAAAGCGAAGACGCTGGTCAAATCCAGCCACCGCTCGATTCAGGTGACCCAATATTCTTCGGATAATTGTGTCACCAACGGGACCAAGGAAGAAGAAATCGCGAATTTCAACCGGTTCGCGGCAGACATTCCACTGGAGGAGAAAGAGGCAGTCTCAAGGTAAGCGAGGCAGGTAAGAGGAAAGGGTTTTCTCCGGCTTCACCGGCTTAAACCCCACTAATTTTTGGAGTGTGGAGTTGGGATGGGTTCCTGCAGCTTGGTTTCCGGAGGTTTTGCTATTTTCTTCGTTATTGCCAATGTCGAAAGATAGGAGGCAGGCGCTTCACGCCAAACGGTTTCAACATTTCTATTATTATTTCAAAACAAACCTTTCAATAGAGAAAAGACACAATGGAAACCACCCACATAAAAGATGTCCTAATGGCCAAAGTCAACAGAATACTACACTGCAAAAAAGAATCTATAGACACCATGAGAAATCAGAAAATGATTAATCTAAAACTTATAGAAAAATCTGCAAGATCAAAGAAAGATCCATCACCGCTGGCAAGTGCTCTTTCAACAATGGGTCTAAAGTATACTATTTCAATAAACAAAGAGAAAGCTAACTCAATGGATCCAAAAGTCCGCTATTTACCCATGCTACACAGAGTGTCTGAAAGCATGGCATCTATAAAACATGCAACCTTTCACAGCAACCTTGTGATAACCAATATAACTCGTTCCTCTGAAGAAGACAATATAGCATCAGATACCAAGGATATATTGATCATAGTGCTGAATTCTATTTTTTATGAGGCGTTACAATGGAACTGGGACCTACACATGATATTTAAAATCATCAAAGGGACTACAATTCAAGGATCCACCATTGAGGAACTGATCAGAAGAGTTAGGGAAAAACAAAAGCGGGAGAATGGTCACAAGAAAAAATAAGAGAAGCTGCAAATAAAGTCCTGACCAAAGAGTTAACCTTACGTCGGGCTGCTGAGATTTACGAATTACCATACACGACTTTACAAAGAAGAGTCTGCTTTTCCAGAGGTGTCATTAAGACACGTGGTGGTCAGCCAGCCTTAGATGAGAATGCTGAAAAGATTTTAGCACACCGTTTACTGCACTTAGCGAGTCGTGGCTTCGGAATTACACTTAAGGCGGTTCGTAAATATGCCTTTGAATTTGCAGAACGTCAAAAAATTAAACACAAATTATTGCAGATTGGTAACGACCTTAGGCTGATACATGAGAATGTAGTTGAGCTTCTGGACTTGCCATGGAGAGCAACAAACGACGAATGGCATTCCAAAGAGGATGTCATTAGATTTGAATGGGTAGAGGTGCCAAAGCGTCGGGAGCAGCATGGGCGTCAAAATTGGAAGAATCGGTCTCAGGAGGGGGCTTATGGCAGGTAGGGGGCTGCATGGCATCTTCAGATTGGATAAACAACCCCCCAAAATTCTAGAAGGGTGGCGGTTTTATCAAAGCTATTCTTCTGGAGGAAACCTGCTTCCAGTCCACGCAGGGGTGCACAATAGATCAGAAGCCTGAAGGTGGGATGCGGACGTCGGGAGAGTGAATGTCACATCTTCCAACGCTGTACGGCAACCCATCGGGAACGTATAATAAGGCACGACAGGGTGGCACGTTTGTTGGCAAAAGGGGGAGAATCCAAAGGTTGGACAGCGCTGGGGAACCCAGGATTTACGACATAGCAGGCAAACTCCACAAACCTGACCTGCTTTTCGGCAAGGCGCAGCAAGTTGTAGTTGCAGAACTGGGCATTCATTGGGAGGGCCCGGACCTTTTAACCAAAGCTTGGATGAACAAGAAAGCGCATTATTCCTCCCCATCCTTCTTAGCGGCGGTTAAAACTCAATTCCCGGAAGCGCAAATAACAATAGCCCCCCATCATCATTGGTGCAAGAGGAGGTTGGTGTGAGAAGAACAACACCCTTGCTAACACTCTTCTTCTGTCCAAACAAGACCTAAGGACCATCATCGCCGACACACTTCAAGGTGGCTGGATTGCCCACCGAGCGTTCTCCACCAAAGTGTGGGACGTCATTTTATAAAATACGACAGTGAACATTCCACGTTGCAGGGAATGGCCCCCCAAAAGCATGGAAAAATGCTTTATACTTTGTACCATTGAATTATTCTAAATAAAGTATTCTTAGCCAAATGTCTCATCTAATTAGTGACGCGCATGAATGGATTAACGAGATTTCCTCCGTCCCAACCTACTCAGTTGCAATTGAGCACCCGAGGCGAGCGGATGGGTCAAACCAGGTACGTACCTGGCTTACGGAGTGAAATTGTGAGATTTGTGCGATCTTGTGCGATTTTGTGAATCCTGTGTGTGCAAGTTTGTGCGATTGGGTCTGTGGCGTGTGATTCAGCGTATCCAATCTGCGGATAGACACCGGGATGTGTAAAAAACAGCGAGGACGCGGCTGAGTTTGGCAATCGGAGATAAGCAAGAAAGCTATTTGGAGCGGGATTCGAGATCAATTCGCGGGTTTTTTAGTGGTTTTCGTATGATTTAAACATACGCGGCGCATTAAATTCGGAGAATTGTCGAGGTTGTGAATTTCAAAGCGGCGAATTTCGGAGAAATTGGTCAACCGGGCAGGTAAAACCCGGGCGGTTGGGTTCGAAAAGGTCGGGTCAGGCAAAACCCGGTCAGGTAATTCGGGAAATTCGGTAACTTTTAAAGCGGCAAAGGTATCGAAATTCGAGGAAATGAGGCGAGACACTGACAAAGGCGGCAAACTTTTTTAAAAGTAATAAAGCAATTCTCAGGCGAGCTATTCGGGGAAATCGAATATAACGAGGACGCGAGTAAAGAGCGGCAATCTGGAGGGGGACGAATTAGCGCGTGTCGCGGTCGGGGAAACGGAGACGGCCTCCATCCAAGAGAGGAGCGGACACCTCGCCGGAGGAAATCCGCGACCCCGTACACTGGTACGACGACGACGACGAAGTCGTTGAAATGTTGGGCGACGGGGAAGAAGAGGCCATAACGGTAGTGGGTCCGGAAACGGGAAGGGTAGTTGGTCCGGAAACGGGAACGGAGCCGGAAGCGGAAATGGGACGGCCGGTATAATTCTGGAATTGGAGGCGGCACTAGACGTGCTGATGAGAGCTACCTCAAGGGAGGTAGCAGGGGGGCGAATCTCCTTCCGGGCGGGGCAGAAGAAAGACTGCCACGAGGCCATCGGGCGGATTCGGCGGCAGCGGCGGAGGTGAGGAAGCAGATGCAGCAGACTCTCACCGTCGTCCTTATTCATAATGTACCGTCCGATATATTTACATACCTATATGCAATATAAATATAACGAAGCATAATTCGATGCTCCCGCTTCACTTGGGCATAATTACTGGGAGAGTACACTCCCTTACTATATTTCTCATCTGACTGGGACCGGGGATATTACAACAGTTCTACACACTTTTATAAATCGCCTCTACGGGGAGGAGGCCTACCACCGTATTCGTCGCTTTGAAGGCTTGCGTAAAAAGAAGGGTCAATTACTATCTTCACTGACCTTTCTGCTTCGCTGCCGCAACGGCAACATCACACCGCGTTTTTTACAGCAAAAGCGATACCTACACATGGCGAAAGCTCATCGCATCTACGATAGAACAGAGAAAGCCCTGCTATGGGAGCGGATCCACCAAACTCGGAAAGATCTTGACAAGAACGCAACACAACTGTTGGAAATACACGTTAAGCTGGGCAACACTTTAAATGGAGAAGACTGGGACAAGATCGATAGAATAACTTACGGCACGTTTGAAGCTACCATGGGACGACATCCTGGATCCATTAACCTACAAAAAACTCTCACGGGATTCCACAGCTCGTATCCTCAGGCAAACTAATAATCTGATTAAAGTGGCCTCAATTCCGGATGAGATGAACCTGAAGATTCGAAAATCGGAAGCGCTTCCACCGACTCTACGGCCTGCCGAAGATACATAAGCCAGACGTACCTCTTCGCCCCATTGCCAGTACCATCGACTCTCCGACTTATGGAGTCGCCAAATACTTGGCGGGTTTGCTGCAACCTCACATCGGACATACGGATTCCTACATCAGAGACTCAGCCCATTTTGTGGAGAAGATCAAACCACTTCGCCTTGGCCCAGAAGACATATTGGTCAGTTTCGACGTAGTTTCGCTGTTCACGATCGTTCCAGTCAAGGATGCATTGGTTGGCATAAGGACACTCTTTCCCGCGGATATTTTAAATATTTTCCAACATGTACTAACAACAACATATTTTAAGTACGACAATGGTCCATTTAGTTTTAGGGGTCAACATAAATATCTGATCACCCAAATCAGCAAAAAGGGCACATGAAACTAGTGAACTTGTTAGTTACTAATTCCGGAATCATTATTTTTCTTTGTCTATATCAGTCAGAGCCTGGGGGCAAGAAGCAATCCAAATTACTCTTTGTTCGTTTGAACAACCCCACTTCGCTCACACCGGAAAAATATTTCAATAGTAGTCGAAAAACCTACATTATTGGAAAAATGTAAAAGAAGGTGGCTGGATCACAAATATGCTTGCAGAAAGAACAGTGAAGTTCAGTGTTGGCAAAGAAAGCAAACAAGAAAATAATATTTGGCCCCTGCAAGGACCAAAATCAATAGAAGGCACCCACGACAAATTTGGAAACATGTGATGATACAAAGAGCTGTCCTCTTGCCAAGGAGCTGCTAACATATTGTGACATTCCCAAAATTTGTTTGCATTGATCAAATTCGCTTTTGCGTTTAGTTTTTGTTATATAGTTAGTTACGGAAAAAACAAGAAGATATATCGCGGGAAAAAAAATCAAATTAAAAATTTTATCCACCAAAAGAATTCTTAATCTTAATTCTTCTTCTTCTTCTTCTTCTTAATCCAGACCTGGAGAATGGAAGCCAACCCCGATAAGAGCATGGCCATGTTGATTACTCGCAACAAGCGTCAGGTCAGATTCGGATATTCAACCAGGTCATCCTCTGGGAAAAACAGGGAATAACGGCACGTATGAATGGAGCACGCGGACACCATGAATTGTTATTCGTTCAATTATTTTTATATTATAGACCACTTTAAGGCGCTCTTTCGTATAAAATTATTTATTAGATGGTGAAAGAGAATCATGATTGGTATCAGCATACTTAATATTCAAAATAACGTCTATTATGTGCAATAATTATTAATATTTTATTAACTAATGACAATGTTTTTTGCGTCATTTATGTAATAAATTAAATCGGAAACAGTCTATATTTATGATACAATTACACAAGTTTTAAATTGGCCCAGTAAGTCTGAAAATTCCTTTGGTAACAAAAACGTGCGCTCAATGTTAAAAAACGCTGACCATGTGGACAACACCGACTAAACACATAACGCACGCTTAAGGACGGCGTCTCACAGTTGCGTACCCCCGTTCCCACTCACCCGCTCGCCCGTCAAAACATAAGCACTGTAAAAAATGGTAATCTCAAAAACTACGCCACGGATCAGAAAATGATGAATGGTAATCTAATCTGGAAACCCCATTCGTTATAATAGGAACTTTTGAAGCTGATTAAAGCAACCAATCAAAAGATATTGCTAAATTAAAAAAAGGTAGAAACTTGTCATCAACCTGTACAGTTTAATTTAACTTATTTTTGCTACATAATCTCCTATTATACCCGCAGTAACATTATCTTCCAAATGAGACCAAAATTATTCATCTACGACTTGTCGTTTTCAAGATTACCATTTTTTAAGAAATAATCCTGGCTGGCTCTTCATCTGCCCCTAGGTGAAAGTGGTCAAGTAGAAACCGGTAAAAATCGGTAAGATTTTAGTTCAGCTATTGTGGTAACGATGTCGCTGACATAGTATCAATATTGAAAGTTAAAGATGGGATATAGTTATTTTTTGAGAGTAATGGCAGTACCCAGCGGTAAAATTCGCGGTGTTTTTAGATCAAACAAAATTGAGCGGCAGACCGTCGCGATGCATAAATTTAGTGCTGATAACCTGTGCTAATAGGAAATCATTGTTTTTAAATAAGAATGAGTAAATTTATTAATTCATGGATTTGTCATTATTATCTAATATCTACTAAAAACCAATTTAAAAAATTACAAAATTATGACCTCGGCTTTTCTGAAAATCACCAGCCCTGCGGCTAACACGTTTACTACTTTTCTGTACGACTCTGTGGGTGGAGGACGCAGGTAAAGAGATGCCTTTCATTCAAGTTATTTCAATTTGTGGAAATACATGAATGGTATGAAATTCATACCTGCTAAAATAAATTTTTTTGGATCGAACACAGAACTTGTTGGAAAAATATTCACAAGTTTTGTGAGTGTGTGAGGCGTCCGGATGTCGTCTACGTGGACTTGTTTTGACTACGATTGTTCGACGTCTCGCATACTCTCAATGATCTGCAGTTTGTGCGTTTTTCAGTCAGTTTGCTTCAGTTTGCTTTTAGCCAGCTCAGAGAGCGCTCGTGCAAATAATAAGTCATTACATTTATACATTTTACATTACATTTACATCAAAGGACCTCTGGTTTTTAATTAAACATTCCAACAGAACTTCAGTAACCTGATGACACGGACTGTTCGCCGCGAAGATAATTAATCACTCACGGCCCAATGTAGTTTGTTATAACACGCACTTATGCTATTTACAAGTTTATTTCCAAAATACAATTAAGTGTCTAATCTGGGAGATGTCACAGATGAGTTAGACAGTATTTTTGTAAAGAAAATGTGTTTACAATAAACTGATTTAGATTTGATTCGATTTGACTTGCATGCAAAATGCGAATTATTATCTTACAACAAAAACCTAAATATTTATACATTATTTACAAGAGGAGATGTTTATTTACAAATAGAGGGGCAAAGTCGCCCCGACTGGTCATTGGTGCGCCCTTCTTAATTCATTCAATGGCAAATTGGCAAACAAAATATGTAGTTCCTCGAAAATATTATCTTGCCCGATTTCCAAAAATCTACCGCTTATGTCCATAAATCTAAATGAAGTGGAAATTCCCAACACTCTGGCAGACCCCGAGTTTGCATCTAATAAGAGAGACTTTTTTTCTCAAAAATATTGTTATGTAACACATTACAAATTTTATTGTTTTTAATGCGAAAAAACATGCTCTTTAAAATGACGCAATCAAAAATTATAGTTGCCATTAAAAAAAAATTGAAATGACGTCATGGCTTTGAAAGAGATGACATAACAAAGCAAATTTTTATGTCAGAATTAGCGCATTTAAATTTAAAAATTAACTTGTCCAAGCGATTTTTTCTGTCGCACCCTATAAAAACGTTATCGAATTAGTTCCAACCTTTTCATCGATACTGTATTTATTTTTGTACCAGATTTGAAAATTGAGTTTTTAGATAACAATGTTAGTTGTTAAATTTTTTGACTAGTGCTGTTTTTGAAAAACTCATGAATTTAGTAGAATGAATTATTAATGAATTTACAACTAATTTCGGGGTGTGTAGACTTTCGCGGCCGGCTTCATTAGCGGTTGTATTTTCTCGATATGTAAATCGTGTTCCAATCGAAGTTATTCCAGTAGGTGGGGCGTAGCGAGCAAATTATGCAAAAAATATGGCTCTTAATTTAAAATAAGAAATATGAATATTGCACAAAATATACCATGACAGGAAACCGAGAACTCGTCATATTATTTTTTCTATTTTCAATGATTCCAAATAGTAGTTTTGGCGTTTTAAATTGATCGTGAATGATTTTCGATTATGTTGGGTTTCGACCAAAGTGTATTTCAAGTCTCTCCGCCTATGAGTCTGATTACGCAATTGTTTCGTGGTAAGTGCAGACTCGGATCTCTAGTTCGACATGACAGAAATCTGTTTACTGTTTAAAGACGTTTCACCTCTACTCGGTAGAGAACGCTTTCACTGGTCAAATAAAAATTGAATTTAACGAGATTGCAGATGCAAGTGCCATCTAGCGGTCAAAAATCAGTAGAGTTTGTGAGACGCCGCTCTTAACACGCCTTACTGATGGTCAGATAAATATGCCTCGGTACCTGGGGCAGAGCGACAGCACCCTCGCTCAGATGGGAGAAATAATAGGACTTCTAAACAGTGGGTTAACAGTTTGCGAAGTGTCCAGATCTGATTTTCGGTAAGTAATTTGACAGCTAATAAAATACAGTTGTTTTGAGATATTGATTTTAATTATAATGAACGGAATATTTTATCTATAAATTCAACCAGTTCACACTTTATTTTTTATTCCTTCTAGAATTCAATATAATTATATGTAATATGTTGTTATAGAGAAGTCAAATAAGGAATTGGCGCAATCGGTGTGAGGAAGGTGGATTTGAAAATTTAAGAACAATTCGTACTGGCAGGCGTATAACAACTCCCGCAGAAGATGAACAGATTGTAGGCTTCGTAAGACAAACGCCTTTTGTAACCAGTAACATCGGGTAGGAGCAGTTACATCTACCTTGCTCAACTCGAACTATAAGAAGATTGGACGAAAGTACTATTAAACACCTTCTTGATTACGGAATTATACTCATTTTCTAAATTATAGTAACTCCTAAAGTAATTAAGATAGGTATAGGACATTCTAACATAACATCCCCTTAAATTTAATTTTCTATCGACTGGCGGTATAAAACTTGGCAGGTGCCATTTAAAAAAAATTAAATATTGACGTATTGTATTGGGAATTTTCATTAAATCATTCTAAGTACTTAGAATGTGATATACACTCCCTTCCACATGAAATGCACCACCCAGAAAAAATTATGATACAAATGTAAAACTTTGGTAAAATGATCAAACATGTAGTAATAAATGATTAAAATTTCAGTCAAAAACTTAACGTTATTGTGGTGTTCCTGAAATGTTTGTCAAAAATTTCGGTAACTTTTTACTTGAAGATTAAAGAACATTTACTTATAATTGGTCAGTAGTTTTATTTTCAACTTGTCACATAAGCAGCTTATAATGCCCCGAGTAAAAAACACCGAAATTTTTCTGATATTTCAAATTTTGATAGAGGCAAAATGATCGGTATGAAAGAAGCCGATTTTTCCTTCCACGAAATTGGCAGAAGATTGAATCGTAATCACACCACTGTGGTAAAAATATGGTCTGCCTGGTCTGAAGAAGGCCTCCAACAACATCGTACTGCTGGAAGACCTCCTGGAAGTAGCAACGCCCGTGAAGAAAGGCTTCTGAGACGGATGGCCCTACAGGACCGATTTCAAACAACGAGGTCTGTTGCCGTGAATTGGACGAGAGCTCTCAAACGTCGAATCTCAATGAGAACGATTTACCGTCGAATTGCGACTATGGGCTCCATTCTTACCGTCCCTTTAAACGTCTTCCACTAACAGTACGGCAAAAGATTGCTTGTCTTGCATGGTGTCAACAGCGACAAGTTTGGGCCCAATAATGGAACAATATTGTGTTTAGCGATGAATCACCGTTTTGTTTATGGCAGAATAATGGTCGTAGAAGGGTGCGCCGATATCGAGGAGAACGGAGAAATTTGCAGTTCGTGGAAAGACGACATACAGCATTAACACCGGATGTAATAGTTTAGGGTGCGATATGTCTTGGAGTAAGGTCAATCCTAGTGTTCATCCTAGGCACATTAAACACCCGTCGCTACATCGACAATATCTTGGAACCAGTCGCAGTGCCATTCATGCAGACGCTCCCAGATGCAATATTCCAGCAAGATAATGCAAGACCACACACAGCAAACATGACAAGAGTGATTTTGGAGCAAGCTTATTTAGAAATATTGCCTTGGCCCGCGAGTTCGAACGACTTAAGTCCAATCGAGCATGTGTGGGACATGATGGGTTTACTCCTTAAAAATTTGGCCAGGCCCCTGATAACTTAGATGATCTCAGACACCAGTTAGAGGTTGCCTGGAATGAGATACCTCAGGTGGACGTAGGCTTTTTGATTCAAAGTATGCCTAGATGGATAAATGCTTGCATTCCCGTGCAAAATGATGTAACATATTATAAAAAAATTTCTGGTTAATTGTGGTTTTTATCTCTTGATATTTTAATCATTTTATATGTAGTAATAAGGAATTATTTTGACCAAGTTTTGCATTCAAAGGACCATTATTTCTAGGTGGTGCATTTCATATGGAAGTGAGTGTAGATAGATACAACATAGGTTTAAGATACTCAAAAAGAAAGGGGGCATTCGAAAATTAAATAAAAACTAGGATGTTCCGAGGTTATTTTGAAATACGTTGCGGGGCTCCCCTTTCGTGGGGTGAAGCGCCCTTCGAGAATTTTAGATGAAATGACCCCTCTTGTGATACCTCATTTGAAAGCTACTTTCCCCAGGAATCCGCCTATGTAATTGGTTATTTATTTTTTCTGTTACCCACAATTCAAGAGACTGTCAAATGTAGTGCAAACAGGTTTGGCAATATTTTAACACTTTTAGCTTGTTAAATTTTTTTCTTAATTAAACGAAATTAAGGAGTGAAGATTTTATGCCTAACCAAGAAAAGTCTATGGAAGCTGTAAAAAAAACATAATTGCCCAATACAAGAAATTTTTAATTAAAATGAGCAATATTCTTTTGCAATCAAATTTTTGTCTAACATTTTAAAAAGTCTCTAAAAAC
The DNA here is from genome assembly GCA_964023215.1 of Eledona agricola. Taxonomy (NCBI): domain Eukaryota; kingdom Metazoa; phylum Arthropoda; class Insecta; order Coleoptera; family Tenebrionidae; genus Eledona; species Eledona agricola. Next base: position 17,995,983 of record OZ026856.1, on the reverse strand, counting down.
AATTTTAACATTTTTTACTGTAAAAACCGAATTATTTGGTTTCAAAGTAAAATAAAGGGGATGTTTAGATTTCTATCAAATTGAATTTATAATTTGTAACTGCACAGTCAAATTTTGTTTGATTTAGTAAAATTCGTTTGGCCAACTGTCTGCCTGTTAAAGAAATGGCAGTGGTTTATCAATTTTATAATCTGCATTCTTATCAGATGCTATACCAACTTTCTTCAAAATTACAAATTAAAATATTAAAGTATTTTGTTGCCAGCTCATTATAAAATTGTCAAAATGGTTTATACTATCGCTGAAAGGGTTGAACTGATTTTAATTTATGGTGCTCATCAACATAGTGCTCGTGCTACCGCCAGAGTTTTTAACGAAATACCTTTCATAAGTACATAACAGACCTTGTGCTGAAATTTCAAGAGACTGGATCTGTCGCAAAAAGGAAAAGGCAAGGAAATTACGTTGTCAATGAAATGACTCAAATAAAGGTGATTGTACATTTTACAATAGAACCAATAAATTATTTGCGTGAACTAGTGACTAAACTCCATAAATTTCACCCTTACAAAATAAAGTCTGTCCAAGAACTTGGTGAGGACGATTTTGATAGACGACTCGAATTCTGAGAAATAATGTCAGCAGGACGATTTTGATAGACGACTCGAAATGTGAGAAATAATGTCAGCAATGATTATTCAAAATCCGCGTCTTGTAAAAAATGTCTGCTTTAGCGATGAATGTACCTTTTGCTTTTACCTGTGGCCTGTTTGTGACGTTTGTTTGTGTGGTAAAAAAAAAGAAATAAATCTTGGTACGTGTAAAAACAGTGGTAAAATATATAATAGTATTTTATGAATATTTTAGATATGAGGGAATTAAAGGTAATGATGGACGAGTTCCGTCAGTTTCAAGTTGAACGACGTCGCCAACATAGATTTAAAAAATTATATGATTACGTTTGAAAATGTTAGGGTTCAGCAAAGTGCTGATAATCATGTTTTTAGAGCAAATATAGGGATAGTGCGAGGGGTCGGAATTATGATTGTTCCCATCGACCCAACTGATGTGCGAAGACGGAACATTATTGTAGCAGAGGATATTATCACTTTTGACAGTGAAATGGTCGATGCAGTAACAATTAATTTTATAGACCAGGGAAGATCTGACCCTTTGATAATTTGTAACTCACCAGAGGAGCAACAACGTTTTGTCGTTTCACTTCGACACTACATGGAATATAGGTAAGAAAATACCCATCTACCGAAATATATAAAATAAGAGGAATTTCAGAAGCTCCTAGATCTCATTAAAATCTATTCAATTTTTCGAAAATAACTCATAACTTCGTGTTCGTATACTTCGAATTTTCCATACTGATACGTGTGTGAAATTCTTCAGTGTTCATGTTCGCATGTTAGCCTAGTTAATGGCGACGAAGGGACCTTGGGATTGGATTGGCTTCGCGGGGGTTGTGGTTGACGGTCAAATGCGGACTTGTCTGGGAACCGATTTCGGCGGGTGAGCGCGTTGCAGCTCCGGCACTAGCCAAGAATGGCTAGCTAGCAGGGAGATGGATGATAGTACCCGACTCTACCAGAAGTGTGGGCGTAGCTTGCTTTACGTTCTGTGACTCTGGAAGCTTCCGCTTAGACGGTCTGCGCGCCAATTGAGCGTATCTCAATTCCGAGCTGATGGCAGCCGTGCGGCTGAGTCTCAACGACAGGTACCGCACGTATAACATAAACCACGTGTGTCAATCTAATTAGTGACGCGCATGAATGTATTAACGAGATTCCCTCTGTCCCTACCTACTAATTGCGACCGAACTGCCGTCTGAGATGGATGTGTTACGCGACCGACAACATGTTCAGTGTAAGGGTGTGTGGGGTGCTTTTTGGGTATTACTGGGTGAGTCGCTACCAATTCACGGGTAAAATAATTGAACTCATGATTTTTATATTTAAATAACCAGTTCATGTGGAAGTAAGATCGAAAAAAATTCATATTTAATCACTATGTGATATGTATATAAATACTAGCCTTTGCCCGCGACTTCATTCGCGTGGAAATTTTGATATGTATGTTTGTGAAATTACGGCCTCATCATAATAAATAAAGTATAGATGACAGGTTGCGACCATCACCGCCATCTAGTGATGGCTTGAAATGCTACCGATAGGATCCCTTGCTCTATGAAAAACAAAAACATATATCCCACGGGAACATGTTTCCGGGATAAATAGTAGCTTATGTGCTATTCCAGCTTATAATCTATCTCTGTGCCAAATTTCATGCAGATCCGTACTGGCGTGATTGAGTCACAAACATCCAAACTATCCTATAGATTTATTCCAATACCGTTCTGTATATTCAGCGTGCTATATTCGCCTCATTTCTGACTGCTCCGACGTTTCGCTCCGCTTGCTCAATTCTTCTAAGCTCTACTTGAGGAGTCATCCCTCGACTTCGAGCTACCTTCATAGACCGAGCTTTATTACTCCTCTGCGAAAGATTAGATTTGCGTTTTCCGGCAATTTCAAAAAACTACCACATAAAAACATATTAGATATATTCCAATACCGTTCTGTATATTCAGCGTGTTGTATTCGCCTCATTTCTGACTGCTCCGGCGATTCAGTTGATCTAGAAGCAGTCTGTCGCTCCGCTTGCTCAATTCTTTTTAACCTCTACTTGAGGAGTCGTCTCTCGACTTCTAGCATTTCAAAAAACATTCAAATAATAACAAACAAATCACACAAATTATAACTAATCTAAGAATAATTTATGACAGCAGATGACAGTTTGCGATCATCACCGCCATCTAGTGATGGCTTGAAAAGTACTCCATGAAAAACGATAACATCTATCCCACGGGAACATTTTTCAGGGATAATTAGTAGCCTATGTGCTATCCCAGCCTATAATCTATCTCTGTGCCAAATTTCATCCAGATCCGTTCAGCCGTTTTGGCGTGATTGAGCAACAAACATCCAAACATTCAAATTTATAATATTAGTATAGATAGATATAATATTAGTATAGATAATATAGATATCTTCGGACAAAAGACGATTTAAAAAAAATACCTAGTGAAGCTCGGTCGCCCTGGTACTTATTTAAATAATGAATAGGAGAGGTAGAAATAGTCCCATTCCCTGCCCCCACGGTCTCCTGAGCTAAATCCATTATTTTTTTTGGAGGACACTTTAAAATTTTATAAAATTTATTGCGAATTATTGTCGATAGATTTTTGCAATGGCATTCACGCAAAAGGAAAAGATATTCATGGAGGAATCATACTTCCGTAACGAAAATAATATAGATGGGATTTGGCAATATGATGAAATGCAGTTGTTGGAAGAATTTCCAGCACATGCTATTGAATATGAAACGTTCCGCGAATGTTTAACTCTTTGTGTGGATAATTTTCGGGAAACAGGCAGCATTGCTCGTCAAGATCGATCAGTCTCAGTTTCGGCCGAAACCGAAATTTCATGTTTTCGTGGGAAAAACAAAGTAAAAATTATCATAATCAGTTTTTATTATTATTTTTTAACCAATCACATATTAATCATTCAGCCTCTGATATTTTAAGTACTTAATCATTAATTTATCATATCATATTATTACCCCTCCTTATTTAAAAAAGCACAAATAAATATACTTTTTTTTAATATTAAGAAATAAAATAAAAGCTATAAAACAAAATTAATTCTTTTAAAGTAAAAAGAAATTACCTAGTAAATATGTGTAGATAGGTACACAAAAAAAACACTCTTTCATCTTAACAAAATTATATTTTCTAAACTTTGGTCATTTTGTATGGTACTCTTGTTAACAAACTACAATAAAATTCAAATTAATAAGTCCCTATCTACCACATACAACAACTAAATAAATATTTTCGATGCAAATAATCTTCAATCGAATGTATGAAAATAAAAAGAGCTTTGCAAAACCTCCCGAATGTAGTTTCGGCCGGATTACAGCCGAAACCGAAACTAGGCCGAAACCAGTTTTTTTGCCGAAACTAGGCCGGACACTATAATTGTCATTGTCTTTTTAATGCTGTTATTTTTACGTTCTTTATTGATTTAGCTCAAATCAGACTTGTTTAGTGTTAAATCAGTTTCATTTAATGTTAAAACAATTCTCCATTGATCTTCATTTAAAAAAAAATGCTATTGAACGCCACAGTAGCCAGGTCTTTAGCTCTCTCCGATGAAGGTTATGGTCAACGTTGTATTGCCGGAATACTTGGTATTGTACGTGAAACAATCAGAGATGCCATCAGGCGTTAAGAAGAAGGTTGGCAGAAAGGAATATTTTAGCGTTACGGCCCTTACCGAGCCCCTCAACTTCTCCCGCGTCACAAAACAGCCAGACTCCGTTTTGCGCGAGAATACATTACGTGGAATATGGAACAGTGGAAAGATGTTCTGTTCTCCGACGAGAGCAGAATTGCCCTAAAATGTCCAGAAGGGCGCCAGCGTCTATACAGACGCCCAAGAGTGCGATTTGCTCCTTGTGCGCTTATGGAAACCGTAGCTTACCAAGAAGGCTCAACAATGGTTTGGGGGGGAATTTCTTACAAGACTCGTACGGACCTGGATATTTTTCATAGAGGCGGTGTTGATGCTCGCGTGTAAGCGGAAGAAGTTCTTCAAGAACATGTTATTCGGTTTGGCACATTTGTTGAAGAGAACTTTGTTTTAATGCACGACAACGCACGTTATCATGTCGCTCAAGAGGTGGTGCAGTACTTCAACGAAGTTGGTATCACAACTTTACCATGGCCAGCAAACAGTCCAGATCTCAATCCGATTGAGTACATTTGGGATAACCTGAAAAGGCAGATTCGAGCACAAAGGCCAGCTCCAACCATCATTAGAGAGGTGAAAATTGCTGCGTTGGAAGAATGGGAAAAGATCCCACAAACCGACATTCAAAACATCCTGGATTGCATTCTCAATAGGCTCCGTCATGTGATTAGAGCCAGAGGGAGTGACACTCGTTACTGAACCGAGATTTGTATCCAAAATTAATTTTTTTCATAAATTTCATTTATTGGTTTGAGAATTAGGGGCAAAAAGTGGTATTTTAGTTTATTTTCGCATATTTATAAAGGAGCGTTTGGGAGACGGCGATAACAATAGGCCCGAGCGCAGCAGCTATCTACCTGCGCATTGCCCTTCCTTTGACGGAGACTCTTACTTTATTTTCTTTATTGTAATCAAATACATTAGGTGTGCCATTAGTGTTCATTATACATGGGAGCTAAATTTAACTATTTCTATTCCCAAACTGGCAAATATTGAAGAGTATAAGCCAGTCTAAACAGCGAAGCCAAGCAGTAAAGTCGGGCGCTCGTCGTTTATATTTTCTATTCTGATTTTTTTCGAAAATGAAGGGCAGCAGAGAATTGAGAAAATCTTTGAACATGCAAAAATCTAGACCAAAGAAGAGAAAAAATGTGTGCAATCCAAAAACAGCGGAGACGGAGGAAAGTAGTTTCAGTGCCTCCGCAAGAAAATTACGAAAGCAAGAAGGGATCTGCGTTCCGCGTAATTCGTCAGTTGAATACCGAATTTTAAACTTTATTACGGTATTTGCAGCTATTGCAGAATATGTGAAGTGTAAAGTCTGTGGTGAAGAAATAAAGTCTGCACGTGGACTTGGTTTCAAGATTGTTTTGTTGTGTGATAAGTGTGATGATCGTCTGATAAATTCCAGCCCTTTTGTCCTTTGATAAATAGACGGTTTTTATTTGTGATGAGAGTTCTCGGATTAGGCCTGAAAGGTGCATCAAAATTCTGTGCGCTAATGGACATGCCAGGTTTTATAACGCAGAATACTTACGACATAATCGTTAATAATATACATGCGTGTGTGCGAACAGCCGCCGAGAAACTTTTCCAAGAAGCTTGTACTGAAGAAATGAATTTAACTTCGGTGCACCAAGATAATCTAAATGTTACCGAAATAACCGTATCGGGTGATGGAACGTGGAAAAAGCGAGGTTTTACATCCTTATACGGCGTCGCCTCCTTGATCGGTTATTATTCCGGGAAGATCATCGATATTTTTGTCAAAAGCTCTTACTGCAAACAGTGTGAAAAGTGGAGTACGGTACGTACGCCGTACGGTGACACAGAAGTCATCAAGAAAGAGTGTATCGGGCACGTACAGAAGAGAATGGGCACGCGACTCCGAGACTGTGTGAAAAAGAAAGTCGAAAAGCAATTTTTTATAAATTTTAAAAACGCTGTGCTGTAATTAAGGCTCTCCTGCGATCATTCATCGACCTAACCAAGTTGATGATTAGGTCTTGTGGAATATTGCCCCATTCTGCTTTTATGGCATTCTTAAGCTCTGGGATGGTAGCAGCAGGAACCCTGGCTCGAACTCATCGCTTAAGCTAGTCCCATATATGCTCGATGTGATTCAAGTCAGGGCTGCATGCTGGCCAGTTCATAACAGGAATGATATCTTCTGTAAGGTACGTCTGAACGATTGCTTCGATATGTGGCATCGCATTATCCTGCATAAACAGGAAATTTTCACCGATGAACCCGGCGTAAGGTACCACATAATCTCCCAGAATATCCTCTATGTATCTTCGACCAGTTAGACCTTCTCTATTGCGACCAGCGTCCTGTCTATCGATGAAGACAAGGTCAGTATTTCCTTCTAGGGATATTGAACCCCAGACTATACATAAACCACCGCCATAGCTCACACGTTCTTCAAAGCAGCAGTGTGCAAACCGTTCTCCGGGTCGTCGATACACACGTCCTCGTCCATGATTGCTATATAGACATATTCTGGTCTCGTCCGAAAAGAGAACGGTCCTCCATTCGTTCATACCCCAATTAAGATGAGAGCGTGCAAATTGTAGTTGTGCTCTACGATGAGCTACAGTGATTTTCAGACCTACTGCAGGTCTAAAAGGTGCCAAATTTCTTTCCGCAGCCTTCGTCTTACTGTCCACTCACTAATAGTCACACCACGGACATCAAGAAGCTGCTCCTGTGCTTAAACCGCAGTAAGTCGTCGGTTTCGTAAAATGTTGACACAAGAAATCGGTCATCTCGTTCTGTTCTAACGCGAACACTGCCACTTCCTGGCCGATGGTGATAGCCACCCATTTCTTCATATCTTTAGTATACCCTTCGAACTGAACCTCGACTCACATGTAACTGTTCAGACACATAACGTTGACTTAATCCTTGTTGAAGGCGACGATTTCTGCAGCTAAATCTGGGGTAGTATCCATTTGTTAAATTTTTTGCGTACTCGAAGGGTAAACAGTTTCACTGGTCGAGCGTTGATATACAGTTGATATACCAATTGTTTTGTATTAGCTTCCACAGCCCGAATGTTCAATAAATGTGCGTCTAGAAAATCGACTTAATTTAAAGCGATAGAAGCTCGACCGTCAACAACGAAAGAACGGGTATGCTTATAGACGTTGATGTTAAGCCGGACCATGACAATAATAAATTCATTATGCTAACAGGAAGCTAACAGCTAGAGGGTGTCATTTTGCCGGACGCCAATCTCCTCGTTAATATTAAGGACTTCACTGCTGGTAAATTCCGAGGAATCCCAGTGCGTCGAGAAACCAGAATGCGAACCCATTCAAAGGCAACGAAAGGGGACAAGGATGCGACCCTCTTATTGCTAGAGCATACTTCATTTTCGAACAGCATGAGCGTGTCCGAGGATGACCTTGTCGACTTTAGAAAGAACATTGGAGCGTCGAATTGGCGCGTTCCGGAGAGAAAGAAGAACCCAGTCTTAGCAGTAAGCGGAAGTGTTCTTTAGATCCCTTCCCCTTCAGCTAACGAGTTGAAGAAAAAGAAGAGAAAAAGCAGCCGGAAAAGGCCATTCCGGAGCCCATACCGGTACGACCTGAATTGAATTCTATTAATGAAGATGTGATTAATGAAATGTATTTAGAGTTGGACGCTGACCTATTCGCCAGCGCTCTAGGCTATTTTTTGGTGAATTGTATTAGTGCAGATGCCCATATGTCGGACGGAATCGCTTTAGCATTTCGAGACTGGTTTCCTGAGGATTATACCGCTCTTCGAAAGGCTGATTTAAAGATTGGATCTTTTAAGACCTATTTTCAAGATGAATCCACCAAACACTATAATCGTGTGTGAAGAATCTTTTTTTTAATGCGTTGGCGTGGCGGAAAAGGTATGATGACGCCAATATTGTTTTGGTAACGAAATAACAATAAAGTTCTGTTTTCATGTATTCAAATAAAAATCAAGTTCTTTTAAAAATTCCCAATTGAACGAACCAACCCCCCGGCCAGATCGACAACACGTGTTTACTTAATTACAAAAGAAAAATACTATGAAAAACCCACCCTATCAGACATGCGTAAATGTCTAATTCGTCTCAGATTGGCGTGCTTGCGACAGTCTATTGAATCTTTATTTATGCCAGCGATCGGATGCGGTCTACACAAACTAGGCTGGGCAGACGTAGAGCGGGTATCACATGAAATTTCAGTGACTCTGTGTATACCTGATGTTTCATCACCCGAGCCTCAGCCTTCAACCTCTGCTGACTTTGGCGACGTTGAAAGTGACTGGAGTAAGGTTCCTCTTGTTATCGATAATGGAGATATGTTTGACAAGTATCTTGAATACGCTACCGGAGCGGTTGATAAAGTTACTTGTTAGTTGAACTTACTTACTACTTTTGTAATTCAAAAGAATTACGAAACGTTTTGAACTCTGTGATGCAAAACCAGTTGGCATTCCAGCTGACCCAAACGTAGTTCTCTCGTCAACTGACAATGTAAATGTAGAAGACACCGTTCCATATCGTGAAGCTATCGGCTCATTGATATTGATACTGCTATCACAGCCAGACCTGATATTTCATATGCAGTCAATATTGTAAGCAGGTATCAGAACAATCCACAAGTTTCACATTGGAACGCTGTCAAAAGAATAATCAAGTATCTTAATCATACTCAAAATATTTTTTGTACACTCGCAGTAATGAGCCAATAATTGGATATTCTGATTCGGATTTTGCGAATGATTTATACACTAGGCGCTCCACAACATGATACATTTTTAAAATGGGAAATGGTGCGGTAACCTGGAGCAGAAGGCGTCAGGCGTCTCACTATCAACCACCGAAGCTGAGTTTATTGCTGCATCTGAAGCTTGCAAAGAAGCCATGTGGTTAAAACAACTAGTGAATGAAATCAGTGAAAAGACAATTAAAACATTGTGTTTGTGCGTGGATAATCAAAGCGCCATAAAACTAATAAAAAATCCGGTCTACCATAAACGTACAGAACATATTGATGTAAAATACAGTTTTATAAGGGAGAAGTACGAATTAAAATGTATAGATGTAAAGTATGTTACTACCAATGACCAAATCGCTGACATGTTTACCAAACCGTTATCAAGACTGAAATTGGAAAAGTTTTAACCGATCTCGGAATGATACATTATATGTAGTTAGAAAAATTATATGTTTCAATTGAATAAGCTATGAATACGTAACAGTGTTAGATATTGAAACTGCAACATGTATTCAAAGCTTATATCAACTTATAAGTTTAGTTATATAAGATAGACAAGTGTGTTATGAAAAAAAAAGAGTAACTTGTGACCGCATGTCATTAACTAAGTGTTGATGTTCAGTTTTGTTCTTCTTGATCCCTTAACACGGCCTTGTTTAGTATTTGGGTGTCATTTATTAAACCTAACAATTGTTGAAAATCAGAATAAAAAACTATACGAATAAAAAATATAGGTTGCTACTAAAAAACATTTTATTGACGTCATTACGGTCAAAAAAACAATGATTTAAAAAAATTTGCATACCTTCCTCGTATGCAACGAGTCAAAGTCAACACTAACCAGTAAATGGCAAAATTGACAACCGAAAATATGACGATGGCGGTAGTGCCAATTTTGATCAAATTTTCATTGTTGACAACAGATTCGTTTTGATCACCCTTTATAAGAGTTGACAAAATAATATATTGGTGCAGGCAGAAAGTTCCTGTCACATTTCAATGTGAAAAATATGCAATGTAAAAATTAAAACAGTAGTTAGATTCCATCGTCTTCAAAGACTGCGTATTTTTTGTACGCTCTATAGGTAAATGGCGACCAAAAAAATTATTCATATTTAAGTGTAGAAAATAATAGTATCTGGGTGACTGAGCTTTTTGCTTGCCTGAGAATTTTCTTCGATATTCTCTTGAAATGAGCTTTGCCAGCGTAAATTAAAGTTAAATGTTTTCTTCGAAGCTTTTCTAGTCATTGAGAGACCAAAAAAAAACATCCAACAGCTGCAATTAGGTAATGTTACTTGTTCCAGACGTTGATTGGTTAACACAATAATTGCATTGTTACTATCCGTACATATTTGTATTCATATAGCGCCATCTCACAAAATCATTCATCGGCAACAAGTGCTACAAAAATTTACTAGATGGCGCTTTATGAAATTGTCAACATGACAGCGGATAGAAGGCTGTAATAAATAGTAATAAAAAAACGCTTGTTTTTGTGTAAAATTGCGTTTTTACAAGAAATACAACTGTAGTTGTAGACAACGGTGGTGTTATTCGGGATAACACCACCGTTGTTGACAACACCGACCGTGAAAGCCTACACACTTTTATATAGTTGTAGACTGAAAAAGCGAAACATTTTCTAAATACAAAATTTCATCCGAATCGTCAGAGAAGTTTCCAAGAATTAATAAATATATATATTTCTATGCAAGAAATGCTCGCTTTAAATATACTAGATAAACGACTTACCTTGACAGGTTGTCGATGTTCTTTCAGGAAGGCTGTGTCGCAGAAGTGTCGTTTCCAATCCTAGACCACATCCGACTGCAATTAGTTGGAACTTCATATCGTGGTCCTAAAAATACAACCACCTATTATTTAATAGTAACGTTCATTTTTAGGCGTTTATTACAAATAAGTTGATTCTATGGCCACTTTTGCGGCCGCACAGTTTTACTTTTACGCACTGATACATAGAACTGATATGTCAATTTCTACTTTTTTCGGACTGATCTGTCAAACTATTTAAACTTAGGGTCGCAGCACTTTCAGCTTCCAGTATTTCAGAGGTGGTGTCAGAACTGGCGCTATGAGCCAATCTAAAGTCTCAAAAGAAATACAAAAACGCTCTTTGAAGACGCTTAACTTTCATTCTAGGACTTTTAGGGCCGATTTTTCAATCGTTGGTTTACTTCTAGTTAGTAGGTTTCTATGGAAATGTTTGCAATTTAACCAATCAAAATGCTGCATTTTTAGTTTAATTAGAGGTTAAACTTTTAACCAACGATTGAAAAACCTTCCCTTAGTTCTCTAAGGCATGGCCGGCTTTAATATCTAGCCGTGCTGAGAAACTGGGTAACGTTGCATTCAGCTCGAGTTGTAGGCCGGTATGAGTCGCTGTCGATATGTGTAAAAATGAAACCAACATATGACTTTAATTTTTTATTCTTAAGCATCATTCTTTTGTTAAGTCGGATGGGTTTGGAATAGTCATACTACCATCAGAAAATAGAACGTTAAACAATGATCTGTTAATCGAATGGTTATAATCTGTTATCACACACAGCACCTCAAAACCACATTGCTGAACAAATTCGGTAATATTTTGTGTCTGTTAATAACATGAAAGCACCAGCTTGGCTGTTGCCAACGTTGGCAGCATGTTATTAACAAGGCTGGTGTTTTCATGTTATTAACAGGCAACAATTTAACTATTTCTTCAACAATACCGAAACAAGATGAAATCATAAAAGCCATTACAGTATTAGCTAATTCGTCACTATTATTTGCAACTGATCCTACTATAGATCCTTCTCAATAATCTAAACGCGATATATTTCATAAATTAATAAACAAACTACTGTCTCGATTGGACAACTTCTTAGAGATATGTGATAAATAAAGTTGTGAGTTTTTATCCGAATCGAGTGATACATTCAAAGATGACCACCAAATACTGAAGGTATCTTGTGTGGAGTAAAATTTAAAAATCTCTGATCAAATTGTAACACGCTGGAGACTGGCAATAGAATAAAAATGACATAATTATTGTAACAGTTGCATACATATTTTTATTATATAATATTTGACGGAGCTGATTATCCTAAATAATTTCAATTTGTTTGGTGTATTTCAATTTTTCAGCTTTTTGATATGCTTTATCCAGATACTCTACACTACGTCTAAGATAAATTTCATTATTTTGGGAACAAACACTATTTAAGGTTTTATACCTTGCTAAGATATTTTCGAGCTGTGACGATTTGGAAAGTTTCAAATCAGATAGCAAAATCCAGTTTAAATTATGGATTGACAATTCGTTTGCATTTAAAAAAAACCTTTACATGCAGATTGTTAAAGACAGTTGATTGTCAAGATTATGGATGAAAAAGCATAACAAATTTGAAGATTTGACATCCCAATTAAAAAAATTTACTTTGCATTTATAATTCCTCTATAGCTCATCAAAATCATTAACCAAATCAGCTTTAAAAAAGTATCGATTTCTTTTACTTTGCAATCAAAAGCTCTATTGCGTCTTGTTTGAGGATCTGATCTCACATTATTATTTGATGACGAAGATAAATAACTGGGTAGATTTGAGAAAATAGATGGTACAGATCCTGGTTTTAACGCAACATGTTTTAAAAGAACGTTGATAGAACTACCATCTGAATTTACTTGTACCTCAACTGTTTGAATTTCGGTACACAATTGGAAGGCACTGATAGGAAATGAGACAGTTACCTGAATTGCTGCTTCGTCACAAACACACAGAACTAAATGATCGAAACAACGCGGCACACTAACGCTTTATCGGTGTTAAATAAAACATTGCTTCGTTTTTTTTGCAGCGCGTTTTCACTTGCAGAGATTAGATTGCAGCACTACCGAAACTGAGTTATAACCGCTATAAATAATAAATTCTTTATATTATTTAGGATTCCGAGTTCAGCAGTTTTATATTATATTAAAAAATCAAGGCATTTTTGAATCCTACATTAAATTTCCAATAAGCAAAAATATTGGACAAAGCGTTAACAACGGTAAATTCTTAGAATAAAAAAAACCAAATGTATCAAATAGCGAGTTCTCTTCCGTACAAAGTACAAAAACAGCAAAACGTAAGACAGCGGTGTGACAGTAGCACGATAAGATGAGTGGCAGGAACGGGGGTAAGAAGAATGTTCTGACCTTATTCTGGAGCAGTTGCAAACCTCTGGGACGGCTCCAGGGCACAGCTCACCCAAACGGCAAGAACGATAATCTATTGGATTCAAAAGTTCTCTACATGGTAGATTCGGGAAAACGTTCACTATTCACGGCTCGGAAAGCGTAGATGGTCGAAAACAAAATGGCGACATGACGACATGGACATCCAAAACTCAGGAGGCGCGCTTGCGACAACCCTCGAGCGCGAAAGTCCCCAGAAGAATCGGTTGCGTCTTCAAGAAGTCGCGCGGACTCTTGTCAGAATTTGTGGAACGGTACACCGTAACGCCCGAAACATTAAAACTGATAAAAATGGGAATATTTACGCTAACGTCGCCACCCCCCTCACCAGAAACCGCCCGCAACCTGTCAAATCTCATAAAAACTACGACATTTCTTCAGCTTTCTAACGGTACTAGAAAATGAGATTTGGTGTATTGTCTTCTTCACAGTTCCCAGCTAATGAAAGACAATTCTCATTTTGCCAAGGATGTACGCCTTTAAACAAACATGTAAATTCTAAAGATCCGGGTGATCATAGAGACTCCCCTTTGCGCGCCACAAATTTGATTATTTTGGAATTTATCTAGGACAAAATGATAGAACATTGATTATAGATTCATTTGCGAATTAAAATTATTATACAACAAGTTGTCAACCTTAAATAATAGTTAGGTCATCAACCAGATATTGAATGAAGTCACCAATGAAGTCACAGTCGTTGTTAACAAATCCATTAAATTCAATAGAATTAAAAACAAACTCCACAGTTTGATTAAACAAAATAAATCATTAAATACTCATAGAGCGAGAACATCTGGCAGATTTTCCGATTTTCCTTTTCATAGCAGAATCAAAAATATGTCTGATGTACAACCGGCTACAGTGAATTTCACCAGTCTATAGTTTCTCTGCTGTCCATCTCTAGTTATAAAAGTGTTTTATGGCACTGCAGGTAGACGTTGGGTCTGAAATTTATAATGTTTACTATTTCTTGGTTTGGGTCTTATTTTTAAAATGATTACTTATAACATAAATATCTAAAAATCTCAAAAACTATTGGGTTTAGGTATAGGGTATGTTATACAAAAAAGAATGAGAATTTTAAGAAGAACTAGAAGGCCTAAAAATACTAAGTGTGTGCCATTTAAATTAAAAAAGTTATTCAAGTTTACAAAATTTAAAATTTGATGCCAAATTACTCATTATGGGTACAATATTTCAACGCCATATCCAGATTGCCAAGAAGCCTCAAGTTCTGGCTACAAAGTGACCAAAATTCATTTTTCAGCAATTATAAATTTTAATATTATGAATTTTTTTTTGGTTGAAAATGTAATTTTTTGCAGAAAAATGTAAATATCTTCAAAACTGTTGCAGTTTGATATAGGGAAATTTACATAAAGCGATATTTAAATTATAAGAGGAATTAGAATAAGTAATAAAAATAGGGATGTTCAATTTAAAATAAGGAAGTTAGTACCGACTTCCGGTATAGCCGGAAGTGACGCATACTTGTAATTATTTTCATTGAATTGGTCCCAGCGGCAGTCATAGATCCACAAATTTTTATAAATTTCTATTGTGTGGTTTTACCTATATCGATTGACGGCGTTCCCGGTGGGACACCTGTAGACTGGAGAAATTCACTGAAGCCGGTTGTACTATTCAAACAGGAGGAGTTGGACTTACTTACTTGATCATAGAGACTCCCCTTTGCGCGCCACAAATTTGATTATTTTGGAATTTATCTAGGACAAAATGATAGAACATTGATTATAGATTCATTTGCGAATTAAAATTATTATACAACAAGTTGTCAACCTTAAATAATAGTTAGGTCATCAACCAGATATTGAATGAAGTCACCAATGAAGTCACAGTCGTTGTTAACAAATCCATTAAATTCAATAGAATTAAAAACAAACTCCACAGTTTGATTAAACAAAATAAATCATTAAATACTCATAGAGCGAGAACATCTGGCAGATTTTCCGATTTTCCTTTTCATAGCAGAATCAAAAATATGTCTGATGTACAACCGGCTACAGTGAATTTCACCAGTCTATAGTTTCTCTGCTGTCCATCTCTAGTTATAAAAGTGTTTTATGGCACTGCAGGTAGACGTTGGGTCTGAAATTTATAATGTTTACTATTTCTTGGTTTGGGTCTTATTTTTAAAATGATTACTTATAACATAAATATCTAAAAATCTCAAAAACTATTGGGTTTAGGTATAGGGTATGTTATACAAAAAAGAATGAGAATTTTAAGAAGAACTAGAAGGCCTAAAAATACTAAGTGTGTGCCATTTAAATTAAAAAAGTTATTCAAGTTTACAAAATTTAAAATTTGATGCCAAATTACTCATTATGGGTACAATATTTCAACGCCATATCCAGATTGCCAAGAAGCCTCAAGTTCTGGCTACAAAGTGACCAAAATTCATTTTTCAGCAATTATAAATTTTAATATTATGAATTTTTTTTTGGTTGAAAATGTAATTTTTTGCAGAAAAATGTAAATATCTTCAAAACTGTTGCAGTTTGATATAGGGAAATTTACATAAAGCGATATTTAAATTATAAGAGGAATTAGAATAAGTAATAAAAATAGGGATGTTCAATTTAAAATAAGGAAGTTAGTACCGACTTCCGGTATAGCCGGAAGTGACGCATACTTGTAATTATTTTCATTGAATTGGTCCCAGCGGCAGTCATAGATCCACAAATTTTTATAAATTTCTATTGTGTGGTTTTACCTATATCGATTGACGGCGTTCCCGGTGGGACACCTGTAGACTGGAGAAATTCACTGAAGCCGGTTGTACTATTCAAACAGGAGGAGTTGGACTTACCAACAAATTTCTCTTATGGGAATTCAATCTTAACGAATCTAACCGTAGCGCCATTATTTGTGGACCGATTTTGATAAATCAAACACCACATCGATCCCTGTTCATTTGTCTAAAAAACGAGTGGTCAGATTTTTCATAAGACTTTTCAATTTCATAAAAAAATAGAAAAATGTGTAAGGGTGTTTTTCAAATTCTCGCCAAAATTAGTTTTTGTTCAATAACTTTGGAACCAAATATGATATCAAAAATCGGCTCCTGTCGATTTGTAGTACTTTACGTACTCTCTCTTATAAAAATAGAATAATTCATGTCGGATGACTATTAAGGCTGCTAGAAGTGGATTTATTTGAGAATAAAAATTGGATTTTTGCAAGAGTAGCTGATCCCATCATTTATGGAGGGCCATTTATCTCTCTTGGGGATGTTGTAAAATATGCTAATAGTAGAAATATTAGTAAATATGTATATTATTGGAACATTTGTGCACTAGCAAGCATAACGGCAGTTCAAGTGGCATGGAGGGCGACATTATATTAGAAGGATTAAAAAACAGTCGAACCATAAAATTTACAGATTACAGAACTAAATTGGAGATGGAGACAGCAGCACCTACAAGAAAGTTGTGGATGCCAATCCATTCGGAAACACTTGTCCCATAATAAAAAGAGAATGTCGCAACCACTTACTGAATATTTTCAGAAATAAATTGAAAAATCTTGTGAAAGTTAAAAGATATCTGATTCAACCACGTAAATTTGTTGAACATCGAATTTTACGTCTATCCATCGGAATTAGAAGTGTAATTACTTGCACATATGAAACAAATCGCAGACAAAAAAGTTGCTTCAGAATTTCTGAAATTCGATATTCTGAATTGTTTGAAACATGTATTTAGTGACCACAGCGAAATTTTTTATTTTTATTTTTTTGTGATGTGGCATTAAAAAATACATATAACTTCTACCACCAACTCTGCTTAACTATTTTTTAATAGCGATATTATTATTTTTACTTTCATCCACAGATGCGTTTATATGTAGGCCAGGGCAACGCCGGGTACATTCAGCTAGTATGCTATAAATAAGGAAACTTGTAACTCATTGATTGACTTATTTATTTAGGGTAAAGGCAGGAGAGTTGGACCAGGAGGAGAGACGGACCTTTGGCGATAACTTTCAAAATATTGGTAGCACTGTGTTGTGTTGTCAGCTGTGGTGTCATAACTATGTCGATGTTGGGGTGCACCATACCTGCCGAGTTTGTCCGTTTTATTACAAAACAGGAACCATTTTTTGTTTTCCTCGGGTGTAAAATTTCTGCAGCAACATTTGAATATCCTGGTATCGAAGTTACGGTAAGTATACAAGTGAAATATTTACACGAAATGGTATACTGAACGTTGATCTTTCTCTCTAACTTCAATTTGTGGCTTTATAATGACAGGTCTAAGGGCGGAGTGATGGTCCGTCTCTCCTCCAAGTTGGAAGAAAGACGGACCAGTAGTATGGAGGTGAGATGGACCAAATTTTTGATTGGTATTTACGCTTCAGAAAATGCCGAATACCTACAAACATAAACCCATAAACCGTCTGCAAGGCCAAGAGGATTCTGGACATCGGATCAGTTACAGTCAGCGGTAGAAGCAATTACTTCTGAAAATATGAGAGTCAATGAAGCAGCTAGAAGTTATGGTATTCCCAAATCTACCTTGAAACGTAGTATAAAAACTAACAACATGAAGAAATGTGAAAGACTGAGCCCAGATTCTATGCTTGGTGCAAATGCAGAAGAAAAACTTGCAAATCACATAAAGAAACTCCAAAGATCACTAATAGGAAGAGAAAGACTATCAAGAATTTGAAGAACCAATTGAAAATGAAATATAAGAAACAGAGTAAGACCAGTAAGACCTCTTCCTCGTTCGACGCAGTTCTGGATGATTCTGAAAACGAAACAGAGTTGACTGATTACGAGAATGA
Source organism: Eledona agricola (assembly GCA_964023215.1). NCBI lineage: Eukaryota > Metazoa > Arthropoda > Insecta > Coleoptera > Tenebrionidae > Eledona > Eledona agricola. The sequence continues at coordinate 17,977,862 of OZ026856.1, read as the reverse complement.
GTGTGTAAGATGTGGCGAGGACTTTCGAAAAACGAAGAAGAAAGACGACTGGATCCAGTGTGTATTGTGCAAAAGGTGGTTGCATGAAGGGTGTACGAGCTACGAATCACTATGTCAAACCTGTGGAACCAAGCATGATAAGAAAAAAAAGTAGTTATTTAGAGGTCCGACTCTCCTCTCCTGTAGAGTTGGACCTTAACAGTGATCAGACTTTCTTTTTTTTTTCTATATTACTACCTGACCTTCTATTCTAAACATTATCTTATTTTATGTTATAAAGTGTTCCTTTAGTTCTATTTTTTTATAATCTTACGTTACGAAATAAAGAATTTATCTTGAGTTTTCCAAAAAGTGGTCCAACTCTCATCCCTATTCAAATACCGTTCTGTATACAACACTAGCTGAATGTACCCGGCGTTGCCCGGACGTAGATTAAATAAACGCAGTGTTGACTAAAGTGGTGATGTTGACTAATCGACATTATAATACAATTAAACAGGAATCCTCTACTTTTTCAATCACAAAATAAACAAATTTGTTGAAATTAACCTTCGTTGTCAGGACCGGGTACTTCAATATGATTTGGACAAAGAGGATACCTTGGTTGATATCTGAGATGAAAAATCTTGAATAGACTCTTTAGGCAAAGACGCAGTTGTTCTATAAGCGATTCCAGGAAATCGAAATTAACTTTAGATAATTTTCGGGGAAATCGAAGTTTACAAATTAGCTGATCATGTTATGATAAAATTGAAAACACAATGGAACCATTCCTTTTGCTGCAGTCAACTCACAAACAGAACAGTATGTAGATGATTTTGACTTATCTTCAGAATAAACAAACACTTCAGCATAATTATCTTCTTCTAAACTGCACAAAAATTATTAAAACCTGGCCGCAACTGGTTGGACAATTACAGTGCGAACCTTTTGAGCTCCCTTTCCAGTATTAAAATTTTGGTATGTGGTAAAATGTGGTATTTGGTGGTATTTGTGCATCGCTAGATTTTCAAACTTGTCCATCTTAGTTATAAATGATGTAAAGCAATAATGAACACAATGTATTTACGTAAAATAAATAGTGTAAAACGCGTATCAATGTCAGTAAAGTCTGATCCAACGCTGTAAATTTTGGATTTCAGCCGAGGCAGATTTGGTGAAAAATAAAAACAACATTATCATTAACTGAACGGTCCGGTACGACGATGGTGATTGGGAGCAAATTTGGTTAACGGCAAAATTAACATTCTATATAAAATAAATAAATATTTTGACGGGAATATGGTGGATGTAAAAATCTTATTCGGCTTCTCCGACGAACTCACACTTGTTTACATTAACACAAACTTGTTGAACAATTAAAGTGCGAACCTCTTGTGCTCCCGTTCCAGTATTAAAATATCAATACCAATACCATAGATATTAAAAAAGACAATTTCCATCACCTTTCATAATACGGTGTGGTAATTGTACATCGCTAGATTTTCAAACTTCTCCATCTTAGTTATAAATGATGTAAAGCAATAATGAACACATTGTACGTAAAATAAATAGTGTAAAACGTGTATAAGCACATAATTATTAAGGGTATGAATGTCAGTGATGTCTGGTACATACAACGGTGAAAATTTCGGATTTCAGCCAGGGCAAATTTGGTGAAAAACAAATACACCACTACCATTAACTGAACGTAAAAATTAGCGTACAAATATAAGTGGAGTCCGGTTCGACGCTGGTAATTTTTCGAAAATTGATTGGGGGCAGATTTGGTTAACGCGAGGATCAAATGTTAAATTAAAATACTTTATTTGATAGTGGTAGACGTTCGAACACTGATGCGTCGCTTCATCGAATTTGGCGACTTTGCGAACAGTTTCCGACGCTGGAGCAGCAATTTTCACAATTGTAGTTGTGTTAAAATTAAACACCGCGATCGAGTACTGCTCCACACGCTGAACCAGCAATTCTCGAATTCTAAGAAACGATAAGAAAGGCTTATCCAATGCTTGGAATGTGCGAATTTCTGCATAGATATTGAATAAAACCAAATCGAGCATCGCCTTTTCACGTTTGTGACCTTGCCCTTGACGTGGCAGGCTCAAGCTGCTTCAATAATGTAAAAATCTTATTCGGCATCTCCAATAAACTCACATTTGTTTACATTAACACGCATTCCTTCATGGACTTGTGACGAATTACAAACAAATATTGCAACTTCAAGTGTTCCATTTAATTTCGTTTCTGGGTGCAAGCTCCTTTCTTTTCACTCTAGTCAGTCTGAACTTATTACACAGAGTGATATTTTCAAATCCAGGTGCCCCAAATAATTTTGTCGTTGTTTTCAAAAGTTTCAAGAGAAGGAGAGTTGACAGAGAAGCTAAATTATTCCAAATTATTCCCATTTAGTTCTCTGACAACGTTAAAGACAATGTTGAAATATATAAATACAAAATTTCACACCATAAAAACGAAGTATTTGGGAATTATGTATAAAAAAAGTCGAAGTTATTTATGTTAATTTGGCGTGATTTGCTATGGTTAAAAAAAATGCAAAAATATTAGGTTGATTTGGGGTTGTTTCGGATGATATGGGTTTCTTTGAGGATTGTTTGGAATGGTTATTGATGGTTGGCAGGGTTTAGCTTTGGCGGATTAAACGAAATTTTTGGTAATTATAATGTGATTGGGCTTTGGTTGGCTTGGTAAGAAGTGGTTGGGGTGATTTAGGGGAATTCGAAGTCATTTATGCGAGTTTGGCGTAGTTTGCTTAGAATTCGTAATTTTTTTTTAATTATGGGTTGACCTGGAGTAGTTTTGAATGGTAAGTGTATGACTTTTAGGGATAGTATGGAATGGTGCGTTATGTTTGGGGTGTTTAACGTATTCAGGTAAATTTTACAAAAATTTTGGTAATTTTAAAATGAAGAATTAAAGTGCGAACCTCTTGAGCTCTATTTCCGGTATTAAAAATGCAATAGGAAAAATAGTAAAAAAGACTATTTCCATCACTTTTCACGGGAATTATACATGGTGGTATTTGTTCTCCGCTTACTATTAGATTTTCAAACTGCTCCATCTTAGTTATAAATAATGCAGAACCATTAATGAACGCAATGTACGTAAAATAAATAGTGTAAATCGTGTATAAGCACACAATACTTAAGCGTATGATGTCAGTGAGCAGGTTTGCCCGGAGCAGGTTTGGTGAAGAACAAATACACCACTATCATTAACTGAACGTAAAAATTAGCGTACGATAATAAGTGAAGTCCGGTCCGACGCTGGAAATTTTTCGAAAATCGATTGGGGAGAGTTGTGGTTAACGGCAAGAACAAATCGGGAATATCGGGAATAAAATAATTTATTTAATAGCGATAGAACTTCGAATACCGATGCGTCGCCTCGACCTTGGCGACGTTGAATACCAGCGTTCCAGACGCTGAAGCAGCAATTTTCACAATTATATGAGGTGCACGTGCCTAGTGCGTATAAAAACAATTTGGATAACAAAAGAGATTAATTTGTATGTACCAAATAATACTCGCACAGGTGTACTCGTATGGCCCGTCATAATTTTCACGAAATGAATTTAAGAAATTAACATTCTAAAGTAAATAAATATTTTGACGGGAATGTTAAAAATCTTATTCGGCCTTTCCGACAAACTAACACTTGTTTACATTAACATGCATTCCTTCATGGACCTGTGACGAATTACAAACGAATACCGAAATTTCAAGTGTTCCACGTCAGTCTGAACTTATTACACAGTGATATTTTCACATTCAGGCGCCCTAAATTATTTTGCCGTTGATTTCAAAAGTTTCCCTGGAAGGAGAGTATTCAGCAAGGGGCTCGTCAGGGGTGGCAGAGTTGGCAGTGCCACTCCAAATATAAATTTACTATCGAACACAACAATAGTTCTGTAATTCAATTGCAGAATTTCGAAATTTTCAGATATTTTCACGAAAATCTAGGGTTTACACCGCGTTTATACCGCTTTAAAGTTAAAAACCATAGAGCTGTTTATACAAATTCACGCATGTTGAGAAGGTATTAGGGCTTGCCCCGTCAGCGTGTTGCAATTCAGAAATACGTTTATGTTTGCATCTCAACTGGAACAAATAATTATTGGAAAGTGGAAGAAAATCAAAATTGGTATTAGCAAATTTAGTATTCAGAATAACGTCTATTAGTCGAAACAATATGTTTTATGTGCAGATATTTATTAATATTTTATGATTTAATACGATAAGGCATTTATAAATGACACAACCAAATGGAAGATTTTGATTGAAAATGATTATTAATTTATGGTAACCGAAGTAATTTAGGTGAGTTTGGCATAGTTTGCTATGGTTTGTATCATTTTTTGTAATTTTAAAGTGATTTGGCTTAGTTTGTGGAGGTAAGGGGTAGTTGGGGGTGATTTATGGTAGCCGAAGTAATTTGGGTGAGTTTGGCATAGTTTGCTATGGTTTGTATCATTTTTTGTAATTTTAAAGTGATTTAGCTTAGTTTGGGGTGGTAAGGGGTAGTTGGGGATGATTTATGGTAGCCCAAGTAATTTGGGTGATTTTGGCATAGTTTGCTATGGTTTGTATCATTTTTTGTAATTTTAAAGTGATTGGGCTTAGTTTGGGACGGTAAGGGGTAGTTGGGGGTGATTTATGATAGCCGAAGTAATTTGGGTGAGTTTGGCATAGTTTGCTATGGTTTGTATCATTTTTTCTAATTTTAAAGTGATTGGGCTTAGTTTGGGGCGGTAAGGGGTAGTTGGGGGTGATTTATAATAGCCGAAGTAATTTGGGTGAGTTTGGCATAGTTTGCTATGGTTTGTGGCATTTTTTGTAATTTTAAAGTGATTGGGCTTAGTTTGGGGCGGTAAGGGGTAGTTGGGGGTGATTTATGGTAGCCGAAGTAATTTGGGTGAGTTTGGCATAGTTTGCTATGGTTTGTGGCATTTTTTGTAATTTTAAAGTGATTTGGCTTAGTTTGTGGTGGTAAGGGGTAGTTGGGGGTGATTTATGGTAGCCGAAGTAATTTGGGTGATTTTGGCATAGTTTGCTATGGTTTGTATCATTTTTTGTAATTTTAAAGTGAGTGGGCTTAGTTTGGGGCGGTAAGGGGTAGTTGGGGGTGATTTATAATAGCCGAAGTAATTTGGGTGAGTTTGGCATAGTTTGCTATGGTTTGTGGCATTTTTTGTAATTTTAAAGTGATTGGGCTTAGTTTGGGGTGGTAAGGGGTAGTTGGGGGTGATTTAGGATAGCCGAAGTAATTTGGGTGAGTTTGGCATAGTTTGCTATGGTTTGTAGCATTTTTTGTAATTTTAAAGTGATTGGGCTTAGTTTGTGGTGGTAAGGGGTAGTTGGGGGTGATTTATGGTAGCCGTAGTAATTTGGGTGATTTTGGCATAGTTTGCTATGGTTTGTATCATTTTTTGTAATTTTAAAGTGAGTGGGCTTAGTTTGGGGCGGTAAGGGGTAGTTGGGGGTGATTTATAATAGCCGAAGTAATTTGGGTGAGTTTGGCATAGTTTGCTATGGTTTGTGGCATTTTTTGTAATTTTAAAGTGATTGGGCTTAGTTTGAGGTGGTAAGGGGTAGTTGGGGGTGATTTATGATAGCCGAAGTAATTTGGGTGAGTTTGGCATAGTTTGCTATGGTTTGTAGCATTTTTTGTAATTTTAAAGTGATTTGGTTTAGTTTGGGGTGGTAAGGGGTAGTTGGGGGTTGATTTATGGTAACCGAAGTAATTTGGTTGAGTTTGGCATAGTTTAGTATGATTTGTAACATTTTTTGTAATTTTAAAGTGATTGCGCTTAGTTTGGGGTGGTAAGGGGTAGTTGGGGGTGATTTATGGTAGCCGAAGTAATTTGGGTGAGTTTGGCATAGTTTGCTATGGTTTGTGGCATTTTTTGTAATTTTAAAGTGATTGGGCTTAGTTTGGGGTGGTAAGGGGTAGTTGGGGGTGATTTATGATAGCCGGAGTAATTTGGGTGAGTTTGGCATAGTTTTGCTATTGTTTGTAGCATTTTTTCTAATTTTAAAGTGATTGGGCTTAGTTTGGGGCGGTAAGGGGTAGTTGGGGGTGAATTTTGGTAGCCGAAATAATGTGTGTGAGTGTGAGAATAGTCTGCTATGGTTTGTGTCATTTTGTTTTATTTTAAAGTGATTGGAGTTACTTGGGGTTGCTAAGGGGTGGTAAGGGATGATTTAAGATAACGGATCTAATTTGTCAGTTTGGCGTAGTTCGGGAATTTTTTGGGGTTGATTTGGTAAAGTTTGTAATGGTAAGAGATATTTGAGGATTTTTAATGTAGGCGGATTAAATTTGGAGTGGTTTGGTAATTTTTAAATGAGTCACGGATCGGGGACATTATAATTGAAATCAAAATTATAATTGAAATATCTGCGCCTCGCTAGGTACGGCAAAAGTATGATCAGGATAGCAGAAAGTGAAAGTGCTTTTAATGTAAACCGGTCGCCCGACGTCGAAGTTGTTTTGGCTAGACACGTGCTTCTAAAAAAACCCGGTCTCCGCGAGCCGATCATTTTTTGCTTATTTTAACCGGTTTTTATTCGGTTTTTATTTAAATACAAAGGAACCGGACCGAATTTTGCAAAATCTCCTTATTAGCGTTCATTCTCGGCCCTTGATAGACCCGTGTCTAAAATTTCAAGTCTCCAGCCCTCCCGGTTTGGGCTGTAGGTTGTCGGTGAATCAGTGCATGTGTAGATGTGTAGATGTGTAGATGTGTAGATGAGTGTGTCAGTGAGGACACTTCGCTTTATATATATAGATTGCATACAGCTCTCGACTTGTCATCGAAGGATCTGGGTTCGAGTCTCAGTTCGAACTATCCGAATTTTTTCTCAATTTATTTATCTACTAGCTGAATGTACCCGGCGTTGCCCGGACGTAGATTAAATAAACGCAGTGTTGACAAAAGTGGTGTATTTGTGATGTAGACTAATCGACATTATAATACAATTAAACAGGAATGCTCTACTTTTCCAATCACAAAATAAACAAATTTGCTGAAATTAACCTGCATTGCCAGGACCGGATACTTCAATATGATTTGGAAAATGACGATAATTTCGTTTCTGGGTGCAAGCTCCTTTTTTTTCACTCTTTTTCACTCTTCAAGAGAAGGAGAGTTGACAGAGAAGCTGAACTATTCCAAATTATTCCCATTTAGTTCTCTAACAACATTAAAGAATGTCGTCGAAGAATGTTGAAATATATAAATAAATAATTTCACACCATAAAAACGATGTATTTGGTGTAGTTTCGGATGATTAGGTTTTTTTTGGGGATTGTTTTGAATGGTTATTGATGGTTGGCGGGGTTTAGCTTTGGCGGATTAAACGAAACTTTTGGTAATTTTAATGCGATTGGGTTTAGTTTGGCTTGGTAAGAAGTGGTTGGGGTGATATAGCGGAAGTCGAAGTAATTTATGCGAGTTTAGCGTAGTTTGCTTGTAATTCGTAATTTTTTTACATTTTAGGTTGATGTGGGGTAGTTTGGAATGGCAAGTGTATGATTTTTGAGAGTAGTTTGGAATGGTACATTATGTTTAGGGGTTTTTAACGTATTCAGGTAAAATATACAGAAAATTTGGTAATTTTAAAATGAACAATTATAGTGCGAACCTCTTGAGCTCTATTTTCGGTAATAAAATGCAATAGGAAAGATAGTAAAAAAGACTATTTCCATCACTTTTCAGAGGAATTATACGTGGTGGTATTTGTACCCCGCTTACTATTCCTCCATCTTAGTTATAAATAATGCAGAACAATAATGAACACAATGTACATAAAATAAATAGTGTAAATCGTGTATAAGCACACATTACTTATGATGTCAGTGAAATCCGGTAAAACTGCAAATTTCGGATTTTGGCCGGAGCAGGTTTGGTGAAGATCAAATACACCACTATCATTAAATGAACGTAAAAATTAGCGTACGGTATATAAGTGGAGTCCGGTACGACGATGGTAATTTTTCGAAAATCGATTGGGGAGATATTTACTTAACGTCAAGAACAAATCGGGAATATATATTAAAAAAATTTATTTAATAGCGATAGAACTTCGAATACTGATGCGTCGCCTCGACCTTGGCGACGTTGAGTACCAGCGTTCCAGACGCTGAAGCAGCAATTTTAACAATTATATTAGGTGCACGTGCCTAGTGCGTATTAAAAAAATTTGGATTACCAAATAATACTCGCGCAGGTGTACTCGACTGGCCCGTCATAATTTGCACAAAATAAATTAACATACTAAAGTATATAAATATTTTGACGGGAATGTGGTGAGTGTAAAAATCTTATTCGGCCTCTCCGACAAACTAACACTTGTTTACATTAACATGCATGCCTTCATGGACCTGTGACGAATTACAAACAAATATCTAAATTTCAAGTGTTCCATTTGATTTCGTTTCTGGATGCAAGCGGTTTTTTTCACTCTTGTCAGTCTGAACTTATTACATAGTGATATTTTCACATCCAGGTGCCCTAAATTTATTTTGCCGCTGATTTCAAAAATTTTTCTGGAAGGAAAGTAGTCAGCAGTGGGGCTCGTCAGGGGTGGCAGGGTTGGCAGTGCCACTCCAAGTATAAATTTACTATCGAACACAAAATTAGTTCTGTAATTCAGTTGCAGAATTATGAATTTTTCAGATATTTTCACGAAAATTTAGCGCTTACACCGCCACTGGTATGAATGTCAGTGATATCTGGTACATACAACGGTGAAAATTTCGGGGCAAATTTGGTGAAAAACAAATACACCACTATCATTAACTAAACGTAAAAATTAGCGTACAAATATAAGTGGAGTCCGGTCCGATGCTGATAATTTTTCGAAAATTGATTGGGGGCAGATTTGGTTAACGCGAGGATCAAATGTTAAATTAAAATACTTTATTTGATAGCGGTAGACCTTCGAACACTGTTGCGTCGCCTCAGCGAATTTGGCGACTTTGCGAACAGTTTCCGACACTGGAGCAGCAATTTTCACAATTGTAGTTGTGTTAAAATTAAACACCGCGATCGAGTACTGCTCCACACGCTGAACCAGCAATTCTCGAATTCTAAGAAACGATAAGAAATGCTTATCCAACGCTTGGTATGTGCGAATTTCTGCATAGACACTCAATCAAACTAAATCGAGCATGGCCTTTTCACGTTTCTGACCTTGCCCTTGACGTGGCAGGCTCCAGCTGCTTAAATAATGTAAAAATCTTATTCGGCCTCTCCAATAAACTCACATTTGTTTACATTAACACGCATTCCCTCATGGACTTGTGACGAATTACAAACAAATATTTCAACTTCAAGTGTTCCATCTAATTTCGTTTCTGGGTGCAAGCTCCTTTATTTTCACTCTAGTCAGTCTAAACTTATTACACAGAGTTATATTTTCAAATCCAGGCGCCCTAAAGAATTTTGTCGTTGTTTTCAAAAGTTCCAAGAGAAGGAGAGTTGACATAGAAGCTAAATTATTCCAAATTATTCCCATTTAGTTCTCTGACAACGTTAAAGACAATGTTGAAATATATAAATACAAAATTTTACACCATAAAAACGAAGTATTTAGGAATTATGTATAAAAAAAGTCGAAGTTATTCTTCGCTCTTGAGCTTTATTTCCGGTATTAAAAATGCAATAGGAAAGATAGTAAGAAAGACTATTTCCATCACTTTGCACGGGAATTATACGTGGTGGTGTTTGTTCTCCGCTTACTATTAGATTTTCAAACTGCTCCATCTTATAAATAATGCAGAACAATAATGAACGCAATGTACGTAAAATAAATAGTGTAAATAAATCGTGTCTAAGCATACAATACTTAAGCGTATGATGTCAGTGAAAATTTCGGATTTCGGCCGGAGCAGGTTTGGTGAAGAACAAATACACCACTATCATTAACTGAACGGTAAAAATTAGCGTACGAAAATAAGTGAAGTCCGGTCCGACGCTGGAAATTTTTCGAAAATCGATTGGGGAGAGTTTTGGTTAACGGCAAGAACAAATCGGGAATATTATATTAAAATAATTTATTTAATAGCGATAGAACTTTGAATACCGATGCGTCGCCTCGACCTTGGCGACGTTGAGTACCAGCGTTCCAGACGCTGAAGCAGCAATTTTCACAATTATATGAGGTGCACGTGCCTAGTGCGTATAAAAACAATTTGGATAACAAAAGAGATTAATTTGTATGTACCAAATAATACTCGCACAGGTGTACTCGTATGGCCCGTCATAATTTTCACAAAATCAATTTAAGAAATTAACATTCTAAAGTAAATAAATATTTTGACAGGAATGTTAAAAATCTTATTCGGTCTCTCCGACAAACTAACACTTGTTTACATTAACATGCAATTCTTCATGGACCTGTGACGAATTACAAACAAATATCGAAATTTCAAGTGTTCCATGTCCGTCTGAACTTATTACACAGTGATATTTTTACATTCAGGCGCCCTAAATTATTTTGACGTTGATTTATAAAGTTTCCCTGGAAGGAGAGTAGTCAGCAGGTGCCTCGTCAGGGGTGGCAGGGTTGGCAGTGCCACTCCAAGTATAAATTCACTATCGAACACAAAGATAGTTCTGATTCAATTGCAGAATTTCGAATTTTTCAGATATTTTTACGAAACTCTAGCGCTTACACGGCCTTTATACCTCTTTAAAGTTAAAAACCATAGAGCTGTTTATACAAATGCACGCATGTTGAAAAGGTAGGGCTTGCCCCGTCAGCGTGTTGCAATTCATAAATACGTTTATGTTTGCATCTCAACTGGAACAAATATTTATTGGAAGGTGGAAGAGAATCGAAATAGGTATCAGCCTATTTAATATTCAGAATAACGACTATTAGTCGGAACAATATATTTTATGTGCAGATATTTATTAATATTTTATGATTTAATACGATAAGGCATTTATAAATAACACAACCAAATAGAAGATTTTAATTGAAAACGATTATTAATTTATGGTAGCCGAAGTAATTTAAGTGAGTTTGTCATAGCTTGCTATGTTTTGTAGCATTTTTTGTAATTTTAAAGTGATTGGGCTTATTTTGGGGTGGTAAGGGGTAGTTGGGGGTGATTTATGGTAGCCGAAGGAAATTAGGTAAGTTAGGCATAGTTTGCTATGATTTGTTGAATATTTTGTAATTTTAAAATGATTGGGTTTATTTTGGGGTTGTAAGGGGTAGTTCGGGGTGATTTATGGTAGCCAAAGTAATTTAGATGAGTTTGGCATAGTTTGATATGGCTTGTAACATTTTTTGTAATTTTTAAGTGATTGGGCTGAGTTTGGGGTGGTAAGGGGTAGTTGGGGGTGATTTATGATAGCCGAAGTAATTTAAGTGAGTTTGGCATAGTTTGCTATGGTTTGTAGCATTTTTTGTAATTTTAAAGTGATTGGGCTTATTTTGGGGTGGTAAGGGGTAGTTGGGGGTGATTTATGGTAGCCGAAGGAAATTAGGTAAGTTAGGCATAGTTTGCTATGGTTTGTAGCATTTTTTGTAATTTTAAAGTGATTGGGCTTATTTTGGGGTGGTAAGGGGTAGTTGGGGGTGATTTATGGTAGCCGAAGTAATTTAGGTGAGTTAGGCATAGTTTGCTATGATTTGTTGAATATTTTGTAATTTTAAAATGATTGGGTTTATTTTGGGGTTGTAAGGGGTAGTTCGGGGTGATTTATGGTAGCCGAAGTAATTTAGGGGAGTTTGGCATAGTTTGCTACGGTTTGTAGAATTTTTTTGTAATTTTAAAGTGATTGAGCCTATTTTGGGGTGGTAAGGGGTAGTTGGGGGTGATTTATGGAAGCCAAAGTAATTTAGATGAGTTTGGCATAGTTTGATATGGCTTGTAACATTTTTTGTAATTTTAAAGTGATTGGGCTGAGTTTGGGGTGGTAAGGGGTAGTTGGGGGTGATTTATGATAGCCGAAGTAATTTAAGTGAGTTTGGCATAGTTTGCTATGGTTTGTAGCATTTTTTGTAATTTTAAAGTGATTGGGTTTAGTTTGTGGTTGGTAAGGGGTAGTTGGGGGTGATTTATGGTAGCCGCAGTAATTTAAGTGGGTTCGGCATAGTTTGCTATGGTTTGTAGCATTTTTTGTAATTTTAAAGTGATTGGGCTTATTTTGGGGTGGTAAGGGGTAGTTGGGGGTGATTTATGGTAGCCGAAGGAAATTAGGTAAGTTAGGCATAGTTTGCTATGGTTTGTAGCATTTTTTGTAATTTTAAAGTGATTGGGCTTATTTTGGGGTGGTAAGGGGTAGTTGGGGGTGATTTATGGTAGCCGAAGTAATTTAGGTGAGTTAGGCATAGTTTGCTATGATTTGTTGAATATTTTGTAATTTTAAAATGATTGGGTTTATTTTGGGGTTGTAAGGGGTAGTTCGGGGTGATTTATGGTAGCCGAAGTAATTTAGGGGAGTTTGGCATAGTTTGCTACGGTTTGTAGAATTTTTTTGTAATTTTAAAGTGATTGAGCCTATTTTGGGGTGGTAAGGGGTAGTTGGGGGTGATTTATGGAAGCCAAAGTAATTTAGATGAGTTTGGCATAGTTTGATAAGGCTTGTAACATTTTTTGTAATTTTAAAGTGATTGGGCTGAGTTTGGGGTGGTAAGGGGTTGTTGGGGGTGATTTATGTTAGCCGAAGTAATTTAGGTGAGTTAGGCATAGTTTGCTATGGTTTGTAGCATTTTTTGTAATTTTAAAGTGATTGGGCTTATTTTGGGGTGGTAAGGGGTAGTTGGGGCTGATTTATGGTAGCCGAAGTAATTTAGGTGAGTTAGGCATAGTTTGCTATGGTTTGTAGCATTTTTTTGTAATTTTAAAGTGATTGGGCTTATTTTGGGGTAGTAAGGGGTTGTTGGGGGTGATTTATGTTAGCCGAAGTAATTTAGGTGAGTTAGGCATAGTTTGCTATGGTTTGTAGCATTTTTTGTAATTTTAAAGTGATTGGGCTTATTTTGGGGTAGTAAGGGGTTGTTGGGGGTGATTTATGTTAGCCGAAGTAATTTAGGTGAGTTAGGCATAGTTTGCTATGGTTTGTAGCATTTTTTGTAATTTTAAAGTGATTGGGATGAGTTAGGGGTGGTAAGGGGTAGTTGGGGGTGATTTATGTTAGCCGAAGTAATTTAAGTGAGTTAGGCATAGTTTGCTATGGTTTGTAGCATTTTTTGTAATTTTAAAGTGATTGGGATGAGTTAGGGGCGGTAAGGGGTAGTTGGGGGTGATTTATGATAGCCGAAGTAATTTAAGTGAGTTTGGCATAGTTTGCTATGGTTTGTAGCATTTTTTGTAATTTTAAAGTGATTGGGCTTATTTTGGGGTAGTAAGGGGTTGTTGGGGGTGATTTATGTTAGCCGAAGTAATTTGGGTGAGTTAGGCATAGTTTGCTATGGTTTGTAGCATTTTTTGTAATTTTAAAGTGATTGGGATGAGTTAGGGGTGGTAAGGGGTAGTTGGGGGTGATTTATGATAGCCGAAGTAATTTAAGTGAGTTTGGCATAGTTTGCTATGGTTTGTAGCATTTTTTGTAATTTTAAAGTGATTGGGCTTATTTTGGGGTAGGAAGGGGTTGTTGGGGGTGATTTATGTTAGCCGAAGTAATTTAGGTGAGTTAGGCATAGTTTGCTATGGTTTGTAGCATTTTTGATAATTTTAAAGTGATTGGGCTTATTTTGGGGTGGTAAGGGGTAGTTTGGGGTGATTTATGGAAGTCAAAGTAATTTAGATGAGTTTGGCATAGTTTGCTACGGTTTGTAGAATTTTTTTGTAATTTTAAAGTGATTGGGCTTATTTTGGGGTGGTAAGGGGTAGTTTGGGGTGATTTATGGAAGTCAAAGTAATTTAGATGAGTTTGGCATAGTTTGCTACGGTTTGTAGAATTTTTTTGTAATTTTAAAGTGATTTGGCTTATTTTGGGGTGGTAAGGGGTAGTTGGGGGTGATTTTTGGTAGACGAAATAATATGTGTGAGTTGGACATAATCTGCCATGATTTGTGTCATTTTGTTTTATTTTAAAGTGATTGGAGTTACTTGGGGTTGCTAAGGGGTGGTAAGGGATGATTTAAAATAACGGATCTAGTTTATGTCAGTTTGGCATAGTTCGGGAATTTTTTGGGGTTGATTTGGTAAAGTTTGCAGTGGTAAGAGATATTTGAGGATGTTTAATGTTGACGGATTAAATTTGGAGTGATTTGGTAATTTTTAATTGAGTCACGGATCGACATTATAATTGAAATCAAAATTATAATTGAAATATCTGCGGCCTCGCTAGGTACGGCAAAAGTATGATCACGAAAGCAGAAACTCGACGTTGAAATTGTTTAGGTTAAATAAGTGCTTTTAATGTAAACCGGTCGCCCGTCGTCGAAGTTGTTTTGGCTAGATACGTGCTTCTAACATAAACACGGTCTCCGCGATCCGATCATTTTTTGTTTATTTTAGCCGGTTTTTATTGAATTACAAAGGAACCGGGCCGAATTTCGCAAAATCCCTTCTTAGTGTTCAGTTTCGGCACATGATACACCCGTGTCTAAAATTTCAAGTCTCCAGCCCTCACGGTTTGGGCTGTGGGTTGATTATGAATCAGTGTGTAGATGTGTAGATGAATGAGTGAATGAATGAGTGTGTCAGTGAGGACACTTCGCTTTATATATATAGATAAACTCCCATTGGGCTTGGCGGCGAGCGCGGAATATTTGCGGCGGCTCAGGCTCCGGCAGCACCTTCAGAAGTCGTAAGTGAAATGAATTAATATTCTCGACAAATATTGCTACAATAATTTCTTACTAACAGGACATTCTACCCGGTCCCGGAGACTTGGAGTGTGGTAAATCACACAAGTGTTAATAAAAGGCGTCATCCAGACGATGTTCCTGCCCCAACAAAAAAACCCCGAATGTCGGAAAATAAGGAGGCCGTGGAGATATTGAGACCGCAGTCTTCAAGAGCTGCAACAGTTGACACTGAAGAAAGATTAGTTGATGGGAAGAAGGAAAGAAGAACTGTCTCACATAGACAACTTAAACGTCCCCACGCACCACTTAGTCATAGATACAATACAAGGCTGAGAAAAGCTGCAATGGGCCTAGAAACACACCCTTATTGGACGCAGCTGATGGACGTGCGGGGACCGATGGATATCACATCCGCACAGGATTTTGACACTGTAAGGCGTCCTCCTCCGGTACACCTTGATGCCGACCTTTTAGATGGCAAGGAAATGGTTTATAGTGGACCTCTGGACGAGATTCCAGAACCTGACGAGATTCCAGAACCTGACGAGATTCCAGAACCTGACGAGATTCCAGAACCTATCCGGCCATGCGACATACAAATAAAGTACTGCCACCATCCAGAAATTAACACCTTAGTCCCTTTTGACGTTTTTAAAAACTTATTGTTTAAAATTTTTGGTCGCCCCCCAAAGTTTCCGAGTTCTCTTTAATCTCCCACTTCCTTTTAATTATGTCGCTGATCCTTTTTGATCCCATTCGAACTATCCGAATTTTTTCTCAATTTATTTATCTATAAACTCCCATTGGGAAGGTTCCTTTCTTTCCCTACTTTTTCTCTCCATAATCCTTTCCCTAGTACGTTAAAAACTAAGTAAAAAATCTACCACTATGCAAAAAATCATGTCGATCCCTTGCTCTATGAAAAACAAAAACATATATCCCACGGGAACATGTTTCCGGAATGTGCTATTCCAGACTTTAATCTATCTCTGTGCCAAATTTCATCCAGATCCGTTCACCCGTTCTGGCGTGATTGAGTAACAAACATCCAAACTTTCGCATTTATAATATTACTATAAATATAGATACTATAGATAGGTATACAGTATAGATTAGAAAACTCATTGATTGACTTATTTATTTATTTATTCCTATACCGTTCTGTATATTCAGCGTACTGTATTCGCCTCATTTCTGACTCCTCCGGCGTTTCAGTTGATCTAGAAGTAGTCTGTCGCTCGGCTTACTCAATTCTTCTAAGCTCTACTTGAGGAGTCGTCTCTCGACTTCTAGCTACTTTCATAGCCCGAGCTTTATTACTCCTCTGCGAAAGATTAGATTTGCGATTTCCGGTCATTTCAAAAAGTACCAAATAATAAAATCACATAAATTATAACAAACCTAAGAATAATTTATGACTTGCGACCATCACCGCCATCTAGTGATGGCTTGAAAAGTGCTTTATGAAAAACGATAACATCTATCCCACGAGAACATTTTTCCTGGATAATTAGTAGCCTATGTGCTATTCCAGACTAATCTATCTCTGTGCCAACTTTCATCCAGATCCGTTCAGCCTTTCTGGCGTGATTGAGTAA
Source organism: Eledona agricola (assembly GCA_964023215.1). Classification (NCBI taxonomy): domain Eukaryota; kingdom Metazoa; phylum Arthropoda; class Insecta; order Coleoptera; family Tenebrionidae; genus Eledona; species Eledona agricola. Next base: position 17,961,472 of record OZ026856.1, on the reverse strand, counting down.
CAAACATCCAAACTTTCGCATTTATAATACCGGGTGACTATAAATGATTGACATTTTTTGTGTTAGGTTGGCAATATTTTATAACTCTTCCATTGGGTACAACGATTTTCAAATTTGAAATTGTCAAATAAGTCAAATTTAAAAATTGCCCATATGAGCATTGTTTTCAATTTGGTTTTTACAACTGGAAGATATTTTCGATCACTCGCTGTAACGATTTTCTCCGTTATTTGTCATTTTTCGTTCGCCATTATTCGGTAAGTTACACATTTTGACAACAATGTTCTAACCTGAAAAGTTAATAGAGATAAATCACGACGATAGTTAATCTGGTACCAATTTCTCACTGTTACCAATCACCTAAATTTAAGTCAATCGTTTATAGGCACCCAGTATTAGTAGAGATTAAACGGTAGTTTATTAATTGATCACGAGAATTTCTTGAATGGTGCCATACTAGGCATTATTATATGCATGTATCAGCTTGTACTCCGAATAACTCCCAAAACAGAAAACTCTGGACCAGGTAGGTAATTTTTGAACTATATTACAAATTAAATTATGTTGGTTTACCCCCTCTTCCCTATTTACATATGTACGTTCTGTTATTAGTAAGTACAGTAAGTAGTAAGTATACAATAAAAGGCAATTAGCCAACTGCAAATGAATTGCAGACAAGAGGGTCACACGGGTGTGCCACAACTAAAGAATTGTGGAATTTAAATTTACATTATTTTTATTATTATTACTATTATTATTATTATTATTATTATTATTATCAACTTATGGAAACTTCGTCACCAAAATACAAACATTAAATGGATTTTATACTTACATTTTTTATTAGCATTTTATATTAGCATTTTACTGCACTCCTCTGTAAGAGAGAATAAGATTTGTTAGGCCAAATGCTTTGGTTACAGTTTCGCCTAAACACATGCATTGCGTGTTCTGTTCTAGCTTGAGACTAAGGCCGGCCGCACATTTCCGATTTTTGCATCCGATAGTCGGAAACGATTGTCTGATCCGGGCGTAGGACGCAGGCGCACATTGAATTCTACCGGATCCGATAGTCTGAACCGGTCTTAATCGTTTCCGACTATCGGATGTAAAAATCGGAAATGTGCGGCCGGCCTAAGGATTGTCTCAGGATCACCGTTCATGAGATAGATATTTTAAAATACAAATTTTAAACTGTAACGTGATGGTACTGTTACAGGGAAAGTCGATTGTTAGGGAGAGTTGACTCTGCCTAGAAGGAGTCAATTTTTACTAAAAATATCAGTAAAAGTAAGTTGAAAATTAAAAGGTCAACTTTTCCTAGGAAGAGTTTACTATGTCTGCTGTGGCTTAGTAAAGGTTGATTCAGAGATGTTGCTCTGCACATGTTACCGCGCTCCACGGCAGAACTGTGTAGCAAAATGTACAGCTAGAACGCTCGACTTCCAAGGTAAATTCAATGACAATGCCTAAATTGAAATATAATGGCTACATTGAAAAAGTAAAAAATCTAAAAACTGCGACTAAAAAAGAAAGTAAGATCTCAGGTTTTTAAGACGATATGACATTATTGAAGTAAATGGTATTACAAAGCTTTTACACCCTACCACAGATCAAGAAAGCATAAGGTATTTATGTTTTTGATGAAGAGTTGTTTGGAGTTCTTAATGAAGCGCACATATCCACTGGGCATGGAAGAATAGATCGTATGATTAAGCAATTGAAAGGAAAATCCCAAAATGTTACTACAAGAGACATTTTACTATTTTTAAGCTTGTGTGAACCTTGCGTTCAAAAATTGCACAAGAAGAAAGGACTGGTTGTAAAGCCTTTGTTATTCAAATCACGATGTCACAACCTAATGAAGACTTCAAATTTATAATGGTGTATCAGTACCATTTGACAAAGTTTGTTGTGCTAAGACCACTAAATCAAAGACCGCAGACGAAGTGTGTGATAACATCATTGATATTTTCACTTTGTTAGGCGCTCCTTGTATTTTACAGTCAGACAATGGCAAATAATTTGTTAATAAAGTTATTGACAGTCTGGTTAAAACATGGCCGAAGTTTAAATTGGTGCGTGGCAAACCGCAACATAGCCAAAGTCAAGGTAGCGTCGAAAGAGCCAACCAGGACATAGAGAACATGATAACCACCTGGATGCAATACCACAAAACATCAAAATGGAGTGAAGGCTTAAGTTTATCCAACTTATGAAAAACAGTGCATTGCATAGTGGAATAAAAAGATCCCCGTATGAGGCAATGTTCGGTTGCCCCCCGAGACATGGCTTATCTACTTCAAAACTACCTACTGAAGTATTGGCAAATTTAGAAACAGAAGAAGATCTTCAATGCGCCATTGATCAAATTCAGGAACAACAAAAACAACAAAAAGAAAATGAAATTGAAAGTAACGGGAATGGAAATCCTGATGAATATAAAACAAACCAAAATTTATCAAGTGGTAAAAAGCTCGTAGATGATGATGATTCTCACCTCACTGACCTGGACAAGTCTGCTGAGGCCATCAAGAAGCAGAGAAATGAAGCTTTCCACTATCTAGAAGCGCAAAGGAAAACGCATGAAAAAAACCTCAGATCAGATTCATCCGCCCGTAGAAAAAGGAACATCAGTTCGAATTCCTATCCGAGATGTTGACCGCGGAAGAGGAAATGCTCGAACTATCCTTGGCGTGGTGCTGGAGGTTGTCGATCATGGATTCTATAGAATTGGAACAAGAAATGGAATACTGTTTCCTTGCAAAAGTCAACTTTCACTAACTCAAGGCAGTAAGAGTTTACTTTCCCTAGATATAGTCAACTCTGACTAGTACATGTTGATCAAAATTCTTCACTTTTCGCTTGTAATCAACTTTCACTGAAAAGACAAGTAAGAGTCGACTTTACCTAGACAGAGTCAACTTTTACTGGAGAATCTACTTTCCCTGTAACAGTACCACAACTTCCCTGGTCACCGCGAGACGCGTGCGCGAACGGGGGGAAGGGTGATAGACCTCATGGGACAAGAGGGACGCGGTACTGTAATAATTCGACTCCCCTTACAACATTAATATAAGAGCGATTAGTTCAGAGTTCTAACGACTATTATTTTAACCCCGTCCTGTGGTTCGAGTGTTACAAAACAAATATACCAAGACATTTTTTTAACTCTCAGTAGATTCCCTATGTTCAATTTAAAAAAGCACAGGACAATGGATTGCGAAACTTTTGACATTACAAACAACTAGATGGCAGAGCAATGGGTAGCTGTCCCTCACCTTTTCTAGCATGGATCATTTAGAGAGAAATTATATAATTAATAATAATAACATTGAAATATCACAGTGGTATGTAGATGATTGTCCGGGCCTTCTGAATTGTGGTGCAGATAAGAGATTTACAACATCTAGATAAAGTGAATGATGTACATCCCAAAATTTGATTGACACATGAATTGGAAAACAATCTCTCCATAAATTTTCTAGTCATTATTATCCATCGTAAAAACAACAAACTTAACTTTAGCATTAACAGAAAGCCATCACACACAGACTATCTAATTCTTTTCGCTTTCCGTCATCGGTTTCAACATAAAATGGCAGCTTTCAACTGCTATGTATTTACATCGTCTATTGATGACTAGAATAAGGAATTACAAGTGCTTAAACAACTTGCCTTTAATAACAGTTATTGCAGCAGCTTACTGATAAAATTAAACAAACAAAAACTCAAAAAACAAGTGTACATAAGCAATTCCTCAACAATAGAATCCAGAAAATATTTTTATCTTGATACAAGACTAGATCTAACTCTATGAGTCGAACCTTTCATCATATTTTAGACAACATCCACATATCTCACAAAATTAATAATTCACTTACACAACACTTAGTGAATAACAAGGACAAACGAGACACACCTGCAAAAGTGTGAAGAAAACTTGTGTGCATATAACCCTCCTTGAGTAAAGAAGTCCATCTCTTCATTCATAAATACATACAGCTCCAATAGTTCACACATTCCCCACACTACTGTGACTAGTCAGTCAGGTATACAGTCATATACCTAAAACCATAAATCTGATAATCCACAAGTTTTTGGACCCTCGGCACTACACAATTTTGCTAAGATTTGTTGAGCCAATAACTACCTACTTTATAAGTATATTTTTTAAATTTTAAATGTGTCACATGTAGTTATTTCTTATTTGACGGGTAAGTATTTTTAACATTAATTGTTTGTAAAATGTAACAACTTTCACCCTTACGCAAGCACTGAAGATGACATAAATCCGAAAGCGCTCTGCGAAACATTGAATAAACTACACGCAAGACAAATTCACCTAATTTATTTATTATTAATTGATTAGAAGTTAGTGCCGTTATTAATCGTCGCTTGAAGCATCTGATTCAATGTACCCATTTATCAAAACAAATTTCGATTCGATTTGTTTCTAAAAATGTATTAGTGTCTATTTAGAGTCTGAAACAAAAGTGTGACAACTTGTGATGGAACAATTTTTATTCTTGAAATATATAAGTAAATTCCAAAGGTTAACAAATCTACAGTGGGTCCAGTTTTTATCTGCATAACTTTAACATGTGATAGAACGTTGAAAATGAAAGAGAAAATCCCTAAACCAAATAAGTCTTAAGTGCCTTCTTTCGGATATATGGGGTGTTGAAAATTTGAGTTTTGTAAAGTTTTTGGTCCATAACTCTAACGATACATGTGCGATTAATTTCAAATTTTGACCAAAAATATTTCTAAGAGATTCAAATAATCTGACCAAGTTTCATAGCTCAACCCCTATTGAATGCACCTTTCTGTTTACTATCCCCTCTTATCATGGGCTGTAAACTAATCAAAACTGTAAAATTCTGGCAAATTAATGAGATGAAATTATTAATTGATAAACTTCCTAAATCTTTTGTCTCTTGTCACATTTCATAAAAATGTGTCGTTTTCTAAATTTTTGGAAATTACTTATTGGGGTGCGAGCGCGGCCTTCATCCTTGCTTTTCCGGGCGCATGCTCCAGACGGCCAGACGGAATATTTTTGGTCAAAATGTGAAATTAATCGCACATGTGTCAGAGTTATGGATAAAAAACTTTACAAAATTCAAATTGTTAACCCCGTATATCCGAAAGAAGGCACTTAACTTAATTGCCTTCTTTCGTATATACGGGAAGTTTTTACGAAATAACCGATTTAGATACCATACACTCGAACCAAGAGGAACATCCCAACCTGTCAACCACGGAAAAAACCAAATTCTTATTTCTCAAGTTGACCATTCTCCGTCAATACCATCAATTGTAAAACTGTTTAACTCCAAACAACGCCTTATAGTCCAATTCTCTAAATCAAATGCAGAAACGGAAATTGTCAATTTTATTAAAACTTATATCGTTCATAAAGTCAAATACCACATCTATTTTCAAGATCCCATATACGAAAAATGTACAATGTACAAACCTGCAAGATTATTTTAAAGATTCTCAAATTTCAATGATTAAATGTAGGTACTCAAAAACTAATTGACGTGACCGACGAAACAGAAATCTTAGAAATTGTTCAAAACTATCACGTAGGTAAAACAAATCACAGAGGTATTGACGAAACAGAAGGAAAAATTAAGACAGTTTACAACTGGGCCGAACCAAAGGAAACCAATTCAAACCTTTATCAACTCTTGCGAAATTTGCTTAACTACAAAATACGAGAGAAAACCATTCAACTTAAAACTTAACACCACCCCTACCCCAACAAAACCCTTTCAAATTCTGCATGTAGACACCTTAACATTAGAAGGAACCAAATTTTTAACAATAATTGATTCGTTTTCCAAATATGCACAATCTTATAAATTAAACTCTTGCCAGGCCATCGAAGTCGCAAATAACTTAATTAAATTATTTACCGATCACGGAACTCCCCAAACAAATAATCGCAGACAACGGATTGGAATTCAAAAACTCACTACTAAAAGATCTATTGGAACTCCATAAAATTAACTTACACTTTATAAGCTCACAACATCCAGAATCGAACGGAATGATAGAACGCTACCATTCGACGTTGATCGAACATATTAGGATTTCAAACAATCGTGCAGAATATAAAAAAGACAATATAGAAATTAAAGTAGCGTACGCAGCACCTATTAGCATATAACAACTCAATTCACTCTGCCACCAATCTAACACCTCACGAAATCATATCCGGTCACTTAGACATTAAATCACCATTCGATATCGACATTAATAAACAGCTAGTCAACAATTACATAGCGAATCATAAAGAAAAAGTTAAAATCATGTATAATAAAATCAATGAATCAATACAAAAATATAAAACAAAGTATATTCAAAAAGAAAATGAAAATCGCGAAGATCTTCCCAAAATACCTGAAGATATTTACATTAAAAACAAACAAAAACAGAGCAAAACGAAAAACAAGTTAAAAGAGGAAGTAACATCAATTGACCCAAATCTTAAAACAAAAATTTCATCATACAGCAGAAATTATCCACCTCTCTAACATTAAACGGCCGAAAACAAAACCTTACAAGTTTGAAATCATTCCAGGTTCTTCTCGATCATAGGAGGATCAGAAATTAGAGACATCATCCACAATTTAGGCCTTCTACCCATAAATCTAGGACCTGCTAAATTGAAAAAAAAAAACATGATTACGATCTCGCACAGATTCTTCAAGAATATGACAATCTTAATGCACAATATCAAATTCTGAATAATCAAACTAAGGGTAACCTTAGTCTTCTAACTGAAGTCGGAAATTTTAACAATATTGTTTGTTTTACGCAAAAAGTTATCGCAGAAAAATTTAATAACATCCGTCCAATTACTAGAACAAAAAGAAGACTGATAAACGGTCTCGGCAGTATAATTAGAACAATAACAGGAAACTTAGATGCTAATGACTGCGAAAGATTCAATAAAATCCTACAACACTTACAAGACAATCAACTTCAAATCGAAAACCAACTAAAGGCCCAATATACAGCATCAGTTACAGTATTATACAATCTTTTAACAACACCGTACAAGATATTCAACACAATGAATCTCTCCTAAAAACCAAAATACTTGATTTAAGTAAAATCATTCAAGATAAAATCCAGCACGAAATTAACATCTTATATACCAAAGATTTATTCAATAAATTGAATTATTTATATCGGATAATTTTAGATATTCTTAATGATATCGAACAATCTATTATTTTTTGTAAATTAAGCACTCTTCATCCTAGCATTATAAAAATTGCTGACCTTTTACTCGAATTACAAAAACTGTCCCCATATTATCAAAATCAAATGCCTATCGATTTAAAGAATCTTAACGTTCTAGATATTGAATCAATCATACAAATCAATTGCAAAATTGAATCCGATAGAATAATCTACTTTGTCACAATTCCTATCAATTTTGAAAAAGATTTCGAACTTTATTACTTCCTTCCTCTTCCAACTGAACACGACTCAGAATTCGTAACAATAGTACCAACTACTGATTATTTACTCCGATCAAATGATAACACCCTAAAAACTCTAAATAACATTTGTGCAAAGTACAAAACATTCCAATGTTCAAACTCATTAATCACTGGGCAAAAAGTGCCATGCGAAGCAGAGCTCCTACTGAAAAAAGAAGCAGACCATTGCCAATACACGAAACTCGACATTTCCGCTAACCACCTGGAGTTGAACCCTGAAATTAACCAACACCTGGAAGTCTTCATAAAGGAACAACCAATCGACATAAGATGCGAACACCATTCTGAAACGCGCTCATTGAAAGGAACCTTCCTAATTTCAGAGGAAAAAATGCCAAATCTTCATTGGAAATAAAGAAATCATAGGACACCAAAGCAGAACATATGGAAGACCTTTAGTCATCGAAAGCTCAAAACTATCCCCAGAGAAATTCATCATCCCAACAAAACAAATCCACCTCAAAACGTTGAACTTGAAGGATGTACCCATAAATGCACCGATAGCTATCATAAGACAAGACCCGGATTACAAAAACCCCAGCTTATGGACCATTATTCTCTACATTATCCTGATAGTAATATCCGGATATATCCTAACAAAATGGATAAGGAACCATCGCCAACACGTCCAACGACTACAAAATTACCAACCCTCACAATGAAAACCTAAACCCAAAGAAATGATGATTCAACTTCCGGAGGAAGCTGCTTTCTAAGGAGGGGAGGAGTTACATGCCCAAACAAGGAGTTTCCGTAAGGACAAAGTCAGCAAAGCTGGCTCATCAATAATAATAAATAAACACCGCGCGATAACGCTAGTTAGTTTCAGTTTAGATTTATAATCCAGTTAGAGCCGCTTGTACTATTTCGTAATAAAGCTTTTTAAAAACTCGTGCTCCAGTATTAAGAGGCCGTTCGGTTTACGCTGCTAGGGCAAGCATTTTTGCGGGTGCAAGCGGGAGGTAGTAAGTGAGACGGACTAAATGCCCTCAGATGTAGGCATTACTTGAGGAGATAGGGAGTGGTAGGGATAACTTTACTCTAACTCAGATAAAGTGACAAATAACAGCGAATTTCGCTGATTGCGGACTGATCCGATTAATTTACTTCATCCAACGCAATAACAGCAAAAAGAGAGATTTTGCTGTTCGTGATAAAATAAATAAGTTAGTTGGTTAGTACATAGAACGATTTTAGCAATAGGTAAGATTCCTTATAAAAATAAAAACCAATGTCATACCTATAATCATTTATTACAATTTTTTAGAATGAGACAAAATTTAAACAGCAACAACAGAAAAACACACAATAGTAAAATAAGCAGTCAAAATATTGAAATTTACCAACTTCATAATATACATATATCTATTATTATCATTCATGTTTCGTCGCAGCTGCGATGGACCGTTTTATATAATCAGGATCCCTTATATCAATATTTTTGATGTGACGTGGGTCTATAATTTTAGGCAATAAACAATCATTATAAAATTGTTTCAATTTTCCAAACATATTTTCCAAAAATTTGACATTCCTTTCTACCTTTATAATTACAATATATTTTATTGTCCACGTTGCGAAATAACAGAAGATTTTTTCACAAATATTTAATTGGCATTGAATTTGAAAATAATAATCGTGATTTTTCTTTAAGACAAAGTTATTATTTTCAAATGTCAAAAATGTTTACTTTTTTCATTAACGGCTTGTTTAATGGTCATATATATATTTTGCTGTATAATTTCAACAAGGGCACTATCATCAGTTATTCCGTCTGGTGAAGCACCTAAATAGGGCCATTTTTTATTGATTAATATTCCGCTCGTTGAAATTCCAATTGCTAATTATTCCCTTATATTTTGCCTTTCTACATCTTCATTACTTTTTCCCCAAACAAACGACTTTGATAATAAAATCTTTTTTGTATATGATTCTTTTTACAGTTGCTTTGCAGCTTGTCGTGGGTCTCATCTTACATATTTTTCCAAAGATTGAAGCTGTCAGCAATTTCCTATGAAGTTCCCGCCATTCTATGCTATCTGCTTGCAATCGCGTTCTTTCTTCAATAGCAACATATTCGTACTCAGATTTCCTCTTTTTTTCTAAGAAAATACGACGCAACAGGTGATTTCTACACTCAATCTTTTCCGCTGTGCACTCTTTATAAGGTCTTGAATCTAAAATTTATTTGTAGCAACTGCTATCTCCATCGGCGATAATTTTTTTATAAATAATACCAAACATTTCTAAGCTTCGACAGAACCCTTCTAGTGTCCGAAGGGGGTAATAATATTATATGATAAATTAATGATTACTTAAAATATCAGAGGCTGAATAATTAATATGTGATTGGTTACAAAAATAATAATAAAAACTGATGATAATTTTTACTTTGTTTTTCCCACGAAAACATGAAATTTCGGTTACGGTTTCGGCCGAAACTGAGACTGAAGCCGAAATTCGGTTTCGGTTTCGGCCGTAAAAACTAGTTTCGGTCGGACACTAAACCCTTCTGTTATAATATTTGCTTCCATTAAAGTCGAAGAGCCAGTCCAATTTTTATAACAGGTATGTTCAGAAAGTTCTTCTATTTTGTTTGAAGCTCTTTGACAGATCACGCAATATTTATTCTTTACGCCTATATAAATTTTTTTTTTATATATTTTTTATTTAAGTAATGTGAATTCATGTTTATATATTTATATATTTTTAATTGTCTGTGGCACAAACACAATTCCCACACCACCACTAGTAAACAACAGAAATTCAACTCATAGAAACGAGAAAAGTTCAAGAAAAGATTGAAGTTCGATAAGATAATGTTTTGAGGTGGTGCCAACACTAGATGGCGACACACGACGATCAGATAAAACCGATGCAAAGTCGGATGCAACGGTACCGCTCTACACTTAGTTTTTTAATTTAGAACATTGTTATCATCAAACTAATGTTGTTTTCTTATAAATAAGGTGTCAATCTAGGACTGTGCTGTACTAGATTTTCAATTTTGATTTCCAAATTCGTACAAACTTTATTCAAAATTAGCCTATTTATGCACATTTAAAACTACGCTAAATACGATTGCACTAAAAAAAATAAAATCTATTACAGGTCAGTCCTAAAATAGCCCTTTTTCTTTTTATTAAAGCCTGATTGGTACTTCGGAGTCATGTATTTTTAAAGATATCAGCTATGAGCGGATAGCACTATTTTAACCGCCACTCAGAGCCCGAATGGCCCCTTAATGAGTTAAGTTACATATAAACTGAATCTTATATTTTTGTTATGAGCGATTGTCGTGGTAAATATGATTCGTAAAATGCACAAGGCAACCAAAAATTAGGTGAGGACGAGATGTGCAAAATTATTAAATCTCAGATATCAAAGCCCTATGCTATTTTGTCTTCCTGCGATTAGAATAGAAATAATTAATTTACTGAATTAAATACTCATTTTAATTCCAGTTAATTATTGTCCATCGGAGGAATAGTCAAGAATTGATACATTGCACAGATAAACATTTTTCAAATTATCTTGAGCACTGCGTCGATCTCTACGAATGGAAATCAATTTTTTCTAGATGTATTTTGGGTTGCAAACCACTGACATTAAAAAAAAAAGAAACAGCACGATTTATAATGCTACTTCGCTTTATATAATAGATTTCGCTTTGCTAGAGAAGTGGAAAAAATTCATTTCTCTGATATTGTTGATTTGCATAGTAAACTACTAATTAGAAACAAGACTTACCCGAATCCCGGACTGTTCAAAGCCAGATGTTAGGAAGACTAAGCACTGATTCCCACTTCAGTTCGATGTCAGCGAAATTCTAGTTTCATCCAGTTTTGACATCAACACCTAAGCAAAACTTTAATTAATTATTTTACAAACTTGCTGAACGGTAAATACCTTCAAAGCTCCAGCGTTTTAGACAACCAACAATAATTTCATTGGCTTTCCCATAGGGCAATGTTTACACAGCGTCTTTTAAGTGGTAGTGACAGCTACTAACACCTTTTTAATGTCGACGCGTTCTTTCTTGAAGCTCTGTTGGTCGCCGGAAGCGTTGACACCAATATCCCTTGGGACATAAATCCTCCATCTCTGAAGCAGTCTGAAGCTCCTGTGGTTCAACTTTATTTTGTAGAGTACAGACTGTGAATTAATAATACTTACGTTTTTTCAAGTGTGGTCCAATTCAACAAGCACAAGAGACGTCATCCGAGACCAGACCTACAGTGGTCCCAGCCTCAACAAAAAAAAGGGAGAATGTCAAAAAAACAAGTTAAGAACAACCGTGACAAACGAAGAGGACGCTATCTAAAGAGCTGCAACAATAACCGGAGAAAGAGCAGATGAGAAGGGAAAAGAAAAATATGCTCAACGAAAGTTCAATGTCCCAGACACTTACCACAAACCATACATACAACAAAAAAACTGGACACGCACTGCAATGATCGAAAAATGGCACCCTGGGTGAGCGCGCAGATTGATGTTTGGGAAACCTCAGATATCACACCCGCATCGAATTAAGTCCTGCCGATTCCAAACACCCAAATGAGGAAAAAGGAAGTTGAAGAATTAGAAGGGGATCAAAAAGGATCAGCGACATAATTAAAAGGAAGTGGGAGATTAAAGAGAACTAGGAAACGTTGGGAGGCGACCAAAAATTTTGAAATATAAGTTTTTAAAAACATCAAAAAAAGGGACAAAGGTGTTGGTTTCTGCATGGTGGTAGTAATCTATGTCGCATGGCCGGATAGGTTCTGGAATCGCTTCAGGTTCTGGAATCTCGTCCAGAGGTCCACTATAAACCATTTCCTTGCCATCTAAAAGGTCGGCATCAAGATGTACCGGAGGAGGACGCCTTACAGTGTCAAAATCCTGTGCGGATGTGATATCCATCGGTCCCCGCACGTCCATCAGCTGCGTCCAATAAGGGTGTGTTTCTAGGCCCATTGCAGCTTTTCTCAGCCTTGTATTGTATCTATGACTAAGTGGTGCGTGGGGACGTTTAACTTGTCTATGTGAGACAGTTCTTCTTTCCTTCTTCCCATCAACTGATCTTTCTTCAGTGTCAACTGTTGCAGCTCTTGAAGACTGCGGTCTCAGTATCTCCACGGCCTCCTTATTTTCCGACATTCGGGGTTTTTTTGTTGGGGCAGGAACATCGTCTGGATGACGCCTTTTATTAACACTTGTCTTCGAAGTTGGAGTATGATTTACCACACTCCAAGTCTCCGGGACCGGGTAGAATGTCCTGTTAGTAAGAAATTATTGTAGCAATATTTGTCGAGAATATTAATTCATTTCACTTACGGCTTCTGAAGGTGCTGCCGGGGTCTGAGCCGCCGCAAATATTCCGCGCTCGCCGCCAAGCGCTCTTGACGACGGCTCGAAGTTGTCTACAACAACAAATACTAATTACCCAAACCATCCCATAAAATTGACATTACATGACAAGGCCACAGCCATACAGGGTGTTTCACGACGAGGTCCTATTAGGACGGATTAACCGAAAGAACTGATATTTTGCATACTTGTATAAACTTATAACATCTACCTACCGAAAATATTTTCATGATTCCGGTTATACCGGAAGTTGGTATCAACTTTGTTATTTTAAATACAACATACCTATTTTTAATATATTTTCATATTCTGCATTAAATTCTTCATAACAACGTTTATGCACTTTCTCTCATTGTTTGAGGCGAAAAATATATTATCTTGTGAAAAAGGCGAAAAACCAGTGTAATAAAAAAATTAATCTTTACTAATATTATAAATGCGATGTTTGGATGTGTGTTACTCAATCACGCCAGAACGGCTGAACGGATCTGGATGAAATTTGGCACATAGATAGATTATAGTCTGGATTGCATATAGGCTACTAATTATCCCGGAATAATGTTCCCGTGGGATAGATGTTATCGTTTTTCATAGAGCACATTTCAAGCCATCACTAGATGACGGTGATGGTCGCAAGCTGTCATAAATTATTCTCAGGTTAGTTATAATTGGTGTGATTTGTTATTATTTAAAGATTTTTTGAAAAATGTTACGAAATATTGGAAGACCATTCACCTACCGCGTGAATGTGTGTGCTCAGGAAGGTGGCCGCCACATTGAACATATTATTTAGTTTAGCTTACTTTATTGAATTTTTATATTTATTTGTTTATGTGTTTATTTGTTAATTTATTTAACGTTGGGCGTAAATTGCCTTAAGCTAAGGATTTCTTTCGCCTTCTCCCAGACAATAAATCATATCGATTTGTTCTTGTAAAATAGAATATATTGTGGATAACGTAATGGATAATCAAATGTCAAATCAATGATGACACAACTGTGCAGTGCTGAAATGTGAGTTAAAATGATTTCCATGGCACACTACCTACTTTCCTTATCCTGGCTCAATCTGTACCACAGCCAAAAAAATCAAATATCTCGTAAATTATGAATTTTAGCTATTGAATAACCTTAATAAAAAACGTAGCCAGACTCCAGACGCATTCGATGGCATACAAAAATATAGTGCCATTTAAAAAACTAAAGTTAAGCTTATTTAAAAATAGTATAATTTGACACGAATTATTGCAGACCCTGTAAGTAAAAATGATATTTTTCATATCGGACGTAAAGAGCAATCCTTTCTTCGTATTTGTACCAACCTTCAGCCGTCTAGCTGCTAAAACAACCTCTCAGTAAATTTTTAAGTGAACCTCTGTAAATGACAAAATGTGAAGAAAAAATTTACAGAAGTTGCAATTTAGCAACCTTCGTTATAGCATTGAAAATGAACTTGCCTATTTTTTAAACTTGGCAAAATTTCGCAATATCTAAAAATTTAACAACAGGCAAATTTATGTTTTGTGGAAAAATAAACTTTTATTACATACAAATATGCTTTCGTATACTAACTTCGGTTTAAGCCCTCTTCGTAATTTAAAATTTGCACAATAGTTACGCATCCGCTCACAAACATCAGATATTATGGAAGGTGTGAAATACAATAATTATAAAATTGTTCATGAAAAGCAATTTAGAAAGGGCAAGAGATGTTTAAACAACTTGTAGTCTCCCAAAAGTAAAAATAAAATATAGATAAAATTATGACACTGACATGAATATATTTCAAGAGATAACAGAGATATATTCAACATTAAGAAAAATTAAATCTTAATCTATTCACACGTGAACACAATGATAAAAATTACACACAAACGAAACTCTGAATTTCTACACCCGTTTTTGCACCTTTCCTAGCACATCTACGAATATAACGCTACTTACCAGAGAATACTTCTTGAATATATACAGGTTGTCTGAAAAAGGGCGGACCACCCAAAAAACGAATTGCCCTATTCTTTTAAGTTATTAAGAAAAATAGCATGCTCAATTTGTCAACTCTGTAATTAATAAATCGTTTTATTTGCCTTTCGGCCTTAAGACTCCTACAGAATCTTACATAGGTATAACATCAACTTAATATAAATTTCTTCTAACACAGATCAATCCCATCTTCTTTCCTTCTTTTACGCACTCCCCCCTCTTTCTCTCTCTCACAACGCTTCTCATCCATTCTACTCCTCTTCCATCCTCATTCAGTACCTCATACCTCCTTCTTTCTTCCTGTCTTAAACTCTCGCATTCATTCATTAGGTTTTCTGTCTCTCGTCCTTCTCCACATATTCTGCATCCTTCTGCATCCTCCTGTTGATGCGTTCTATTAGGTAATTGTTTGCACCAGCCAAGCCAGATTTATTTTCATCGCATTGTAATGTAAAAAATGAAACTTTTCTTTTTTAATGCAACAGTAAATTTTGGCAATATTTTTTTTATTTCTTAAGAGAAGAAAATCACTTTTTGATTTGGAGTACTTTTATTGTTAGCGTCAGAGGTCGCGGGGGTTTTATAAGCCAAAAGACACACGGCTTATTTTAAGCAATATAATATGACAAGTATCGGTTATTTGAGAAAAACGATTGTATGTATGACAGACACACGCGTCGTCTTGATTTTTTCATTGCTTAAATTACTCTATCATTTATTCTTTAAAATACTGCATAATGTAGAAGATACAGTTTTGGGTTCCACCGTTTAGATATATTACTCTAAAGAATTTTTGAACTATTTTTCCTGACTTGCTGAAGACTCCCCAACAACGTACAGCACAGGTGGTCCGCTTTTTCTGGAACACCATTATATATACATAAAATATACAAGTGTATACTCCAGTCAGGCTGGTCGATCTATACGAACCGGGAACACTGGCACAAAATGGTGACAGGGTTGGTTTAAATATATAACACAGGGTTCAAACACAACAATAAAGTGACTGCTCTCATTAAAAGTAAATATTGGAATGAAGCAAATGCATGTAAGACGTGATCAGACTCTGATGATTTTGCGTGAACAAAACCAATGCAACACTTGAGTTTGCTATGTTAAGATTCCACTTAGGCGACAGCCGCATCGTCGACGTTATAATTGATGGTTTCAACCGAAGAGCAAAGCTACAGTTCTCACAAACGACAAAATTTTATTGCTAACAGTCCAATACTAATTCTGCAAATTTACATATTTGAGCGTGACAAGGACCCTTACACTGTCTCTTACTACAACAACATTACCAACGCATAATAAACTATGCGAATGTAATAAATTCAAATAATAATGTAAAAGTTCGATTTAAATGGATAACAACTTTATTTCTCAAGACAAATACAAGACAACCGTCCGCATCGAAGCCAGACCCCGAAGGCCCTTATTATGATTTAAAAAACTAATGATCGTCGTTCATAGAGTTTTGAATTTGGAGACGGCCGATACGTGCTTAATCACTCGTCATGGTACTCCTACCGCCGTTAACGGTCGCTCAACTTGACGAAATTTACGTTTCCTTACAAATGTGTGATGAGACACGGATTGATATTATTGAAGTAGCTGGACCGACCTAAATACGGCAAGGGCAAGGTCACGAATGCAAAGACGCAATGTTCGCATTGTTTAGATTAAGAACCTGATTTATATCCATTCGAGTATCAGCACTTAACATTGGCATACGACGCATATTTTTCGACTTCGTCGTCGAGAAAAATTGAACGAACATCCCAAGTCGCCAAATATTACTGTTTCGGTGATCGGATGTGGTTTTATTGTTTGTTTTTTATGTAATATATGTATTAATTATTTATGGCACGATTGCATTACCATTAAAAAAATACAAGTATCCCTTACTTTCACTAGCGCAAATATAAAGGTATCTACAATTTTACAGATTCCTGTTTTACCAACTGCGCATGTGTGCGTTGCATTTACGCATGGCTGACTTGACTCGCTGGCTAAATCTTCTACTTTTACAACTATTTATATAATTATTTCGCTAATCGTTAAAGATATCAAAAAAAGTTTCAAGTAAAAAACCTTGTACATTCATCAAGGAACATTTCATTCGCTTATACTATACCATTTAATTTGATAATAAACAAGTTATGGTCCGTACAAACTTACTCTGCAAATTCAAAACGCTTCCTCAACTTTACACGCTCGTAACTCCAACCCCGTAGATTATTGCCACCCCTAACTAACCCTTCAAATAAGCGCTCATTAATCCTCTTTCTAAGAAGACCAAACTATATTTGGGTGTTTCGAAAAATACATACGCGTAACCCGTTCAAACCCATTGATGTTCAAGAAATCGTTTTAACCTTTGTATTTCCGCCCCCACACGGCTTACATCTTACTGAAAACCCCCAAAATATAGCATTTGACGAAATCTTTAAAATGACACCAAAAACATCCAGCTAGCTTACGTAGAACTTACACAAAGTTGCAAAAACCGCGAAATTTCCCACTGTCACCTAAAATCTTAAAATGCCATCCTACTCAACCGTTAAACATTTTCAATGTTAAAATTGTAATTTGATAACAGTGGTCCAAAATGTAAAATACCTTATATAGCCATAAATCTATGTCAAAATATGTTCTAACAATAAAATAAAATATAGGTGATTCTCAACAACGGTGGTATTAATCGGGTTTGTTGACCGTGTTCCATGCGAAGTTCCATGAGGGGGGGGTGTAGTGAGCGCCCCGAGAGGCTAACTCAGCAAGTGATCCCCATGAATCTCTGCCAAACGTTTCGTCCACAGCTGCGGTGGACATCTTCAGTGGCGGTGTGGTCGTGGTCGAAGTACTCTCCCAGCTGTCACAGTCGCGACTGTGACAGCTGGGAGAGTACTTCGACCACGACCACACCGCCACTGAAGATGTCCACCGCAGCTGTGGACGAAACGTTTGGCAGAGTTTCATGGGGATCACTTGCTGAGTTAGCCTCTCGGGGCGCTCACTACACCCCCCCTCATGGAACTTCGCATGGAACACGGTCAACAAACCCGATTAATACCACCGTTGTTGACAACACCGACCGTGAAAGCCTACACACTTTTATAGGTGATTCTATTTGAAAAAACAAAGTTGTCGAGCATGCGTGAGTTTTGGAACAACCTGTATATGTTAAAATATTTTTATCTTGCAGCCTGACAAACGCTGTACAAATTGTATTTAATTTTTTTTTGTATCTTACATCGTTTAGAAGTTATGGACCGATCCCGCACTAATGACTCAACCTGTATATTTAGCGAGCTAAATTAAAAAATTAACCGAGTATAAATTACTAAGTGAAGAGAATATTTCATCTTGCAAATCTACAAAAATACACTGTTTATGATGATACAACACAATGATACAAAATAATAAGCATTTTTAATTTTAAATACCAGAAACAAAAACAGATGATTATACGAAATTGACATGATTTGCATCTGCATGTTTAAAACTGATATGGTATTTAAAATTAAAAATTCTCATTATTTTATATCATTTTATGCGGTAAAGAAATACAAAATACTCAGTATTAAATGTGGAAAACATTAACTGTTTTTTGTGGATTTGCAAGATGAAATCTTGTATTTACTTAGTATGCAATTTACAGTGTTTATTTTTTAATTTGGCACGTAAAAAAATAATTTTTGCATAAAGATCTCCTTTATTACAATAGTTAAATAAAATTGATGCATTTTATAATATATATTTACTATAATTTACTTCGTTGTTTTAACGTCCGTTTGGTTGGATTATCCGTAAATTAAATTAAAACAAGAAGAAAAGTTCATTTATTTTAAAAATTCTCATTTCTGACTATCTGCTTTATTTTATATCAGTTGTTTTACAATTTTTTATTGTTACATTTTATGTTGTGTTAACTAAAATAAATTCATTTTTTACTTCACTTTTACGTTCTGTTTAAACATTCTTTAAATTATAGTAAATTAATATAGTTTATAAATTGGATTTATTTTACAATATATGGTTTATTATGGAATGTTTAATTTTGCTACCAAATATTTTATGTATGAGCATTTCGTATATTTTACCCTGCGTTTTGTTATTGCATGTGAATAAAGTAATAGTACCCATTAAATATTTTCATTACGTTACATACATTTACCAATGTAGAAATATGTATTATTTTTTCTTTTTACGGTATACTAGCGAAATATATTTCTACAACTCCGTTGATTACTGATGCGGTCATGTTTACATTTAAAAGTGAATCCTATTCACATATGTGCATTACAACAAAAGCAATAGCGTCTCTCCTGTACATCTTTAGATTCAGGATCCGTACACTTGTTTTTTTTTCCTCTTAATTCGTAGCAAATTACTTAACTCATTCAACAACTCGATGGATATGCAGTAATAATTTTTAAAATAAGACCTAAACCAAGGAATAGTAAACTTTACAAATTTCAAATCCAACGTCTATCTGCAGTGCCATAAAATTTCCTTTTATAAGTAGAGATGGGTGCTTCTTAAAAGCGACAACATCGAAACTATAGACTGTTGAAATTCACTGCATCCGGTTGTACGAATGGTTTGAATTTACTAAAATACTTGGACGTGCAATGGATTGCCATTTTACTACAACGATCAATAATACCGTTAGTAGCAACTACACGTTTTGGCAGAGCACAACGATGACCATGACTATTTGCAATCGTCTTGATAATATTAAAAAAAAATTATCTAAACACCTCTGATTTTCTTCTTACGGAATATGGTGTTTGGTAAATTTCCACGAAAGAAATGACAAAATCAAAATAATAAAATATGAGTTCAATAGTATTTAATAAAGTACCGATTTAAGCAATTTTCATAATTACAAAAATACTAACGATGGGCAGAATCGAGTAGATACATACCTATCTACGACATACAACAACTAAATAAATATTTTTGATGCAAATAATCCTTCAATCGAATGTACCTATCAAAATAAAAAGTGCTTTGCAAAACCTCGAAACTAGGCCGAAACCGAAAGTTCGGTCGGACACAATCAATTCTAAATAAGATGCGCCTTAGTTGTCTTATCTCATAGTTTTAGAAATATTCTTAATTTAATGATAAAATGCGTAAATGCAAGGATCTTTCTAAAAATTAATATTTCTTGAGCCATTTGAAATATTGCAACAATTGTTTTTTCTATCGATTAGTATAACATTAAAGAATAGTTCGAGAGTACTTCCAATACACTTTAATGCATCGGGTCATTATTAATTATCGTCATGCATGAAGTATTGAACTTCACCATTCATTAGCAAAGCGATGACATTTAATCGAAACTGATTTTGATTATCTATCTCTACAATTAAATGAGGGTTTTCAATTGTTTGCGCTTCATTTTTTTTCTATTCCACAGAAACATACCAAAATCAAAACAAAAATACATTTGTATAGAAAATCTGAAATATCGTGAAAACTAAGCAGAACTGGCAGATGATACTTTTATAAAAGTGGAGTTATTTTTTTACTTTTACATCGAATTCCGTTGTTAGATTGTGGTGTTGCAACTTGAAAAAATTGAGTTTCTGGCATTTTGTTGTAATTTTCAGGAGATCGCAACGACCACCCATATCGACCCACCATATCAAATGGTGAACTTAACATTTCGGGACTCCTCAGAATACATTTCTGGAAAATTTACTCCACCAGACCCTATCATTATTTCTTCGATCTGTTTCGAATATTTACATTCCATGGGAACCATATAAAGGTCCTCATACCGAAATATCTTTAAGGTTCGTCGCACATTATTGCAAAGTGTTGTTTTTAAAAAATAACTAGTACGACTCGAGGTTGCATGTGTTGTTTTGAAAAAACAGAACCGGACCAATAGTTATAACCGCTCCTCCACTAATATCTCTATCTGAATACCAGATCATATGATATGATACCAGACACAGTTTTTGTTTGCCCATCTCCACCCGTTCCATTATGTTTAAATTGAATTAGGTGGGCCGATCCCGGAGGTACTGCAATACCGGGCCAACCCGTGACGGAGGCGGAGCAAGCCCCTAATCTCCGTCCATTTCCAAAAATCAGTTTAATATACTGGCCCCGCATGCGAGGCGTATCAGATATTAAGCTGATAAGAACAGATACTACACTTTGATCTTAGCCATGAGGCCGAGAAGCGATACCGGACTCGTGTTCCTCAAGGCACTTATTTAGAAAGTAACGTTTAGAATTAGGGACTCGTAGCTCGTGGCTCCCCTCGGAGAGAGGGATCCAAATCTCACGTAACTAGTGGCGCCGCAGAAGAGGCATAATAAAACAAAATAAGCTTTTAAGATATCTCTAAAAAAGCTATGGATGGTAGAAAAAAGTGATTCTTAGCAAGCCATTGAATCTAGCTTTTGTTTTATTTTTTACAGAGTAGACATTTGAGATATGATGACATTTGACAGGAACTGTCAATCAAAAAATTGCTCAAACCACATCTAAATGGGCGCTTGAAGATGGAATTGGCATAAAAAGTTATTAAATATGTCTTACATTTATGTCGTGTCCAAAACGATTGTCAACCGAAATCTTAAATCGTCAATTATTTTTATGACCGTTATTTTAATAGATAAAATTACAGAAACGGTATCCCAGTTTTTTAGTAGTATGGATTTTGCCGAATGAGCAATTCGAAGTAAATGTATGTAGGAAACTTTATTCTGAATCGTAAGTAAGCACTAGATGTCGCTAATGTCATTTCGATCCGAACACCTTCATTAAAATAAAGCAACAATAGTTCCGTTCGTAGGTCCAAAATGTAAAATACCTTATATTACCTTAAATCCATGTTGAAACATCCTGTATACGTTAAAATATTTTTAGATTGTGCAGCCTAGCAAACGGGGTACACAATGTATTTACATTTTTTTGTATCTTACACGGTTCAGGAGTTATGGACCGATCCCGCAGTAATGATATACTGTATACAGTGTGTCCACATACCGAGTGGCGCATCAAAGTTAGTTTTTTTAAATGAAACGCCCAGTATAGTATGCCATTTTCGGATACCTTTGATATTTAAACCAAGAAAAGCCCGTTTTTTGAAAAATCGCTGCGCCCAAGCCAATGAGAATTAGGGTTTGATATTTTGACAGAAAATTTTCAAATATATTCTAGTTCATTATGATCAATTCGAATTTTGAATTGTAGTAATTTAATATACAGAGTTGCTCATGAACGCTAATTGTTCATTTAGGTAATACAATTTATCTAATGGAACATTCTGTATATTTTGGTATCATTCGATTACATTTTTGATGACGTTTTTAATGATATAATTGAATAGTGGAATATCGCTACTTTGGAAAACAGTTGGTTAAGAAGTTGAAAATTGATTAATAGTAAGGACGTCATTGGATAGCTTATCAAAAGTTTGATCGATTGATATCAAAATATACCGGCGTTCCACTTGAAAAATTCGATTAAATTAACAATTTGCGTTCATGAGCCATCCTGTATAGTAAATTACTAGCTGAATGTACCCGGCGTTGCCCGGACGTAGATTAAATAAACGCAGTGTTGACAAAAGTGGTGTATTGGTGATGTTGAATAATCGACATTAAACAGGAATGCTATACTTTTCCAATCACAAAATAAAACAAATTTGCTGAAATTAACCTGCATTGCCAGGACCGGGTACTTCAATATGATTTGGAAAAAGAGGATACCTTGGTTGATATCAGATGAAAAATCTTGAATACTCTTTAGGCAAAGACGCAGTTTGGAGGTGTTCTTTAAGCGGTTCCAGGAAATCGAAATTAAAGTTAGATAATTTTCGGGAAAATCGAAGTTTACAAATTAGCTGATCATGTTATGATAAAGTTGAAAACACTATGGAAACATTTCTCCTGCTGCAGTCATCTCACAAACGGAACAGTATGTGGATGATTTTGACTTATCTTCAGCATAAACAAACTCTTCAGCATAATTATCTCCTTCTGAACTGCACAAAAATTATTAAAACCTGGCCGCAACTTGTTGAACAATTAAAGTGCGTACCTTTTGAGCTCCCTTTAGAGTATTAAAATTTTGGTATGTGGTAAAATGTGGTATTTGGTGGTATTTGTGCATCGCTAGATTTTCAAACTTGTCCATCTTAGTTATAAATGATGTAAAGCAATAATGAACACAATGTATTTACGTAAAATAGTGTAAAACGCGTATCAATGTCAGTAAAGTCTGATCCAACGCTGTAAATTTTGGATTTCAGCCGAGGCAGATTTGGTGAAAAATAAAAACACCATTATCATTAACTGAACGGTCCGGTACGACGATGGTGATTGGGAGCAAATTTGGTTAACGGCAAAATTAACATTCTAGATAAAATAAATAAATATTTTGACGGGAATATGGTGGATGTAAAAATCTTATTCGGCTTCTCCGACGAACTCACACTTGTTTACATTAACCCACACTTGTTGAACAATTAAAGTGCAAACATTTTGAGCTCCCTTTCCAGTATTAAAATTTCAATACCAATACCACAGATAGTAAAAAAGACAATTTTCATCAGCTTTCACGAAAATTATACGGTGTGGTATTTGTACTCTGCTAGATTTTCAAACTGCTCCATCTTAGTTATAAATTATGTAAAGCAATAATGAACACAATGTATTTACGTAAAATAAATAGTGCAAAACGCGTATCAATGTCAGTAAAGTCTGGTCCAACGCTGCAAATTTCGGATTTCAATAAATACACCACTACCATTAACTGAACGTAAAAATTAGCGTACGAATATAAGTGGAGTCCGGTTCGACGCTGGTAATTTTTCGAAAATTGATTGGGGGCAGATTTGGTTAACGCGAGAAACAAATCAACCACACCAAGAGAATGTAAAATTAAAATACTTTATTTGATAGCGATAAACCTTCGAACACTAATGCGTCGCCTCATCGAATTTGGCGACTTTGAGAACAGTTTCCGACGCTGGAGCAGCAATTTTCACAATTGTAGTTGTGTTAAAATTAAATACCGCGATCGAGTACTGCTCCACACGCTGAACCAGCAATTCTCGAATTCTAAAAAACGATAAGAAAGGCTTATCCAATGCGTGGTATGTACGAATTTCTGCATAGATACTCAATCAAACTAAATCGAGCATCGCCTTTTCACGTTTGTGACCTTGCCCTTGACGTGGCAGGCTCCAGCTGCTTCAATAATGTAAAAATCTTATTCGACCTCTCCAATAAACTCACATTTGTTTACATTAACACGCATTCCTTCATGGACTTGTGACGAATTACAAACAAATATTGCAACTTCAAGTGTTCCATTTAATTTCGTTTCTGGGTGCAAGCTCCTTTCTTTCAATCTAGTCAGTCTGAACTTATTACACAGAGTGATATTTTCAAATCCAAGCGCCCTAAATAATTTTGTCGTTGATTTCAAAAGTTTCAAGAGAAGGAGAGTTGACAGAGAAGCTACATTATTCAAATTATTCCCATTTAGTTCTCTGACAACTAGTGTCCGACCGAATTGGTTTCGGCCTAGTTTCGGTTTCGGCTGTCATCCGGCCGAAACTACGGCCGAAACCGAAACTGCATTCGGGAGGTTTTGCAAAGCTTTTGATACATTCGATTGAAGGATTATTTGCATCAAAAATATTTATTTAGTTGTTGTATGTGGTAGGTAGGTACTTATTAATTTGAATTTTATTGTAGTTTGTTAACCAGAGTACCATACAAAATGACCAAAGTTTAGAAAAATAATTTTGTAAAGATGAAAGAGTGTTTTTTTGTGTACCTACCTACACATATTTACTAGGTAATTTCTTTTTACTTTAAAAGCATTAATTTTGTTTTGTAGCTTTTATTTTATTTCATAATATTAAAAAAAAAAGTATATTTATTTGGCTTCATTTCGGCTTCAGTCTCAGTTTAGGTCGAATAAATATTTTTGATGCAAATAATCCTTCAATCGAATTTATCAAAATAAAAAGAGCTTTGCAAAAACTCCCGAATGCAGTTTCGGTTTCGGCCGTAGTTTCGACCGGATGACAGCCGAAACCGAAACTAGGCCGAAACCAGTTTTTTTGCCGAAACTAGGCCGAAACCGAAAGTTCGGTCGGACACTACACCAATGAAATAACTATTTCGAAGTAATAAAAAATGCTCTTATAAGACAAATAGAACCAAATACACCTACTTTTCAAACCAACGAACGATTTTGTTTTAGTCCAAATAAAACAAAATAAAGCAAAAAGTCCTTCGCTCCATTTTAAGAAATTAAATTTCCAGAATTTCTGACAGTTTTGAAATGAAAATTCAACTTGTAACCAGTTGGTAATAGAGTAATAGATTACATAGGTAATGATAAGGACCGTAAAAACCGAAACACCTTACACATTTTCTAAATCCGGGTGGAAAAAATCTATTTAATACGCACATGTAAATTTAAAGTCAGTGTCTTTGAACATGGAACAAAAAAATTTAACCACGAGCTAAAACGCAACCCCAAAAAAACACATTTTCAGGACTTTTATCAATTGCAATTCTTCGGACCCAGGGAAAATAAATACACAGAAAATAACACCATTTTCTGCAAAACATTGGCACTCTGCTTTCCGTACAAATTTTAAAAGTGGTATTTCAATTTTTTGCGTAAACATTCAAAATATAAAACGAATATGATACCAGCACGCGCAACATACAACTTTTCCCACCAAGAGTTTTCAAAATTTTGGAAATACGGTACAAATAGCGTACAAATAAATTAGCAAGTAAAGCTTACTCACCCTTTTATGAACGTTGTTCATTTTAAGTAGGTACTTAAAAATGACGAAAAGTTTTTAACACACCACCCACTCACTCACTAACTAACTAACTAACCTACAATAACTAAGAAAAAAACTTTAAAAAATTTCTACACTATCTAGTAAAATAAAAAACTAAGTCCTAACTACTAACCAATAAAATAAAATTAATGCAGCGAAGAAAAAATCGTACGAACGAGCGAAACACGGAACGTAAAATGACGGCGGGCGGCAGAATATTTCTAGACACCACAATTCTCAAGAGAAGGGAGATGAGATTAACAGTTGATTGGTCGAGAGAAAATTGAAGAGAACCGGTCAGACTCTCTGCCCCCCACCTTCCTTGATTTCAGTGGCGTGCAAACAAGTGGTTTCTCAAAATTAAACGTAGTCAGAGATAAAAAAACTACCGCCAGAAAATCCAAATTAAATTTTTTTATTTTGATTTGTTTTGTCATTTGCGGATAGTCATAATTTTTGTCAGCGTTCGCAGAATCTATTTGATCCCCATTAACTGCCAATTTTTAATTTTTGAAATTTTTTATAAAATCAGATTTATTTAAATTTAAACAATGAATATCGTTATAATAATTCAATATACATATTGCAGTATTAATAATATTTTACTTTTTCTAAGAAGTCCCAAATTAAGTACACACAAAAATTCCGTGGCAAGGAACGGCAAGGAATGTTTTTATATCTATTATACAAAGCTATGTTTCTGGGTTTGTTTTAAGAAGAATTAAATATCAAGTTTTAAAAATCGCAATTGTGAAGATATCCCATCTCGTGGCAATAAACCTGTAACTGGTTTTTTAGACGCAGGTGTCCGTTGTTCTTGAAACAGTCGACCAAAACGCCGATTCCTGGAATTCTAAATAAAAATTTGATCTCATTCAACTGAATCTGCTGAACGCCTTGTTTCCCTATTTGTTTGTTCCTATTTAAATAAATGGTGGTCGAATTGTTTTTAAAGTTTGTCCTAGAAGAGAGTAAAGTAAAATTACAGCATGTAAAATGTTAAGAAAAAAGCTCTCTATGATGTCATGTAATTTATCTTTGTAATTGATGTTATGTAATTTTATCTTATGTAAATACTTTTTAATGCTTCTACAAACTCTGCTGTTCCATTGACATTTATTATTAATACTGGAAGATAAAACAAGCAAAAATGATTAGGAAATATCTTGCTGAATAAAAAATGTGCAAGCGACAGACAATTACCTCCAACATCCATCCAATTGCAGGTGTTAAGTGTTAACCGGATATCGATAGAAAAAACCGTCTACGGCGGCATCTTTCAAAGACGAATTACAGTCAAGCACAAAATTATCCTGAACTCATGTGAACAACCATACAAAAAGGTACATTACAAGAATCGTTATAAAACTTACACATTCCCATGTAAAAATCAAACTGCAAATATGCAATATGTATGATAATAACACGGTATAAAGGGTAGAATAGTAACAATAAGTAGCAAAAGTAACAAAATGTTTTTTTTATCAAGAAAATATTGTTACAAAATTTTTGGATAATCATTTTCTATTCAGTACTCAATTTGCCGGAGTGAAAAATTCAAAGTTTGCAATAGTAGTGTAGCATGTGTTTTATAATTTTCTACAAAAAAACTTTGCATCTACACTAATCCTCGAAACAAGAACACGTGTAATTCCTCACTCATTAGAAAAAGCACAACATTCTAGGTTGTGATTATATGACGATATTGCTGACATTGTTGTTCGTTTCACCATTCTTTATTAATTTTGGACTGGAGGAATTTCGCGATGCAGCAAAAATGGCAGCACACATTAGTAACTGCAGTAGTGTATCATAAGCAATTTTTGTATGAAGTTTTAGAAACCCACAGAAATTTATTTGATCGAAATCCCTTGTTTCTCCAAATTTTATCATACAATTTGACATATTTCAAAAATTGTGACAGATTATCGGCATGCTCTTCTTTTTCTAGAAATATTTCTAATGTGTTATACATAGTATATTCCAGAGTTTTATAAACCGGACAATAAGGAAATTGGCGGTAGTTTTCTTCTACCTTTTTGTAAATATATTGGAGCGCCGACTGACTTCTTTAATAATTTTGGGAATTCTCCTAGCATTAAATGACCCGTTTATTATGAATTAATTGAATCGGCCTCGCAGGAAGAGTGTCTTGCTTTATAAAAGTATTGGAGAATCAATCTGGTCAAACTGTATTAAAGTTCCACATCACTTATGATTTTTGCTGTTACTTCAAAGATTGCAATCGTCTTCTAAACTGCTTTCGTTATTATTGCTATTGCTATTCGTGGAAGCGTAGTTATGCATATTTACATATTTACTTACATAAAATTCATTAAATTTGTCGGCCACTAAGAGATGCTTAAGTTTTTGGAATTCTGTAAAGAGTTCTTCAGTTATCCAAGTATGTTACTGGATAGTGTTTCTTATTGTTATTACTAACTCTTCTTATTGGATAATACTCATGTAGTCTTTTTTTTTAATTATGGGTTTTAGGTTATAGCTAGTTATTAAGATTAACAA
Organism: Eledona agricola; assembly: GCA_964023215.1. Classification (NCBI taxonomy): domain Eukaryota; kingdom Metazoa; phylum Arthropoda; class Insecta; order Coleoptera; family Tenebrionidae; genus Eledona; species Eledona agricola. The sequence goes on along the minus strand of OZ026856.1, from coordinate 17,933,239 downwards.
CATATTTTTACTATTTCCCTCTACTTAGAAATGTATATTTAAGTCATCACTAATGATGAATTGTGCTTCTGAACCATAATATTCTATTCATACATTGTTCCAATTTCTCGCGGAAATATTTGGCCAAAAATCTGTGTGTATAATTTTCTCCAAGAATTCAAAAAAACTTAACAGGTCAGGTCAGGTCAGGTCAGGTCACGTCCGAAAAATTGATACCATAATTTTTCGGACGTTTTAAGTTGTATACAGTCTAAATGTTTCACTCCAGGACATTCTTTTTTGACGTATTCTTTGATCATGTTTGCTGTGGCATCTTTTTCGCATCCACTTTCATAAATCAATTCTTTTTTGGCTTGTGATTTTCGCTTATTACCGATTTAGCAAAAATGTTCTTCTTGCTGTATGTCAGAGTTTAAATTAATTTTATCACACTTGAGGACTGTTTGTTTATTTCCTTATGAAAGTTCTTGAATATGTGCTCAGGAGGTTTTACGAAACACTCATCACCCTGCTATTATTAGATTATATTTATATACATACCTACTAAAAAAAGAGTATTGTTTTTACATACTTATTTCATAAAAGTTGAAATTTTCGAGAGCTACCATTGATATCTCGGGAACAACAATAGAAAACACGTTGGTCCAATATGAAAAATGTTAGTTCCCACTGATTACAAATTTGAAACGAAATCATCCCTCCACATACTTACACGATCATTAAATTAGTATTTGGTTGGAAATCTGACATTTTATGTTAGGAACGGTTGAATATGAAACTTTCGTTAAGAGTGTAACGACCCGATAAAAAATTATGACAGGTTCGAAAAAATATCCTGATTGAAAACACTTAAATAATCGCTGCAATGGTGTTCCGACAAATTTTATAGGGCTGACAAGTTTGGATGATTTGTAACATTTACCTGTTTATAAATTTCAGACTAGACCGACTAATTGCAATTATCCACAATATGTATTTCCACCGAACAAATTCTCTTGATGTTCTACTTTGTTCTTAGCATTTCAATAGGCCTCTGGGAAATTTAATTAGATGACGTGAAAAGTTGTTTCATTGCCGCTTACAATTAGTTATTTGGATAATTTTGCAACACTTGAAACAATAATGTAGATATTCATATCTAAGAAATTATTAACAAATCTCAGGATATAAAGATCGCAATGTCAAATGAGACGAACAATGTAAGTATTCGGGATATTATACCCATAACATATAATATACACATCAATTTTTTTTACAAAATTTCAAATTAACGGTTGGGGAAACAAGGGGTTGCTTAAATGAGCCTTTTCCGTTCCTCGACAAACGTTGTCGTAAACAAAAATAATTCCCATTTTATTATTTATTTTGTTATATATTTCCAAGACATTCACGGATAACAAAGAATTGTAAAACTTTATTGTGTCTGTTCTGTGCGCACAATAAATAACTCGATAAAAGACAGGCTGTCAACATATGAAAACAATTCCAAAATGTAAAGTGCAAAGCAAAAATATAAAAAATAAACCATTACTTGGGATCATAAATTAAAACTCCATAAAATTCACTACCAATGTCTTCTCCGTAAAAAACTCGACAAAAATTTAAAAGGCAAAACAAAAATATTCTACCTTTGTAAAATGATCAAAATAATCATTGTACTGTTCACATTTTAAGGTGAATCTGAATATTATTAGATAATCTAGAAATTTGCAATACCTACGAAAAGGTCAAGATATAAAACGGCTACAACCGAATCGTCGAATTTGCACATTGCTGAGAACGTGCGAAATGCAAATTTAAACCTGGGCAGAATCTTGGCAGAATGAGAATTTATCGACACGGGGACTACTTTGTCCGTTAATTGCTTTTATCTTCTTTAGATTATCTGCGCAATCAGCGACTGAAATGTCTGCCTGCACTCTATTAATTTACGGGAGTGCAAAAATGCAAATTGCCCGTAGCAGAATTCAATTTCAAACAACAACATTAAAGAATTCTGCATATAGAAAAATGGCGCGTCTTTTGAGTAGATTAATAGGCCTATCGGAAATCGAATTAAGATACGTGAAAAGTTGTTTCATTGCCGCTTACAAATATGTAGTTATTTAGATAATTTTGCAACACTTGAAGCAATAATTTAGAAGAAATTATTAACAACTAAGAAATTATTAACAAATCTCAGGAAATAAAGATCGCGATGTCAAATGAGAAGAACATTGTATTCGGGATATTACACACATCATATATGTATAAGTACACATATCAATTTTTTTTACAAAATTTCAAAGTTCAAAAAAAAATTTAACGGTTGGCGGTTCCTCGACAAACCTTGTCGTAAACAAATATAATTCCCATATTGTTATTTATGGTAAGAGACCATTTGCAAGACATTCTCGGATAACAAAGAATTGTAAAATTTTGTTTTGTGTTTGTTCTGTGTACACAATAAATTCGGTAAATGACAGGCTTGCAACGTACAGAAACAATCTCAAAATCTAAAGTGCAAAGTATGTATGTACCTTCACATTTTAACAATTATCAATACAAATAGGCTTTTTTATTTTGATTTGCTAGTTCTACTTTGTTCTAAGCATTTCATCAAACAATAGACCTCTCGGGAATCGAATTAGATGACATAAAAAATGTTTCATTGCCGCTTTTACAAATAGTTATTTGGATAATTTTGCAACACTTGAAGCAATAAAGTAAATAGTCATATCGAAGAAATTATTAACAAATCTCGGGAAATAAAGAACGCATGTCAAATGAGATGAACACTGTATTCGAGATATTAAACACATAACATATACACATGACATTTTAAAAACATTTTTAACAAAATTTCAAATTGACGGTTGAGGAAATTATTAATTTTAACTCAAACAAAAGTTACTGGAATGAGCCCGTTCAGTTCCTCGACAAACCTTCGAACCATTGTCGTAAACAAAAAGAATACCGATTTTATTATTTATGGTAAGAGACCATTTCCAAGACATTCACCGATAACAAAGAATTGTATAACTTTATTTTGTGTCTGTTGTGCGTGCACAATATTTTCGATAAAAACTCGGTGAAAGACTTGCTTGCAACATACGAAAACAATCCCAAAATGTAGAGTGCTAAGCACCTTTTTAACAAATTTTAACAAATCTCTATGAAAATAAGCTTTTTTATTTTGATTTGCTAGTTCTTCTTTGTCCTATTCCAATACATTTATTAATAAATATATTATATTTCAATTACATCATGATGATACGGAAACAAGACAATTTTCTGAATATCTGCACAGGAGAAGTTATATCCTTGAAAAGCTAATACATTTTTCAAAAATATAAAACATTACTAAACGGCATAAAATTGATTGTTTTACCAACGTCTTCTCTGTAAAAAACTCGACAAAAGTTTAAAACACAAATATTCCCACTTTGTAAGATGATAAAATAATCATTGGACTCTTCACATTTTAAGTGAATCTGAATATTATTAGATAATATAGTGTAGCGGCTGCGACCTTCCTACGTCGCAGGCCCCAGCTGCAAATTGTAAATATGTAAAAAACTGTACATATTCAATAAATTGGTCGTGCCGACTCCAATCCTCAACCAGGTCATAAATCCTGTCAAAACGACCTCGAGGACAATCCTGTTTCACCCCTCTTCCTTCAACACCAAATTTCCATTTTTTTCAACTCAAAACATCAGGCAGTGAGTCAATCCAAGTCCAGCTCCATGACAACATCTTCCACGGCACGACGCCCAAAACGCAAAAGCTGACTTTGATTGTACTCCTTGCGCTCATCAATATCGCCCGCGCTAAACACCCACAATAGAAATTTGCAATTGCTACGAAAAGGTCGAGATAAAAATCGGCTACAACCGAATCGTCGAATTTGCACATTGTTGATGACGTGCGAAATGTAAATTTAAACATGGGCAGAATCTTGGCAAACTGAGAATTTATCGACACGGGGATTACTTTGTCGTTAATTGCTTTAGATTTTCTCTTTTCTAGACTATCTGCTTAGTCAGCGACTGAATGTCTGCACTGTATACATTTACGGGACTCTGCAAATTGCTCGTAGCAGAATTCAATTTCAAACACGTGCGTTACATAAAATTTTAGTTTTCTAGTTTGAAAATTAAAATGTAATAAGATAAATCAGACAACAAGAAATTTAATGAGGATGTTTTAAAGAAATGGCGAAGGGTCAGGGGAGGGAGAAATACGTTACCGAGCGGTCATGGCGGGAAGTGGAAGGAATGATACCCCACTCTGTCTGGCACCAGTGGCGCACCACCTGAATATAAACGATTTAATTTTTATTGAAAATAAAACACCCCACATTGTTAATTTTTCGTGTTTTATTTCCTTAATTTTTACGATATGTTTTTCATCTTATTCGGCATCGTGTTCCTACATTAATTTTGCGGAAATAGTTTACAAAAGCACCAACATATCAATTTCCTTTCAGGTATTCAGAATTATTAATTATTAAATAACTACAATTGAGATGAATCTCAAATGCTTTCGGTTTAAAATGCAATGTTCAATGAATCTAATACCAAAAAATCAAACGAATATGTTTGAAAATTAGTAAATGCTACTATTGTTTTCTCTTATGGAAAAATTGCATGTTTATGTTTTCCACCTTAATACGATTTTGACATAGTGAAAGTTGAAATAAGTATCTAAAGCGGAATGTTTTAATTGGAATTTCTAGGATTCGGATAGATAAATTATTATATGCAATTGTGGAAGTAGTTGACAATACAATGTGGAACACAATTATTAGTAAGAAAAGACCGTGTGTGTGGTGTGAGAATGTTGGTGTGTCAGTATTTCGAAAGAAAATCGTGCACTCTCGCGCAGGTCCGTCTCGTGACGTCATCATTCTTCGGTCGCGTTCGTTATGTTTAAATTTAAATTTAAACAGTTTCAATCATAGTTTGGCATTTAATATGTTTAGTAAAACCAAAATGCCATGTTGTGCAGTTTTTGAATGCACAAATTACAATAGAACAACAACAATGAAGATTGTTGACATTGACACTCGATACTGTGTTCTCGAGTACTCCGATCTACTCCGATCACTTTTGTATCGAACTCATTCGAGTACTACTGGGAAAGTACTCGAATACTACGAGTACAGTGAGGAATCGAATACCTACGATACTTTGTACTCGAGTACTCCCATCGTTAGAATATACTGTGAAAACTACTATGTGTTAGAGTGTAGGCTTCTTATAAAGTAGGAAAACAAAGAGTAGTGCCATTAAATATGTATTTTACTTCTCCCAAAATAATGAGGATTTGTCAGTTTCCTCACAACATGGCAAATACCAAATTTAAGCACTTTTTAAGATCACAACAAGAGCACACAAAAAAACCAGAAGAGAATGTAGGTAATGTTTAAAATCTTGCTTTTGGTAACCTTAAGGCACCACGCGCACTGAATCGACTCGGATCGGTCGGATCGGCACGGCACGATCGGCATGTTTTGGTATACATGAAATTAAATGAGGGCCCACGCACTGGATCGGATCGGTCGGTTCAGACCGGTCGGATCGTCTCGGCATCGGCAGAGAATGATCGAAGAGGCAAAAACTGCCGAAAGGTCCGACGGCTTTCCGCATTTTGGTCCACATCTGCAATTGTAAAGTAATCTGAAAATGTAAATATGCATCCAAAAAATAGCCGTGCCGCCTCCACCACCATAAGGTGATCAACATAAACACTCTGTATTACGAAAAAACCACCACGATACAATTAAACTGTTATTAATTATCCGATTTTAATCATTCAACAACCACATAAGACATCTATAAGAGCATATTTTTTATTATATTTTTATATATTATATATTAAATAAATTGTTGTTAAAAACGAACTGTACTAAATGAGCTGATGAAATCACCGAAGGTGCCGACTGCCGACTGTGCCGATTGTGCCGATTCAATGCGCGGTATACGCTGCCGTGCCGATCGTACCGTGCCGATCCGACCGGTCCGAGTCGATTCAGTGCGTGTGGTGCTTAAGGCTGATTTCGCACCGCGCCAGTCCAATCCAGTCCAGTCAAATCGAGTCCAGGCAAGTCAAGTCGAGCAAGTCAATAGTTTTCGCACCGAACGAGTACCGCGTTTGCGGCGTTTATAAAATTGGTCAGTCTTGACAGAACCACGTAAGAAGATGGACGTGGCTCTCGAATTGATTATTGTTCGTTGTCTGCAAATCTGAAAAACTAAACCTAAGAAGAAAAAAGCAATTTTGGGTTCATCCGATTAATAATAAAAGACCATTTCTTATTCTTATTTTATTTTTTGTTCCTGTTATAAGTTCTATCATTGATTATATATATAATCAATGGTTCTATCAATTTTTCCACGTCTATTTTCGACAAATACCGGCAACAAAATTCAACCGATTGAGTCGCGATCAGTCTTGACTGATCTGGACGCGACTGGACTGGACGCGATTTGTTCAGTGCGAAATCACTTGGCGTATTTAGGTTTTATTGTCATAGTGACTGGCTTGAACGAATTTAGCAGCGTCCGACTTGACTTGACTGGACTGGCGCGGTGCGAATTCAGGCTAAAGTAAAGTCATCAAAAGGTAATAACTGTTTTGTCTGTCGTATGATAATGGCAGTAAATGCCAATGTTTGGGTCAGGTTTGGTTTTCCGTCAGGTATGTAATATATATACGTATCCATAAATACAGGATGTCCCAGCGCTCCGGGGAAGTAAGATTACTATAAAACGAAAAACATATAGAGATACGGTTTTCGACAAAAAGTACAATCCATTTAAGAGCGGCGTCTCACAAACTCTAATTATTTTTGACCGATAGATGGCACTTGAATCTGCAATATCTCTAAATTCGATTTTTATTTGACGAGTGAAAGCGTTCTCTACCGAGTAGAGGTGAAACGTCTTTAAACAGTAAACAGATTTCTGTCATGTCGAACTAGAGATCCGAGTCTGCACTTACCACGAAACAAATGCGTAATCAGATTCATAGGCGAAGAGACTCGAAATACACTTTGGTCGAAACCCAACATAATCTAAAATCATTCACGGTCAATTTAAAACGCCAAAAGTTTCCTTTCGCTTTTCGGCCAATCAGACTCATCTTCAATGTTGACTTAGGGCCTAATTCTAAATCAAATTTGCGCCGTTATAACTTATGCTCCTAAATATAAAAATCATTTCTGAATTTTTTAAATTTTTTATTTAATTACAACATTTTATTTTTAAAATGTTCATTAAACTTGCCTCACCCATATGTATGTAACCCCATAATTTTGCTACGCGATCCCATTTGGGGTCGCGACCCATAGTTTAAGAAGGCCTGATTTAGACAATAATTTTAATGTTGTTTTGAAAAATTGAAATATATATAATAGTTTATTCAGTCAAAATCCTAGATGTCTTTAACGATGCCGACATGATTTCCCAAACTAACTTGTGCGTAAAGATTAAAAATCGTTCGAGGAGTAAGAATTTTCGCTTCTCATACTTTTAGATGTTTTTTTAATCGAAATCATTCATGTATTCGAAAGCTAGTGGGTAAGTTTTTGAGAACGAGTACAATGAAGATTGTTGACATTGACACTCGATACTGTGTTCTCGAGTACTCCGATCTACTCCGATCACTTTTGTATCGAACTCATTCGAGTACTACTGGGAGAGTACTCGAATACTACGAGTACAGTGAGGAATCGAATACCTACGATACTTTGTACTCGAGTACTCCCATCGTTAGAATATAGTGTGAAAACTACTATGTGTTAGAGTGTAGGCTTCTTATAAAGTAGGAATGGCAGCCAAAACGAGATTTGTTTCAGCATCCACCAACATTGAACAAGAAGAACCAGAATATAAAAATGTGTTTAAAGAATATTAATCTAATTTCTTAAAAAAAAGCCCCTTTAATTGACAAGTTGCTTATGGATTTGACAAATCAGAGACATTGCCAGGAATATTCGTTTTTCCTTCTTGCATAAGAAATTATCTACGTTTTTCCTTGCTGCGGCCGAGGTAAGTAGGTAAGAGCATTATAATAGTAACGGTCAAATTAATGAGTTGCTGCATTGAATCAACCAAAAAGTAGGTAATGTTTTCTCCCTATATAAAACTATCTGTAATTTTGATGTATAGAAGATTTTACATACCGATTTGTGTTCACTACAAGGTTGAAGTATATTAAACTAAAACTGGTCTACTTCTTCACCACCTTTTGTTTACATCATCTTCGTTCGGTAGTTAAATTTCATGTACATTTTTTGGTAGCGCTCATCATTTCCGAAAGGGAACTAATTTTCTATTAATTCTTACCAATATCAGTTTTAAACCCTTAAGCGGCCCGGTTAATATTTTTGTCAATACGAGATTGTCAATAATATTATTGCAGTCACTCAATAACATTATAAGGCAGAATAACCATATTTCTGCCTTTTCATGTCGATACTGAATAGGTACACCCGTGGACAATGAAAATCGCCAGTCTAGCCGGCCGCGTGTCATTGTTTTGACATGACACACAGTGGGCTAGACTGGCGAGTTTAATTGTTCACGGCTGTACATAACGAACGTTAAAAAAGGCACAGGGGGCTATGGAATCCACCTTTTGTTTTATTTTTCCAATGTAGACAAATCATGACATTTGACAGGAGCTGGCATTCAAATATTTGCTCAAATCATGTCTAAACCGAGACCTGGAGGTGGAATTGTTAAAGAAACAAAAAGTATTTTATGCATTGTGTCCGAGACCGTTACTAGCGGACCTTAATAAAGAACATAATTTCAAATTTCTCCAACTCAACGCCACTCCATTCTTTCGAACGTCTTTGTTATTCCATGGCCTACGTAGTCTCTGTTTTATTTGAATGCTCGGTATACTCGTATGTGTACCGTTAAAAACAACAGAACTTTGTGTCACACATACGTCAAAAATGGTAGGTACACTTTAAAATATAGGCCATCATATTCTGCGTAGTTGCTTGTGAAGGAGCTATTGTGGGATTGCTTTTTCTTCGTGAAGATGTATAGATTCCGAGTCTTATTCGCAAAAACGGTGTTTGAGGTAGGAAAGCTTCTTCACGTGTCTAGGTGTATAGCCCACGAGGCTTAGTAATTTAATCATTTTGTGAGAAAATTACGCACTTAAAATTTGATTAAAAATAGTGCCACAAATACATTTAGGGCCGATTTTTCAATCGTTAGCTTACTTCTAGTTAGTAGGTTTCTGTGGAAATTTTTGTAATTTAACCAATCAAAATGGTGCATTTTTAGTTTAACTAGAGGTTTAACTTTAACCAACGATTGAAAAACCGGCCCTTATAGTTATGTGATTAATATTCAACACGTTCGTTGCCGTGACACTGATGAAAGTGTGAGAAATGCACCAAAACGAGTTGTCACACTAAGAACAGAAGAATGTCATCATGAAGATGTTTAGAGGTAATAATTTTGAATGATGCGTCTTCTTAAGTAACAAGAAATTAATTCTCTCCAGGATGTTGCAGCTGCAGATACAAAAAACTTGTAGATAATATTTTTCCGATAAACCCGCAGGATGGTTTAGTTAAAAACAATATGGACAAGCTTATGTTTTATGCCATAACTACGCCGGACAAGCTGGACAGAATCGGAAAATATTTGTGCAACATAGCGGCGCGATACATTTACAAACGAAGACCTACTTTGGTTTTCATTGCTATGGCTGCCATGGACCAGCTGTTCTTGGCCTGTCACGGATTGGTGGATAGTTTTTTGAAGATGGTGCAGGAACTACTAGGATCGAGTGAACCTGAATTGCAAATATTAGCAACAAAATCCGTAAGTTTTTATTAAACCAAAAACAATGTTGACTGGGGCAGATGAAGACTCCACGTTGAGTTGGAGAAATTAAGTTATCTATTGACAGCTTTTGTGAACATGATTGTTATAAGACACGTTTAGTGTCTTTTTCAACAATCTCCATCTCCAGGTGTGGGTTTACACGACGTTTGAGCAAATTTATGCTCACAATTTGTGTCAGATATATATGACAAGGTCTAAGCTGTAAAACTCAAACAAACGCTAGATTCCGTGGGTCTCTGAGATAACTGATAAGCTCCAAACTCACTCATATAGACTACTCAGAAAGATTCGCCCAGATAGATAATACTCAGGTATACTACTCAGTAAAAATTAATGCTCGGTGATAAACTCACTACGATAAAAACATTTTGTAAAAAACGGTGGTATTAATCGGGTTTGTTGACCGTGTTCCATGCGAAGTTCCATGAGGGGGGGTGTAGTGAGCGCCCCGAGAGGCTAACTCAGCAAGTGATCCCCATGAATCTCTGCCAAACGTTTCGTCCACAGCTGCGGTGGACATCTTCAGTGGCGGTGTGGTCGTGGTCGAAGTACTCTCCCAGCTGTCACAGTCGCGACTGGCACATCATCACTTTGCGCAGCTCTATATATAGCCTCAGATCGGTTATGCATCGTTCCGGGTGGGCGTGTCCCTGCATTCGTCAAAGGTGGTGACGTCACTCTTCTCGTTGTCATGGTTGGCTGCCAACTCCTATCCATTTTTAATCCTTCACCCTTCTTATTGAAATTGTTCTGGTGTTTGAAAATTTCAATCGCTTCTCGGTGTAGACGAGCGTAGTAGTGTGAGGTGGACGCCAATCGTTCAGTCTCCTCAAACCGTATCTGATGGTCTCCCTCAGAAAGAGCGTGTTCAGCTACCGACGATTTCTCCACTTCACCCAGACGACAGTTCCTCTTGTGTTCCGTCAAGCGCGTCTTGATGCTTCTCTTTGTTGTACCTACATAAACAGATCCACACGAACACGGAATTTTGTATACCCCAGCTGACGACAAGGGATCTCTGGGATCTTTCGCCGAACCCAGTAGTCCTCGGATCTGTGTCGTGGGTTTAAAGATGGTCTTAATATTATTACGGTTCAATAGTCGGCCAATGCGGTCTGTCACATTCCGCACATATGGTAAAAAGGCCGTTCCTGCAAACTCAGTTGTGTTATCAGTTGTAGGTCTCACCGACGTCCTTGGGTGTATAGATCTTCTTATATCTTTTGAGGAGTATCCATTGGCTTGTAGCATCTTGTCCAAGTGGTCAAGTTCACCCTTAAGATGTTGTGGTTCGCAGATCTTAGTGGCTCGACTAACCAAGGTCTTGATCACCGCTCTTTTTTGGGATGGATGATGGTTGGACTCCTTGTTGAGGTACCTATCTGTGTGGGTAGGTTTTCGATATACCTGGTGGCCTAGGGACCCATCATGTTTCCTGTTCACTAGAACGTCAAGGAACGGTAGGCAACGATCTCTCTCTTTCTCCATTGTGAATTGGATTCGCGGATTTTGTTGGTTAATGTGGTCCATGAATTCCTGTAGCGCTGCTTCACCGTGGTCCCAGATGATAAATGTGTCGTCCACATAACGGAACCAGCACTTGGGTTTCTTCGGTGCCGTTTGAAGCGCTTCTTTCTCAAACGCCTCCATGAAGAAATTAGCCACCACAGGGCTCAGTGGACTTCCCATGGCCACGCCATCCAGCTGTTCGTAGTAGGCGTTGTCGTACTTAAAATATGTTGTTGTTAGTACATATTGGAAAATATTTATAATATCCGTGGGAAAGAGTGTCCTTATGCAAACCAATGCATCCTTGACTGGAACCATCGTAAACAGCGAGACTACGTCGAAACTGACCAATATGTCTTCAGGGCCAAGGCGAAGTGGTTTGATCTTCTCCACAAAATGGGCTGAGTCTCTGATGTAGGAGTCTGTATGTCCGATGTGAGGTTGCAGCAAACCCGCCAAGTATTTGGCGACTCCATAAGTCGGAGAGTCGATGGTACTGACAATGGGGCGAAGAGGTACGTCTGGCTTATGTATCTTCGGCAAGCCGTAGAGTCGAGGTGGAAGTGCTTCCGATTTTCGAATCTTCAGCTTCATCTCATCCGGAATTGACGCCACTTTAATCAGATTATTCGTTTGCCTGAGGATACGAGCCGTGGGGTCCCGTGAGAGTTTTTTATAGGTTAATGGATCCAGGATGTCGTCCATCTTCCGTCTGTAGTCTCTGGTGTTAAGTACTGTGGTGGCGTTCCCTTTGTCTGCAGCTAAAATCATAATATCCTTGTTGTTTCTTAATGTTCTTAACGCTGCTTTCTCCTTCGCCTTAAGGTTGCCCAATGGTGGTTTGGCCCTCTGTAAGATTCTGGCCGATTCGCGGCGCACTTCCTCGGCTTTATCAGATGTTAATTTTCGAATTCCGGCCTCAATGTTTGAGATGATGTCTTCTACCGGCAAAGTTTTGGGAACCACTGCAAAATTACCTCCCTTGGCCAGGATCTCCGTTTCTTCTGTGGACAAGGTGTAATCGGACATATTGATCACAGTGCGCTGTTTATCCAGCGTCGGAACTGAAGGTCTTTGTGCTATGTGTCTACTGAATTTCCTTATCTGTGTTTCCCTGCTGTGTCCCATGGTAGCTTCAAACGTGCCGTAAGTTATTCTATCGACCTTGTCCCAGTCTTCTCCATTTAAAGTGTTGCCCAGCTTAACGTGTATTCCCAACAGTTGTCTTGCGTTCTTGTCAAGATCTTTCCGAGTTTGATGGATCCGTTCCCGTAGCAGGGCTTTCTCTGTTCTATCGTAGATGCGATGAGCTTTCGCCGTGTGTAAGTATCGCTTTTGCTGTAAAAAACGCGGTGTGATGTTGCCGTCGCGGCAGCGAAGCAAAAAGGTCAGTGAAGATAGTAATTGACCCTTCTTTTTACGCAAGCCTTCAAAGCGACGAATAAGATGGTAGGCCTCCTCCCCGTAGAGGCGATTTATAAAAGTGTGTAGGCTTTCACGGTCGGTGTTGTCAACAACGGTGGTATTAATCGGGTTTGTTGACCGTGTTCCATGCGAAGTTCCATGAGGGGGGGTGTAGTGAGCGCCCCGAGAGGCTAACTCAGCAAGTGATCCCCATGAATCTCTGCCAAACGTTTCGTCCACAGCTGCGGTGGACATCTTCAGTGGCGGTGTGGTCGTGGTCGAAGTACTCTCCCAGCTGTCACAGTCGCGACTGGCACATCATCACTTTGCGCAGCTCTATATATAGCCTCAGATCGGTTATGCATCGTTCCGGGTGGGCGTGTCCCTGCATTCGTCAAAGGTGGTGACGTCACTCTTCTCGTTGTCATGGTTGGCTGCCAACTCCTATCCATTTTTAATCCTTCACCCTTCTTATTGAAATTGTTCTGGTGTTTGAAAATTTCAATCGCTTCTCGGTGTAGACGAGCGTAGTAGTGTGAGGTGGACGCCAATCGTTCAGTCTCCTCAAACCGTATCTGATGGTCTCCCTCAGAAAGAGCGTGTTCAGCTACCGACGATTTCTCCACTTCACCCAGACGACAGTTCCTCTTGTGTTCCGTCAAGCGCGTCTTGATGCTTCTCTTTGTTGTACCTACATAAACAGATCCACACGAACACGGAATTTTGTATACCCCAGCTGACGACAAGGGATCTCTGGGATCTTTCGCCGAACCCAGTAGTCCTCGGATCTGTGTCGTGGGTTTAAAGATGGTCTTAATATTATTACGGTTCAATAGTCGGCCAATGCGGTCTGTCACATTCCGCACATATGGTAAAAAGGCCGTTCCTGCAAACTCAGTTGTGTTATCAGTTGTAGGTCTCACCGACGTCCTTGGGTGTATAGATCTTCTTATATCTTTTGAGGAGTATCCATTGGCTTGTAGCATCTTGTCCAAGTGGTCAAGTTCACCCTTAAGATGTTGTGGTTCGCAGATCTTAGTGGCTCGACTAACCAAGGTCTTGATCACCGCTCTTTTTTGGGATGGATGATGGTTGGACTCCTTGTTGAGGTACCTATCTGTGTGGGTAGGTTTTCGATATACCTGGTGGCCTAGGGACCCATCATGTTTCCTGTTCACTAGAACGTCAAGGAACGGTAGGCAACGATCTCTCTCTTTCTCCATTGTGAATTGGATTCGCGGATTTTGTTGGTTAATGTGGTCCATGAATTCCTGTAGCGCTGCTTCACCGTGGTCCCAGATGATAAATGTGTCGTCCACATAACGGAACCAGCACTTGGGTTTCTTCGGTGCCGTTTGAAGCGCTTCTTTCTCAAACGCCTCCATGAAGAAATTAGCCACCACAGGGCTCAGTGGACTTCCCATGGCCACGCCATCCAGCTGTTCGTAGTAGGCGTTGTCGTACTTAAAATATGTTGTTGTTAGTACATATTGGAAAATATTTATAATATCCGTGGGAAAGAGTGTCCTTATGCAAACCAATGCATCCTTGACTGGAACCATCGTAAACAGCGAGACTACGTCGAAACTGACCAATATGTCTTCAGGGCCAAGGCGAAGTGGTTTGATCTTCTCCACAAAATGGGCTGAGTCTCTGATGTAGGAGTCTGTATGTCCGATGTGAGGTTGCAGCAAACCCGCCAAGTATTTGGCGACTCCATAAGTCGGAGAGTCGATGGTACTGACAATGGGGCGAAGAGGTACGTCTGGCTTATGTATCTTCGGCAAGCCGTAGAGTCGAGGTGGAAGTGCTTCCGATTTTCGAATCTTCAGCTTCATCTCATCCGGAATTGACGCCACTTTAATCAGATTATTCGTTTGCCTGAGGATACGAGCCGTGGGGTCCCGTGAGAGTTTTTTATAGGTTAATGGATCCAGGATGTCGTCCATCTTCCGTCTGTAGTCTCTGGTGTTAAGTACTGTGGTGGCGTTCCCTTTGTCTGCAGCTAAAATCATAATATCCTTGTTGTTTCTTAATGTTCTTAACGCTGCTTTCTCCTTCGCCTTAAGGTTGCCCAATGGTGGTTTGGCCCTCTGTAAGATTCTGGCCGATTCGCGGCGCACTTCCTCGGCTTTATCAGATGTTAATTTTCGAATTCCGGCCTCAATGTTTGAGATGATGTCTTCTACCGGCAAAGTTTTGGGAACCACTGCAAAATTACCTCCCTACCCACACAGATAGGTACCTCAACAAGGAGTCCAACCATCATCCATCCCAAAAAAGAGCGGTGATCAAGACCTTGGTTAGTCGAGCCACTAAGATCTGCGAACCACAACATCTTAAGGGTGAACTTGACCACTTGGACAAGATGCTACAAGCCAATGGATACTCCTCAAAAGATATAAGAAGATCTATACACCCAAGGACGTCGGTGAGACCTACAACTGATAACACAACTGAGTTTGCAGGAACGGCCTTTTTACCATATGTGCGGAATGTGACAGACCGCATTGGCCGACTATTGAACCGTAATAATATTAAGACCATCTTTAAACCCACGACACAGATCCGAGGACTACTGGGTTCGGCGAAAGATCCCAGAGATCCCTTGTCGTCAGCTGGGGTATACAAAATTCCGTGTTCGTGTGGATCTGTTTATGTAGGTACAACAAAGAGAAGCATCAAGACGCGCTTGACGGAACACAAGAGGAACTGTCGTCTGGGTGAAGTGGAGAAATCGTCGGTAGCTGAACACGCTCTTTCTGAGGGAGACCATCAGATACGGTTTGAGGAGACTGAACGATTGGCGTCCACCTCACACTACTACGCTCGTCTACACCGAGAAGCGATTGAAATTTTCAAACACCAGAACAATTTCAATAAGAAGGGTGAAGGATTAAAAATGGATAGGAGTTGGCAGCCAACCATGACAACGAGAAGAGTGACGTCACCACCTTTGACGAATGCAGGGACACGCCCACCCGGAACGATGCATAACCGATCTGAGGCTATATATAGAGCTGCGCAAAGTGATGATGTGCCAGTCGCGACTGTGACAGCTGGGAGAGTACTTCGACCACGACCACACCGCCACTGAAGATGTCCACCGCAGCTGTGGACGAAACGTTTGGCAGAGATTCATGGGGATCACTTGCTGAGTTAGCCTCTCGGGGCGCTCACTACACCCCCCCTCATGGAACTTCGCATGGAACACGGTCAACAAACCCGATTAATACCACCGTTGTTGACAACACCGACCGTGAAAGCCTACACACTTTTATAAATCGCCTCTACGGGGAGGAGGCCTACCATCTTATTCGTCGCTTTGAAGGCTTGCGTAAAAAGAAGGGTCAATTACTATCTTCACTGACCTTTTTGCTTCGCTGCCGCGACGGCAACATCACACCGCGTTTTTTACAGCAAAAGCGATACTTACACACGGCGAAAGCTCATCGCATCTACGATAGAACAGAGAAAGCCCTGCTACGGGAACGGATCCATCAAACTCGGAAAGATCTTGACAAGAACGCAAGACAACTGTTGGGAATACACGTTAAGCTGGGCAACACTTTAAATGGAGAAGACTGGGACAAGGTCGATAGAATAACTTACGGCACGTTTGAAGCTACCATGGGACACAGCAGGGAAACACAGATAAGGAAATTCAGTAGACACATAGCACAAAGACCTTCAGTTCCGACGCTGGATAAACAGCGCACTGTGATCAATATGTCCGATTACACCTTGTCCACAGAAGAAACGGAGATCCTGGCCAAGGGAGGTAATTTTGCAGTGGTTCCCAAAACTTTGCCGGTAGAAGACATCATCTCAAACATTGAGGCCGGAATTCGAAAATTAACATCTGATAAAGCCGAGGAAGTGCGCCGCGAATCGGCCAGAATCTTACAGAGGGCCAAACCACCATTGGGCAACCTTAAGGCGAAGGAGAAAGCAGCGTTAAGAACATTAAGAAACAACAAGGATATTATGATTTTAGCTGCAGACAAAGGGAACGCCACCACAGTACTTAACACCAGAGACTACAGACGGAAGATGGACGACATCCTGGATCCATTAACCTATAAAAAACTCTCACGGGACCCCACGGCTCGTATCCTCAGGCAAACGAATAATCTGATTAAAGTGGCGTCAATTCCGGATGAGATGAAGCTGAAGATTCGAAAATCGGAAGCACTTCCACCTCGACTCTACGGCTTGCCGAAGATACATAAGCCAGACGTACCTCTTCGCCCCATTGTCAGTACCATCGACTCTCCGACTTATGGAGTCGCCAAATACTTGGCGGGTTTGCTGCAACCTCACATCGGACATACAGACTCCTACATCAGAGACTCAGCCCATTTTGTGGAGAAGATCAAACCACTTCGCCTTGGCCCTGAAGACATATTGGTCAGTTTCGACGTAGTCTCGCTGTTTACGATGGTTCCAGTCAAGGATGCATTGGTTTGCATAAGGACACTCTTTCCCACGGATATTATAAATATTTTCCAATATGTACTAACAACAACATATTTTAAGTACGACAACGCCTACTACGAACAGCTGGATGGCGTGGCCATGGGAAGTCCACTGAGCCCTGTGGTGGCTAATTTCTTCATGGAGGCGTTTGAGAAAGAAGCGCTTCAAACGGCACCGAAGAAACCCAAGTGCTGGTTCCGTTATGTGGACGACACATTTATCATCTGGGACCACGGTGAAGCAGCGCTACAGGAATTCATGGACCACATTAACCAACAAAATCCGCGAATCCAATTCACAATGGAGAAAGAGAGAGATCGTTGCCTACCGTTCCTTGACGTTCTAGTGAACAGGAAACATGATGGGTCCCTAGGCCACCAGGTATATCGAAAACCTACCCACACAGATAGGTACCTCAACAAGGAGTCCAACCATCATCCATCCCAAAAAAGAGCGGTGATCAAGACCTTGGTTAGTCGAGCCACTAAGATCTGCGAACCACAACATCTTAAGGGTGAACTTGACCACTTGGACAAGATGCTACAAGCCAATGGATACTCCTCAAAAGATATAAGAAGATCTATACACCCAAGGACGTCGGTGAGACCTACAACTGATAACACAACTGAGTTTGCAGGAACGGCCTTTTTACCATATGTGCGGAATGTGACAGACCGCATTGGCCGACTATTGAACCGTAATAATATTAAGACCATCTTTAAACCCACGACACAGATCCGAGGACTACTGGGTTCGGCGAAAGATCCCAGAGATCCCTTGTCGTCAGCTGGGGTATACAAAATTCCGTGTTCGTGTGGATCTGTTTATGTAGGTACAACAAAGAGAAGCATCAAGACGCGCTTGACGGAACACAAGAGGAACTGTCGTCTGGGTGAAGTGGAGAAATCGTCGGTAGCTGAACACGCTCTTTCTGAGGGAGACCATCAGATACGGTTTGAGGAGACTGAACGATTGGCGTCCACCTCACACTACTACGCTCGTCTACACCGAGAAGCGATTGAAATTTTCAAACACCAGAACAATTTCAATAAGAAGGGTGAAGGATTAAAAATGGATAGGAGTTGGCAGCCAACCATGACAACGAGAAGAGTGACGTCACCACCTTTGACGAATGCAGGGACACGCCCACCCGGAACGATGCATAACCGATCTGAGGCTATATATAGAGCTGCGCAAAGTGATGATGTGCCAGTCGCGACTGTGACAGCTGGGAGAGTACTTCGACCACGACCACACCGCCACTGAAGATGTCCACCGCAGCTGTGGACGAAACGTTTGGCAGAGATTCATGGGGATCACTTGCTGAGTTAGCCTCTCGGGGCGCTCACTACACCCCCCCTCATGGAACTTCGCATGGAACACGGTCAACAAACCCGATTAATACCACCGTTGTTGACAACACCGACCGTGAAAGCCTACACACTTTTATTTTGTAAAAAAATACATTTGCTCTTTAGCTTTTGATATATATGTGTAGGCTGTGGAATAAAAACAATTAAATCAAATAATTGAAATTAGCATGTCATATGATATTATGTTTAACAAATCTTTACAATAAATATTATTATTTTGTAAATTAATAACAATCAAACAGCAAACAGGAAAGTTAAATAAAACTTTAACTTAACAAACACTGTAAATCAATTATTGTTGAAGTACAAAATTGTAATTAATACAACAAATCAAATATTACTTCATTTGTATAATTTGCTATTGCAACAATAAGTTTAAAATTGCAATTACTTAACTGGATCTCAATAATGTGACAGGTATTGATTTCAATTGTTTTCGATTCATTTTTCTATTTCACAACCTACACATATCAAAATCTAAAGGAAAAATACATTTTTATAGAATGAGAAAATGAAAAAAATGAATGAGAAATATCGTAGAAACTAAGCAGAACTGGCTTATGATACCGATACCGTTATAAAAGTCGAGTTATTTCTACGTCGAATGGCGCTTTTAGATTAAGGGGTTGCTATTTGAAAAAAAAGTTTTTGAAATTTTGTAGGTTTTAATCATATTCAAGAAATCGCAGCAACCCTTTGAGACATTCAAATGGTATAAAATGTACTTTTAGATTATGCTCTGAGGTTAATCAAAACGAGAAAAAAAACGATTGTATTATCTGCAACGAATCAAGAGATATTAATTAATAAATAGATTCTTGTATTTCTAAATTTTACTTTAATTGAAAATATTTCAAAAACTATGAGAGGTAGGAGGTGGAAGCAAGGTAGCTAGAGGTAGGTGCCGATAATCCGGGTGTGTCTTATTCAGAATTGAGTGCCCAAATGAATGAGTGCATAAAAATAAGGGGTTGCCATTTAAAATAACAAAGTTGATATCAATTTCCGGTATAACAGGAAATGCCGACAAATAGAAAGGATATGTATTTTACTTCGATTCAGAATGATCGATAATGATGATTCGCCAAATTTCAAATTTTTAACCTGAAAACCCTGTGAGTTATCTCCCCTTCTGCTGTATTTATTTATAATAATTTTGAGGTCGGAATACTTTTGGTTTGCGAATATCAATACACTAAAAAATTAAAAAGAGATTCCATTACATCCTAAACTTCCGCTATACATACAGGATGTTTTTTAAAGGCGGCCATTACAAAAATTTTAACTTCCTATAGTGCTATAAATTTGAAATTTGGAATACATTCAAAATTGACCATTCCGAATCTAAATAAATTATTTTCAATATGGCGGCACTTCCGCTTATACCGGAAGTGGACGCCATCTTTGTTATTTTAAATGGAACACCATAGTTTTTATTTAATTTTCGAATGCCCTTTTTCTTTTTAAGTATTTTACACTTATATTGTACTTATCTATCTGTAAAAGTTTTGGAGATATGCGCACTTTTTTACAAAATTTTGCAATTTCAGTGGTCTATTCAAAAAATGATTTTACAGTAACCATTGGGAAAATGTACAAACTGTTTCTTCCAGTTGATAGCCGAAAGATTGCAAAATTGTAGACTGGCCTCAAAAGTAATTGTATCACATTCTAAGTACGTACAATAATTTAATGAAAATGCCCAAAACAAAACGTCAATATTTCATTTTTTTTAAATGGCACCTTCCAAATTTTATATAGCCAGTCAATAGAAAATCAAATTTAAGGGTATATTGTATTAGCATGTCCTATACCTATCTCAATTACTTTAGGAGTTATTATGATTTATTTAGAAAGTACTTAGAATGTGATATAGTTATTGTTGAGGCCAGCCGACAATTCTGCAATCTTTCGGCTATCGACTGCAAAAAACAGTTTGTACCTTTTCTCAATGGTTCCTGCGAAAAAATTTTTTGAATAGACCACCGAAAATGCAAGATTTTATAGAAAAATGGGCATATCTCCAAAACTTTTACAGATAGATAGGTACAACATAGGCGTAGGATACTCAAAATGAAAGGGGGCATTCGATAATTAAATAAAAACTAGGGTGTTCCATTTAAAATAACAAAGATGGCGGTATAAGCAGAAGTGCCGCCATATTGAAAATAATTTACTTCGATTCGAAATGGTCATTTTCGGCTGTGTTCCAAATTTCAAGTTTATAGCACTATAGGAAGTTAAAAAGTTTCTAATGGCCGCCTTAAAAAAACACCTGTATAGTGTGTCCCGTTTTTCAACGCTCACTAATGGGATATCGGAGACGCTGAGAGATACAAAGTCGGTTAAGGGTGTTCGATACTTACACCACAGTAGAGAAGGAATCAGTAGGTTCACTCTCCGATTTTTGTGTTCCAAGGCCAGTTCCACTCCTGGCCTCATGCGCCGTAGATTTTGGCTCATAACCGCATATAACTTCAAATCGTGTTTGATCACATGGTGTTATTAAGGGTCGAACACGACAAACAAAAATTTTTCTTGGCCGACAGAGGTCGAAACTAGTTCAATGCCAGTTGATTTAGCTCAGTTTCACACTTGTAAGCCAATTCAAAATAATCATAGATGGTGCGTAGTAAAAATAATCTAAAATGTTGCATTTACACATTTGCGCTCGTGGTTCGCCTCGTTACTCGCTGACATTCGCGACGGCATTCGGCGTTCGTTCCCAAAACACGGTAAACCCGTTTACACACTAGCTTGCCGATTATCAAGTTTATCAAGCCGAGAAGAATGGACGACGTAGAAGTTTCGGCGGCAGCCGCTCTGCACTTTTAGTTATTTTTTTAATTTATTAAAATGGAAACAAATATTTTTTCAAAGAAGAATTATTTTTTTTATCTTCTAAAATTTGAAGGCAACACGGTTGGAAACGAATTAGTAAAACCGTCACTATGCAGAGCTTACGAATTTCATAATTTTATGAGAAGTATTTATGTAATTTTTGGTATATGTTGCATACATGTTTTTTAGATAAAAGTATGATTTGTATTTCTTGGCGAAAAATATCAAAATTGAACGTAAAATAACTTCATTATCGCCGAAATAAGAGTAAAGTAAAACGTCCTACGTCGTTATAGTTTATTTTACGAGAGCTTGCGCAAATATTAATGATGTCACATCCTAGGACGTATACAGTGCGTTTCCCATAATTTATAATTATTATAATATTATTATTATATATTATTGTAATAATTATTAATATTATATTTTGGACTAGCGTCCGCGATAGTTAAAAGTTGAGTGAAAATAAGTATAATGATTGTATTGACTATTCAACGTTCAGATTTACGTAAATAGCTGCCAGTGAGGTTTTAAGATAATATTATAAATACAAAGGGTATGAATAGTTATTTTTATTACAAGGCCAGAAACCGTTTCTGGCCATGTGATAAACAAAACTTTTTCGGCCGACAAAGATTTTAATTTAAAAAATTTACAGAAGTTGCAATTTAGCAACCTTCGTTATAGCATTGAAAATGAACTTGACTATTTTTTAAACTTGGCAAAATTTCGCAATATCTAAAAATTTAACAACAGGCAAATTTATGTTTTGTGGAAAAATAAACTTTTATTACATACAAATATGCTTTTCGCGCCAAACCCGACTTGACCCGAATTGCACTAGAGCATTCGTATACTAACTTCGGTTTAAGCCCTCTTCGTAATTTAAAATTTGCACAATAGTTACGCATCCGCTCACAAACATCAGATATTATGGAAGGTGTGAAATACAATAATTATAAAATTGTTCATGAAAAGCAATTTAGAAAGGGCAAGAGATGTTTAAACAACTTGTAGTCTCCCAAAAGTAAAAATAAAATATAGATAAAATTAATAAACGCACAAATGCAGAATGAGGAGTTCCGTTGGCATTTCAATTTAAAATCTCAACCCTGTCACAAACATAAGCTGTCTGAACGCCCATTGGACGTCCATGTCCACTGAGCGCCTGCATTTAGTTTGCGTAGTTCATGTAATCTTCGACGTATTTACGACTTCTGCGCTGACTCAAAAGATTTTTCAGTAACTTTAACAAAAAATTTGCAACCTTCTACTTATATTTTCTTGTTCTCCGTCTACGAAAAATCCATGACCACGAATGACACTGACATGAATATATTTCAAGAGATAACAGAGATATATTCAACATTAAGAAAAATTAAATCTTGATCAATTCACACGTGAACACAATGATAAAAATTGCACACAAACGAAACTCTGAATTTCTACACCCGTTTTTGCACCTTTCCTAGCACATCTACGAATATAACGCTACTTACCAGAGAATACTCCTTGAATATATACAGGTTGTCAGAAAAAGGGCGGACCACCCAAAAAACGAATTGCCCTATTCTTTTAAGTTATTAAGAAAAATAGCATGCTCAATTTGTCAACTCTGTAATTAATAAATCGTTTTATTTGCCTTTCGGCCTTAAGACTCCTACAGAATCTTACATAGGTATAACATCAACTTAATATAAATTTCTTCTAACACAGATCAATCCCATCTTCTTTCCTTCTTTTACGCACTCCCCCCTCTTTCTCTCTCTCACAACGCTTCTCATCCATTCTACTCCTCTTCCATCCTCATTCAGTACCTCATACCTCCTTCTTTCTTCCTGTCTTAAACTCTCGCATTCATTCATTAGGTTTTCTGTCTCTCGTCCTTCTCCACATATTCTGCATCCTTCTGCATCCTCCTGTTGATGCGTTCTATTAGGTAATTGTTTGCACCAGCCAAGCCAGATTTATTTTCATCGCATTGTAATGTAAAAAATGAAACTTTTCTTTTTTAATGCAACAGTAAATTTTGGCAATATTTTTTTTATTTCTTAAGAGAAGAAAATCACTTTTTGATTTGGAGTACTTTTATTGTTAGCGTCAGAGGTCGCGGGGGTTTTATAAGCCAAAAGACACACGGCTTATTTTAAGCAATATAATATGACAAGTATCGGTTATTTGAGAAAAACGATTGTATGTATGACAGACACACGCGTCGTCTTGATTTTTTCATTGCTTAAATTACTCTATCATTTATTCTTTAAAATACTGCATAATGTAGAAGATACAGTTTTGGGTTCCACCGTTTAGATATATTACTCTAAAGAATTTTTGAACTATTTTTCCTGACTTGCTGAAGACTCCCCAACAACGTACAGCACAGGTGGTCCGCTTTTTCTGGAACACCATTATATATACATAAAATATACAAGTGTATACTCCAGTCAGGCTGGTCGATCTATACGAACCGGGAACACTGGCACAAAATGGTGACAGGGTTGGTTTAAATATATAACACAGGGTTCAAACACAACAATAAAGTGACTGCTCTCATTAAAAGTAAATATTGGAATGAAGCAAATGCATGTAAGACGTGATCAGACTCTGATGATTTTGCGTGAACAAAACCAATGCAACACTTGAGTTTGCTATGTTAAGATTCCACTTAGGCGACAGCCGCATCGTCGACGTTATAATTGATGGTTTCAACCGAAGAGCAAAGCTACAGTTCTCACAAACGACAAAATTTTATTGCTAACAGTCCAATACTAATTCTGCAAATTTACATATTTGAGCGTGACAAGGACCCTTACACTGTCTCTTACTACAACAACATTACCAACGCATAATAAACTATGCGAATGTAATAAATTCAAATAATAATGTAAAAGTTCGATTTAAATGGATAACAACTTTATTTCTCAAGACAAATACAAGACAACCGTCCGCATCGAAGCCAGACCCCGAAGGCCCTTATTATGATTTAAAAAACTAATGATCGTCGTTCATAGAGTTTTGAATTTGGAGACGGCCGATACGTGCTTAATCACTCGTCATGGTACTCCTACCGCCGTTAACGGTCGCTCAACTTGACGAAATTTACGTTTCCTTACAAATGTGTGATGAGACACGGATTGATATTATTGAAGTAGCTGGACCGACCTAAATACGGCAAGGGCAAGGTCACGAATGCAAAGACGCAATGTTCGCATTGTTTAGATTAAGAACCTGATTTATATCCATTCGAGTATCAGCACTTAACATTGGCATACGACGCATATTTTTCGACTTCGTCGTCGAGAAAAATTGAACGAACATCCCAAGTCGCCAAATATTACTGTTTCGGTGATCGGATGTGGTTTTATTGTTTGTTTTTTATGTAATATATGTATTAATTATTTATGGCACGATTGCATTACCATTAAAAAAATACAAGTATCCCTTACTTTCACTAGCGCAAATATAAAGGTATCTACAATTTTACAGATTCCTGTTTTACCAACTGCGCATGTGTGCGTTGCATTTACGCATGGCTGACTTGACTCGCTGGCTAAATCTTCTACTTTTACAACTATTTATATAATTATTTCGCTAATCGTTAAAGATATCAAAAAAAGTTTCAAGTAAAAAACCTTGTACATTCATCAAGGAACATTTCATTCGCTTATACTATACCATTTCATTTGATAATAAACAAGTTATGGTCCGTACAACCTTACTCTGCAAATTCAAACCGCTTCCTCAACTTTACACGCTTGTAACTCCACCCCCGTAGATTATTGCCACCCCTAACTAACCCTTCAAATGAGCGCTCATTAATCCTCTTTCTAAGAAGACCAAACTATATTTGGGTGTTTCGAAAAATACGTACGCGTAACCCGTTCAAACCCATTGATGTTCAAGAAATCGTTTTAACCCTTGTATTTCCGCCCCCACACGGCTTACATCTTACTGAAAACTCCCAAAATATAGCATTTGACGAAATCTTTAAAATGACACAGCTTACGTAGAACTTACACAAAGTTGCAAAAACCGCGAAATTTCCCACTGTCACCTAAAATCTTAAAATGCCATCCTACTCAACCGTTAAACATTTTCAATGTTAAAAATTACATTAATTGTTAAAATAATTTCTGTTAGAGGATTTATTTTTCCCTTGTTGGCGTTATACCTATTCCACACGATATAATTATTCAAAATAATGTTTTTGACATTTGTAAGTCTTGAGTAATTTGAGTGCACAATTCTACTGCTAATTCAAATTTATTACCCGAAAAGTCAGCGCCGCCAACATAAAAGCTTTCATTGAAAATTCCTGCTTTCTATTTTCCGGCAAATGATCGTTTTCAAGGTTTTACGCTATTTGCTAAAGTTATGTAAATCTACGACCATGCAGTGGAAAGAACTATTATATTGCAACTATCGGGCATTTTGTATATTTCTTTATTGCGAGCAATTTAAAAGTTATGATTTTTCTAACAAACCCATGCAAGTAGCCATTTTTCTAAAAGAGTTGTGATATTTTCGTAACCATAAGAAATAAGTAAACATAACTAAGATCAAAAGTGTAGCAAAAAATGTAACGGCGTAAAAAAAAATAGTCAAAATAAAATAAGTTGTAGGCTACTTCCGGTATAATCGGAAGTGCCATTTTGATCGAAATATTTTAGAAAGATAAATCGCGCGGAACAATGACCGTGTGCCAAATTTTAAATTACCAATTTTTTTTAGAATCCGAGAAATCTCTAATGGAAACATCCAAAAAGCTCCGGTTGCGAACGGCAAATTTGATTCCAGTTCGCAGACGAAGAATTGGTGATTCCAATAAACTTTTTGCCCAAAATTAAATATTTTATTGCTTGTAATTATGTTAGTGGTAAGAATACACTTTTCCCGATAAGATACGGTTCGGGTCTACATTTAGGGCAACATACCTGCTAGTAACTAGCAGCTAGTTGACACCTATAGTTAAAGACACCAAATTTCAGAAGTTGAATTTATTGAAAAATTGTCCGCCGCGATTACGCGTTTGCTATTCAATCAATTTAGACCGGGCTTTTTTTAATCGACCTGAAATGATTCAGTCTATAATATGACCAAACAAATTTTTGATCTTTGTTTTCAAACGTTATTAAATGTTGTTTGTTCTTTATAAAACAGTAAATTTTCTATCAGTGTTTTTATGACTTTAGAAACAAAACTTTAGAAAAATAAATGACTCATATTATGAAGAATTGAATATACTTTCAGGTGATATAAATTTGATTTCTGTAGATGGACCATACGTGGAGTTCTCGCTTCGGAGCTTAACATTAGAAACTCCATAAGAGCTCCGTCTGAGGACGACGTTTCTATAACTTTAAAAATTATAATTGTTCCTAAATAAAGCAGTCTCATTTAAATAAAGACAACATATGCATTATTTCTAACACGAAAAAGACAATGGAGTCCCATTATTTATTTTCTTTAACTTTCGCTAGTAGTAAGTAGCAATACTCCAACAGCGCGTCGAAGCTACGGGAATCGCACTCTATACGTGATCGGATGTGACCTCATTAATATTTGTGACGTCACGCAAGCTCTGGTTAGCAGAATGGCACAATTAAACAGCGCCATCTCTTTTAATGTCATTGAACTCTTGCGCATGAAAACTGACTAGTAATGGTAATAAAAACTGTTACATGAATATTGTTGTTATATAAAAATACTTTTCATTTATACTTGCAGATCTGTGATCTATAAAGATGTCTTAATGTCTTCCGGTAAGCGATTTCTATTCAAAAATTTTAATTTTTTTGCTTACAGTTTTTGAGTTTATGAAATTATTTTGCCCCTAATTTGGAATTTTTTTACCGAGAAACACAGAGAATTATTTTATCTACAAATATATGTATGCAACATTTACGAAAAATTCCCTACTTCTCGTAAAATCATGAAATTCGTAAGCTCTGCCAGGGTATAGGTTTTACTCATTCGTTTCCAACCTTAATTCGTGCTATTGGTGAACTGGCAACTCCAGTCCACATGCGTAAAACCGATTTGGAACACGAACATCAAAGGTGCGACGCGCAGTGAACCTACTGATTCCTTCTGTACTGTGCTTACACCGAACGTCTCGAATCCGATAGATGGCGACACCAAAGAATTTCACAATGTTACTGTAAACTCCACCCACCAGTCCCGCCTAAGAATCGGATAGATGCTTACCGAGACCATTGTTTAAGTATATACTAGTTGGACCATGCAATGCAGTTTTTACTTGCCCGTCTAGAAAAGGATAGGAATATATTTTTCAGACATTATACTGACCAGGAGGTGGCGGACCCCTAACAGCCAATAGCGGAGATAAATATTTTCCGTTGCCGGTAAATTAGGTACCTGTCTCCAATGATACAAATTTGTCCCGGTTTTTAGAATTCCGAATTGCAGACACAGTTTCGACGCCAAATTGATTTCGTTGTGTCAGCGTCTGGATACATTTAATCGGCCCGCAAGTAGTAAATAATACACATCTCATACTGAAATGTGCTGTCCTTCACTGGCTGTCTTTCACTATCAGGTATCAAGTAGCAGGTATGTTTCCCTAAATGTAGACCCGAATCCCATCTTATCGAGAAAAGTGTATTCTTACCACTAGCATAATTACAAGCAATAAAATATTTAATTTTGGGGAAAAAGTTTATTGGAATCATCAATTCTTCGTCTGCGAGCTGGAGTCAAATTTGCCGTTCTTAACTGGAGCTCTTTTGATGTTTCTAATTTATTTTTTTAATAGGTGCATTAGAAATTTCTCGGATTATAAAAAAATGGAAATTTCAAATTTGACACACAGTCATTGATTGTTCCGCGCGATCTTTCTTTCTCAAATACATATTTTGATCAAAATGGCACTTCCGATTATACTGGAAGTAGCCTTCAACCTATTTTATTTAGACTATTTTTTTTGACGCCGTTACATTCTTTGCTTCACTTTTGATTTTAGTAATGTTTACTTATTTGTTATGGTTACGGAAATATCACAACTCTTTTAGAAAAATGGCCACTTGCATGGGATTGTTGGAAAAATCATAACTTTTAAACTGCATTAAAGAAATATGCAAAATGCCCGATATTAGCAAAATAATGGTTCTTTCCATTGCATGGTCATAGATTTATATAACTTTAGCAAATTGTCTAAAACCTTACCTGACAATAAAATAAATTGTGGAGTTTGTATTATTATTGTGATACAATAAATTAAAACAATGTATAATTCAAATAAAAAAAGCAGAAAAAAACATTGCAATAATACCATGTCAAAAATTTTACAATAGATTGACCTGTGCTTTTTTAAATTGAACATAGAGAATAGGTATGTTGAGAGTTAAAAAAAATCTAGCTTCAAAGATATTCGAGAAAAGACAACTTAAAATTAACTAATCAGAGATCTACACCTTCAAGGTGTGTGTGCCTTAATTTTACGTTACTAGGATTTTATTAAAAAAACCTCTTTAAAATATAAATGTGTGCGACTGGGGTTTTCGAATGATGTCAGTGTCAAATTAAATTCATATAAAAAAGACAAAACCTTTATTGATTTGGTTAAAATCATGAAAGGGTCTCTACAATAATCTATTCAGCCACTGATTATTTAGCCTAAATTTGTTGACACTGAAAAGTTAAATCTAGTATTGTTAAAATTACGGTAAACCAAATATTTTTTGTAGCTGATGGTATTTTTTTTTTGAAACCTAGTAACTTGCTTTATTTGGTAGAAATAACATTAGACCTCGAGATGCCCTTCTGGGATTGGTAGAATTACAACTCGGTTATCCTTTTCTTCTATTTTTTGACGACTTATTGTCGTCGGCAAGTAGGTATGTACCATTTTTCTCTGCGGCGCGAGTTCTAAAAGCCCCCACATAATGTAATTTAAATGAATAAAAAGTTGTACAAACAATTATTCTCCAGCAAAGCAGTATGTGTTTTTTAACAGCGATGAGTCAAATTTTTTTATATGAGAAAGCAGGATTTGATTGCACACAACAGTTTTTTTAAGTAAATTTCTTTCGATAAAACGAATTTGCGGAAATTCATTAGAACAAGTCCGCAAAAAGCTCATACTCAGCATCTTGCAGAATCCGGGAGGCCGACACTAATAATTCCATTTTGGTCCTGGTTTTCTCTTCCAAATTGAGAGGCAGTATTTATGACCGGCCGTTGTGTATTTACATTTCGAGAATCCCTTATCCACCGCTATTGCCGCTGACGTCTAGTAAAAATATTTGGACGTAGAGAGAAATTCAAACAAAAATTAGAAAAGCACTTGTATCGGACTGATCATTTATAGATCACTACAAATTCGACTGAAGCAGTTGCGCGCTCTAGGGAACAGTAGCTTTACCATTGAGTTGTCCCACGCCCCCATAGCGTTCGTGTCCCAAACCTCCCAAAATATGGCAAGTAAAACTGCCATAAGGTGGTCCAACTAGAATATACTTAAACAATGCCGAGACGGATCCCTCACATTATTTGTTCTGAATTACAGTTTCACCGCTTTGCGACTTTGCGTATTATTAATACAAAAGTTGTTTGCTTTAGTAGTATTTTTTAGACGAATTACCAAATTATGTGAAGTCTTATAATTATTACTTAATTTTTTTTTGTTAATTAATTTTATTCAATTATAGACACATATATCCATTTATGGCATTAGCCAGGAAAACAATTACCTAATGTCTCACATTTCAATAAAAATCAATTATGCTCGAATATCAATAAAAGTTTTATCTAATAATTGTATTAATTGGTCTAGGCGTTCAGCGTTCAGATTGCTATTCGATTAGTACTATTGTTTATTATTTTTATATTTGCTTATGGTATTGAGAAGAGTCGACTGCAGCTCTGACTGGAACCAAATGAGGCCCAAAATTTAACCATTTTTGTAAAAATCCATAAAAATATAAACGTAAACAAATTAACATTGAGTTAATTATTCCCAACAAATCGGTTCTTTGAGCTACCGAAAAAATTATAATACTTTCTAGCTATTGTCGGCCGGTACGTCCGCCGAAAGTCGCGACGCGGATTTCCGGTCCGGTCTGTGTAAATCTTGTCTGACCTTGGTTGTCGCGGCGCCGTAAAGAACCAGACGCTGTTTCGGCAAAAAAGTTGTTCTTACGTGCTCATTCGGCTGATTGCAATTACTTGGGAAGCCTGTATAGCGCGCCACGTACTTTTATCGCTGAATATATTCTGCTTATTTCATTGTAAACTCTAATAATTATTTTTCCTCGCATAACAAATAAGAAAGTTAGAGAAAAGGTTTTTCATATTCCACCCGGTATTAATAATAATAACGTGCGTTCAAAAAAAAACGAGGCTGCGTTGGCCATGGAATTTATCGGCTTTCCAGTGTAGATACCATAGAAAACATAAACATAGATTTGACAAATGTCAAGATCTGTCAGTTTAAAATTTACCATCGAAATAAAACGGCCCAAACGCTAGGACAGTTTAATTTTATTTTTAATGAACATTTTTAATAATCATTGGTTTTTAAACCTTCGAATCCAAACAAATCCGAACCTTTTTTTTTTCTTATGTATATTGTGTAATTTATAACTCACTAGTGGTCAACGTTCGTGTTTAAGTATGTATACAACGATTGGTAGGTCACAAACATATTATTACTAGCTGAATGTACCCGGCGTTGCCCGGACGTAGATTAAATAAACGCAGTGTTGACAAAAGTGGTGTATTTGTGATGTAGACTAATCGACATTATAATACAATTAAACAGGAATGCTCTACTTTTCCAATCACAAAATAAACAAATTTGCTGAAATTAACCTGCATTTCCAGGACCGGGTACTTCAATATGATTTGGAAAATGACGATAATTTCGTTTCTGGGTGCAAGCTCCTTTTTTTTCACTCTTTTTCACTCTTCAAGAGAAGGAGAGTTGACAGAGAAGCTGAACTATTCCAAATTATTCCCATTTAGTTCTCTAACAACGTTAAAGAATGTCGTCGAAGAATGTTGAAATATATAAATAAATAATTTCACACCATAAAAACGATGTATTTGGTGTAGTTTCGGATGATAAGGTTTTTTTTGGGGATTGTTTTGAATGGTTATTGATAGTTGGCGGGGTTTAGCTTTGGCGGATTAAACGAAACTTTTGGTAATTTTAATGCGATTGGGTTTAGTTTGGCTTGGTAAGAAGTGGTTGGGGTGATATAGCGGAAGTCGAAGTAATTTATGCGGGTTTAGCGTAGTTTGCTTGTAATTCGTAATTTACATTTTAGGTTGATGTGGGGTAGTTTGGAATGGCAAGTGTATGATTTTTGAGAGTAGTTTGGAATGGTACATTATGTTTAGGGGTGTTTAACGTATTCAGGTAAAATATACAGAAAATTTGGTAATTTTAAAATGAACAATTATAGTGCGAACCTCTTGAGCTCTATTTTCGGTAATAAAATGCAATAGGAAAGATAGTAAAAAAGACTATTTCCATCACTTTTCAGAGGAATTATACGTGGTGGTATTTGTACCCCGCTTACTATTCCTCCATCTTAGTTATAAATAATGCAGAACAATAATGAACACAATGTACATAAAATAAATAGTGTAAATAGTGTATAAGCACACATTACTTATGATGTCAGTGAAATCCGGTAAAACTGCAAATTTCGGATTTTGGCCGGAGCAGGTTTGGTGAAGATCAAATACACCACTATCATTAAATGAACGTAAAAATTAGCCTACGGTATATAAGTGGAGTCCGGTACGACGATGGTAATTTTTCGAAAATCGATTGGGGAGATATTTACTTAACGTCAAGAACAAATCGGGAATATTATATTAAAAAAATTTATTTAATAGCGATAGAACTTCGAATACTGATTCGTCGCCTCGACCTTGGCGACGTTGAGTACCAGCGTTCCAGACGCTGAAGCAGCAATTTTAACAATTATATTAGGTGCACGTGCCTAGTGCGTATTAAAAGAATTTGGATTACCAAATAATAATCGCGCAGGTGTACTCGACTGGCCCGTCATAATTTGCACAAAATGAATTAACATACTAAAGTAAATAAATATTTTGACGGGAATGTGGTGGGTGTAAAAATCTTATTCGGCCTCTCCGACAAACTAACACTTGTTTACATAAACATGCATGCCTTCATGGACCTGTGACGAATTACAAACAAATATCTAAATTTCAAGTGTTCCATTTGATTTCGTTTCTGGATGCAAGCGGTTTTTTTCACTCTTGTCAGTCTGAACTTATTACATAGTGATATTTTCACATCCTGGTGCCCTAAATTTATTTTGCCGCTGATTTCAAAAATGTTTCTGGAAGGAAAGTAGTCAGCAGTGGGGCTCGTCAGGGGTGGCAGGGTTGGCAGTGCCACTCCAAGTATAAATTTACTATCGAACACAAAATTAGTTCTGTAATTCAGTTGCAGAATTATGAATTTTTCAGATATTTTCACGAAAATTTAGCGCTTACACCGCCGCTGGTATGAATGTCAGTGATATCTGGTACATACAACGGTGAAAATTTCGGGGCAAATTTGGTGAAAAACAAATACACCACTATCATTAACTAAACGTAAAAATTAGCGTACAAATATAAGTGGAGTCCGGTCCGATGCTGATAATTTTTCGAAAATTGATTGGGGGCAGATTTGGTTAACGCGAGGATGAAATGTTAAATTAAAATACTTTATTTGATAGCGGTAGACCTTCGAACACTGATGCGTCGCCTCATCGAATTTGGCGACTTTGCAAACAGTTTCCGACGCTGGAGCAGCAATTTTCACAATTGTAGTTGTGTTAAAATTAAACACCGCGATCGAGTACTGCTCCACACGCTGAACCAGCAATTCTCGAATTCTAAGAAACGATAAGAAAGGCTTATCATCCAACGCTTGGTATGTGCGAATTTCTGCATAGACACTCAAACTAAATCGAGCATCGCCTTTTCACGTTTCTGACCTTGCCCTTGACGTGGCAGGCTCCAGCTGCTTCAATAATGTAAAAATCTTATTCGGCCTCTCCAATAAACTCACATTTGTTTACATTAAGACGCATTCCCTCATGGACTTGTGACGAATTACAAACAATTGTACGTTCTTCTCATCCTTCCAATCATTAACTTGTGCAGCCACGATTACGCTGCTGTATCCCGCACTAATTTAAAAGAAATTTAGTGGTATCAGACCTGCTATGGTGGTACCTCTGCTTGTCATTGCGTTTTACGTGCGTATCCCGCCGACGCCCTCATTTCTTCTCTCGTCGTTTTTTAAGGTATTTTTAATAATTAATCCTTAATTTCTAGTTTAGGTGTACATCAGAGACATGAGAAATTCCAAGAGAACTCGTTCTCGATCAAGATCGAGATCGAAACGACGTCGCATCAGTAAATCTGATCATTGCGACTTTGATCGCCGCCTTTTACGTATTGAGGCTTTCTTAGACCGCTTCGAGCGAAATCGAACCCCAGACTTCCGACGAAGTGGTTTGTTGTCGTGCAGAAGCACCTTGAGGAGTAGATCTCCACATGGTCGTGGCCCAGAGTCCTCATCAAGGTCACGTCCATCTCCAGGTGATGAGTCAAACGTTGATCGTTTCAACACCAGGGGTAGATCCCCACATACTTAACTCATTCACAACAGCAGGGTAAATCCCCACCTATGTCAGTTCAAACTGCAGATTCGGATGTCGAACGGGGTGAATCTCCAGGCATTATTCTTGATATTTCTCAAGACGACCTCCCTGAATCTTTCCTGCAAGCAGTGGGGGTAGATTCCCAATTGAAATCGAGCGAGAATCGTTCAATTCCACCCGGACTACTTTCTAATTGGTCCGATTTTTTGCACAATGGGTTACCGAAGGAAGATAGAGAAAAAATTCTTAATTCCTATCAACCAATTGAGTCAAGCGGGCTTAATGCTCCCACATTGAATGCCGAAATCGCAAATTTATTAACCTCCAACAATAAATCCAAAGATTTTAGAGTGATGGCCGCCCAACAGGGAATAATTTCCTCATTGACCGCTCTTGCATGCGCACTAAAACATTGGCGCCCTTTTTCAGTTCCAAAGGAGGAAAAATAATCATTAGGCAAAATCCTGGCCGACAGTTCGACACTTTTGTGTTCTATTTTTCATTTACTTACCTTCGCCAGACGCGAGGCCTTATTCCGCTTTTTGTCCGCATCCTCTAAGGATGCTACAAGTAAGGTACCTGCCACAAAATTTCTGTTCGGCGAAAATATTTCGGACACTGTGTCCAAATAAAAATCCTTGGAGTCTGTTAGCAAGGTCATCAAGGCACCTACAGCTAACCCTAAGGTTATGAAAACCTCCACAACTCGAAACCAGGGTTTTTTAAATCGGAATCGGAATCCACTCCAGGGGGGGAGCGAGCCATCGAATGGGCGCTACCCCACCGACTCCGGCTCGAACCAGGTGGTTTCCAAAGAATACAGGGACACAAAAAAGGAGTCAACCTACCATCGCAATCGCCTTTCTTAAAAAAGCGTCATTCTACAATGGCTAAAGGTAGGCATTTCTGAGGTTAAACCATCTGGGCGACTCCGTTTCTTCCTTCCCACCTGGACACAAATTACCACTGACAGCGTCATTCTACAATGGCTAGAGGGCTACACTATCCCCTTTAGAAACATCCCACGTCAAGTTTCTCCGCCGATCAGCAGTGGTCCGGCGCACAATAAAAATAAGCCATAGTTGATCTATTGGCTTCGGGAGCGATCGAGAGATGCACCTCATGTGATGGTGAATTTCTGTCGCCGCAGTTATGAAACTCTTAAATCGCAACGATTTTATGAGTACTATAGACTTAAAAGATGCCTATTTTTAAGTCCCTATAGCCAAGTCCGATCGAAAATTTTTGCGCTTTAGGTTTGAAAGCGATTTATTCACTTTCACGTGCCTGCCTTTTGGGCTAGCATCAGCGCCATTGGTCTTTACAAAGATTATAAAACCTATCTTGCCTTATTTAGGCCAAAGAGAGGTAACCTGTGTCTCATACTTGGACGATATTCTCATCCTCGGCCCTTCTTATAACGATTGTTTAGTTAAAACAAAACTGACTCTAATGACACTAGACAACTTGGGCATTATCATCAATCTTGAGAAAAGCTCATTAACACCTACACAATCGTGTAGGTTTTATTCTGAACTCTCAGACAAAGCAGCTTTCTCTTCCTTCTAGCAAAATCATTTCTACTCTACAGTTTATGAAATTTTTCAAAACTAGACAGGAATGCACCATTCGCAAATTTGCTCAGTCGTTTGGAACTTTAATCTCCGCCTGGCCAACCGTTAAATACGGTTTTCTGTATACAAGACATTGGAGAGGAAAACATTTCAGGCCCTCCAAAAAGTCGGGGGGAATTTTGACGACAAAATGAAGCTAGACATTGAAATTCCAAATGAGCTGCAATGGTGGGAAGACCACATTACCGATTCATATAACGATATCCGACAGGATCGTTATGCACTCGAAATTTTCTCGGATGCATCCCTAACGGGGGGGCGATGCCAGAACTCATGGAAGGTGGTCGTTGGAGAAGAAGAGACAGCATATCAACTATCTCGAATTAAAGGCCGCCCTCTATGCACGCAATTGCTTTGCGGCACATTTATCCAACTGCAATACATTGCTTAGAGTAGACAACACAACTGCTCTGTCCTATGTGAATCGCATGGGAAGTGCACAGTTCCCTCTCCTTTTTTCACTAGCCCGTGAGACCTGGCAGTGGTGTGAGGCCAGAAAGATCTGGCTGTTCGCTTCGTACAAAACACAAAACTCAACTTCGAAGCGGATAAGGCATCTCGCAGTCACTCAGAGAATACCGAATCGAATTTCGACTTTACCTTTTTTGATCAAATAGTCGACAGGTTTGGTCAACCAGAGATTGATCTATCCGCTTCCGATATGAATGCCAAATGCGCCAAGTACGTTTCTTGGAAGCAGGACCCTGGGTACATCGCAGTCGATGCTTTTACCATGTACTGGTCAAAGCTGCGGTTCTATGCTTTTCCGCATAAACCTTAGAACCTTAAACAAGATACGACTAGACAAGGCGGAGGGAATACTCGTGGTGCCCAGTTGGGAGTCACAGTCTTGGTATCCGATTTTTTATTTGTCCTTGTTAAGAGAACCTCCTTTGGTTTTCTTACCTAGTTCAAAGATGCTTTCGTCTCCTGACAGACGGGATCATCCACTTGCAAGCTCCCTAAGTTTGACTGTCGGGCTTTTATCCGCCAGGCATTCCGGCTGAAAGGAGTTCCGCCATCAGCAATGGACACATCCAGAAGTTCCCTTAGCACTTCAACCATGGCACAATACAGTGACACTTACAAACTGTGGATGATTTTTTGCGACCAGCACAGTGTCAGTTACTTACAGCGCCCGTAGGGCGCGTGATCGAGTTTCTTCAACAGCGGTTGAAAGACACTCAACATAAATTTGGAACCGTTAGTTCACACCGATCCGCCCTCTGATTCTTCCCTCTGATTACCTCTGATTCTTCCTGACGACATTGGTCGTCAAGAAATGGTAGAGTGTTTGGAAGGGGTCGCTCGCATAGGTCCATCTCGCCCGAAATATTAGGCTACATGGGACCCAGCAGTCGTAATACAACACCTGAAGAAACATCATTCCAATAATCCCTCACTTTCGTTTGAGGATCTCGGTGCAAAATTACGCACTCTTCTGACATTAACATCAGCACATCGGATTTAAACGTTATCCTTGATAAAAATTTCGAATATAGTATTTAGCGACACAGGATGCCAAATAAGGATCACCAATCCAACAAAAACCACAATGAAGACAGGAGTTATCCTTACCTCGAATATAAATTTTTCACCGAAGACCTTTGTGTCGAAATATCCCTTCAAATATATAGAAAGGTCAGTAAGTTTCCGGAATAATGAAGACCACCTATTTTTGGCCGGCAGTAAACCAAATCGGAAAGTAACAACGACAACTATATCCAGATGGATAAGACAGCTTTTCCAAAAGGCCGGTGAACACATCCGTTTTTTCTCCTTATTCCACTCGACATGCCGCTTCGTCAGCAGCACTACAGGCTAGCGTATCCATCGAAGATACGAAAAGCGGCCGGCTTGTCCGGAAAATGCAAAACAATCGAAATTTTCTACTGTAGATTTCTGTCCACAACAACACCATTAGTAGATGCCATTCTTGGCAAACAGTGACACACCCGAGGGTGCATAATAACCTTTTTTCGTGTATGGTTGCTAAATCCTAACACGTAATTCTAGGAAGGACTCTTTAAATAGTTGTTTACATAACAAATTATTTTTCTTTGTCCTTTTCACCCGCAACAATTTGACCGTAGGTGGCTTTGAACATCTGCACAAGTTAATGATTGGAAGGATGAGAAGAACGTACAATTGAAAAATCAAACGAACTTACCAAGTGATGTTCGATTGTAATTGTACGTTCTTCTCATCCGAACAATCAGGCCCACCGCTCCCAGGATAGTACCCCCAGAATTGTTGCGGCTTAGTTCTTGCTTCAAACTACAATGACAAGCAGAGGTACCACCATAGCAGGTCTGATACCACTAAATTTCTTTTAAATTAGTGCGGGATACAGCAGCGTAATCGTGGCTGCACAAGTTAATGATTGTTCGGATGAGAAGAACGTACAATTACAATCGAACATCACTTGGTAAGTTCGTTTGATTTTTCAAATATTTCAACTTCAAGTGTTCCATTTAATTTCGTTTCTGGGCGCAAGCTCCTTTCTTTTCACTCTAGTCAGTCTAAACTTATTACACAGAGTTATATTTTCAAATCCAGGCGCCCTAAAGAATTTTGTCATTGTTTTCAAAAGTTTCTAAATTATTCCAAATTATTCCCATTTAGTTCTCTGACAACGTTAAAGACAATGTTGAAATATATAAGGAAGTATTTAGGAATTATGTATAAAAAAGTCGAAGTTATTCTTCGCTCTTGAGCTCTATTTCCGGTATTAAAAATGCAATAGGAAAGATAGTAAGAAAGACTATTTCCATCACTTTTCACGGGAATTATACGTGGTGGTATTTGTTCTCCGCTTACTATTAGATTTTCAAACTGCTCCATCTTAGTTATAAATAATGCAGAACAATAATGAACGCAATGTACGTAAAATAAATAGTGTAAATAAATCGTGTCTAAGCATACAATACTTAAGCGTATGATGTCAGTGAAAATTTCGGATTTCGGCCGGAGCAGGTTTGGTGAAGAACAAATACACCACTATCATTAACTGAACGTAAAAATTAGCGTACTATGCCTAACTCACCTAAATTACTTCGGCTAACATAAATCACCCCCAACAACCCCTTACTACCCCAAAATAAGCCCAATCACTTTAAAATTACAAAAAATGCTACAAACCATAGCAAACTATGCCTAACTCACCTAAATTACTTCGGCTAACATAAATCACCCCCAACAACCCCTTACTACCCCAAAATAAGCCCAATCACTTTAAAATTACAAAAAATGCTACAAACCATAGCAAACTATGCCTAACTCACCTAAATTACTTCGGCTAACATAAATCACCCCCAACAACCCCTTACTACCCCAAAATAAGCCCAATCACTTTAAAATTACAAAAAAATGCTACAAACCATAGCAAACTATGCCTAACTCACCTAAATTACTTCGGCTACCATAAATCAGCCCCAACTACCCCTTACCACCCCAAAATAAGCCCAATCACTTTAAAATTACAAAAAATGCTACAAACCATAGCAAACTATGCCAAACTCACTTAAATTACTTCGGCTATCATAAATCACCCCCAACTACCCCTTACCACCCCAAACTCAGCCCAATCACTTTAAAATTACAAAAAATGTTACAAGCCTTATCAAACTATGCCAAACTCATCTAAATTACTTTGGCTTCCATAAATCACCCCCAACTACCCCTTACCACCCCAAAATAGGCTCAATCACTTTAAAATTACAAAAAAATTCTACAAACCGTAGCAAACTATGCCAAACTCCCCTAAATTACTTCGGCTACCATAAATCACCCCGAACTACCCCTTACAACCCCAAAATAAGCCCAATCACTTTAAAATTACAAAATATTCAACAAATCATAGCAAACTATGCCTAACTCACCTAAATTACTTCGGCTACCATAAATCACCCCCAACTACCCCTTACAACCCCAAAATTAGCCCAATCACTTTAAAATTACGAAAAATGCTACAAACCATGGCAAACTATGCCAAACTCACTTAAATTACTGCGGCTACCATAAATCACCCCCAACTACCCCTTACCAACCACAAACTAAACCCAATCACTTTAAAATTACAAAAAATGCTACAAACCATAGCAAACTATGCCAAACTCACTTAAATTACTTTTGCTTCTATAAATCACCCCCAACTACCCCTTACCACCCCAAAATAGGCTCAACCACTTTAAAATTACAAAAAAATTCTACAAACCGTAGCAAACTATGCCAAACTCCCCTAAATTACTTCGGCTACCATAAATCACCCCGAACTACCCCTTACAACCCCAAAATAAGCCCAATCACTTTAAAATTACAAAATATTCAACAAATCATAGCAAACTATGCCTAACTCACCTAAATTACTTCGGCTACCATAAATCACCCCCAACTACCCCTTACCACCCCAAAATAAGCCCAATCACTTTAAAATTACAAAAAATGCTACAAACCATAGCAAACTATGCCAAACTCACCTAAATTACTTCGGCTACCATAAATCACCCCCAACTACCCCTTACCACCCCAAAATAAGCCCAATCACTTTAAAATTACGAAAAATGCTACAAGCCATAGCAAACTATCTCAAACTCACCTGAATTACTTTGGCTACCATAAATCACCCCCAACTACCCCTTACCACCCCAAACTAAGCCCAATCACTTTAAAATTACAAAAAATGCTACAAACCATAGCAAACTATGCCAAACTCACCTAAATTACTTCGGCTACCATAAATCACCCCCAACTACCCCTTACCGCCCCAAAATTAGCCTAATCACTTTAAAATTACAAAAATGCTACAAAACATAGCAAGCTATGCCAAACTCACTTAAATTTCTTCGGCTACCATAAATTAATAATCGTTTTCAATCAAAATCTTCTATTTGGTTGTGTTATTTATAAATGCCTTATCGTATTAAATCATAAAATATTAATAAATATCTGCACATAAAATATATTGTTCCGACTAATAGTCGTTATTCTGAATATTAAATATGCTGATACCTATTTTGATTCTCTTCCACCTTCCAATAAATATTTGTTCCAGTTGAGATGCAAACATAAACGTATTTCTGAATTGCAACACGCTGACGGGGCAAGCCCTACCTTTTCAACATGCGTGCATTTGTATAAACAGCTCTATGGTTTTTAACTTTAAAAGAGGTATAAAGGCGGTGTAAGCGCTAGAGTTTCGTAAAAATATCTGAAAAATTCGAAATTCTTCAATTGAATCAGAACTATCTTTGTGTTCGATAGTAAATTTATACTTGGAGTGGCACTGCCAACCCTGCCACCCATGACGAGGCACCTGCTGACTACTCTCCTTCCAGGGAAACTTTATAAATCAACGTCAAAATAATTTAGGACGCCTGAATGTGAAAATATCACTGTGTAATAAGTTCAGACTGACATGGAACACTTGAAATTTCGATATTTGTTTGTAATTCGACACAGGTCCATGAAGGAATGCATGTTAATGTAAACAAGTGTTAGTTTGTCGGAGAGACCGAATAAGATTTTTAACATTCCTGTCAAAATATTTATTTACTTTAGAATGTTAATTTCTTAAATTGATTTTGTGAAAATTATGACGGGCCATACGAGTACACCTGTGCGAGTATTATTTGGTGCATACAAATTAATCTCTTTTGTTATCCGAATTGTTTTTATACGCACTAGGCACGTGCACCTCATATTATTGTGAAAATTGCTGCTTCAGCGTCTGAAACGCTGGTACTCAACGTCGCCAAGGTCGAGGCGACGCATCGGTATTCGAAGTTCTATCGCTATTAAATAAATTATTTTATTCCCGATATTCCCGATTTGTTCTTGCCGTTAACCAAAACTCTCCCCAATCGATTTTCGAAAAATTTCCAGCGTCGGACCGGACGTCACTTATTATCGTACGCTAATTTTTACGTTCAGTTAATGATACGTGGTGGTATTTGTTCTCCGCTTACTATTAGATTTTCAAACTGCTCCATCTTAGTTATAAATAATGCAGAACAATAATGAACGCAATGTACGTAAAATAAATAGTGTAAATAAATCGTGTCTAAGCATACAATACTTAAGCGTATGATGTCAGTGAAAATTTCGGATTTCGGCCGGAGCAGGTTTGGTGAAGAACAAATACACCACTATCATTAACTGAACGTAAAAATTAGCGTACGAAAATAAGTGAAGTCCGGTCCGACGCTGGAAATTTTTCGAAAATCGATTGGGGAGAGTTTTGGTTAACGGCAAGAACAAATCGGGAATATTATATTAAAATAATTTATTTAATAGCGACAGAACTTTGAATACCGATGCGTCGCCTCGACCTTGGCGACGTTGCGTACCACCGATCCAGACGCTGAAGCAGCAATTTTCACAATTATATGAGGTGCACGTGCCTAGTGCGTATAAAAACAATTCGGACAACAAAAGAGATTAATTTGTATGCACCAAATAATACTCGCACAGGTGTACTCGTATGGCCCGTCATAATTTTCACAAAATCAATTTAAGAAATTAACATTCTAAAGTAAATAAATATTTTGACAGGAATGTTAAAAATCTTATTCGGTCTCTCCGACAAACTAACACTTGTTTACATTCTCTGACAACGTTAAAGACAATGTTGAAATATATAGATACAAAATTTTACACCATAAAAACGAAGTATTTAGGAATTATGTATAAAAAAAGTCGAAGTTATTCTTCGCTCTTGAGCTCTATTTCCGGTATTAAAAATGCAATAGGAAAGATAGTAAGAAAGACTATTTCCATCACTTTTCACGGGAATTATACGTGGTGGTATTTGTTCTCCGCTTACTATTAGATTTTCAAACTGCTCCATCTTAGTTATAAATAATGCAGAACCATAATGAACGCAATGTACGTAAAATAAATAGTGTAAATCGTGTATAAGCACACAATACTTAAAATTTCGGATTTTGGCCGGAGCAGGTTTGGTGAAGAACAAATACACCACTATGATTAACTGAACGTAAAAATTAGCGTACGATAATAAGTGACGTCCGGTCCGACGCTGGAAATTTTTCGAAAATCGATTGGGGAGAGTTTTGGTTAACGGCAAGAACAAATCGGGAATATCGGGAATAAAATAATTTATTTAATAGCGATAGAACTTCGAATACCGATGCGTCGCCTCGACCTTGGCGACGTTGAGTACCAGCGTTTCAGACGCTGAAGCAGCAATTTTCACAATAATATGAGGTGCACGTGCCTAGTGCGTATAAAAACAATTCGGATAACAAAAGAGATTAATTTGTATGCACCAAATAATACTCGCACAGGTGTACTCGTATGGCCCGTCATAATTTTCACAAAATCAATTTAAGAAATTAACATTCTAAAGTAAATAAATATTTTGACAGGAATGTTAAAAATCTTATTCGGTCTCTCCGACAAACTAACACTTGTTTACATTAACATGCATTCCTTCATGGACCTGTGTCGAATTACAAACAAATATCGAAATTTCAAGTGTTCCATGTCAGTCTGAACTTATTACACAGTGATATTTTCACATTCAGGCGTCCTAAATTATTTTGACGTTGATTTATAAAGTTTCCCTGGAAGGAGAGTAGTCAGCAGGTGCCTCGTCATGGGTGGCAGGGTTGGCAGTGCCACTCCAAGTATAAATTTACTATCGAACACAAAGATAGTTCTGATTCAATTGAAGAATTTCGAATTTTTCAGATATTTTTACGAAACTCTAGCGCTTACACCGCCTTTATACCTCTTTTAAAGTTAAAAACCATAGAGCTGTTTATACAAATGCACGCATGTTGAAAAGGTAGGGCTTGCCCCGTCAGCGTGTTGCAATTCAGAAATACG
Organism: Eledona agricola; assembly: GCA_964023215.1. NCBI lineage: Eukaryota > Metazoa > Arthropoda > Insecta > Coleoptera > Tenebrionidae > Eledona > Eledona agricola. The sequence goes on along the minus strand of OZ026856.1, from coordinate 17,889,632 downwards.
TTTATGTTTGCATCTCAACTGGAACAAATATTTATTGGAAGGTGGAAGAGAATCAAAATAGGTATCAGCATATTTAATATTCAGAATAACGACTATTAGTCGGAACAATATATTTTATGTGCAGATATTTATTAATATTTTATGATTTAATACGATAAGGCATTTATAAATAACACAACCAAATAGAAGATTTTGATTGAAAACGATTATTAATTTATGGTAGCCGAAGAAATTTAAGTGAGTTTGGCATAGCTTGCTATGTTTTGTAGCATTTTTGTAATTTTAAAGTGATTAGGCTAATTTTGGGGCGGTAAGGGGTAGTTGGGGGTGATTTATGGTAGCCGAAGTAATTTAGGTGAGTTTGGCATAGTTTGCTATGGTTTGTAGCATTTTTTGTAATTTTAAAGTGATTGGGCTTAGTTTGGGGTGGTAAGGGGTAGTTGGGGGTGATTTATGATAGCCGAAGTAATTTAAGTGAGTTTGGCATAGTTTGCTATGGTTTGTAGCATTTTTTGTAATTTTAAAGTGATTGGGCTTATTTTGGGGTGGTAAGGGGTAGTTGGGGCTGATTTATGGTAGCCGAAGTAATTTAGGTGAGTTAGGCATAGTTTGCTATGGTTTGTAGCATTTTTTTGTAATTTTAAAGTGATTGGGCTTATTTTGGGGTAGTAAGGGGTTGTTGGGGGTGATTTATGTTAGCCGAAGTAATTTAGGTGAGTTAGGCATAGTTTGCTATGGTTTGTAGCATTTTTTGTAATTTTAAAGTGATTGGGCTTATTTTGGGGTAGTAAGGGGTTGTTGGGGGTGATTTATGTTAGCCGAAGTAATTTAGGTGAGTTAGGCATAGTTTGCTATGGTTTGTAGCATTTTTTGTAATTTTAAAGTGATTGGGCTTATTTTGGGGTAGTAAGGGGTTGTTGGGGGTGATTTATGTTAGCCGAAGTAATTTAGGTGAGTTAGGCATAGTTTGCTATGGTTTGTAGCATTTTTTTGTAATTTTAAAGTGATTGTGCTTATTTTGGGGTAGTAAGGGGTTGTTGGGGGTGATTTATGTTAGCCGAAGTAATTTAAGTGAGTTTGGCATAGTTTGCTATGGTTTGTAGCATTTTTTGTAATTTTAAAGTGATTGGGCTTATTTTGGGGTGGTAAGGGGTAGTTGGGGCTGATTTATGGTAGCCGAAGTAATTTAGGTGAGTTAGGCATAGTTTGCTATGGTTTGTAGCATTTTTTTGTAATTTTAAAGTGATTGGGCTTATTTTGGGGTAGTAAGGGGTTGTTGGGGGTGATTTATGTTAGCCGAAGTAATTTAGGTGAGTTAGGCATAGTTTGCTATGGTTTGTAGCATTTTTTGTAATTTTAAAGTGATTGGGATGAGTTAGGGGTGGTAAGGGGTTGTTGGGGGTGATTTATGTTAGCCGAAGTAATTTAGGTGAGTTAGGCATAGTTTGCTATGGTTTGTAGCATTTTTTGTAATTTTAAAGTGATTGGGATGAGTTAGGGGCGGTAAGGGGTAGTTGGGGGTGATTTATGATAGCCGAAGTAATTTAAGTGAGTTTGGCATAGTTTGCTATGGTTTGTAGCATTTTTTGTAATTTTAAAGTGATTGGGCTTATTTTGGGGTGGTAAGGGGTAGTTGGGGCTGATTTATGGTAGCCGAAGTAATTTAGGTGAGTTAGGCATAGTTTGCTATGGTTTGTAGCATTTTTTTGTAATTTTAAAGTGATTGGGCTTATTTTGGGGTAGTAAGGGGTTGTTGGGGGTGATTTATGTTAGCCGAAGTAATTTAGGTGAGTTAGGCATAGTTTGCTATGGTTTGTAGCATTTTTTGTAATTTTAAAGTGATTGGGATGAGTTAGGGGCGGTAAGGGGTAGTTGGGGGTGATTTATGATAGCCGAAGTAATTTAAGTGAGTTTGGCATAGTTTGCTATGGTTTGTAGCATTTTTTGTAATTTTAAAGTGATTGGGCTTATTTTGGGGTGGTAAGGGGTAGTTGGGGCTGATTTATGGTAGCCGAAGTAATTTAGGTGAGTTAGGCATAGTTTGCTATGGTTTGTAGCATTTTTTTGTAATTTTAAAGTGATTGGGCTTATTTTGGGGTAGTAAGGGGTTGTTGGGGGTGATTTATGTTAGCCGAAGTAATTTAGGTGAGTTAGGCATAGTTTGCTATGGTTTGTAGCATTTTTTGTAATTTTAAAGTGATTGGGCTTATTTTGGGGTAGTAAGGGGTTGTTGGGGGTGATTTATGTTAGCCGAAGTAATTTAGGTGAGTTAGGCATAGTTTGCTATGGTTTGTAGCATTTTTTGTAATTTTAAAGTGATTGGGCTTATTTTGGGGTAGTAAGGGGTTGTTGGGGGTGATTTATGTTAGCCGAAGTAATTTAGGTGAGTTAGGCATAGTTTGCTATGGTTTGTAGCATTTTTTTGTAATTTTAAAGTGATTGTGCTTATTTTGGGGTAGTAAGGGGTTGTTGGGGGTGATTTATGTTAGCCGAAGTAATTTAAGTGAGTTTGGCATAGTTTGCTATGGTTTGTAGCATTTTTTGTAATTTTAAAGTGATTGGGCTTATTTTGGGGTGGTAAGGGGTAGTTGGGGCTGATTTATGGTAGCCGAAGTAATTTAGGTGAGTTAGGCATAGTTTGCTATGGTTTGTAGCATTTTTTTGTAATTTTAAAGTGATTGGGCTTATTTTGGGGTAGTAAGGGGTTGTTGGGGGTGATTTATGTTAGCCGAAGTAATTTAGGTGAGTTAGGCATAGTTTGCTATGGTTTGTAGCATTTTTTGTAATTTTAAAGTGATTGGGATGAGTTAGGGGTGGTAAGGGGTTGTTGGGGGTGATTTATGTTAGCCGAAGTAATTTAGGTGAGTTAGGCATAGTTTGCTATGGTTTGTAGCATTTTTTGTAATTTTAAAGTGATTGGGATGAGTTAGGGGCGGTAAGGGGTAGTTGGGGGTGATTTATGATAGCCGAAGTAATTTAAGTGAGTTTGGCATAGTTTGCTATGGTTTGTAGCATTTTTTGTAATTTTAAAGTGATTGGGCTTATTTTGGGGTGGTAAGGGGTAGTTGGGGCTGATTTATGGTAGCCGAAGTAATTTAGGTGAGTTAGGCATAGTTTGCTATGGTTTGTAGCATTTTTTTGTAATTTTAAAGTGATTGGGCTTATTTTGGGGTAGTAAGGGGTTGTTGGGGGTGATTTATGTTAGCCGAAGTAATTTAGGTGAGTTAGGCATAGTTTGCTATGGTTTGTAGCATTTTTTGTAATTTTAAAGTGATTGGGATGAGTTAGGGGCGGTAAGGGGTAGTTGGGGGTGATTTATGATAGCCGAAGTAATTTAAGTGAGTTTGGCATAGTTTGCTATGGTTTGTAGCATTTTTTGTAATTTTAAAGTGATTGGGCTTATTTTGGGGTGGTAAGGGGTAGTTGGGGCTGATTTATGGTAGCCGAAGTAATTTAGGTGAGTTAGGCATAGTTTGCTATGGTTTGTAGCATTTTTTTGTAATTTTAAAGTGATTGGGCTTATTTTGGGGTAGTAAGGGGTTGTTGGGGGTGATTTATGTTAGCCGAAGTAATTTAGGTGAGTTAGGCATAGTTTGCTATGGTTTGTAGCATTTTTTGTAATTTTAAAGTGATTGGGATGAGTTAGGGGTGGTAAGGGGTTGTTGGGGGTGATTTATGTTAGCCGAAGTAATTTAGGTGAGTTAGGCATAGTTTGCTATGGTTTGTAGCATTTTTTGTAATTTTAAAGTGATTGGGATGAGTTAGGGGCGGTAAGGGGTAGTTGGGGGTGATTTATGATAGCCGAAGTAATTTAAGTGAGTTTGGCATAGTTTGCTATGGTTTGTAGCATTTTTTGTAATTTTAAAGTGATTGGGCTTATTTTGGGGTAGTAAGGGGTTGTTGGGGGTGATTTATGTTAGCCGAAGTAATTTGGGTGAGTTAGGCATAGTTTGCTATGGTTTGTAGCATTTTTTGTAATTTTAAAGTGATTGGGATGAGTTAGGGGTGGTAAGGGGTAGTTGGGGGTGATTTATGATAGCCGAAGTAATTTAAGTGAGTTTGGCATAGTTTGCTATGGTTTGTAGCATTTTTTGTAATTTTAAAGTGATTGGGCTTATTTTGGGGTAGTAAGGGGTTGTTGGGGGTGATTTATGTTAGCCGAAGTAATTTAGGTGAGTTAGGCATAGTTTGCTATGGTTTGTAGCATTTTTTGTAATTTTAAAGTGATTGGGATGAGTTAGGGGTGGTAAGGGGTAGTTGGGGGTGATTTATGTTAGCCGAAGTAATTTAAGTGAGTTTGGCATAGTTTGCTATGGTTTGTAGCATTTTTTGTAATTTTAAAGTGATTGGGCTTATTTTGGGGTAGTAAGGGGTTGTTGGGGGTGATTTATGTTAGCCGAAGTAATTTGGGTGAGTTAGGCATAGTTTGCTATGGTTTGTAGCATTTTTTGTAATTTTAAAGTGATTGGGATGAGTTAGGGGTGGTAAGGGGTAGTTGGGGGTGATTTATGATAGCCGAAGTAATTTAAGTGAGTTTGGCATAGTTTGCTATGGTTTGTAGCATTTTTTGTAATTTTAAAGTGATTGGGCTTATTTTGGGGTAGTAAGGGGTTGTTGGGGGTGATTTATGTTAGCCGAAGTAATTTAGGTGAGTTAGGCATAGTTTGCTATGGTTTGTAGCATTTTTGATAATTTTAAAGTGATTGGGCTTATTTTGGGGTGGTAAGGGGTAGTTGGGGGTGATTTATGGAAGCCAAAGTAATTTAGGTGAGTTAGGCATAGTTTGCTATGATTTGTTGAATATTTTGTAATTTTAAAGTGATTGGGCTTATTTTGGGGTTGTAAGGGGTAGTTCGGGGTGATTTATGGTAGCCGAAGTAATTTAGGGGAGTTTGGCATAGTTTGCTACGGTTTGTAGAATTTTTTTGTAATTTTAAAGTGATTGGGCTTATTTTGGGGTAGTAAGGGGTTGTTGGGGGTGATTTATGTTAGCCGAAGTAATTTAGGTGAGTTAGGCATAGTTTGCTATGGTTTGTAGCATTTTTTGTAATTTTAAAGTGATTGGGCTTATTTTGGGGTAGTAAGGGGTTGTTGGGGGTGATTTATGTTAGCCGAAGTAATTTAGGTGAGTTAGGCATAGTTTGCTATGGTTTGTAGCATTTTTTGTAATTTTAAAGTGATTGGGCTTATTTTGGGGTAGTAAGGGGTTGTTGGGGGTGATTTATGTTAGCCGAAGTAATTTAGGTGAGTTAGGCATAGTTTGCTATGGTTTGTAGCATTTTTTTGTAATTTTAAAGTGATTGGGCTTATTTTGGGGTAGTAAGGGGTTGTTGGGGGTGATTTATGTTAGCCGAAGTAATTTAAGTGAGTTTGGCATAGTTTGCTATGGTTTGTAGCATTTTTTGTAATTTTAAAGTGATTGGGCTTATTTTGGGGTGGTAAGGGGTAGTTGGGGCTGATTTATGGTAGCCGAAGTAATTTAGGTGAGTTAGGCATAGTTTGCTATGGTTTGTAGCATTTTTTTGTAATTTTAAAGTGATTGGGCTTATTTTGGGGTAGTAAGGGGTTGTTGGGGGTGATTTATGTTAGCCGAAGTAATTTAGGTGAGTTAGGCATAGTTTGCTATGGTTTGTAGCATTTTTTGTAATTTTAAAGTGATTGGGATGAGTTAGGGGTGGTAAGGGGTTGTTGGGGGTGATTTATGTTAGCCGAAGTAATTTAGGTGAGTTAGGCATAGTTTGCTATGGTTTGTAGCATTTTTTGTAATTTTAAAGTGATTGGGATGAGTTAGGGGCGGTAAGGGGTAGTTGGGGGTGATTTATGATAGCCGAAGTAATTTAAGTGAGTTTGGCATAGTTTGCTATGGTTTGTAGCATTTTTTGTAATTTTAAAGTGATTGGGCTTATTTTGGGGTGGTAAGGGGTAGTTGGGGCTGATTTATGGTAGCCGAAGTAATTTAGGTGAGTTAGGCATAGTTTGCTATGGTTTGTAGCATTTTTTTGTAATTTTAAAGTGATTGGGCTTATTTTGGGGTAGTAAGGGGTTGTTGGGGGTGATTTATGTTAGCCGAAGTAATTTAGGTGAGTTAGGCATAGTTTGCTATGGTTTGTAGCATTTTTTGTAATTTTAAAGTGATTGGGATGAGTTAGGGGTGGTAAGGGGTTGTTGGGGGTGATTTATGTTAGCCGAAGTAATTTAGGTGAGTTAGGCATAGTTTGCTATGGTTTGTAGCATTTTTTGTAATTTTAAAGTGATTGGGATGAGTTAGGGGCGGTAAGGGGTAGTTGGGGGTGATTTATGATAGCCGAAGTAATTTAAGTGAGTTTGGCATAGTTTGCTATGGTTTGTAGCATTTTTTGTAATTTTAAAGTGATTGGGCTTATTTTGGGGTAGTAAGGGGTTGTTGGGGGTGATTTATGTTAGCCGAAGTAATTTGGGTGAGTTAGGCATAGTTTGCTATGGTTTGTAGCATTTTTTGTAATTTTAAAGTGATTGGGATGAGTTAGGGGTGGTAAGGGGTAGTTGGGGGTGATTTATGATAGCCGAAGTAATTTAAGTGAGTTTGGCATAGTTTGCTATGGTTTGTAGCATTTTTTGTAATTTTAAAGTGATTGGGCTTATTTTGGGGTAGTAAGGGGTTGTTGGGGGTGATTTATGTTAGCCGAAGTAATTTAGGTGAGTTAGGCATAGTTTGCTATGGTTTGTAGCATTTTTTGTAATTTTAAAGTGATTGGGATGAGTTAGGGGTGGTAAGGGGTAGTTGGGGGTGATTTATGTTAGCCGAAGTAATTTAAGTGAGTTTGGCATAGTTTGCTATGGTTTGTAGCATTTTTTGTAATTTTAAAGTGATTGGGCTTATTTTGGGGTAGTAAGGGGTTGTTGGGGGTGATTTATGTTAGCCGAAGTAATTTGGGTGAGTTAGGCATAGTTTGCTATGGTTTGTAGCATTTTTTGTAATTTTAAAGTGATTGGGATGAGTTAGGGGTGGTAAGGGGTAGTTGGGGGTGATTTATGATAGCCGAAGTAATTTAAGTGAGTTTGGCATAGTTTGCTATGGTTTGTAGCATTTTTTGTAATTTTAAAGTGATTGGGCTTATTTTGGGGTAGTAAGGGGTTGTTGGGGGTGATTTATGTTAGCCGAAGTAATTTGGGTGAGTTAGGCATAGTTTGCTATGGTTTGTAGCATTTTTTGTAATTTTAAAGTGATTGGGATGAGTTAGGGGTGGTAAGGGGTAGTTGGGGGTGATTTATGATAGCCGAAGTAATTTAAGTGAGTTTGGCATAGTTTGCTATGGTTTGTAGCATTTTTTGTAATTTTAAAGTGATTGGGCTTATTTTGGGGTAGTAAGGGGTTGTTGGGGGTGATTTATGTTAGCCGAAGTAATTTAGGTGAGTTAGGCATAGTTTGCTATGGTTTGTAGCATTTTTTGTAATTTTAAAGTGATTGGGATGAGTTAGGGGTGGTAAGGGGTAGTTGGGGGTGATTTATGTTAGCCGAAGTAATTTAAGTGAGTTTGGCATAGTTTGCTATGGTTTGTAGCATTTTTTGTAATTTTAAAGTGATTGGGCTTATTTTGGGGTAGTAAGGGGTTGTTGGGGGTGATTTATGTTAGCCGAAGTAATTTGGGTGAGTTAGGCATAGTTTGCTATGGTTTGTAGCATTTTTTGTAATTTTAAAGTGATTGGGATGAGTTAGGGGTGGTAAGGGGTAGTTGGGGGTGATTTATGATAGCCGAAGTAATTTAAGTGAGTTTGGCATAGTTTGCTATGGTTTGTAGCATTTTTTGTAATTTTAAAGTGATTGGGCTTATTTTGGGGTAGTAAGGGGTTGTTGGGGGTGATTTATGTTAGCCGAAGTAATTTAGGTGAGTTAGGCATAGTTTGCTATGGTTTGTAGCATTTTTGATAATTTTAAAGTGATTGGGCTTATTTTGGGGTGGTAAGGGGTAGTTGGGGGTGATTTATGGAAGCCAAAGTAATTTAGGTGAGTTAGGCATAGTTTGCTATGATTTGTTGAATATTTTGTAATTTTAAAGTGATTGGGCTTATTTTGGGGTTGTAAGGGGTAGTTCGGGGTGATTTATGGTAGCCGAAGTAATTTAGGGGAGTTTGGCATAGTTTGCTACGGTTTGTAGAATTTTTTTGTAATTTTAAAGTGATTGAGCCTATTTTGGGGTGGTAAGGGGTAGTTGGGGGTGATTTATGGAAGCCAAAGTAATTTAGATGAGTTTGGCATAGTTTGATAAGGCTTGTAACATTTTTTGTAATTTTAAAGTGATTGGGCTGAGTTTGGGGTGGTAAGGGGTAGTTGGGGGTGATTTATGATAGCCGAAGTAATTTAAGTGAGTTTGGCATAGTTTGCTATGGTTTGTAGCATTTTTTGTAATTTTAAAGTGATTGGGCTTATTTTGGGGTGGTAAGGGGTAGTTGGGGCTGATTTATGGTAGCCGAAGTAATTTAGGTGAGTTAGGGATAGTTTGCTATGATTTGTGTCATTTTGTTTTATTTTAAAGTGATTGGAGTTACTTGGGGTTGCTAAAGGGTGGTAAGGGATGATTTAAGATAACGGATCTAATTTATGTCAGTTTGGCTTAGTTCGGGAATTTTTTGGGGTTGATTTGGTAAAGTTTGCAGTGGTAAGAGATATTTGAGGATGTTTAATGTTGACGGATTAAATTTGGAGTGATTTGGTAATTTTTAATTGAGTCACGGATCGACATTATAATTGAAATCAAAATTATAATTGAAATATCTGCGGCCTCGCTAGGTACGGCAAAAGTATGATCACGAAAGCAGAAACTCGACGTTGAAATTGTTTAGGTTAAATAAGTGCTTTTAATGTAAACCGGTCGCCCGTTGTCGAAGTTGTTTTGGCTAGATACGTGCTTCTAACATAAACACGGTCTCCGCGATCCGATCATTTTTTGTTTATTTTAGCCGGTTTTTATTGAATTACAAAGGAACCGGGCCGAATTTCGCAAAATCCCTTCTTAGTGTTCAGTTTCGGCACATGATACACCCGTGTCTAAAATTTCAAGTCTCCAGCCCTCACGGTTTGGGCTGTGGGTTGATTATGAATCAGTGTGTAGATGTGTAGATGAATGAGTGAATGAATGAGTGTGTCAGTGAGGACACTTCGCTTTATATATATAGATTATTACTTAAATGATGGGGAAAAAAAATTTGGTACTTTAAATAAAATGTAAACATGTAAAAAAAATTAATGTAAACTTTAATGAAAGACAATCCGTAATTAAACTCCAAAAACAAACAACATTTATCGCAATTGCTTTCTATTTTTTGCCGTAACTCGTCTAAATTTTTTGGCTACTACCTACCTTCGAATCCAAGCAAACCCGAACCTTTTTTTTCTAATGTATATTTATTGTGTAATATAACTCCCTAACGGTCGACGTCCGTGTTTAACTATATATACAACGATTTTTGAAATATTAAGAGGATTGTCTATCACGTGACTTCGTCAGCTCTGGGTACCCTCCACACTTCACCGCCTAAAAGCTGTCGGCGCTTATTACCCAATAATACCCAGACGCTCTATGTCTGTCTTTCTTTTCCCTACCGAAATGTAAGAGATAGGCTTCCAAGCGCTCGTTCCACATCTTTCATACGCACATGAAACGAATTCTGGACCGGCAACGTTGTATTACTTGACTCACTCTCACAGCACAGATCTCAGCGATCGGACCGATCCGTGAAGCGATGTCACTGCTGTTAGGCCGCACATGTTTGGGGAGCCATAAAAGAATCTTTTTAGGCTGGTGTTACAATATGCTGGTGTCACACTATCAAATTTCCTGTAATTTCAATAATTTATAAGCTCGAATTTTTTTTAAAGTTCATATATAAAAAATAGTTTGCGACCTCCTTTTTGGATTACACTTTTTTTTTTCTGGTAAAGAAACTAGAATAATAGGTCTGTTAGACCTTTGAAATTTTAGTTATTCTGGACCGAATTTTGCCCATTTCCTCAACAATTGCAATGCAATTCGAAACGTCACAAAAGCGGCCCGTGTTATTAGTAAACTAGCTGAATGTACCCGGCGTTGCCCGGACGTAGATTAAATAAACGCAGTGTTGACTAAAGTGGTGATGTTGACTAATCGACATTATAATACAATTAAACAGGAATCCTCTACTTTTTCAATCACAAAATAAACAAATTTGTTGAAATTAACCTTCGTTGTCAGGACCGGGTACTTCAATATGATTTGGACAAAGAGGATACCTTGGTTGATATCTGAGATGAAAAATCTTGAATAGACTCTTTAGGCAAAGACGCAGTTGTTCTATAAGCGATTCCAGGAAATCGAAATTAACTTTAGATAATTTTCGGGGAAATCGAAGTTTACAAATTAGCTGATCATGTTATGATAAAATTGAAAACACAATGGAACCATTCCTTTTGCTGCAGTCAACTCACAAACAGAACAGTATGTAGATGATTTTGACTTATCTTCAGAATAAACAAACACTTCAGCATAATTATCTTCTTCTAAACTGCACAAAAATTATTAAAACCTGGCCGCAACTGGTTGGACAATTACAGTGCGAACCTTTTGAGCTCCCTTTCCAGTATTAAAATTTTGGTATGTGGTAAAATGTGGTATTTGGTGGTATTTGTGCATCGCTAGATTTTCAAACTTGTCCATCTTAGTTATAAATGATGTAAAGCAATAATGAACACAATGTATTTACGTAAAATAAATAGTGTAAAACGCGTATCAATGTCAGTAAAGTCTGATCCAACGCTGTAAATTTTGGATTTCAGCCGAGGCAGATTTGGTGAAAAATAAAAACAACATTATCATTAACTGAACGGTCCGGTACGACGATGGTGATTGGGAGCAAATTTGGTTAACGGCAAAATTAACATTCTATATAAAATAAATAAATATTTTGACGGGAATATGGTGGATGTAAAAATCTTATTCGGCTTCTCCGACGAACTCACACTTGTTTACATTAACACAAACTTGTTGAACAATTAAAGTGCGAACCTCTTGTGCTCCCGTTCCAGTATTAAAATATCAATACCAATACCATAGATATTAAAAAAGACAATTTCCATCACCTTTCATAATACGGTGTGGTAATTGTACATCGCTAGATTTTCAAACTTCTCCATCTTAGTTATAAATGATGTAAAGCAATAATGAACACATTGTACGTAAAATAAATAGTGTAAAACGTGTATAAGCACATAATTATTAAGGGTATGAATGTCAGTGATGTCTGGTACATACAACGGTGAAAATTTCGGATTTCAGCCAGGGCAAATTTGGTGAAAAACAAATACACCACTACCATTAACTGAACGTAAAAATTAGCGTACAAATATAAGTGGAGTCCGGTTCGACGCTGGTAATTTTTCGAAAATTGATTGGGGGCAGATTTGGTTAACGCGAGGATCAAATGTTAAATTAAAATACTTTATTTGATAGTGGTAGACGTTCGAACACTGATGCGTCGCTTCATCGAATTTGGCGACTTTGCGAACAGTTTCCGACGCTGGAGCAGCAATTTTCACAATTGTAGTTGTGTTAAAATTAAACACCGCGATCGAGTACTGCTCCACACGCTGAACCAGCAATTCTCGAATTCTAAGAAACGATAAGAAAGGCTTATCCAATGCTTGGAATGTGCGAATTTCTGCATAGATATTGAATAAAACCAAATCGAGCATCGCCTTTTCACGTTTGTGACCTTGCCCTTGACGTGGCAGGCTCAAGCTGCTTCAATAATGTAAAAATCTTATTCGGCATCTCCAATAAACTCACATTTGTTTACATTAACACGCATTCCTTCATGGACTTGTGACGAATTACAAACAAATATTGCAACTTCAAGTGTTCCATTTAATTTCGTTTCTGGGTGCAAGCTCCTTTCTTTTCACTCTAGTCAGTCTGAACTTATTACACAGAGTGATATTTTCAAATCCAGGTGCCCCAAATAATTTTGTCGTTGTTTTCAAAAGTTTCAAGAGAAGGAGAGTTGACAGAGAAGCTAAATTATTCCAAATTATTCCCATTTAGTTCTCTGACAACGTTAAAGACAATGTTGAAATATATAAATACAAAATTTCACACCATAAAAACGAAGTATTTGGGAATTATGTATAAAAAAAGTCGAAGTTATTTATGTTAATTTGGCGTGATTTGCTATGGTTCAAAAAAATGCAAAAATATTAGGTTGATTTGGGGTTGTTTCGGATGATATGGGTTTCTTTGAGGATTGTTTGGAATGGTTATTGATGGTTGGCAGGGTTTAGCTTTGGCGGATTAAACGAAATTTTTGGTAATTATAATGTGATTGGGCTTTGGTTGGCTTGGTAAGAAGTGGTTGGGGTGATTTAGGGGAATTCGAAGTCATTTATGCGAGTTTGGCGTAGTTTGCTTAGAATTCGTAATTTTTTTTTAATTATGGGTTGACCTGGAGTAGTTTTGAATGGTAAGTGTATGACTTTTAGGGATAGTTTGGAATGGTGCGTTATGTTTGGGGTGTTTAACGTATTCAGGTAAATTTTACAAAAATTTTGGTAATTTTAAAATGAAGAATTAAAGTGCGAACCTCTTGAGCTCTATTTCCGGTATTAAAAATGCAATAGGAAAAATAGTAAAAAAGACTATTTCCATCACTTTTCACGGGAATTATACATGGTGGTATTTGTTCTCCGCTTACTATTAGATTTTCAAACTGCTCCATCTTAGTTATAAATAATGCAGAACCATTAATGAACGCAATGTACGTAAAATAAATAGTGTAAATCGTGTATAAGCACACAATACTTAAGCGTATGATGTCAGTGAAAATTTCGGATTTTGCCCGGAGCAGGTTTGGTGAAGAACAAATACACCACTATCATTAACTGAACGTAAAAATTAGCGTACGATAATAAGTGAAGTCCGGTCCGACGCTGGAAATTTTTCGAAAATCGATTGGGGAGAGTTGTGGTTAACGGCAAGAACAAATCGGGAATATCGGGAATAAAATAATTTATTTAATAGCGATAGAACTTCGAATACCGATGCGTCGCCTCGACCTTGGCGACGTTGAATACCAGCGTTCCAGACGCTGAAGCAGCAATTTTCACAATTATATGAGGTGCACGTGCCTAGTGCGTATAAAAACAATTTGGATAACAAAAGAGATTAATTTGTATGTACCAAATAATACTCGCACAGGTGTACTCGTATGGCCCGTCATAATTTTCACGAAATGAATTTAAGAAATTAACATTCTAAAGTAAATAAATATTTTGACGGGAATGTTAAAAATCTTATTCGGCCTTTCCGACAAACTAACACTTGTTTACATTAACATGCATTCCTTCATGGACCTGTGACGAATTACAAACGAATACCGAAATTTCAAGTGTTCCACGTCAGTCTGAACTTATTACACAGTGATATTTTCACATTCAGGCGCTCTAAATTATTTTGCCGTTGATTTCAAAAGTTTCCCTGGAAGGAGAGTATTCAGCAAGGGGCTCGTCAGGGGTGGCAGAGTTGGCAGTGCCACTCCAAATATAAATTTACTATCGAACACAACAATAGTTCTGTAATTCAATTGCAGAATTTCGAAATTTTCAGATATTTTCACGAAAATCTAGGGTTTACACCGCGTTTATACCGCTTTAAAGTTAAAAACCATAGAGCTGTTTATACAAATTCACGCATGTTGAGAAGGTAGGGCTTGCCCCGTCAGCGTGTTGCAATTCAGAAATACGTTTATGTTTGCATCTCAACTGGAACAAATAATTATTGGAAAGTGGAAGAAAATCAAAATTGGTATTAGCAAATTTAGTATTCAGAATAACGTCTATTAGTCGAAACAATATGTTTTATGTGCAGATATTTATTAATATTTTATGATTTAATACGATAAGGCATTTATAAATGAAACAACCAAATGGAAGATTTTGATTGAAAATGATTATTAATTTATGGTAACCGAAGTAATTTAGGTGAGTTTGGCATAGTTTGCTATGGTTTGTATCATTTTTTGTAATTTTAAAGTGATTTGGCTTAGTTTGTGGAGGTAAGGGGTAGTTGGGGGTGATTTATGGTAGCCGAAGTAATTTGGGTGAGTTTGGCATAGTTTGCTATGGTTTGTATCATTTTTTGTAATTTTAAAGTGATTTAGCTTAGTTTGGGGTGGTAAGGGGTAGTTGGGGATGATTTATGGTAGCCCAAGTAATTTGGGTGATTTTGGCATAGTTTGCTATGGTTTGTATCATTTTTTGTAATTTTAAAGTGATTGGGCTTAGTTTGGGGCGGTAAGGGGTAGTTGGGGGTGATTTATGATAGCCGAAGTAATTTGGGTGAATTTGGCATAGTTTGCTATGGTTTGTATCATTTTTTGTAATTTTAAAGTGATTGGGCTTAGTTTGGGGCGGTAAGGGGTAGTTGGGGGTGATTTATAATAGCCGAAGTAATTTGGGTGAGTTTGGCATAGTTTGCTATGGTTTGTGGCATTTTTTGTAATTTTAAAGTGATTTAGCTTAGTTTGGGGTGGTAAGGGGTAGTTGGGGATGATTTATGGTAGCCCAAGTAATTTGGGTGAGTTTGGCATAGTTTGCTATGGTTTGTATCATTTTTTGTAATTTTAAAGTGATTTAGCTTAGTTTGGGGTGGTAAGGGGTAGTTGGGGATGATTTATGGTAGCCCAAGTAATTTGGGTGATTTTGGCATAGTTTGCTATGGTTTGTATCATTTTTTGTAATTTTAAAGTGATTGGGCTTAGTTTGGGGCGGTAAGGGGTAGTTGGGGGTGATTTATGATAGCCGAAGTAATTTGGGTGAATTTGGCATAGTTTGCTATGGTTTGTATCATTTTTTGTAATTTTAAAGTGATTGGGCTTAGTTTGGGGCGGTAAGGGGTAGTTGGGGGTGATTTATGGTAGCCGAAGTAATTTGGGTGAGTTTGGCATAGTTTGCTATGGTTTGTGGCATTTTTTGTAATTTTAAAGTGATTTGGCTTAGTTTGTGGTGGTAAGGGGTAGTTGGGGGTGATTTATGGTAGCCGAAGTAATTTGGGTGATTTTGGCATAGTTTGCTATGGTTTGTATCATTTTTTGTAATTTTAAAGTGAGTGGGCTTAGTTTGGGGCGGTAAGGGGTAGTTGGGGGTGATTTATAATAGCCGAAGTAATTTGGGTGAGTTTGGCATAGTTTGCTATGGTTTGTGGCATTTTTTGTAATTTTAAAGTGATTGGGCTTAGTTTGGGGTGGTAAGGGGTAGTTGGGGGTGATTTAGGATAGCCGAAGTAATTTGGGTGAGTTTGGCATAGTTTGCTATGATTTGTAGCATTTTTTGTAATTTTAAAGTGATTGGGCTTAGTTTGTGGTGGTAAGGGGTAGTTGGGGGTGATTTATGGTAGCCGTAGTAATTTGGGTGATTTTGGCATAGTTTGCTATGGTTTGTATCATTTTTTGTAATTTTAAAGTGAGTGGGCTTAGTTTGGGGCGGTAAGGGGTAGTTGGGGGTGATTTATAATAGCCGAAGTAATTTGGGTGAGTTTGGCATAGTTTGCTATGGTTTGTGGCATTTTTTGTAATTTTAAAGTGATTGGGCTTAGTTTGAGGTGGTAAGGGGTAGTTGGGGGTGATTTATGATAGCCGAAGTAATTTGGGTGAGTTTGGCATAGTTTGCTATGGTTTGTAGCATTTTTTGTAATTTTTAAGTGATTTGGTTTAGTTTGGGGTGGTAAGGGGTAGTTGGGGGTTGATTTATGGTAACCGAAGTAATTTGGTTGAGTTTGGCATAGTTTAGTATGATTTGTAACATTTTTTGTAATTTTAAAGTGATTGCGCTTAGTTTGGGGTGGTAAGGGGTAGTTGGGGGTGATTTATGGTAGCCGAAGTAATTTGGGTGAGTTTGGCATAGTTTGCTATGGTTTGTGGCATTTTTTGTAATTTTAAAGTGATTGGGCTTAGTTTGGGGTGGTAAGGGGTAGT
Source organism: Eledona agricola (assembly GCA_964023215.1). Lineage (NCBI taxonomy): Eukaryota > Metazoa > Arthropoda > Insecta > Coleoptera > Tenebrionidae > Eledona > Eledona agricola. Next base: position 17,873,657 of record OZ026856.1, on the reverse strand, counting down.
TGGGGGTGATTTATGATAGCCGAAGTAATTTGGGTGAGTTTGGCATAGTTTTGCTATTGTTTGTAGCATTTTTTCTAATTTTAAAGTGATTGGGCTTAGTTTGGGGCGGTAAGGGGTAGTTGGGGGTGAATTTTGGTAGCCGAAATAATGTGTGTGAGTGTGAGAATAGTCTGCTATGGTTTGTGTCATTTTGTTTTATTTTAAAGTGATTGGAGTTACTTGGGGTTGCTAAGGGGTGGTAAGGGATGATTTAAGATAACGGATCTAATTTGTCAGTTTGGCGTAGTTCGGGAATTTTTTGGGGTTGATTTGGTAAAGTTTGTAATGGTAAGAGATATTTGAGGATTTTTAATGTAGGCGGATTAAATTTGGAGTGGTTTGGTAATTTTTAAATGAGTCACGGATCGGGGACATTATAATTGAAATCAAAATTATAATTGAAATATCTGCGCCTCGCTAGGTACGGCAAAAGTATGATCAGGAACGCAGAAAGTGAAAGTGCTTTTAATGTAAACCGGTCGCCCGACGTCGAAGTTGTTTTGGCTAGACACGTGCTTCTAAAAAAAACCCGGTCTCCGCGAGCCGATCATTTTTTGCTTATTTTAACCGGTTTTTATTCGGTTTTTATTTAAATACAAAGGAACCGGACCGAATTTTGCAAAATCTCCTTATTAGCGTTCATTCTCGGCCCTTGATAGACCCGTGTCTAAAATTTCAAGTCTCCAGCCCTCCCGGTTTGGGCTGTAGGTTGTCGGTGAATCAGTGCATGTGTAGATGTGTAGATGTGTAGATGTGTAGATGTGTAGATGAGTGTGTCAGTGAGGACACTTCGCTTTATATATATAGATTTTTATTTTTCAATTTTGTTAATTGGAACATTTTTGCCAATGTTTGTGAATAGTTTTAAACAGAGTATTATCTTTCGTTTTGTTTCGTTAATATTTTGCAAATGTTTTTGTATTCTTTTAACCAGAGTATGTGTTTCATCCTATACCCGATTTCCCGCGATCTTTACCATCCTCAGTCCCCATCCCCTAGATGGTGCACAGACTTTAAGTCACGCCTGCGCTTTCACCACCACCCTTGAAAGAGAGAATGTAGGGGATGAAGAAAACCGAAGCTCGTGGCCTCGGCCATTTTGCCCTTCGCCATCGCCCGACCTACAACTTGGTCGTCGAAATCGCTTGATTGTTGGGTTTTGAGCGTTGTCCTCTTTGCCGTTGCCGTTCTTGCATATTTCGTTGTTCATCACCGAACAAAAGAACGCAACGCACACCGTGGCGATTAACAAAGGGTAAGTGCACCACCAATTCCTTGTTTCGTAACACATTTGTACTACTCGTAGCATTCCGCCCACGTGTCCTGCGAGGAGCGGTTTACATCACCTTTATAATATATAATTGTACATATTGTATATAATCGACCATCAATAAAGCGTTGTTAAAATCTCTATTTTTGTTAATTTACTAGCGGCGAGGTTACACTCCGCCATCTTCTGAAATTGTGCACGCCACAGTATGTATTATCTTTTGTTTTGTTTCCTTACTTTTATGTTCCTTCACATTTTTAAATAAATTTGAAATAACATTATTTAAAACAAAGTTCTTTTAGAGTCTAATCCCATCTAGATCTTATTTTACACAATCTGCCGTGCATAATAATTAATATTAATTATTTCATGAACAGTCACCTTTTAAATCGCGGCAGATTGTGTACAGGTACCTGAAGCATAATATGCCGAGGCAGGAGCGGCATTTCACGAAAAGACTAGGGAGATTGTGTAAAATAAAGAATTTACATAATATGCCGGCAGTTCATGTATTGTCTAGACTTTTCATGACGTCTTTCACTAAGAGACTACGACATATAAAATATAAATAATCAGTAGTTCTTCGTTGTCGTAGTCGCTCTAGAAGAACACCTCGAAACGGAACCCAAACATCGTAAAAATAAAACTTATAAACTATGAATAATTTCAATTTATGAAACGTAAGACCAGGAATTTATTAGTTTGTTAAATTGATGCGTAGTTACCACCGGGGTTATAGCAGCTCACAGAAATGTATTATTCTTATTCTAGGTGAGAGATAGGTGAAATCTTGGCAGCTATAGATAAACTATAAAAGTGCGAAATTCCATAAAATATTGTAACAATTATTTCTCCTAGGACTTCATCGGTGATCGCTAAAAACGATTCAATTTGCAAATTAAGCTAAGCTAATCCGCTATCGCAATAGCGCGTTAAAATCACTGCTATTAAAAAATAGCAACCGTGAAATAGCAGACGCTTGATTGAAAAATAGCGGTTTAAGGCGAAAGGTAGCGGTCAAGTGTGCAAGAGAGATAGATACATCGAAAAATACATAGCTAATTTTGAAGAAACTATAAAGAACAATTATTGTTTTGAAACTAATAATTGTTTAGAATAGCAATAGAATTTGCGCTACGGTTTGATTTTTTTATTTTAATGTTTATTTAGAAAAATAGAAAAAATAAATCACAAAATAAACAATTAAATAAAAAACTGGCAGCCAGCGCATCTAGATATCAAGCTAGTAATTATGTTTCTCCAAAAAAAATTAAAAAATTGTGGTAAACAACGGCAGAAACAGAAAAATTCATTTTTAGGTAATTGATAGCGTAGCGGCGCGGATACTCATATCAGCGCTGACTCATACCATTGGAACCAAAACATTGCTTTAGTAATCCGTGGTTTAGTTCACCGTTTCCAAGTGTAAGATGTGTTCCTTTGTTCCAGTGACACAATAATATTGTTGAATAAAATTTCTCCTAGGTCTAAAAATTCTGAATCTCTAATCTCATTTAGAAAATGTTGACCATTATTACGTATACGTAAGTATGTTCGATCGCGAAGATACTTTCTCACAACACAATGATAATGGGAATAACGCGCACTTGCTATTTACACGTTATATATTTTTTATTTGTTTAGATTTCCTAGTCTTTCCAAAATTTGTTGAAAAAAATAATATAAGACTCAATTTTAATTGTGTAATATAACTAACTATTATACATATAAATATGTATAACAGTAGAAAAAAACAACCATGTTGGATAAAAATTATGAATATGATTTACAGCCAAAACGTTTTATTTCAAAAAACGTATTTTATAATAATAATATTAAAAAAAGGGATGGATGCTATTTTATAAAACCACGGTGCAAGTGAATCTTTATTGCCACAACTAAACTAAATGCTTAGGCCTAAATCGCCGAAAGTATATAATTTTGTTTACGTTGGTTTTGATTTATACGTTTGATTTTAATAATAGATAGGAAAGGAGGTAAATGTAGGTATAAATGCTTTTTCACATTAAGGAATAGGTTTTTAGAATAGATTTTTAACTAAACTAATTAGAGATTAAACGACTTACCTGTAAGGAAGTTCAAATCTCAATTATACGAAATCACATTTCGATATATTTCACATAATTGTAGAACACCACTTGTGGGGTTTCGCGCCACTTTTTAAAGATTTCGGTCCTTCCTGTAGTAGCCAAGCTCTCTGGTTGCCATGGTCACAATGCTATTTGATGGAAGGTAAGTATTATATCTGGGGGAATAGGTTGTGGGTATGGGTTGTGAAATATATCGAAATGTGATTTCGTATAATTGAGATTTGAACTTCCTTACAGGTAAGTCGTTTAATCTCTAATTATACTTCAATCACATTTCTCATATTTCACATAATTGTAGATGTTCAAAGACCAATAGATATAATACGTGTTGTAATTTATATATGAATGCGTATATAAATGTATTGAATAGAGTGACAAAAGAAACGAGATTTAACGAAAGTTATCATGTAACAAATGTAAATGTAGTTGTTGCGACCGATGGCAACTGAATTCGCTCGTTGAAATGTCGATCGTTTGTGGTCGAATAAATGGATCGCTGGTTGTTTTAAAACTTTTAATACTAAAGTTAAGAACTAAAACATAAAATTCTTGTAACGACTAACATGCACGTGTGTATATCAACAACAACAACAACGAATGAATGTCGGTAATGGCGCTCTCTACATGAGGCGTTATCGGCAGCACAGTCCCGTTCATCAGGCAACCAGACACACACACTCGTCTAACTCAACATAGCGCCCAACGTTGAAACGCTTGCCTTGAGTTTCAAGAACCCGTGAATGGCACAAATGTCATAGCAATAGCACATTTATTGAGTCGATTTCTCCTCGATTGGCAGCACACAAAGCCTCTGGACAGCTCGCTTTACTTCTCCACCGGCTGTTTTGACGGTAGCGACCCTGATGATTCCATCGTCTCCGGGGTGTAGTTCTCGGATCCGTCCCAACTTCCACGATGTGGGTGGAGTGTTGTCGTCCGCCAAGATCACCAACGTTCCAACCTTCAGTACTTGGTCGTCTGACTCGCTCCACTTGGCTCGCCGTTGCAGAGTCAGCAAGTAGTCCCTTTTCCATCTTTGCCAGAATAGTTGCACCTTCTGTTGTATTAATGCATAACGATCTAGTCGATTGAGGGCAATGTCCGTCAAGTCTGTTTGGGGGAAGGAGGTAAGGGCGTTTCCAATGAGAAAATGGCCGGGAGTGAGTGCTTCTAGATCAAACGGATCTTGGGTGAGAGGTATTAGGGGTCGTGAATTCATAATCGCCTCCACTTGTGCAAAAAGAGTGGAAAGCTCCTCGAATGTGATATTAGTATTAGTCGATGTTATGATTCGTGTTAAGTGATATTTTGCTCGCTTCACCGCCGCTTCCCACAAGCCCCCGTGATGCGGTGAACGTGGTGGTATAAATTTCCAATCAATGTGATTTTGCAAGAAAAATTCTGCGAACTCACCCTTGTCGACCAATACATCAAACGACCGATATGCACGCTTTAATTCGTTGCTCGCACCGGTAAAGTTCGTGCCATTATCGGAATACATGCATTTTGGAAGGCCACGTCGCGAGACAAATCGTTTGAAGGCGCTTATGAAAGAAGCAGTACTTAAATCGCTGGCTACCTCTAGGTGCACAGCCTTTGTTGTGAAGCATATGAATATGCACAAGTATGATTTTATAATAGCTCTGTTACGCAGCTTTCCGTCCTTGACTAAATATGGACCGGCAAGATCTACCCCTGATATATAAAAGGGACGATTTTGAGTTACTCGATTGGATGGAAGGGCTCCCATCTTACGTATAATTTTTGTTGGATTAACCTTGAAACACGTTACACATCGTCTCAGTACGCCGCGAATAGAGGATCGCGATCTTAAAATCCAGTAACGTTCGCGGATTGACGTTAAAAGGGTTTGAAAGCCCGCATGCAAATGTCGATGATGTTCGTGTTTAATTATTAGCGTGGTCAAAACATGGTTCGGATCTAAAATAATTTGATGTTTCATCTCGTATGGTAAATCGCTTTTGGTCAGTCTACCTCCGACTCTGATCAAGCCATTCGCATCGATGAAGGGATCTAGCGAGCTCAATCTTGACTTGCGAAACGACTTAATGTCTTGAGCGAATGATTGCGATTGGGAAAGTTTTAATAGCCGTGTTGCGGCATCTTCAATTTCCGCTGTAGTGATAGGTCCGTTGGCATGTTTAGTTCGCTTTGAAACCTTGAAGACAAATCTGAGACAAAGAACCGTGACTCTTAATAAGCGATACAAATTCGAATACCTTTTAAAAATGTCAAAATCTTCCGTGACACTTGTCATGGCTACTTGAACGTTGCGTTTTTCTGGCGTCTCGTTATCGATACACATTGAGACGAATTTATTCGGATAGTTACTTGATTCTAGCCGTAGCCAGTCTGGGCCCTGCCACCAGAGATCGCAACTTGCTAATTGGCTTGGCAGTATACCGCGAGATGCAATGTCAGCAGGGTTTTGTTTAGTCGGAACGTGCCCCCAAAAACTTGTTTCGGTGTTACCTTGGATTTCAGACACGCGGTTTGCTACAAAAACCTTCCAAGTGGTTGGAGGAGCGGCAATCCATGATATGACTATTTGGCTGTCCGTCCATAAATAAACCTTATCACAAATTATGCTTAACGATTCCTTGACCTTAGTGTACAATTGAGAGAGCAGCACCGCTCCACAAAGTTCTAACCTTGGTAAGGTTATAAGTTTGATAGGTGCTACTCGTGTTTTTGAACATAAGAGTCCAATTTTTACTTCACCGTTGAGAGCGATAGACTTTACGTATATGCAGGCTCCATAAGCCGCTTGTGAAGCGTCACAGAATCCATGGAGCTCAATATCGGACCAGTAGCGTGTTAAAACATGTCGCGGAATCCGAATGTTATTAATACAGTTTAATTCATTCACAAGTTGACTCCAAGATCGCATAATGTGTGCAGGTAGCGCGTCGTCCCAGCCTATGCGACATTGCCACAATTGCTGAAGAATGATTTTGGCTCGAATTATGATTGGTGACAATAGTCCCAATGGATCAAATATTTTCGAAATTTCTGATAAAATCGTTCGTTTCGTAATTTTTCGGAAATCATAGTTAGTTGAGCATTGATATTTTAGGGTGTCCGAACTCGCTATCCATTGTAGCCCCAGTGTATTAACCGTATCGCCTTCGGTAATGTTGTAACCTTCGTTTAACTCAAACTCGTCTTGTCCAACAATTTCTGCACAATTGGACGCCCACTTTCTCAGATTAAAACCGTACTGCCTTAACACATTTACCACATTATTTTTTAATTTAATTGTTTCCTCGATCGTTTGAGCACCACTAATCAAGTCATCCACGTAAAAATCCTTTATAATAGTTTCGCAAGCTTCAGGGAATGAATCACGCTGTTCCAAGGCTGCCTGATGCAGGCTTCGTATGGCTAAGTAGGATGCCGGAGCAGTGCCATACGTGAGTGTATTAAGGCGGTAATGTCCGATAGGTTTGTTTGGATCGGATCGCCAAACTATACGTTGGAGATCGCGCTGAGATTCGGTTACATATATTTGACGATACATTTTTTCCGCGTCACCCGTGATGACGTAGTTGTGGGTTCTAAAGCGTATAATAATAGACAATAGATCGTCTTGAATCGTCGGCCCTACTTTCAGGATATCGTTAAGAGCTACGCCACTGGACGATTTACACGACGCATCGAAAACGACGCGCAGCTTAGTCGTAGAGCTGGTTTCCTTTATTACTCCATGATGAGGTATGTAATATGTGGGCCTGATTGTACTGAATATTTCGTCATCGTTTAATTTCGTCATGTGTTTCAAAGATTCGTATTCCGTCATGAAGTCGATATATCTTTCCTTGAATTTAGGATTTCTTCTAAATTTTTGCTCGATCGACTGAAGCCGCTGTTCGGCGTGGTGTAACGATTCACCTAAAGGAGGTGCATCCATGTGCATCGGTAAATTGACACTGAATCGTCCGTCATGACATCGTTTGGTGGTGTTTTTAAACAATCGCTCACATTCTTGTTCTTCTATTGTGTGGTTGCGGCGTGCGCACTCTTCAATTTTCCAAAACCGCTCTATTTTGTCATTAAGTTCGCTCATGGAACTGATATTTAAATTACACACCGCTGAACTAAAAATACTTGAATAGGAGTTCGTGATCGGACCGGAAACTAACCATCCTAAGCAAGTAGACTGCAATGTCGGAAGTTGGTCACCTAACTTAACCTTGCCTGAACCCAGGATGTCTGCAAAAATGGAAGCTCCTAGTAGGAGATCGATCTCCTTTGATTTATAAAACTCCGGATCGGCAAGCACGATGTTGTCAGGTATTTTTAATTTATCGACGTTTACTGGTACCAGAGGTAAATGTTCCGTGATTTTATCTAACACATAAAAAGTTAGTTCGCTCCTAAAATCATTATTTCGTGACTTGATCGTAGTACGCGTGCTACCATGGAGCGTAACAGAGGTGGCACCTACACCTACTACTGGTACTCGCGTTTGCTTAGCTAGTAGCCCGAGTTTGTCGGCCAACCTTCGGGTGATAAAGTTTGGCATTGAACCGCTATCGAGGAGGGCGGTACAACGAATCCACTCCCCAGTATTCGATAACGCCAATAGGGATGCGGTTGATAATAAAATTTGCGGGGTCAGATCAGTACAGTGATTTGACACCACGGATGGATTTTGATTTAACTCGTCCTGACTAGGCCCTGGAATGGCCTCTTCATGCAGTAATGTATTATGTTTGCCACCGCAGCGCTTGCAACCTTGCGACGTGCAATTGTTCGTCAAATGATTACTGCGCAAACAGTTCATACAGAGTCTCAATTGCTTAACTTCTCTTACACGAGTCGCCGCTGGCAACGTTTTTAACTTCTCACACGCGTATATGGGGTGATCACCTTTACAAAAATAACATGAAACGTGTCCCCTTTGTGTCGCTAAATTCGAAACGAATCGTTCTTTATAATGTTTTTTGTTTGCGGACCCCCTCGACTCGTTGGCCGAATGCTTGCTTATTGATGCGGAATTTCGATGCTCAACGCTTTCTAATAATTTACACCGAGTATCCAGAAAATGTATTAATTGAATGTACGTAGGTTCGGTTACTTTCTCAGCTAGCATAAACTCTTCCCATTCGCGTTCCCGATAAAAGTCAAGCTTCCGAGTTATTAGAAATATCAACAAAGTATTCCAACCGTCTACCTTTTCGCCTAGAGCTCGCAGGGCTCGTTCATGTTTTTGTACATCGTCAGTTAGTTGCCGTAACGAATAATCCTTGGAAACATGTGGTAAATCGACGATACCCTTGATATGATTTTTGATAATTATATGATTGTTTTCATACCGCCTTTTTAAAAGATCCCACGCGCTTTCGTAGTTTTCGTTCGTAACTTCGATCGAGTCTAGGACCTTTGCTGCTTCGCCCTTAAGGCAACTTAAAAGATAATAGAACTTTTTTATGTTGTCCAAATGTGTATCGTTATGAACGAGAGATGAGAACATGTCTCTGAATTGCCCGAATTTTTCATATTCGCCAAAGAATTTCGGTAATTCGAGTGTTGGAAATCGTACGTTTTGATTTGCGTTATTCGGTGGAGTTGCGGATGCTGATATCGTTTGCGGTTGTACTGAGCCGTGTGCTTGTATGAAACGTTTCGCCCGTTCAATTTGACCAAAATAATCGTCTTCAAACGATTCGTCGGTGTCCGATTCGTCTACATAGCTTCCGATGATTCTTTGCACGTGCTGAAATTTGTCGAGCAATGGCTCCGTTCTTTCCAGGCGAGACTGCAATTGTAAAACCTGTTCGTCATTGTATTTGTCGAGAAAGGTGGAAAACTTCGTCAATGATGTTTTTATTTGTTTGCGTTCGAGCTTTGCCAGCTTCACAATGTTGTCTACTTCCATAGCGGTGGCCATTGTACCCGTGAGGCCGCGATAAACCGAACAAGAGAACTTACTCAAAATGGCGCAAAATGGCGATTAATTTGCACGCAGAAGTTGAGGACGAATTACGATTCTAGGAGTGATGGAATGGAAAGGAACAGACTTACTTTCGTTGATTAAGATTGCCCTTTGATGATTGTTGATGTACCACACTGGATTCACGATGTCGAACCAATGCTGTTGTGTTGATAACCGTGTTCATGAACGCATCCGGCTCGAAGGACCAAATGTTGCGACCGATGGCAACTGAATTCGCTCGTTGAAATGTCGATCGTTTGTGGTCGAATAAATGGATCGCTGGTTGTTTTAAAACTTTTAATACTAAAGTTAAGAACTAAAACATAAAATTCTTGTAACGACTAACATGCACGTGTGTATATCAACAACAACAACAACGAATGAATGTCGGTAATGGCGCTCTCTACATGAGGCGTTATCGGCAGCACAGTCCCGTTCATCAGGCAACCAGACACACACACTCGTCTAACTCAACAGTAGTTGATTAATTGTTGTTGAGGTTAATTATATATTGAATGAATGATTGAATTGAATCTGCTGATGGATTGCGCTAATGTCTTGTTGTGCGGTTTTTTTCTTTTTTTTTTTTTTTTTTTTTTACCTGAAGCAGAGGTACTTTTTGTTTTATTATATTGAATCAAGTGTTCTTGTCTTAAATAAGGATTGTAGGATTTTGTGAATGCATTATCATTATTTTATGAATGATTTATCAGACCACCCCGCAACTTTACGCATGATTTTGATGTTAATCCCTTTCCGAAGGGATCTGCTGATGGATTGCGCTGATACCTTCTTGTGCGGTTTTTTTTTTTTTTTTTTTTTTTAACCTGAAGCAGAAGTACTCTTTGTTGTTGCCCCGCAGGTTTTCCGTCTTCTTGGTGTAAATTAGTATTAATGAAGCGATACATAATCCCAGTCTGGTTATGGTTGCTTGGTTGCGAGGTTTTTATACTTTCTGTTATGAGTATGTTCATGCTGTCTTGGTGAGTCTTTAGGTCTTGGATTTTATTTTGATAACTTCTGGACTCTTTAGGCAGTTATGAGGGCAAGAAGGAGAACAAACTTGATCGTTATTTTGGTAAGATGAGTGACTTTAATGAATGGTACGCTTCCTAAAGGTCTAATGTTGGTTGGAGTCCCAAAATTAGTCGCATCTTGGAAAAATTGGTCTGTTTTTGCAGACCTCTTTCAGAACCCTGCTTACTGTCTCGTCATGTTATATTGTGGAGAACATCATGCCCAGTGTTGCTCTATGTGTGTTGACAGTTGCATATTTTCTTCCGCTTGTATGCTCTTGCATAAGGAACATGTCTTGTTTAAGAAAGAATGTCTTCTAGTTTTGGATCGTATAGATTTCCATCGACTCTCCGGCAGAAGTTTCACCATTTGGCAATTTTTGTTTTATATTGTTTGATTGTTCTTCGCTCAGAAATTATATAAAGTATACGAATACTGTTCATTCTGCCCTGTCCGCAATGATTCTGCTAAGTGTTCTTGGCATTAATGAAGAAAGGGGAAAAGTCGTAAACATATGTCTCGTTCAACTCAGGGTGAATGCGTCTATCTTAATAGAGTTCTCAGGAAACATATCTATCCCTTCTGCCCTTGTTATTATAATAGAATTCAAAAGGTCTATGTCTTGGATTCTCTGTCTGCCATAACTTTTCTTTAGATTTGATGCAGGATGCAAATATAATTATTTCTCTAGACTCACACCACTGCAATATTTCCCGGGATAAAGTGTTGAGTTTAAGGTATTTGGTACCGCCCATGTGATTTATATAAGCTATGGGAGTGGTGTTACCTATGAACAGGGGGATGTGACACTTTGTTTTGTTTTTTGCGTAATATTTTAGTCGGTAAAAAGCCGCTAAGACTTCGAGAGAGTTAATGTGCAATTTGCATTAACCTCATTCCAATATCCTCGTGCTTGTTATTCGCCGCACACACAACCCGTTTTTGAGAAAATTTTCATTTTGTAATTGACAGGTTTAAGGTAGTAGTAATTGTTGTTTTTTTTTTTTTTTTTTTAATAATTTAGCTACCATTCAAAATCGTCTAAGCATTTTTCCCGTTCTAAAAATTTGATATGCATCCAACCAAAGGTGTGTAAGGAATAAGGGCTCCACCTACGCGTTTCTAATTGAGCCGCTAAGACAGCTGTGTGTCGCAAATCAGACAGCCACTAATTTGCCGCTCTCAACAGTTCAGCTATAAAATATGTTACAATAGGAGTGAGAGTAAATATGTTTGGTATTCAACGTCGAATAACGAAAAACCACTGACGTGTTCCGTACTAACTTGAGAATTCTGCTCAAACACCACCAAACAAAAGTTTCCTGCAAGAACAATATAAAACTTATGAGGTCATCGTATCATTTTCTACATTGGTTCAGTTTTGTTGTGTATATTTTATAAATCGGCAATTTAAAATTGGTTTATTTATACTCCCTCCCAACAGATCCGGAGTCCCACTCACAGAGAGAGAGTTCTTTCCGTGTTTTCTGTATTTAAACAAACACAAACATCCATGATCGGACCGGGATACGAACCCAGGACCTGACCTTGCCAGCGTAAGTCGGTTAACTATGCCGCTGCGCTGACCGGTCGTCAATTAATTGAATTGAATTCCAACCACAGAAACAACGCTACTCACAATTGACAATATGTACGTTTAGGTTAATTGTCACATTTGACACAACTTGATAGAAGTTTAAGAGTCCCGCCAATTTTAGCCGAAAAGACATCTACCAATGTCGAACTACAACAGGTGAACACTGGAAAGGTCCACCGAGTCAGCTCAGCTCCCTGATCTCTGCTGCTTTTTTATTTATTCTGGTCAAAACCCTCTCCAATAAAGAGAAAATTTTGCTATCCGTTAGTGTCATTGTCATCCCTAAGCTATTGTATTGAACAACCAAAAAACTCTGAGTTCCTGGAGCTAACTCCCTCAAAACTAACCATGAACCCCAAATTGGTCAGAGACTCCAAAGTGACTCCCACGCCTCGTGTGTACTCCTCCTCCGCTTTGTCCAAAAACTAATATATCATCTAAATAAGCATCTAACCTGGTGCTAGATTTCTTATATGCTGCAAAGATTTTGCAAACACGTAGGAGACGCTTGACGTAAATTGAAAAATCTGTCCCCCAAACCTAAGTCTGAGGCACCACCCGTGCTCTGGATGCACTGGTATCGTGAAACAACGCGTTCTAGAAGTCAACACCTGCCATGAAACAACCATGTGATACTAGTCTTTTGACTGATCGGCTGTCTTCCATTTTGAAATGGGGGGTTGCAAAAATTTATTTAATTTTTGGAGATTTAGTATGCACCTGCAGGTTCCGTTTGACTTCTCAGAAAATATGTTGAGATAAATACACCTCCGGCAAGCCTGAAAGATTCTATGGCTCCCGACTGTTGCAATTTCTTGACACTTTCTACATAAGTGATAATTTTTTTTTTAAGCCTCCCTGTTTCTGTTGTTTCCTTGGTGATCGCTGATGATTCCTCGGAGGACTGTGTGTAAGAGCAGGTGCGTTTGATTTCAGTTGATGATGTAGCCATTAATGGGACAGGACACAAGGTGTCGCTGTATAGGGTACTCGTCACAAGTCAAGGACCCCCCCCCTCTGTCCTTTCCGCCCTTTGGGAACCACCGCTAGTATTCCAGATAGCGTGTTTTTTGTAGAAGTCTGGACGACGCTGAAGCTCTGAATGATTTGGCAGAGTCTTCCAGATTCTTGGTCATTCTGCATCTCTCGCTTAGGTTGTCCCCAAATAGGAACTCTCCGATTAGTGTGGTTGCTGCCACCTTTAGGACTGACGTGCTTAGTGTCGGGTTGATTATGAGTCGCCTATAATTTGATTGTATGGTATAATGTACGTCTCACATAATTTTTTCCTGCGTCCACCAGGGGTCTGCTTGCAGCGTCAGTGAAATAGGCTTGGACTTGCCGACTGCTGGACAATTCGCCGAGACGGGGTTTCAGTTGAGATGCAGTCGTGGCTGGGACAGGACACAAGGTGTCGCTGTATAGGGTACTCGTCACAAGCCAAGGACTGTGCGGACCCCCCCTTTTTTATCCATTGATGATGCAGTCCTCTACTGATGATGCAGTCCTGGATGGGACAGGGCACAAGGTGCCGCTGTATAGGGTACTCGTCACAAGTCAAGGACTGTGCGGACCCCCCCCTTTTCATCTATGGGCTGTGTAAGTCAGAAACTACACAGGGTCAAACAATTGATTTGTTTAAATATCTACAGAGTAGATATGACCCAACGGTTTTCGTTGCCCGTGTTACCCGTCTCAGTTTTCGATTCTTCAGAGTTTGATCTAAAATTAGAGGTTATGTTTTTGTTGCTTACTTGAAGATGGAATTTCTGCTAGCATCTTTTCTAGTTTGCGCACTTTGTCTTTAATCTTGTTCAGATCTGCTATTTTCTGTTTTATTTTGGGTAATCTCGTTAATTTTTCTTCTTTCTTTTGAAAATTGTCGGTCGCGAAATGCCACAAATAGTATTGTGACCATGGCAACCAGAGAGCTTGGCTACTACAGGAAGGACCGAAATCTTTAAAAAGTGGCGCGAAACCCCACAAGTGGTGTTCTACAATTATGTGAAATATGAGAAATGTGATTGAAGTATAATTAAAATCAAAAGTACAAACTATCAAATGTCAAATTGTATACTATAAAGAAATTTAAAAGACCGAAGTTGGCGTTCGATGCAGTATCAACATAATAATTCAAATTCCATTGTAAAACCGACAACAGGCGCTATGATTTTAATTGGGGGACGCACCACGAGAAAACGAGGCTAACAAAGTTTTACTTAAAATACAAACAAAGCTTGCAACATAGAACTTTAATTAAGGAAACCAATAAAAATAAAAATAAGAATGACATTTTACATATATACAGGCTGACCCAGAGCTCCGTAAACGCTCCATAACTTTTTTGCTATTTGAGATATTGACTTGATATTATTGTTGGATGATAGGTGCGCTTCTGTTGCACATTTTAAAAATAGTTTCGTTTGTATACAGGTTGTCCAAATATTATTAAAAGACCAAAGTTATGTTTTTTTTTTAACGGAACCACCCCATTTTAATTTGTTTTTTGATTTCTACACTAAATTCTGCGTTAAATTTACTGGAGTCATTTTCACCTATCTGTCATATTTTTTGATGTACTTCACTTTATTTTCCAAAATTTCTTTATGTAAGGTTCCGTTCAAAAATTCATAACTTCTAAACTGTTAAAGAAAACATACCCATTTTTTTCTGTGAAGTCCCTAGGCTTCGGTCAATCTTTGAGCTATTGCCGGAGTGGAGATATTTCAACGCTTGCTACGATTTTTTGAAAATTATGAACAACAAATGGGGAAAACTCGATTTTTTCAAATGGAACCCTCTGTATATTTTTACACCATTCTTTAGCAATTCATTTTTATTTATATAGATATAAAATAGAAATAAAAATACGAAAAATAAAATACTGAACACTATAATAGCAGGCAAGCCAACGTTTAGGCAGGACAACGTCTGTCGGGTCCGCTAGTGGTTTATAAAAATGATGTCGAAGGTTCGCGAATTTCCATACTCCGGCATTTTCTTGGATCAATAATTTCTGGTAATAACGCTTATTCATAAAAGAATATCAACTTGGTTAACATTTTTTGTTGCCATCTGGAAAAATTCTTTCTATATGTAAAGCCTTTGGGGTCCAAACTACAAAACCACAAAAAAGTTTTTTACTTATGTTTAACTGTCCCTGAACTTAAAAAAAGTAGTCGTGGTTTCGTTTTAATTTTTTTTCTTTGGTAAGGCAAACATTTTTTAGTTTTATTACTGCTTTTTCGATAGTCAAAAGCTCTGCAGATTTTGGGCATTTTACTTCAACAATGCCACCACTTTTTGTGACACCGTCAGGAGAACCACCTAGATATCCGCAGGATATATTCACAAATAGGCCACATGAATCTATCTTTTCACTTGCAACAGCCAAACCTATATCTCTCCAGCGCATTTTTCATTTACTTTTCCATAATCAATTGCAGGTGTTGTTAGTGTTTTTCCATATAACAATGTCTCTACCAGTTTTGACCATTTTGTATGTTTCCTTCTTTTAATTACTTTCCCAAATATTGATGCTGTAAGACGATTCTTTCGCTCATTAAACCAAACATCATTGTCGATCATGAATGGTTAACAATTTGAACATTTGCTGTTCTAATTTTATTAAATTATTTTTACTTGTACATATATAAATAATGTGCCTTGATTTGTTCCATGGCTATCTCTTCTTCTTTTCTATTGTCACGGGATATTTAAATAAAAATTTCTAGGAATATTATATTGACAAAATAAAAATTGGCTACTGACATGAGGGTATTCTTTACCGAGTGAACGTTCTAGTACTTGTATATTTACCAATATATCATTTAAAAAATTTGTAATTTTGCAGAAAAAACATTTCGTCCAGATCGACAAGATCGTAGAGAGAAAACCTAATGAGTTTTTCAATGAATTGTGTGTAAGGTTGCTGGTATTGATTAGAAGAATTTGATGGGGATAACAGCTCTCTAGATCGCAAATACAAATATAAAAATTTAATTAAATATTTCAAATATTACTTATGGGGTGTCGTCCGATTCAGAAAATCATTTAGAATCCAAATATGTAATAATATACAAGGTGTTATATTTAAAAAACAGTAAACCGGAAGTGAAAAAAAATTGCTTTTTATGCCAAAAGTGACAAGTATTGGAAATATTTAGAAGCAGGAAAGTATTAAAATAATGGAAAATACTGCAATGTACTTTTGTGATTCAAAAATACAACTAAATGCCTGCCTTTCTCCAGCAGATGATTTACATCAGCCGGCCTCAGCAAAAACGGTTGCTAATTGCGATATGTACCAGCATGGCGCACGGCGCCAATTTTATTTTTCTGTTTCCGACCGTTTCCTATGTCCGATAATAAAAATTTAAATACTATTGTGATCGTAAACAAAGCCTTCACTTGCGCTGGCTGGCAGATTTTCATAAAGTACCTTTTTAAAAAAAATAAAAAAATAACTTCTAAGTAATTTTGAAAATACCGAATACAAAATCGTAGCGCAAATTATAATACAGTTTTTAATCAAACTAAACAATAATAATTCAAAAATTGTTTATAATTAAGCCAAAAATAGCTAAATAAATTCCGCGCCATCTATTGATCCAGAAACATACTAAACCGTCACTACCTTTCGCCTTAAGGGTCGAACACGACAAACAAAAATTTTTCTTGGCCGATAGAGGTCGGTACTAGTTCAATGCCAGTTAATTTAGCTCAGTTTCACACTTGTAAGCCAATTCAAAATAATCATAGATGGTGCGTGGTAAAAATAATCTAAAATGTAGCTTTTACACATTTGCGCTCGTGGTTCGCCTCGTCACTCGCTGACATTCGCGACTGCATTCGGCGGCGTTCGTTCTCAAAACCCGTTTACACACTTGCCGTTTCTTCGTTTTATCAAGCCGAGGAGAATGGGCGATGTGTAAGTTTTGGCGGCAGCCGCTCTAAACTTTTAGTTATTTATTTAATTTATTAAATTAAAAATTTTTTTTCAAAGAGGAATTAATTTTTTTAACTTCTAAAATTTGAAGGCAACACCGAAGGAAACGAATTAGTAAAACCTTCATTATGCAGAGCTTACGAATTTCATGATTTTATGAAAAGTACTTATGTAATTTTTCGTATATGTTGCATACATGTTTTTCTAGAGTAGTATGATTCGTGTTTGTTTATGTAAAAAATATCAAAATTGAATGTAAAATAACTTCATTATCTCCGAAACTAAGTAGTAAATAAAAACACAGCGCCAATAAATAATCATATTCTTTATTTTTCACTTACTTATTATTTGTTGTGTATTTATAATTATTATAATGTGGTTGTTTAGTGCGGGCGATATAATGAGCGTAGGAGTTACAGTAAAAGTCAGCAATTGCGGTTTGTCTTCGTGCCGTGGAAGTTAGTGTCGTGGAGCTGGACTAGAACTGACTGAGGTTTTTCAGTTCAGTTCAGTTTAGTTTTTTGGAGAAAGAAGAATTTGCATGTGAGGACAATTTTCTTTTCCTGCTTGCACAAACGCGAGCTTTCGGCATTGCAACAATACACTTCAGGCAACAACACAAAAAATCTGCAAAGAACAATCTGAAAACAACAATCTGCAAACAATAAACTGCAAACAACAATCTGCAAACAACAATCTGCAAACAATCCGCAAATAACGACTTATACCACTCGCGCCTAGACAGACAGAGTTGCAATTGATCATGACTCATAATTACCTCACTCTTTTCCTGTTTTATTTTTTTTTGTTGGAGTGCAGATCAAGTTTAGAACTGCGAATCAAACACATTCTTGAAATAACGCTTCGCAAAATAGAAAACGTCAAACGTCTGACCAAAAGACAAAAATAAAACTTGAAAAAATATTACACGAGAGTCCGGCATATACATCTTAGTTATTATTTTACTTTGTTAAAAAACGCAGTATAATTATGTTAATTTTTAAAATCGGAAATGTCTGGCTGGCTCGGGAGAGATGAACAAGGTGTGGAGCAGTCAGTGTGTAATGAGCAGGGAGTCGAAGAGTTATTGTTAGCGAGTTATCCAATTTATAATAGACTTGATATTATTCGTATATATTCGTACAGAATCCATAAAATTGCCACTATAATTTTAGGGATTTATTTATTGATATTTGTTAAAAAAAACAAAAACCATTGGAATCTGGGGTGTAGGTCTGTCTGTCATCATGGTGTGTACCATACGTTAAATTCTTTTTATGTTTTGATTTAAAAGTAATACCATGATCGGCTTACAGGCCCTAATTAAAAATTAAAATTTACGCTAATATAATTTGCGTTACTAGGGGCAACGGCGCAATTTTACATGTAAAGGCGCCTAATGAATTTGTTTCCTTATTTATATGTTGTGCAGTCAGATGTAAGCACTTGGTTCTGCGACTTCGTTACGTACGGATGTATAACTTTAAAAATTATAATTGTTCCCATATAAAGCAGTCTCATTTAAATAAAGACAACATATACATTATTTCTAACAAGAAAGAGACAACGGAGTACATTATTTCCTTTAACTTTCGCTATTATTAAACTAAAAATGCAGCATTTTGATTGGTTAAATTGCAAACATTTCCAGAGAAACCTACTAACTAGAACTAAACCAACGATTGAAAAGCGGCCCTAAACGTGATCGGATGTGACCTCATTAATATTTGTGACGTCACGCAGGCTCTGGTAAACTCACTGACCTGTATATAGAAATGCATGAGCAATCGTGTAAGTGAAAAGTGAGGCAAATTGAATCTGCGTCGGAACCTAATGAGTTTGCGCACTAAAGTTTTACAAAGGCGGTTGCTTAAATTTAACAAGATGGCTGAAGCAGTATGAAACCGTATGGAACTATTAAAAAAAATTAAACCGTTAAAACCGAAGAGAATTGAAAACTGTCCACTTACACCTCGAAAAGGCTCTAATAAAACAGTAAAATCTAAAAATACGCCCAAATACTCAAAACACACGGCGTTCAAAATTATAAATTCCTGTAAAATTCCATCCAACATTACAGATTCCTGAAAAAATACTATAAAAGAGCCATGCGACTGCTGCACACGTAACGGCAAACACCTGCACTACTTCAAAATTGATCAAATGCGCATGTGTATCAGGTTCCGACTCCATTTTGGAGGGCACCGTAATGGTCACAAAAATTTCTGGCGCATCTCAATGTTGTGCTTATCCATATTATATAGAGGTCAGTGGGTAAACTAGACCATAGCAGAATGGCACAATTAATCAGCGCCATCTCTTTTAATGTCATTGAACTCTTGCGGATGAAAATTGACTAGTAATGGTAATAAAAACTGTTACATGAATATTGTTGTTATATACAAATACTTTTCATTTACAATTGCAGATCTGTGATCTATAAAGGTGCCTTAATGTCTCTTGGTAAGCAAATTTCTATTCAAAAATTTTCATTTTTTTGCTTACAGTTTTTGAGTTTATGAAATTGTTTTGCCCCCAATTTGGAAATTTTTTACCAAGAAACACAGATAATTTTTTTATCTACAAATATATGTATGCAACATTTACGATAAATTCCCTAATTCTCGTAAAGTCATGAAATTCGTAAGCATAGCTTTTACTCATTCGTTTCCAACCTTAAGGGGGCGAACGGAACCGATTTAGGCAACCACTTCTACAACAAAATTTTAAGAAACATGTTGATTTTCTTAGTGGAAAACGGCGTTGCCAAGCAAGCAATCAAGTTGAGATTTTTACAAAGCTTAAAAAAAGATCCAAAAAAAGCCTAATTTGCTCGGTTCTTCTAATTGCGGCGCCATTCACAAGAAAAAAAATCACAAACTTCACGGTTTTAGCCGTAATCTCATATACATTTTAACATAGTACCAGCTGATTAATATTGGAAATATTTAGATTTGAGCAGTGAATAATACATTTGTCTTTTAATCCATCTTGTTTTTAGGTATTTGTAATTTCACGTTATTTCAATTTCCACTAAAAATAAAATTTAGGAATGAAGATTGTTTGGTTGTCTACATCGGTCAAAGACCGGGGTTAGTACAGTGGGATCTGCATTTTACAGTTTTCGGAACTTTCGCGTCTTTATCATAGAGGGCACTAAAAAATTAATAAAAATTCTTACTATGTTTATTCATCACACATTTTATATAGGATTGCGCAAAAAATTGGAATCACTTTTATAGCTCAACAACCTTAATTCTGATGTGAACCACATTTGGCACGTGTATAGGGGATCTATAATGTCGACTTGTTGCAATTTTTTTATCGTCGTACAGTCATTTGTTTTCGAAATACAAAATAAACTAAATATTTTTTAAAACAACATGGGTTATTAGTTTAATTAATTTTTTTAAAAGAGCATTTTTTTCTAATTTAACGACATGCTATGTTTACCGAGATATGCAGAGCTGCCAGGAAATTGGTCAGCATTTTTGGAAATGTACACCGATAACAAACTCCACAAATAGAACAAGAGGTTCTAAGTTGAGCTCCAGAAATCCCAATTTTGTAGTTCTTGTAACATATCTTTAATGTCTTTAAGGTTATCTGAGAACAATACTATATCATCCGCAAAACGTAGATTTGTTAGGCTTCGACCATCTATGTTTAGGCCCTTATTTTCCCAATTGAGTTTTTTTTAAAGCATACTCCAAAACTGTGATAAAGAGTTTGGGCGACATCGTGTCTCCCTGTCTTACACCTCTGCCGATTTGAATGCATTTAGTATTTTCATGAAGTTTTACCGTTATTGTAGCATTTTTGTAAATATCAGCTTATATAACGTTCAAATAAAAATCTTGCCACACCAGGCTGGGTTACTTATTTTGAAATTCGAATTTGAAATAAATTCCTACATAGGTACTGAAATTGTTTTAGGTTCAAGGGCAGCTTAATATAACAGAAAGGCAATATTGCTATTTTATAGTTTATACGGGAGAGAAAAATCCACTATTTTGTGATGATGCGCTGTGGACGAATGAGATGCTCCTGATGGTGCAAAATGCCGAAATCTCCACTAGACAATCCTCTTAAGCCATAAATTTTGCACCAATATGTTTCAAATTGCAAATTCTAGCCCGATACCGAGGCCGATTTTGCTAATTTTGATATTTTGTTTAGTTATTGTTAAAAAACGAAATGAAAACTAGTCAACACATCTTACACCAAATTCAGCTAGCTGCAAATTTTGTAATGATTTATGACAGCAGGTAGATCCTTCACAGCGGGATGTAATTGAACTTCATAAAACTCCGAATTTGGGTTTGGGGTCCGAGTTATCAAGTACAATAATAATTATTTTCTTTGGCATAGTCAATGAGAAATGTTTCATTGAAAAACATTTATCAATAGGATTATTAGCGTATCAGCAGAAAATTTAAACTTGTGAGCCTCAAATTTTAGAATTAGTCCTGGTTTCCTTATCCTTGGGATATTTACACTGGTCGAAAACATACCAAAAACACAGCTCGGGAGAAAGCCTTTTACAGCGTCATTTATCGATACATTTTTCTCAAATTTTTGACATGCATTAATTAATGTTCAATTCATGTTTCGTTGGAGCTAGTTTTTTTAAATTTTGAAAAATTTCACCCTTTTTGCTATCAAGAAAAATCACTAACTTTGGATGTATTTCCTAGCTCTACCAGATATAATTTGGAAATTCCGCTCCCACAGAAACATAGATTCATCTTTTGTCTGTAGAAAACAAAAAATTTTTGAAATTAGTTGGATAGATTTTCTGTAATCAAGTGGCGGCGAAAGCTCTACAAAGTCGAAAATCTACAAATTCTGGTGCTGATAATTGCGCCCTCTGCGTAATTTTTTGTGAATTATTGGTTGTACCCGCCTTACCACAATCTGTCCCATTTCATTGGTAGAGTGGCTGACAAAGGGCTTTATTGCTTATACCTGAGAAGAAGGCCCCTGGGCACAAGTGCGGTATGCTGAAATTATCGAAAATATAGAAAACACCGGCACAATATTACAATGGGATGAACGATAATAATTTTAATAAGTTTTTTTTTTAACTTTAAAACTACGGGCGGAAATTAATTGTTTTGGCGTTATGTCATATGTTATTTTTAAGAGGAATTCTTGCTCTATAAGATTGTATGTTTAGTTTATTCGTTTGCCTTAATTTTTGTTGATTTATAAGTGATTGAAATGGAGTGTCAAGCAATCTTTTGTTTGCGTGTAATCGCGGTGACCGCTGAAACTGCTTGAGATATTTGCAAGAGCAGAAATGCCTGAAAGTTCCGCCCGCTGTTCATTTTCGCGCTTCAAAAATCGGAATTTTGATTTGTCTGGTATTTATTATAAACAATTATTATCGTCATTTCATAACATTAATGTTATCTTTAAGCGATAAAGTTTAATATATATTAAAAAACATACATGTCTACACTTTCTTAAAAAAAAAACATGCCGACATTTCGAGTAGTTTTTATTATTCAAAAATAAAAAGGGTGATTTTTTATGTGTCACCGTTTTGATCACATTTTATTAATTATAACAATTATTTGTTGACATTGTAAAAAGCAGATGTTGCATGCAAAATAGAAAATGTGGTTTTATAGAGGAACAAATCAAAAGAGCCTTGCGGGTCGTCTCTGTAAAAAAAAATTTGATGACCACATAGGAGATCTCGTAAAGTAATGGACTTAGAAAAATACAAGTGGCGCATTTTCGAGCTCGATTTTTGAGAAACTTATTTTGGTGTGGTTTCTTTAGTTTTCGAGATATAAGCAAAAATTGCCATTTCGTCGAAATTACAATCGTTTTCTATTGCTTATATTTAAAAAACGCAAGTTTGATTTATTACTGCTAAATAAACGGGCCAAAATATAATTTAATTATAACGATCTTATTCGGGATTTTGGACCGTGTTCCATTTGAAGTTCCATTAGGTGGGGTGTAGTGAACGCTCCGAGGAGCTAATTCAACAAGTGACCCCAATGAATCTCCAGACGTTTCATCCACAACTGCGGCGGATTTCATCAGTGGTTTAAGTTGCGATGTGGAAGAGCTCGAAGTGTTCTCTTCGCTGTCACATTCGCGACTGTCACATTTATTTTCTGCGGCGGCGTTGCATAATTTTTGTTGTTATTTGTAGTGTTTGCTTGATTTTCTGGAATAAATGACATTACCCTTCTCGTTGACAGTACCGGTTGCCAAGTTTTGTCCATCTTTAACCCTTCACCCATTCTATTGAAATTATCTTGGTGTTTATAAATTTCAATAGCTTCACGGTGTAGGCGTGGGTAGTACTGTGACGTGGACGACAGAAGTTTTGTCTCATCAAATTTTATATTATGATTCCCATTAGATAATCCATGTTCAGCTACGGCAGATTTATCAAACTCACCTAAACGACAGTTCCTCTTGTGTTCAGTTAAACAAAATATAATTTCACTAAATCGTTGCATTTTACGTAGAAATGTGCAT
Organism: Eledona agricola; assembly: GCA_964023215.1. Classification (NCBI taxonomy): domain Eukaryota; kingdom Metazoa; phylum Arthropoda; class Insecta; order Coleoptera; family Tenebrionidae; genus Eledona; species Eledona agricola. The sequence continues at coordinate 17,850,212 of OZ026856.1, read as the reverse complement.
CAATAATGTTTTTATATGAAGTTAATAACATAAATAATAAAAAAGTTAGGAAGGTTTAAAGATTTCCAAAAAAAAACATTACTTTTTGAGATCTCCTACGTAGCCATCGAAAATGAACCATTCTGTACTCGCAAGCATGCAAAATGTTCAACATTTTCATGGCCTTCTTTACCAATAATCATGGACTTTTTCTCTACCAAATACATTTTTTTCTATACATTTTTTTGTAATTTTTTGCTGTAATTGTAGATTTGCGTCACAAACTGTTAGCGTTAGAGGACGGGAGTTTAAATCAGAACACAACTCTGATTATAAGCAATGTAATATTGTATCGGTTATTTCAGAATAAACGACTCGCAGAATACAATATGACAATATTCAAAACTATCTATGTGACATCTATATTAGTCTTCTAGATTTTTCATTGATTACTCTCACACTTCCCCTCAATGAAAAATCGCGTACACACCAAAAATACAAAAAACACAGTTCTTTATGACGTAGACCTCCTACGATTCACCGATAACACAATCTTCCATATTTAACATTCTGCCCCATGAAGAATGTTTCGGTTTTCGATGTCCTTTTGTCATGACGTCTGCGACCATCTGCGACGTAAACGGATTCCTCTGTATTTCTTGCCTCCACATTTCGTAAGTTGTACTTCTTTTGAGGTCTTCCGGGCTGTCCAGTTCTGATGATTCTTGGTCTTCCAGGTCCTCTTACTTGAACTTCTGATTCGACAGATATTCCTGGTTCACAAGCTTCATCTTCCCCTTGTTCCATTGGGTCCTCATTCATTTCTATTGAAAGATTTTCATCGATACCAATAACCGAGGAGTCAGTGGAACACTTTCTTCCGAATCTTCTTGTTCATTTTCTCCGCAAGAGATTTTGTGATTTTCTCGAGCGTAATACAAATTGTTGATTCGATCCGCGATTAATATAACTTTTCCTTTTTTATCCAATACGATTGCGTTTTTCTTCCTGAAACGTACTTCATAACCTTTATCTGTTATCTTTCCTACGGACAATAAGTTTGTGCGTAGTTCAGGTACGCAAAGTGTGTCCATCAACTTGATGTTTCTTCGTTCACCATTTACTTCAGCAGCAAAAGTAGCAGTTCCTCTTGCTGTGATAATGGTTGATGCGTTGTTTGCTAATTTTAATTTTCCGCATTTCGGGTTCTGATTCGAAAAATCGGCTATGTCCTTACATAGGTGTGAAGTCGCGCCGCTGTCCAAGCACCATTTCGCGTATTTCTTGTAAGATTTTGAGAGAAGGCTTTTGAAACTGTTAGACATGAATTTTCAGCTGTTCTCGCCGACGCGATGTTGCAATTTGCGGCTTTATGTCCAACCTTCCTGCATTTATGACATCGAAAATTGAACCTTCCTTCTCCGCCTTTTTTATTTAAACCCAAACTCAATTCCGCATCATGGTTTCGATTATTTCCCTTTTGTTTTGGAATTTTGTTCGAACGCCACTGAAACTTTTTATTCGTGAACATAGCTTCGTTCGCGCGTACGTCGTTTTTCCGTGCGTCGCTTTCTTCCACTATTTTAGGCAGCTGGTCACGTGATTCTATCGCACATCGAAAATTCTCAAAGCTTGACGGCAAACTATACAGCAACATGATTGCTAATAAATCAGGATTGATTTCGACTTCCATTTCGTCGAGTTTGTCGACTGCGTCAAAGAATTTCTTCACGTGTTCGCGTACATCCGTTCCCTCTTCCATTTTTTGAATTGTCAACTGCTTCAGCAATGTGGCTTTTCTCGCTGGACCTTTCGATTGGCAGATGGTTTCCAACTTCAGCCAAAGTTCGCGTGAAGTTCCGCAACCTTTTACTTGCTTTAATTCCGATGGGCTTATTGCAAGGATAATGTCAGATTTAGCCTTGGCATAATTTCTATTCCACAACTTCACTGCGTCCATCGATTCCTGACTGTCCTTCATCAGCTTCGGTTTTGTGTTCTCACCATTTGCATATGTCCATCCGTCATTTTTCACAAGCATGGCTTCCATCTGCATCTTCCAAGTGTCGTAATTTTCCTTGTTAAGAGACTCGATTCTCATAACATTTCCGGCACTTATTTTCAGGCGATTCTTGTCACTGTGTACAGTCACCAATGTGATCGTTTTTCACTACCGATATTTTCGTAGATTTTCTACTATTATTTGCTTTTTAAACTTTTCCCTGAATCACACCTCTGGGCCCATAACCTGTTTTTTTAAATTTTTTTCTATACATTTTTTTGGAATTTTTTGCTGTAATTGTAGATTTGCGTTACAAACTGTTAGCGTTAGAGGACGGGAGTTTAAATCAGAACACAACTCTGATTATAAGCAATGTAATATTGTATCGGTTATTTCAGAATAAACGACTCGCAGAATACAATATGACAATATTCAAAATTATCTATGTGACATCTATATTAGTCTTCTAGATTTTTCTTTGATTACTCTCACACAAACTACAGAGAAATACGCTCGTTTAAAGATCACAAAAAAATGATTTGGCTTAATTAGAAAAAACAAAATTGATTGTCATAGTAGTTAAACAAAGAAAGTTAGGAACAAACTACAAACGTCATGTCATGCGCAATAATAAACCTAACAACTTTTCTGTTAAACTTTTCATAACTATAATTAAAATATAATTTAAAAGTTACAGCCATTATTTGATACTTTTTCTGCATTCTGTAAATGTTTCCCAATGCAGATTCTGGTAAAAGTGAAGAAAATACTCAAAATACAAATGTGCCTCTCTACCTGCGACACTGCCTCCGGCTACAATTGCCCACCCTAGTCGATCAGTACTGTGTAAACTATGATATAGAAAGATATGTCGGTGCCACAACAATCCAGGTACTTGAGGCATCACTTCGAAGGGCGGATGTGACCGCGACCCTGACCATTGCAGCTGAGTAAACAGTGGAAACACTCGAAGGGAAAAACCCACCCTCTTTCGTGAACGGAACGAGCGTAACAACAGCACAGAGAAAGACTGGTGTTCTTGGCGTGCGGACCGTTGTGTTTTCTCCTGGTTATTGTAAACTAGCTGAATGTACCCGGCGTTGCCCGGACGTAGATTAAATAAACTCAGTGTTGACTAAAGTGGTGATGTTGACTAATCGACATTATAATACAACTAGCTGAATGTACCCGGCGTTGCCCGGACGTAGATTAAATAAACGCAGTGTTGACAAAAGTGGTGTATTGGTGATGTAGACTAATCGACATTATAATACAATTAAACAGGAATGCTCTACTTTTCCAATCACAAAATAAACAAATTTGCTGAAATTAACCTGCATTGCCAGGACCGGGTACTTGACCGGGTATATGATTTGGAAAAAGAGGATATCTTGGTTGATATCAGATGAAAAATCTTGTATAGACTCTTTAGGCAAAGACGCAGTTTGGAGGTGTTCTATAAGCGATTCCAGGAAATCGAAATTAATGTTAGAAAATTTTCGGGAAAATCGAAGTATACAAATTAGCAGATAATGTTATGATAAAGTTGAAAAGACAATGGAAACATTTCTCCTGCTACAGTCATCTCACAGCAGAACAGTATGTAGATGATTTTGACTTATCTTCAGAATAAACAAACTCTTCAGCATAAATATCTCCTTTTGAGCTGCACAAAAATTATTAAAACCTGGCCGCAACTGGTTGGACAATTAAAGTGCGAACCTTTTGAGCTCCTTTTCCAGTATTAAAATTTCAATACCATTACCACAGATAGTAAAAAAGACAATTTTCATCAGCTTTCACGAAAATTATACGCTGTGGTATTTGTAATCTGCTAGATTTTCAAACTGCTCCATCTTAGTTTTAAATGATGCAATAATGAACACAATGTATTTACGTAAAATAAATAGTGTAAAACGCGTATCAAAGTCAGTAAAGTCTGGTCCAACGCTGCAAATTTCGGATTTGAGCCGGGGCAGGTTTGGTGAAAAACAAATACACCACTATCATTAACTGAACGTAAAAATTAGCGTACGAATATAAGTGGGGTCCGGTACGACGATGGTAATTTTTGGTTAACGGCAAGAACAAATCGGGAATATTATATTAAAATAATTTATTTAATAGCGACAGAACTTTTAATACTGATGCGTCGCCTCGACCTTGGCGACTTTGAGTACCAGCGTTTCAGCCGCTGAAGCAGCAATTTTCACAATTATATTAGGTGCACGTGCCTAGTGCGTGTTAAAACAATTTGGCTAACAAAAGAGATTAATTTGTATATACCAAATAATACTCGCAAAGGTGTACTCGTATGGCCCGTCATTATTTTCACGAAATGAATTAAAAAAATGAACATTCTAAAGTAAATAATTATTTTGACGGGAATGTGGTGGATGAAAAAATCTTATTCGGCCTCTCCGACAAACTAACACTTGTTTAGATTAACATGCATTCCTTCATGGACCTGTGACGAATTACAAACAAATATCGAAATTTCAAGTGTTCCATATGATTTCGTTTCTGTATGAAAGCGGTTTTTTTCACTCGTCAGTCTGAACTTACTACACAGTGATATTTTAACAACCAGGCGACCTAGATTATTTTGCCGTTTATTTCAAAAATTTCCCTGAAAGGAGAGTAGTCAACAGTGGGGCTCGTCAGGGGTGGAAGGGTTGGCAGTGCCACTCCAAGTATAAATTTACTATCGAACACAAAATTAGTTCTGCAATTCAATTGCAAAATTATGAATTTTTAGATATTTTAACGAAAATCTAGCGCTTACACCGCTTTAAAATTAAAAACCATAGAGCTCTTTATACAATGGAGAAAAAGTCCTTATTATTTGCGATGTAAATGCACGCACGTTAAGAAGATAGGGCTTGCCCTGTCAGCGTGTTGCAATTCAGAACATAAGTTTATGTTTGCATCTCAACTGGAATAATTATTTATTGGAAGGTGGAAGAGAATCAAAATTTTTATCAGCATATTTAATATTCAGAATAACGTCTATTAGTCGAAACAATATATTTTAGATGCAGATATTTCTTAATATTTTATGATTTTTGGCCTACAAAGTCTGCAACAGTACGTTTTTTCCATCTTAAAAAGAATTAAAACATTTAGTCGAACTTGTACTTGCAAATCTCGCTTAATCAACTTGTCAACGATTGCAATAGAGGAACAATTAATGAAGACTTTGCTTAATAGTAAGGAATTTTATGACATAATTAGTGGGCTTAGTTGGGGTTGTAAGGGGTATTTGGAGGTGATTTATGGTAGCCGAAGTAATTTGAGTGAATTTGGCATAGTTTGCTATGGTTTGTAGCATTTTTTGTAATTTTTAAGTGATTGGGCTTAGTTTGGGGTGTTAAGGGGTAGTTGGGGTTGATTTATGGTAGCCGAAGTAATTTGGGTGAGTTTGGCATAGTTTTGCTATGGTATGTAGCATTTTTTCTAATTTTAAAGTGATTGGGTTTAGTTTGGGGTGATAGTTGGGGGTGATTTATGGTAGTTGAAGTAAGTTAGGTGAGTTTGGCATAGTTTTGCTATGGTTTGTAGAATTTTTTCTAATTTTAAAGTGATGGGTCTTAGTTTGGGGTGGTAAGGGGTAGTTGGGGGTGATTTATGGTAGCCGAAGTAATTTAGGTGAGCTTGACATAGCTTGCTATGGTTTGTAGCATTTTTTGTAATTTTAAAGTGATTGTTCTTAGTTTGGGGTGGTAAGGGGCAGTTGGGGGTGATTTATGGTAGCCGAAGTAATTTAAGTGAGTTTGACATAGTTTGCTATGGTTTGTAGCATTTTTTGTAATTTTAAAGTGATTTGGCTTAGTTTGGCGGGTAAGGGGCAGTTGGGGGTGATTTATGGTAGCCGAAGTAATTTAAGTGAGTTTGACATAGTTTGCTATGGTTTGTAGCATTTTTTGTAATTTTAAAATGATTGGGCTTAGTTTGGGGTGGTAAGAGATAGTTGGAGGTGATTTATGGTAGCCGAAGTAATTTGGGTGAGTTTGGCATAGTTTGCTATGATTTGTAGCATTTTTTGTAACTTTAAAGTGAATTGGCTTAGTTTGGGGTGGCAAGGGGTAGTTGGGGGTGATTTATGGTAGCCGAAGTAATTTAGGTGAGTTTGGCATAGTTTACTATGATTTGTAACATTTTTTGTAATTTTAAAGTGATTGTTCTTATTTTGGAGAGGTAAGGGGTAGTTGGGGGTGATTTATGGTAGCCGAAGTAATTTAGGTGAGCTTGACATAGCTTGCTATGGTTTGTAGCATTTTTTGTAATTTTAAAGTGATTAACAACGGTGGTATTAATCGGGTTTGTTGACCGTGTTCCATGCGAAGTTCCATGAGGGGGGGTGTAGTGAGCGCCCCGAGAAGCTAACTCAAAGTGATTGTTCTTAGTTTGGGGTGGTAAGGGGTAGTTGGGGGTGATTTATGGTAGCCGAAGTAGTTTGGGTGAGTTTGGCATAGTTTGCTATGGTTTGTATCATTTTTTGTAATTTTAAAGTGATTTGGCTTGGTTTGGGGTGGTAATGGATAGTTGGGGGTGATTTATGGTAGCCGAAGTAATTTAAGTGAGTTTGGCATAGTTTGCTATGGTTTGTATCATTTTTTGTAATTTTAAAGTGATTGGGCTTAGTTTGGGGTGGTAAGGGGTAGTTGGGGGTGATTTATGGTAGCTGAAGTAATTTAAGTGAGTTTGACATAGTTTGCTATGGTTTGTAGCATTTTTTGTAATTTTAATGTAATTGGGCTTAGTTTGGGGTGGTAAGGGGTAGTTGGGGGTGATTTATGGTGGCCGAAGTAATTTGGGTGAGTTTCGCATAGTTTGCTATGATTTGTAACATTTTTTGTAATTTTAAAGTGATTGTTCTTAGTTTGGGTGGTAAGGGGTAGTTGGGGGTAGTTGGGGGTGATTTATGGTAGCCGAAGTAATTTAAGTGAGTTTGACATAGTTTGCTATGGTTTGTAGCATTTTTTGTAATTTTAAAATGATTGGGCTTAGTTTGGGGTGGTAAGAGATAGTTGGAGGTGATTTATGGTAGCCGAAGTAATTTGGGTGAGTTTGGCATAGTTTGCTATGATTTGTAGCATTTTTTGTAACTTTAAAGTGAATTGGCTTAGTTTGGGGTGGCAAGGGGTAGTTGGGGGTGATTTATGGTAGCCGAAGTAATTTAGGTGAGTTTGGCATAGTTTACTATGATTTGTAACATTTTTTGTAATTTTAAAGTGATTGTTCTTATTTTGGAGAGGTAAGGGGTAGTTGGGGGTGATTTATGGTAGCCGAAGTAATTTAGGTGAGCTTGACATAGATTGCTATGGTTTGTAGCATTTTTTGTAATTTTAAAGTGATTGTTCTTAGTTTGGGGTGGTAAGGGGTAGTTGGGGGTGATTTATGGTAGCCGAAGTAGTTTGGGTGAGTTTGGCATAGTTTGCTATGGTTTGTATCATTTTTTGTAATTTTAAAGTGATTTGGCTTGGTTTGGGGTGGTAATGGATAGTTGGGGGTGATTTATGGTAGCCGAAGTAATTTAAGTGAGTTTGGCATAGTTTGCTATGGTTTGTATCATTTTTTGTAATTTTAAAGTGATTAGGCTTAGTTTGGGGTGGTAAGGGGTAGTTGGGGGTGATTTATGGTAGCCGAAGTAATTTAAGTGAGTTTGACATAGTTTGCTATGGTTTGTAGCATTTTTTGTAATTTTAATGTAATTGGGCTTAGTTTGGGGTGGTAAGGGGTAGTTGGGGGTGATTTATGGTGGCCGAAGTAATTTGGGTGAGTTTGGCATAGTTTGCTATGATTTGTAACATTTTTTGTAATTTTAAAGTGATTGTTCTTAGTTTGGGGTGGTAAGGGGTAGTTGGGTTTGATTTATGGTAGCCGTAGTAATTGAGGTGATTTTGGCATAGTTTGTTATGGTTTATAGCATTTTTTGTAATTTTAAAGTGATTGTTCTTAGTTTGGGGTGGTAAGGGGTAGTTGGGGGTGATTTATGGTAGCCGAAGTAATTTGGGTGAGTTTGGCATAGTTTGCTATGATTTGTAACGTTTTTTGTAATTTTAAAGTGATTGGGCTAATTTAGGGGTGGTAAGGGGTAGTTGGGGGTGATTTATGGTAGCCGAAGTAATTTAGGTGATTTTGGCTATGGTTTGTAGCATTTTTGTAATTTTAAAGTGATTGGGCTTAGTTTGGGGGGGTAAGGGGTAGTTGGGGGTGAATTTTGGTAGCCGAAATAATGTGAGTTCGAAATAGTCTGCTGTGGTTTGTGTCATTTTGTTTTATTTTAAAGTGATTGGAGTTACTTGGGGTTGCTAAGGGGTGGTAAGGGATGATTTAAGATAACGGATCTAATTTATGTCAGTTTGGCGTAGTTTTTTGGGGTTGCTTTGATGAAGTTTGCAATGGTAAGAGATATTTGAGGATGTTTAATGTAGACGGATTAAATTTGGAGTGGTTTGGTAATTTTTAAATGAGTCACGGATCGACATTATAATTGAAATCAAAATTATAATTGAAATATCTGCGCCTCGCTAGGTACGGCAAAGTATGATCAGGAAAGCAGAAACTCGACCTTGAAACTGCTTTTGTCGCTGTCGTGTGGTTCTGGAGTGGTCCGTCTGAGTTCAGCCTTCAGTAAACCGGTCGCCCGACGTCGAAGTTGTTTTGGCTAGACACGTGCTTCTAACAAAAAAAAACACGGTCTCCGCGAGCCGATCATTTTTTGTTTATTTTAACCGGTTTTTATCCGGTTTTTATTTAAATACAAAGGAACCGGGCCGAATTTCGCAAAATCCCTTCTTATCACTTCGTTTCGGCACATGTTACACCCGTGTCTAAAATTTCAAGTCTCCAGCCCTCACGGTTTGGGCTGTGGGTTGATTATGAATCAGTGAATGTGTACATGAGTAGATGTGTACATGAGTAGATGAGTGTGTCAGTGAGGACACTTCGCTTTATCTATATATATAAAGCGAAGTGTCCTCACTGACACACTCATCTACACATCTACACATTCACTGATTCACCGACAACCCACAGCCCAAACCGTGAGGGCTGGCGACTTGAAATTTTAGACTCGGGTGTATCATGTGCCGAAAGTGAACGCTAAGAAGGGATTTTGCGAAATTCGGCCCGGTTCCTTTGTAATTCAATAAAAACCGGCTAAAATAAACAAAAAATGATCGGATCGCGGAGACCGTGTTTATGTTAGAAGCACGTATCTAGCCAAAACAACTTCGACGACGGGCGACCGGTTTACATTAAAAGCACTTATTTAACCTAAACAATTTCAACGTCGAGTTTCTGCTTTCGTGATCATACTTTTGCCGTACCTAGCGAGGCCGCCGATATTTCAATTATAATTTTGATTTCAATTATAATGTCGATCCGTGACTCAATTAAAAATTACCAAATCACTCCAAATTTAATCCGTCAACATTAAACATCCTCAAATATCTCTTACCACTGCAAACTTTACCAAATCAACCCCAAAAAATTCGCGAACTAAGCCAAACTGACATAAATTAGATCCGTTATCTTAAATCATCCCTTACCACCCTTTAGCAACCCCAAGTAACTCCAATCACTTTAAAATAAAACAAAATGACACAAATCATAGCAAGCTATCCCTAACTCACCTAAAGTACTTCGGCTACCATAAATCACCCCCAACTACCCCTTACCACCCCAAACTCAGCCCAATCACTTTAAAATTACAAAAAATGTTACAAGCAATATCAAACTATGCCAAACTCATCTAAATTACTTCGGCTTCCATTAATCACCCCCAACTACCCCTTACCTCCCCAAAATAGGCTCAATCACTTTAAAATTACAAAAAAATTCTACAAACCGTAGCAAACTGTGCCAAACTCCCCTAAATTACTTCGGCTACCATAAATCACCCCCAACTACCCTTTACAACCCCAAAATAAGCCCAATCACTTTAAAATTACAAAAAATTCTACAAACCATACCAAACTATGCCAAACTCACTTAAATTACTTCGGCTATCATAAATCACCCCCAACTACCCCTTGCCACCCCTAACTCATCCCAATCACTTTAAAATTACAAAAAATGCTACAAATCATAGCAAACTATGCCAAACTCACTTAAATTACTGCGGCTACCATAAATCACCCCCAACTACCCCTTACCAACCACAAACTAAACCCAATCACTTTAAAATTACAAAAAAATGCTACAAACCATAGCAAACTATGCCTAACTCACCTAAATTACTTCGGCTACCATAAATCACCCCCAACTACCCCTTACCACCCCAAAATAAGCCCAATCACTTTAAAATTATAAAAAATGCTACAAACCATAGCAAACTATGCCAAACTCACTTAAATTACTTCGGCTATCATAAATCACCCCCAACTACCCCTTACCACCCCTAACTCATCCCAATCACTTTAAAATTATAAAAAATGCTACAAACCATAGCAAACTATGCCAAACTCCCCTAAATTACTTCGGCTACCATAAATCACCCCGAACTACCCCTTACAACCCCAAAATAAACCCAATCACTTTAAAATTACAAAATATTCAACAAATCATAGCAAACTATGCCTAACTCACCTAAATTACTTCGGCTACCATAAATCACCCCCAACTACCCCTTACCACCCCAAAATAAGCCCAATCACTTTAAAATTACAAAAAATGCTACAAACCATAGCAAACTATGCCAAACTCACTTAAATTACTTTGGCTTCTATAAATCACCCCCAACTACCCCTTACCACCCCAAAATAGGCTCAATCACTTTAAAATTACAAAAAAATTCTACAAACCGTAGCAAACTATGCCAAACTCCCCTAAATTACTTCGGCTACCATAAATCACCCCGAACTACCCCTTACAACCCCAAAATAAGCCCAATCACTTTAAAATTACAAAATATTCAACAAATCATAGCAAACTATGCCTAACTCACCTAAATTACTTCGGCTACCATAAATCACCCCCAACTACCCCTTACCACCCCAAAATAAGCGCAATCACTTTAAAATTACGAAAAATGCTACAAGCCATAGCAAACTATCTCAAACTCACCTGAATTACTTCGGCTACCATAAATCACCCCCAACTACCCCAAACTAAGCCCAATCACTTTAAAATTACAAAAAATGCTAAAAACCATAGCAAACTATTCCAAACTCACCTAAATTACTTCGGCTACCATAAATCACCCCCAACTACCCCTTACCGCCCCAAAATTAGCCTAATCACTTTAAAATTACAAAAATGCTACAAAACATAGCAAGCTATGCCAAACTCACTTAAATTACTTCGGCTACCATAATTTAATAATCGTTTTCAATCAAAATCTTCTATTTGGTTGTGTTATTTATAAATGCCTTATCGTATTAAATCATAAAATATTAATAAATATCTGCACATAAAATATATTGTTTCGACTAATAGTCGTTATTCTGAATATTAAATATGCTGATACCTATTTTGATTCTCTTCCACCTTCCAATAAATATTTGTTCCAGTTGAGATGCAAACATAAACGTATTTCTGAATTGCAACACGCTGACGGGGCAAGCCCTACCTTTTCAACATGCGTGCATTTGTATAAACAGCTCTATAGTTTTTAACTTTAAAGAGATATAAAGGCGGTGTAAGCGCTAGAGTTTCGTAAAAATATCTGAAAAATTCGAAATTCTGCAATTGAATCAGAACTATCTTTGTGTTCGATAGTAAATTTATACTTGGAGTGGCACTGCCAACCCTGCCACCCCTGACGAGGCACCTGCTGACTACTCTCCTTCCAGGGAAACTTTATAAATCAACGTCAAAATAATTTAGGGCGCCTGAATGTGAAAATATCACTGTGTAATAAGTTCAGACTGACATGGAACACTTGAAATTTCGATATTTGTTTGTAATTCGTCACAGGTCCATGAAGGAATGCATGTTAATGTAAACAAGTGTTAGTTTGTCGGAGAGACCGAATAAGATTTTTAACATTCCTGTCAAAATATTTATTGTAGCGTATCAAGTACTTCAAGTACTACGATTTGCGGAAAACGGCTGATCCAGCTAAAAGGTGACGATCAGGCACCCACTTGGGATTTGAAGTGGACCGTCGCCGCAGCCGGATATGAACCAGCCAGAGGTCACACTTAGAATTGTAACACAGAGCCGTGCGGATCGGTTGACTTGCAGTTGATTCTTCATTTTAATAAATTATACTTTTGTTTGAGTCACATACTTTTTATATTCGTTACAGTTCAGGTGCGGGGTGAACGTGCGTGTTCTTGCGCAAAATTTGTGAGATTGCGTGCACAGTGAAAATTGCGTTATGAATACAATGGGCAGAAGGAATAGGAACAGCAGTTCGAGCTCTACTAGCTCTTCAGAGGCCCGTTACAAACATAAACATCAAAAACGAAGACCGGAAACACCTTTAGACGAGGGTCGTTGTGAAAATAGAAGTAGAATGAAAAACAGACAGTTACGTACGTCTGCGAATTCTGAATCTACCAGAAGCTTTGCGAGTCCAGCCGTAATAGTCCGTACAGATGAACGGAGCAACGAGTCCGACCACTTATCTACACCATTGTCATCCGTCGAATCAAAGGTGTCTAAAATTGAGCATCTGCTGGAGACCTTGATTAAACGCCAAGGAGCAGAATATCCTGGGAACAACCGTGCGCAAATCCGCAGCGACTGCATCCCGGAATTCGACCCGGAAAACGAAAACCTTGCTGCATACAAATGGCTGGAGAAGGTGGATCAACTAAGAATAATAAATAATTGGGATGATACCACTACGATTTATCACATGCAGACAAGACTGGTAGGCATGGCTAGAACATGGTATCACAGTTTGACGGATTATCCAAGCTCCTGGGCGGAGTGGAAATCTTTGATTACGCAATCATTTCCCAACCATGTCGATTATGCTACCATTTTGCATAAAATGCTCGATAGGACAAAAAGGCCAGAGGAGACAATCGCAATGTACTATTTCAGTAAAATGGAGCTGATCCGTACCTGCCAGATCTCTGCTACAAATGCTGTTTCCTGCATTATTGACGGAATAATGGATGTATCCATCCAAAATGGTGCACGTGCAGGCCGTTACGTCACGCCTGAGGCATTGTACCAGGACTATTTGTCATCTTTACGGGATGAAACACAATTCACAAGAACAAAAAGACCAAGCGAGTTCACGCAAGCATCCAGATCGTCAAGCCAATTGTAAGTCCGTTCCAATTTATTCTACATATAAAATGCTCCAGTTACGAAGATTCAAATGTTTGTTATTTTATCGATTGTGTTATACGAAAACCATTACGCGGTTATGTCATTTCTGGCCTTGGTGCCATAATAACTAACGCCTCATAGCATCCTTGACGAAGCTCGCTGGGATGAAGTAGTGAACCAGGTGAAGTGGGGAATTAATTAGACGGTTAATTCCACCACAGGTAAGTCGTCTTACGAGGTGTTTTTGGGATAACGTTCCCGTTGCGTTAACGACGCTTTTCTTACGGCAGAAACCTTGACATAGGAGTTACGTTCCGATCTGCAGGTTTTGAGAGAACACGTCTCTGAAAGAGTTGACGAACGACAACGCTCCCAAAATGGGAGATGCAAAAAAAAAACTTATCTAAGACGAAAAGATATGATGTTGGCTAACATGTTCTGATCAGAGCAAATAAAGGCTCCAATGACGGCAGGAGTAGAAAACTTGATTCGAGGTATAAGGGACCTTTTATAGTTACGAAGGTGCTCGATAACGACCATTACGTAGTCGACGAGCTACCTGAGTCTAAAGATTTAAGGACATCCTATACGGGGATATATCCTTCGAACAAGATGAAATTATTTGTTACGAAGGTCTCGTAATGCGAGTCGTGATACGAGTAATTACGAGGACGAATAGTAAATTCGTCTACCTTCAAAATTATCATCAATCGTGAATTAATATTTTTGTTTTGTTTCTTTATCCAGGTTCCAAGAACTAACGATTCACGAGGACGTGAAATGTTGTCAGGTTAGCCGACTGTAGCGTATCAAGTACTTCAAGTACTACGATTTGCGGAAAACGGCTGATCCAGCTAAAAGGTGACGATCAGGCACCCACTTGGGATTTGAAGTGGACCGTCGCCGCAGCCGGATATGAACCAGCCAGAGGTCACACTTAGAATTTTAACACAGAGCCGTGCGGATCGGTTGACTTGCAGTTGATTCTTCATTTTAATAAATTATACTTTTGTTTGAGTCACATACTTTTTATATTCGTTACATTATTTACTTTAGAATGTTAATTTCTTAAATTGATTTTGTGAAAATTATGACGGGCCATACGAGTACACCTGTGCGAGTATTATTTATTAAATAATTATTTTAATATAATATTCCCGATTTGTTCTTGCCGTTAACCAAAACTCTCCCCAATCGATTTTCGAAAAATTTCCAGCGTCGGACCGGACTTCACTTATTTTCGTACGCTAATTTTTACGTTCAGTTAATGATAGTGGTGTATTTGTTCTTCACCAAACCTGCTCCGGCCGAAATCCGAAATTTTCACTGACATCATACGCTTAAGTATTGTATGCTTATACACGATTTATTTACACTGTTTATTTTACGTACATTGCGTTCATTATTGTTCTGCATTATTTATAACTAAGATGGAGCAGTTTGAAAATCTAATAGTAAGCGGAGAACAAATACCACCACGTATAATTCCCGTGAAAAGTGATGGAAATAGTCTTTCTTACTATCTTTCCTATTGCATTTTTAATACCGGAAATAGGGCTCAAGAGCGAAGAATAACTTCGACTTTTTTTATACATAATTCCTAAATACTTCGTTTTTATGGTGTAAAATTTTGTATTTATATATTTCAACATTGTCTTTAACGTTGTCAGAGAACTAAATGGGAATAATTTGGAATAATTTAGCTTCTATGTCAACTCTCCTTCTCTTAAAACTTTTGAAAACAACGACAAAATTCTTTAGGGCGCCTGGATCTATATATATAAAGCGAAGTGTCCTCACTGACACACTCATCTACACATCTACACATCTACACATTCACTGATTCACCGACAACCTACAGCCCAAACCGGGAGGGCTGGAGACTTGAAATTTTAGACACGGGTCTATCAAGGGCCGAGAATGAACGCTAATAAGGAGATTTTGCAAAATTCGGTCCGGTTCCTTTGTATTTAAATAAAAACCGAATAAAAACCGGTTAAAATAAGCAAAAAATGATCGGCTCGCGGAGACCGGGTTTTTTTAGAAGCACGTGTCTAGCCAAAACAACTTCGACATCGGGCGACCGGTTTACATTAAAAGCACTTTCACTTTCTGCGTTCCTGATCATACTTTTGCCGTACCTAGCGAGGCGCAGATATTTCAATTATAATTTTGATTTCAATTATAATGTCCCCGATCCGTGACTCATTTAAAAATTACCAAACCACTCCAAATTTAATCCGCCTACATTAAAAATCCTCAAATATCTCTTACCATTGCAAACTTTACCAAATCAACCCCAAAAAATTCCCGAACTACGCCAAACTGACAAATTAGATCCGTTATCTTAAATCATCCCTTACCACCCCTTAGCAACCCCAAGTAACTCCAATCACTTTAAAATAAAACAAAATGACACAAACCATAGCAGACTATTCTCACACTCACACACATTATTTCGGCTACCAAAATTCACCCCCAACTACCCCTTACCACCCCAAACTAAGCCCAATCACTTTAAAATTAGAAAAAATGCTACAAACAATAGCAAAACTATGCCAAACTCACCCAAATTACTTCGGCTATCATAAATCACCCCCAACTACCCCTTACCACCCCAAACTAAGCCCAATCACTTTAAAATTACAAAAAATGCCACAAACCATAGCAAACTATGCCAAACTCACCCAAATTACTTCGGCTACCATAAATCACCCCCAACTACCCCTTACCACCCCAAACTAAGCGCAATCACTTTAAAATTACAAAAAATGTTACAAATCATACTAAACTATGCCAAACTCAACCAAATTACTTCGGTTACCATAATTCAACCCCCAACTACCCCTTACCACCCCAAACTAAACCAAATCACTTTAAAATTACAAAAAATGCTACAAACCATAGCAAACTATGCCAAACTCACCCAAATTACTTCGGCTATCATAAATCACCCCCAACTACCCCTTACCACCTCAAACTAAGCCCAATCACTTTAAAATTACAAAAAATGCCACAAACCATAGCAAACTATGCCAAACTCACCCAAATTACTTCGGCTATTATAAATCACCCCCAACTACCCCTTACCGCCCCAAACTAAGCCCACTCACTTTAAAATTACAAAAAATGATACAAACCATAGCAAACTATGCCAAAATCACCCAAATTACTTCGGCTACCATAAATCACCCCCAACTACCCCTTACCACCACAAACTAAGCCAAATCACTTTAAAATTACAAAAAATGCCACAAACCATAGCAAACTATGCCAAACTCACCCAAATTACTTCGGCTACCATAAATCACCCCCAACTACCCCTTACCGCCCCAAACTAAGCCCAATCACTTTAAAATTACAAAAAATGCCACAAACCATAGCAAACTATGCCAAACTCACCCAAATTACTTCGGCTATTATAAATCACCCCCAACTACCCCTTACCGCCCCAAACTAAGCCCAATCACTTTAAAATTAGAAAAAATGATACAAACCATAGCAAACTATGCCAAAATCACCCAAATTACTTGGGCTACCATAAATCATCCCCAAACTAAGCTAAATCACTTTAAAATTACAAAAAATGATACAAACCATAGCAAACTATGCCAAACTCACCCAAATTACTTCGGCTACCATAAATCACCCCCAACTACCCCTTACCGCCCCAAACTAAGCCCAATCACTTTAAAATTACAAAAAATGATACAAACCATAGCAAACTATGCCAAAATCACCCAAATTACTTGGGCTACCATAAATCATCCCCAACTACCCCTTACATCCCCAAACTAAGCTAAATCACTTTAAAATTACAAAAAATGATACAAACCATAGCAAACTATGCCAAACTCACCCAAATTACTTCGGCTACCATAAATCACCCCCAACTACCCCTTACCTCCACAAACTAAGCCAAATCACTTTAAAATTACAAAAAATGATACAAACCATAGCAAACTATGCCAAACTCACCTAAATTACTTCGGTTACCATAAATTAATAATCATTTTCAATCAAAATCTTCCATTTGGTTGTGTCATTTATAAATGCCTTATCGTATTAAATCATAAAATATTAATAAATATCTGCACATAAAACATATTGTTTCGACTAATAGACGTTATTCTGAATACTAAATTTGCTAATACCAATTTTGATTTTCTTCCACTTTCCAATAATTATTTGTTCCAGTTGAGATGCAAACATAAACGTATTTCTGAATTGCAACACGCTGACGGGGCAAGCCCTACCTTCTCAACATGCGTGAATTTGTATAAACAGCTCTATGGTTTTTAACTTTAAAGCGGTATAAACGCGGTGTAAACCCTAGATTTTCGTGAAAATATCTGAAAATTTCGAAATTCTGCAATTGAATTACAGAACTATTGTTGTGTTCGATAGTAAATTTATATTTGGAGTGGCACTGCCAACTCTGCCACCCCTGACGAGCCCCTTGCTGAATACTCTCCTTCCAGGGAAACTTTTGAAATCAACGGCAAAATAATTTAGGGCGCCTGAATGTGAAAATATCACTGTGTAATAAGTTCAGACTGACGTGGAACACTTGAAATTTCGGTATTCGTTTGTAATTCGTCACAGGTCCATGAAGGAATACATGTTAATGTAAACAAGTGTTAGTTTGTCGGAAAGGCCGAATAAGATTTTTAACATTCCCGTCAAAATATTTATTTACTTTAGAATGTTAATTTCTTAAATTCATTTCGTGAAAATTATGACGGGCCATACGAGTACACCTGTGCGAGTATTATTTGGTACATACAAATTAATCTCTTT
Organism: Eledona agricola; assembly: GCA_964023215.1. Classification (NCBI taxonomy): domain Eukaryota; kingdom Metazoa; phylum Arthropoda; class Insecta; order Coleoptera; family Tenebrionidae; genus Eledona; species Eledona agricola. The sequence goes on along the minus strand of OZ026856.1, from coordinate 17,832,193 downwards.
TGTTATCCAAATTGTTTTTATACGCACTAGGCACGTGCACCTCATATAATTGTGAAAATTGCTGCTTCAGCGTCTGGAACGCTGGTATTCAACGTCGCCAAGGTCGAGGCGACGCATCGGTATTCGAAGTTCTATCGCTATTAAATAAATTATTTTATTCCCGATATTCCCGATTTGTTCTTGCCGTTAACCACAACTCTCACCAATCGATTTTCGAAAAATTTCCAGCGTCGGACCGGACTTCACATATTATTTATTTATTTTATATAGAATGTTAATTTTGCCGTTAACCAAATTTGCTCCCAATCACCATCGTCGTACCGGACCGTTCAGTTAATGATAATGTTGTTTTTATTTTTCACCAAATCTGCCTCGGCTGAAATCCAAAATTTACAGCGTTGGATCAGACTTTACTGACATTGATACGCGTTTTACACTATTTATTTTACGTAAATACATTGTGTTCATTATTGCTTTACATCATTTATAACTAAGATGGACAAGTTTGAAAATCTAGCGATGCACAAATACCACCAAATACCACATTTTACCACATACCAAAATTTTAACACTGGAAAGGGAGCTCAAAAGGTTCGCACTGTAATTGTCCAACCAGTTGCGGCCAGGTTTTAATAATTTTTGTGCAGTTTAGAAGAAGATAATTATGCTGAAGTGTTTGTTTATTCTGAAGATAAGTCAAAATCATCTACATACTGTTCTGTTTGTGAGTTGACTGCAGCAAAAGGAATGGTTCCATTGTGTTTTCAATTTTATCATAACATGATCAGCTAATTTGTAAACTTCGATTTCCCCGAAAATTATCTAAAGTTAATTTCGATTTCCTGGAATCGCTTATAGAACAACTGCGTCTTTGCCTAAAGAGTCTATTCAAGATTTTTCATCTCAGATATCAACCAAGGTATCCTCTTTGTCCAAATCATATTGAAGTACCCGGTCCTGACAACGAAGGTTAATTTCAACAAATTTGTTTATTTTGTGATTGAAAAAGTAGAGGATTCCTGTTTAATTGTATTTAATGTCGATTAGTCAACATCACCACTTTAGTCAACACTGCGTTTATTTAATCTACGTCCGGGCAACGCCGGGTACATTCAGCTAGTTTGAAAATATAACTCTGTGTAATAAGTTTAGACTGACTAGAGTGAAAAGAAAGGAGCTTGCATCCAGAAACGAAATTAAATGGAACACTTGAAGTTGAAATATTTGTTTGTAATTCGTCACAAGTCCATGAGGGAATGCGTGTTAATGTAAACAAATGTGAGTTTATTGGAGAGGCCGAATAAGATTTTTACATTATTGAAGCAGCTGGAGCCTGCCACGTCAAGGGCAAGGTCAGAAACGTGAAAAGGCGATGCTCGATTTAGTTTGATTGAGTGTCTATGCAGAAATTCGCACATACCAAGCGTTGGATAAGCCTTTCTTATCGTTTCTTAGAATTCGAGAATTGCTGGTTCAGCGTGTGGAGCAGTACTCGATCGCGGTGTTTAATTTTAACACAACTACAATTGTGAAAATTGCTGCTCCAGCGTCGGAAACTGTTCGCAAAGTCGCCAAATTCGATGAGGCGACGCATCAGTGTTCGAAGGTCTACCGCTATCAAATAAAGTATTTTAATTTAACATTTGATCCTCGCGTTAACCAAATCTGCCCCCAATCAATTTTCGAAAAATTATCAGCATCGGACCGGACTCCACTTATATTTGTACGCTAATTTTTACGTTTAGTTAATGATAGTGGTGTTTTTGTTTTTCACCAAATTTGCCCCGAAATTTTCACCGTTGTATGTACCAGATATCACTGACATTCATACCAGTGGCGGTGTAAGCGCTAAATTTTCGTGAAAATATCTGAAAAATTCCTAATTCTGCAACTGAATTACAGAACTAATTTAGTGTTCGATAGTAAATTTATACTTGGAGTGGCACTGCCAACCCTGCCCCCCTGACGAGCCCCACTGCTGACTACTTTCCTTCCAGAAAAATTTTTGAAATCAGCGGCAAAATAAATTTAGGGCATTTGGATGTGAAAATATCACTATGTAATAAGTTCAGACTGACAAGAGTGAAAAAAACCGCTTGCATCCAGAAACGAAATCAAATGGAACACTTGAAATTTAGATATTTGTTTGTAATTCGTCACAGGTCCATGAAGGCATGCATGTTAATGTAAACAAGTGTTAGTTTGTCGGAGATGCCGAATAAGATTTTTACACCCACCACATTCCCGTCAAAATATTTATTTACTTTAGTATGTTAATTCATTTTGTGCAAATTATGACGGGCCAGTCGAGTACACCTGCGCGAGTATTATTTGGTAATCCAAATTCTTTTAATACGCACTAGGCACGTGCACCTAATATAATTGTTAAAATTGCTGCTTCAGCGTCTGGAACGCTGGTACTCAACGTCGCCAAGGTCGAGGCGACGCATCAGTATTCGAAGTTCTATCGCTATTAAATTAATTTTTTTAATATAATATTCCCGATTTGTTCTTGACGTTAAGTAAATATCTCCCCAATCGATTTTAGAAAAATTACCATCGTCGTACCGGTCTCCACTTATATACCGTACGCTAATTTTTACGTTCATTTAATGATAGTGGTGTATTTGATCTTCACCAAACCTGCTCCGGCCAAAATCCGAAATTTGCAGTTTTACCGGATTTCACTGACATCATAAGTAATGTGTGCTTATACACGATTTACACTATTTATTTTATGTACATTGTGTTCATTATTGTTCTGCATTATTTATAACTAAGATGGAGGAATAGTAAGCGGGGTACAAATACCACCACGTATAATTCCTCTGAAAAGTGATGGAAATAGTCTTTTTTACTATCTTTCCTATTGCATTTTATTACCGAAAATAGAGCTCAAGAGTTTCGCACTATAATTGTTCATTTTTAAATTACCAAATTTTCTGTATATTTTACCTGAATACGTTAAACACCCCTAAACATAATGTACCATTCCAAACTACTCTCAAAAATCATACACTTGCCATTCCAAACTACCCCACATCAACCTAAAATGTAAAAAAATTACGAATTTCAAGCAAACTACGCTAAACTCGCATAAATTACTTCGACTTCCGCTATATCACCCCAACCACTTCTTACCAAGCCAAACTAAACCCAATCGCATTAAAATTACCAAAAGTTTCGTTTAATCCGCCAAAGCTAAACCCCGCCAACCATCAATAACCATTCAAAACAATCCCCAAAAAAAACCTTATCATCCGAAACTACACCAAATACATCGTTTTTATGGTGTGAAATTATTTATTTATATATTTCAACATTCTTCGACGACATTCTTTAACGTTGTTAGAGAACTAAATGGGAATAATTTGGAATAGTTCAGCTTCTCTGTCAACTCTCCTTCTCTTGAAGAGTGAAAAAGAGTGAAAAAAAAGGAGCTTGCACCCAGAAACGAAATTATCGTCATTTTCCAAATCATATTGAAGTACCCGGTCCTGGCAATGCAGGTTAATTTCAGCAAATTTGTTTATTTTGTGATTGGAAAAGTAGAGCATTCCTGTTTAATTGTATTATAATGTCGATTAGTCTACATCACAAATACACCACTTTTGTCAACACTGCGTTTATTTAATCTACTTCCGGGCAACGCCGGGTATATTCAGCTAGTATATATAGATTAAACAGGAATGCTCTACTTTTCCAATCACAAAATAAACAAATTTGCTGAAATTAACCTGCATTGCCAGGACCGAGTACTTCAATATGATTTGGAAAATGACGATAATTTCGTTTCTGGGTGCAAGCTCCTTTTTTTTCACTCTTTTTCACTTCACAGAGAAGCTGAACTATTCCAAATTATTCCCATTTAGTTCTCTAACAACGTTAAAGAATGTCGTCGAAGAATGTTGAAATATATAAATACATAATTTCACACCATAAAAACGATGTATTTGGTGTAGTTTCGGATGATAAGGTTTTTTTTGGGGATTGTTTTGAATGGTTATTGATGGTTGGCGGGGTTTAGCTTTGGCGGATTAAACGAAACTTTTGGTAATTTTAATGCGATTGGGTTTAGTTTGGCTTGGTAAGAAGTGGTTGGGGTGATATAGCGGAAGTCGAAGTAATTTATGCGAGTTTAGCGTAGTTTGCTTGTAATTCGTAATTTTTTTACATTTTAGGTTGTGATGTGAGGTAGTTTGGAATGGTACATTATGATTAGGGGTGTTTAACGTATTCAGGTAAAATATACAGAAAATTTGGTAATTTAAAAATGAACAATTATAGTGCGAACCTCTTGAGCTCTATTTTCGGTAATAAAATGCAATAGGAAAGATAGTAAAAAAGACTATTTCCATCACTTTTCAGAGGAATTATACGTGGTGGTATTTGTACCCCGCTTACTATTCCTCCATCTTAGTTATAAATAATGCAGAACAATAATGAACACAATGTACATAAAATAAATAGTGTAAATCGTGTATAAGCACACATTACTTATGATGTCAGTGAAATCCGGTAAAACTGCAAATTTCGGATTTTGGCCGGAGCAGGTTTGGTGAAGATCAAATACACCACTATCATTAAATGAACGTAAAAATTAGCGTACGGTATATAAGTGGAGACCGGTACGACGATGGTAATTTTTCGAAAATCGATTGGGGAGATATTTACTTAACGTCAAGAACAAATCGGGAATATTATATTAAAAAAATTTATTTAATAGCGATAGAACTTCGAATACTGTGATGCGTCGCCTCGACCTTGGCGACGTTGAGTACCAGCGTTCCAGACGCTGAAGCAGCAATTTTAACAATTATATTAGGTGCACGTGCCTAGTGCGTATTAAAAGAATTTGGATTACCAAATAATACTCGCGCAGGTGTACTCGACTGGCCCGTCATAATTTGCACAAAATGAATTAACATACTAAAGTAAATAAATATTTTGACGGGAATGTGGTGGGTGTAAAAATCTTATTCGGCATCTCCGACAAACTAACACTTGTTTACATTAACATGCATGCCTTCATGGACCTGTGACGAATTACAAACAAATATCTAAATTTCAAGTGTTCCATTTGATTTCGTTTCTGGATGCAAGCGGTTTTTTTCACTCTTGTCAGTCTGAACTTATTACATAGTGATATTTTCACATCCAGGTGCCCTAAATTTATTTTGCCGCTGATTTCAAAAATTTTTCTGGAAGGAAAGTAGTCAGCAGTGGGGCTCGTCAGGGGTGGCAGGGTTGGCAGTGCCACTCCAAGAATAAATTTACTATCGAACACAAAATTAGTTCTGTAATTCAGTTGCAGAATTATGAATTTTTCAGATATTTTCACGAAAATCTAGCGCTTGCACCGCCACTGGTATGAATGTCAGTGATATCTGGTACATACAACGGTGAAAATTTCGGGGCAAATTTGGTGAAAAACAAATACACCACTATCATTAACTAAACGTAAAAATTAGCGTACAAATATAAGTGGAGTCCGGTCCGATGCTGATAATTTTTCGAAAATTGATTGGGGGCAGATTTGGTTAACGCGAGGATCAAATGTTAAATTAAAATACTTTATTTGATAGCGGTAGACCTTCGAACACTGATGCGTCGCCTCATCGAATTTGGCGACTTTGCGAACAGTTTCCGACGCTGGAGCAGCAATTTTCACAATTGTAGTTGTGTTAAAATTAAACACCGCGATCGAGTACTGCTCCACACGCTGAACCAGCAATTCTCGAATTCTAAGAAACGATAAGAAAGGCTTAACCAATGCTTGGTATGTGCGAATTTCTGCATAGATACTCAATCAAACTAAATCGAGCATCGCCTTTTCACGTTTGTGACCTTGCCCTTGACGTGGCAGGCTCCAGCTGCTTCAATAATGTAAAAATCTTATTCGGCCTCTCCAATAAACTCACATTTGTTTACATTAACACGCATTCCCTCATGGACTTGTGACGAATTACAAACAAATATTTCAACTTCAAGTGTTCCATTTAATTTCGTTTCTGGATGCAAGCTCCTTTCTTTTCAATCTAGTCAGTCTAAACTTATTACACAGAGTTATATTTTCAAATCCAGGCGCCCTAAATAATTTTGTCGTTGTTTTCAAAAGTTTCAAGAGAAGGAGAGTTGACATAGAAGCTAAATTATTCCAAATTATTCCCATTTAGTTCTCTTACAACGTTAAAGACAATGTTGAAATATATAAATACAAAATTTGACACCATAAAAACGAAGTATTTAGGAATTATGTATAAAAAAATTCGAAGTTATTCTTCGCTTTTGAGCTCTATTTCCGGTATTAAAAATGCAATAGGAAAGATAGTAAGAAAGACTATTTCCATCACTTTTCACGGGAATTATACGTGGTGGTATTTGTTCTCCGCTTACTATTAGATTTTCAAACTGCTCCATCTTAGTTATAAATAATGCAGAACAATAATGAACGCAATGTACGTAAAATAAATAGTGTAAATAAATCGTGTATAAGCATACAATACTTAAACGTATGATGTCAGTGAAAATTTCGGATTTCGGCCGGAGCAGGTTTGGTGAAGAACAAATACACCACTATCATTAACTGAACGTAAAAATTAGCGTACGATAATAAGTGACGTCCGGTCCGACGCTGGAAATTTTTCGAAAATCGATTGCGGAGAGTTTTGGTTAACGGGAATATCGGGAATAAAATAATTTATTTAATAGCGATAGAACTTCGAATACCGATGCGTCGCCTCGACCTTGGCGACGTTGAGTACCAGCGTTCCAGACGCTGATGCAGCAATTTTCACAATTATATGAGGTGCACGTGCCTAGTGCGTATGTAAACAATTTGGATAACAAAAGAGATTAATTTGTATGTACCAAATAATACTCGCACATGTGTACTCGTATGGCCCGTCATAATTTTCACGAAATGAATTTAAAAAATTAACATTCTAAAGTAAATAAATATTTTGACAGGAATGTTAAAAATCTTATTCGGTCTCTCCAACAAACTAACACTTGTTTACATTAACATGCATTCCTTCATGGACCTGTGACGAATTACAAACAAATATCGAAATTTCAAGTGTTCCATGTCAGTCTGAACTTATTACACAGTGATATTTTCTCATTCAGGCGCCCTAAATTATTTTGACGTTGATTTATAAAGTTTCCCTGGAAGGAGAGTAGTCAGCAGGTGCCTCGTCAGGGGTGGCAGGGTTGGCAGTGCCACTCCAAGTATAAATTTACTATCGAACACAAAGATAGTTCTGATTCAATTGCAGAATTTCGAATTTTTCAGATATTTTTACGAAACTCTAGCGCTTACACCGCCTTTATACCTCTTTAAAGTTAAAAACCATAGAGCTGTTTATACAAATGCACGCATGTTGAAAAGGTAGGGCTTGCCCCGTCAGCGTGTTGCAATTCAGAAATACGTTTATGTTTGCATCTCAACTGGAACAAATATTTATTGGAAGGTAGAAGAGAATCAAAATAGGTATCAGCATATTTAATATTCAAAATAACGACTATTAGTCGGAACAATATATTTTATGTGCAGATATTTATTAATATTTTATGATTTAATACGATAAGGCATTTATAAATAACACAACCAAATAGAAAATTTTGATTGAAAACGATTATTAATTTATGGTAGCCGAAGTAATTTAAGTGAGTTTGGCATAGCTTGCTATGTTTTGTAGCATTTTTGTAATTTTAAAGTGATTAGGCTAATTTTGGGGCGGTAAGGGGTAGTTGGGGGTGATTTATGGTATCTGAAATAATTTAGGTGAGTTTGGAATAGTTTGCTATGGTTTGTAGCATTTTTTGTAATTTTAAAGTGATTGGGCTAATTTTGGGGTCGTAAGGGGTAGTTGGGGGTGATTTATGGTAGCCGAAGTAATTTAGGTGACTTTGACATAGTTTGCTATGGTTTGTATAATTTTTTGTAATTTTAAAGTAATAGGGCTTATTTTGGGGTGGTAAGGGGTAGTTGGGGGTGATTTATGATAGCCGAAGTAATTTAAGTGAGTTTGGCATAGTTTGCTATGGTTTGTAGAATTTTTTGTAATTTTAAAGTGATTGGGTTTAGTTTGTGGTTGGTAAGGGGTAGTTGGGGGTGATTTATGGTAGCCGAAGTAATTTAGGTGAGTTTGGAATAGTTTGCTATGGTTTGTAGCATTTTTTGTAATTTTAAAGCGATTGGGCTTAGTTTGGGGTGGTAAGGGGTAGTTGGGGGTGATTTATGGTAGCCGAAGTAATTTAGGTGAGTTTGGAATAGTTTGCTATGGTTTGTAGCATTTTTTGTAATTTTAAAGCGATTGGGCTTAGTTTGGGGTGGTAAGGGGTAGTTGGGGGTGATTTATGGTAGCCGAAGTAATTCAGGTGAGTTTGAGATAGTTTGCTATGGTTTGTAGCATTTTTCGTAATTTTAAAGTGATTGGGCTAATTTTGGGGTCGTAAGGGGTAGTTGGGGGTGATTTATGGTAGCCGAAGTAATTTAGGTGAGTTAGGCATAGTTTGCTATGATTTGTTGAATATTTTGTAATTTTAAAGTGAATGGGCTTATTTTGGGGTTGTAAGGGGTACTTCGGGGTGATTTATGGTAGCCGAAGTAATTTAGGGGAGTTTGGCATAGTTTGCTACGGTTTGTAGAATTTTTTGTAATTTTAAACTGATTGGGATGAGTTAGGGGCGGTAAGGGGTAGTTGGGGGTGATTTATGATAGCCGAAGTAATTTAAGTGAGTTTGGCATAGTTTGCTATGGTTTGTAGCATTTTTTGTAATTTTAAAGTGATTGGGCTTATTTTGGGGTAGTAAGGGGTTGTTGGGGGTGATTTATGTTAGCCGAAGTAATTTAGGTGAGTTAGGCATAGTTTGCTATGGTTTGTAGCATTTTTTATAATTTTAAAGTGATTGGGCTTATTTTGGGTAGGTAAGGGGTAGTTTGGGGTGATTTATGGAAGTCAAAGTAATTTAGATGAGTTTGGCATAGTTTGATATGGTTTGTAACATTTTTTATAATTTTAAAGTGATTGGGCTGTGTTTTGGGTGGTAAGGGGTAGTTGGGGGTGATTCATGATAGCCGAGGTAATTTAGGGGAGTTTGGCATAGTTTGCTACGGTTTGTAGAATTTTTTTGTAATTTTAAAGTGATTGGGCTTATTTTGGGGTGGTAAGGGGTAGTTGGGGGTGATTTTTGGTAGACGAAATAATATGTGTGAGTTCGACATAATCTGTCATGATTTGTGTCATTTTGTTTTATTTTAAAGTGATTGGAGTTACTTGGGGTTGCTAAGGGGTGGTAAGGGATGATTTAAAATAACGGATCTAGTTTATGTCAGTTTGGCATAGTTCGGGAATTTTTTGGGGTTGATTTGGTAAAGTTTGCAGTGGTAAGAGATATTTGAGGATGTTTAATGTTGACGGATGAAATTTGGAGTGATTTGGTAATTTTTAATTGAGTCACGGATCGACATTATAATTGAAATCAAAATTATAATTGAAATATCTGCGGCCTCGCTAGGTACGGCAAAAGTATGATCACGAAAGCAGAAACTCGACGTTGAAATTGTTTAGGTTAAATAAGTGCTTTTAATGTAAACCGGTCGCCCGTCGTCGAAGTTGTTTTGGCTAGATACGTGCTTCTAACATAAACACGGTCTCCGCGATCGGATTTTTTGTTTATGTTAGCCGGTTTTTATTGAATTAGAAAGGAACCGGGCCGAATTTCGCAAAATCCGTTCTTAGTGTTCAGTTTCGGCACATGATACACCCGTGTCTAAAATTTCAAGTCTCCAGCCCTCACGGTTTGGGCTGTGGGTTGATTATGAATCAGTGTGTAGATGAATGAGTGAATGAGTGTGTCAGTGAGGACACTTCGCTTTATATAATAGATTGTTAAAAAAATCACCATATCACTTTTACACTTACAACTCCAGAAGCTGCATTATAATTTACGTTATAAGATCGCTTCGACCACGCACCATCTGCAACTACGGTGATGGTTGGTACGCCATCATTATCAACTTCTCCCCGTTGAATAGCTTTTTCAGCTTCTAAACGTGCTGCTTTTTGCATGGAAGTCCAGGCTGCATCGTTCAGTACATTTGCCACCGCTTCGTGACTATTTTGATATGTTTGGGGAGCCATAAAAGGAACGTTTAATGTTGCTAAAATTTCTTCGGCACCAGAGTAAACGAAACCTACTGAAATTGCCCCTAAGGTGGCAATATCATTAATACTACAATTTCCGTCTTTATTTTCTTCGTTTAAAAATAAAGTCTGCTCTTTAGAGCACATTTTACATTTTAATAATATACTCGTTTGCAATCCCTTTCTTATTTCTTTGGATACATACATATCAGCAATGGTACAATCATACAAAGGATGCTTTTTCATACTGAAAATCTGACGAAACAAAAAACCTATATCAACAAAACGTCGCCCTTCTAAAAATATTTCATCGACCGCACGCGTCGAAGTGTCTTCGTTCATTGGCTCAATGAAGTATTCGTGATCGCTTGCTTGTCTGTTATTAGAAAAAACAAATTCACAAGTAAAACGAATTACAATGAACTTACGAATTCTCGCAAGTTTCGACCATTCGCTGCACAGAATCGTTCAAAGCTGGTGTACCTAATATTAGTCTGAGAATTTGAGCAATTATCATTTTCTTTTTTCATAGAAGTAAAAGCTATACTCGTATTCCTAATCTTATAATATGAACATTATACCTAAAAGATATTTTACCAACTTTCTTGCGGTTCATTCTCCGTGAAGACGGAAAATGGGTCTTATTTCCATGTTTAAATTTAATTTGGGAGATTCGCCCCATTTTAATCGCTACAAGTAAACGTATACACACAACATGCACACACTCTTATACACACGTTCTGCAGAAACAAAACACACCAAATGTACAACAAAAGCAATAAAATAATAGTTAAATAATTAAGATACCAAGAAGCAAGCAGTATTTTGTTAGATTGATGATAAAAGGTGAAGGAAAAAATATTTCTTCGCACACTATTCAGTTTCAACGTTCAAAACAGAATGGTTCATGTAGTATATCAGGCAGTTCAAGTTCAATCCCTCGAAAACGAAACCCAAACATCGTAAATAGTATAAATTACGGTATTCATTCAATAAACCTGGACCCGGGGTTATAACAGCTTGCAGAAATTTATTATTCTCATTGAAGACTTGTCAGCAATAGATAAACAATAAAAGTGCGAAATTCCATAAAATATTGTAACAATTATTTTTCCTACGACTTCATCGGTCGCTAAAACGCTAAAATCGATAAAAACGATTCAATCTGCAAAGTAAGCTAAACTAATCCGCTATCGCAATAGCGCTTTAAAATCACTGCTATTAAAAAATAGCAACCGTGAAATAGCAGGCGCTTGATTGAAAAATAGCGGTTTAACCCATCACTAGTAGAATTTAGGAGTAAAGTCGAGTAACTCATGTGCTGCGCTCGCCATCGACTCCGTACCTCAGTTGCAGAGTTGCCGGATGTAATTGAGTAATGCTCCTTTTGCCACAGTTTTGCCGTGGCGCCACTTTACGAGCGCTTTATCGAAAGTTTACTAGTTTGCAAATTACAAGGTTTTAAATAACAATACTTAAGAAATTTTTGATCGGTTATGTTTAATAATACATTCTTCATCATGGTAACCCCATAATTTGAAAATAATTCTTTTAGTTTAAAAAAAAGACACTTTTTTTAAATAAATGAAGTTTCAAAGGGTTACCATGATTCTAGATTATTTTTAAAAAATATCTGTGCAAACCGCACAAAAATCGAGTGACAAATAAAGGAGAAATTTGCAAAATGCCGAAATCTCCACTAGACAATCCTCTTAAGGACGGCGTCTCACAGTTGCGTACCCCCGTTCCCACTCACCCGCTCGCCCGTCAAAACATAAGCACTGTAAAAAATGGTAATCTCAAAAACTACGCCACGGATCAGAAAATGATGAATGGTAATCTAATCTGGAAACCCCATTCGTTATAATAGGAACTTTTGAAGCTGATTAAAGCAACCAATCAAAAGATATTGCTAAATTAAAAAAAGGTAGAAACTTGTCATCAAGCTGTATAGTTTAACTAGCTGAATGTACCCGGCGTTGCCCGGAACGTAGATTTAAACGCTATTTTGACAAAGGTGGTGTATTAACGAAGTTGACCAATCGACATTATAATACAATGAAACAGGAATGCTCTACTTAGTCAATCGCAAGATAAAAAAATTGCAATTGTTCAGCAAGAACCAACGGGAAGGTGTAGAGCTCTCTTGCCGGGATTGGGATAGAAGGAAGGAAAAAGGATAACAATAAGTCATAATTAAAAATTATGGATTGATGATAAAGAAACTTGTGGATTGATAAGGAAAAATTGTGTGTCAGTAAAGGAGAGTGTCGATTAATTATAAAAAACTGAAGAAACACCTACTGTTTCTTTCACTATTTCATATTTCAAACTTTGTAAATTCTAGGAATTTTACATTAGACATCACTTGAATATTTTCTTTGGATTCCGGTCAGAGTAGAGCAGTATTTTACATTTCTGTTCACATCAATGAACTCTTCAATTACATCAAATGTTATATCAGACTAAAATAAAAATAAGTGAGGCTAAGTTCACAGCACATATTAAATCTTCACAGATTTGGTTTTTGGTTATCGTGTGTTTTTTACATTCTAGTTGTTGCATTGCAAATATGAATGTAAATGATCCAAATAAACCTTATAAACCATAACATACCATAACATGAACCCCACAATATTTTTATATGCATCAAGTATCAGGCGTATGCCTGCGCACAGTAAAAATCGAATGGAAATAGAAAATTGTTTCGAGAATAATATGTAAAATCCAACTCAACCAGCCCAAAGAAATATTCAAAGCTCTAAACACCCAGAAGCGATTATAGGACATCGAAAGTGAGGTTTAATCTAAAAATGAAACGCCACTTTTATTCTGTATCATTCTGTTCTCATTTTGAGATCGCTTCTTTGTAAACAATATTGACAGCTTTATTATCCGGAGCCAATATAACCAAAGAAGATGGATTACTGACTCTTGAGCATGCCACATACAACTGCCCATGCGAAAAACAATCCCCCCTCAGATCAATACCTGCTTCTTTTAAAGACTGTCCCTGAGATTTATTTATCGTCATTGCAAAACATACCTTCACAGGGAATTGCAATCTTTTAAATTCAAAGGGGTAATCCGATGGAATGAGCGGGATTCGGGGGATGAATACAGACTCGCCCTGCGCACAACCAGTTAATATACTTGCTTCAATTACGTTTTGGTACAGTTTCGTGATCTGAAGCCTTGTACCATTGCAAAGTTTGGGCGGTTTCAAGTTACGCAATAACATAATAGGAGCGCCAATCTTCAATTTGAGTTTATGGACAGGCATTCCAGGAGGATTTAATGAATTCAAAAATTCCACCGGGTAATTGACGGCTTCATCAGTATTCAATACCGAGTCGACAGATTTGTATGTCAACTCTTCACTCTCAAAGCCATCAAGGATAATATTATTTAATTCATTAGCACTATCATTTTTCGGTGATAAAATGGCTCGTTCTCGCAACCAGGACATAGATTTATCTTTCAAATTTCGAATATCCGGATAAATCTTATCTATTAAATCGGCAACATTTTGAACGACCGTTGCCAGGCTTGACGAAATTTCGATTTTCCCATCTATTTCTGGCGTACGACCCTCACCTAAATTTAATAAAAGTTGCGCAAATTCACCAGCTCCAGTATCACCTCTTAGGTATACTCGCATGTTTTTAGATAATGAAATTTTTTGTATTTTGGGCCACAAATAGGACGATTTCAAGCAAGCATTAACTTCATCAGCCCGAGTTCCTCTCGGTACAACAGGCAGCGTTTGTCTGAAATCTCCTGCTAATACAACGGTAACTTTTCCCATAATCAAATCATTATTTCTAATGTCTCTTAATGTACGGTCGAGAGCCTCAACTGCTTTTTTGTGCGCCATGGTACATTCGTCCCACACAATTAGACTGCAGTCATAAAGCAATCGAGCCACGTCGCTTTGTTTTGATATGTTGCATAACGGATTATCTGTGGAGTTTAAGTTTAGGGGCAATTTAAAAACAGAATGGGCAGTTCTACCACGCTGTAGCAAAGTTGCTGCAATTCCCGAAGAGGCCACCGCGATAGCAATTTTATTGGAACTGCGTATTTTCGATAATAACAAATTTATAAGGAATGTTTTTCCTGTACCCCCAGGTGCATCTAAAAAGAAAACTTTGCCGTAGTCTAAGTTTTCTAAAATTTCTAAGTAAACCTCTTTCTGTTCACTTGTAAGTAATGGTTCGTTTTCTTCAACCATTTGTAATAAAACTTCAATATCGTAGTTTTTTTCTCTAATATAAACCAAATTTTCCGTAATCTCGTTGGTATTGCGCTTCGGTTGCGGCAATCCAAAATGTGTTAAGGGTTGATCACCGATTGTTAGAATAACATCTTCTAGAAGAATCAATGCCTTGTTGTACACCTCCGTTTTGGCATGTAATTCTTCAACTGCCAGCTCTCTTGCCACCCTTCTGAGAATATCCTCGGACATACTGTCTTTGTATTTCTCCCAAAGCTGCAATGGGTCGGATACATGACAAAACACTAACATTATTGCAAATAATTCTCTCAGTTTAATCGGTGATTCTGAGATAGTAGCATCTTCTAGTGTGTTGTCCCAATGTTTGTCATCTTCCAACAATCCCAGGGCTTTACATGCGGAATGAAAAGTAGAATGTACTACGCCATTAACCGTCCTAAGACTTAAGAAAGAAGTAGGTCCACGAACCTCATGCAATAGTAGGCGAAGGTAGTAACACTCGGCATTGTTGGGATGTACTGTATAAACCCTTCCAAGGACGTTATCTTTTTTTACACCCGGATATTCATCAATATTTTTTCCTAGCTTTCTACGTTGAAATTTATTCTTGTTCCACGTATAATATGAAGGCACTTCGTGGTAAAAAAGGGTTTTGGCAAAATCGTCGTTTGTGCATAAATCAAAAAAGGCCATCAATGTGGTTTTTGGAGGGTTATTGACCCTATCCAAAAGATTGTCTTCATTAAAATAGATTCTCTGTCCATTTTCCAAATGGACGGAAAGATGAACAACAGGAGGAAACCTTTCGTGAATGGGAAAACATAGAATGCGCCAAACAGCTTCCGAAGTGCTTATATACCTTCCCGTTTTATAGATTGCCACCTCATCTAGTTCATTTTGTAGTGCAAAGGCCGCCTGATCGCTGCCTTTATTAACGTATTTGCAGATATATTTGATAGATTTGACAGAATTACAGTACTCTACGTTAATGTGTGCATTAAAAGTGCGAGACAGGACCGGATTAAACGGTACAACCCACCGGTTGTCGAGTTGTTTGCCTTTAATTTCAACAGTGAACCCACCATCTTGGGGTGATCTTCGTCGGTACTTAGGATAACCATCCTCACCTGTCTGTGTATCTTTTATTAATTGTCGAGGATACTTCTTTGAACAGATTCCATCAATCATACACGGAGAATCTCTATTTATGTTACCGCACGGTCCATGAATCATATTGGATTTAATTATTTCGTGAAGAATCGGATCTTCTTCGGGAGATGGAATTTCTGCACAGATCACGTCATCTATTTTATCAGCACAAATTCGGTTTTCCAACCATAGCAAAATATGTACATGCGGAAGTCCTCGTTTCTGCCATTCTACCGAATACATGTAACAGCGAACGCGTCCAAATATTTGAGCCTTAGTCAATAGGTTCATCATTGTTCTCACTTTCAGACGAAAGACGCGGCTAATGACGTCATGTCGATCATGCGGCTGTTGATCGAACAATAATACATCTGTAATATCTTTCCACTTTGGGTTGCACGTAAAAGTAATAAATAAATCTGGACGGCCGTAGTGGCGTACATATGTCAACGCGTCTTGGGTACGTTCATGCATATACCTGGGTCCGCCAGTGAAAGTTGACGGGAGAATTACTAATCGACCTAACTCTGCAGCATTGGCATCAGCCTTTTTAATTGCATCTTGTAAATGAACGTAATTTTCCGCCCTTAATTTTGTTTGATTATTCTTGATAAAATTTAATCTTTCTGTTTCGATTTTTGCATACATGTCAACTAAAAATTGACTTAGTAAGCTTCGGTAACAGAGAAGATGATTAATTTCGTTCTGTCTAATCATAATGCGATAAGCATAGAAATTTGCTGCCGAAACGGTTTTATTTAAAGGCATCTTTGAAACAGGGTCAGTTTGAGGTACTGTTATGGAATAACCATCCTCACCTCTACAAAACATTAAGGGATATTGCAACGCGTCGTAAGCTCTGTTCAACTCACTTATTCGTTGTAACTTGTCATCGCGACTGTGCAACACAATGTCTCTTTTTTCAAATATCTGACCTTCCATTACTATAGCAATTTCATTGGCGATAGGATTATTGTAACGACCTCGATGAGCGTTTATGGGTTTTCTTTCGGCATGTATGACTACACGGAAATCTTCTGTATTTTGTGGAATATTTTCTATGGTAGCTTTAAAATCTCTAACATATTTGTTATTCTCGTGAAGCATCTTTTGTAGTTGCGCCACCAAAGCATTATTTACATCTGTAAAATTCCGACACCTAAGAGTAGTCTCTTTCTCGTCTTCTCCCACAAAATATATCTGAAGGAATTTAGGTTCTTCGTTAGCATTAGGTGGCAACAAACTCCCAGCTAAATGGTACACCTGACCTTGAACTTTAAATGTGGGCCTAAAGTTACCTTCAGAAACCTCTTTAGCCGCAAAAGATGTCATTTGAAAACAACCGTTATATTTCCTAATAGAATTTAGAAAATGTTTTGATTTCGGATGTAAAAAGGACAAAAGGCTCCTTATAGGTTCAGGTTGTTGTTCGAATGGTACTAATTGCACCTTTCCATTGTTGCAACACATGCCAGGTGTCTCCCCCTTCCACTTGAGGGCTTTGCACCATTGGCATATTATGCTCATTTCACCCAATTGTATAGTTTTTTCTGCGTCGTATGCAATACATGGGTCATATCGGAATGCAGAATTAGCCTTTTGCGTCCAAGAAAGTGTCCTTCGTTGAATTCTTTTTTCGTTGCGTGGATCATAACGCGCAACAGCGTTTCTGTTAACCTCTGGGTGCTGTTGTGTATATCTACGAACGGCAGCTCTATGACCTTCGGGATGTTCTTGCGCATGTTTCGCAACAGCAGCTCTGTTAACTTTCAGATGTTCTTGCGCATATTTCGCAACAGCAGCTCTATTAACTTCCGGATGTTGTTGCGCATATTTCGCAACAGCAGCTCTTTTAACTTCCGGATGTTCTTGCGCATATTTCGCAACAGCAGCTCTATTAACTTCCGGATGTTGTTGCGCATATTTCGCAACAGCAGCTCTATTAACTTCCGGATGTTCTTGCGCATATTTCGCAACAGCAGCTCTATTAACTTCCGGATGTTGTTGCGCATATTTCGCAACAGCAGCTCTTTTAACTTCCGGATGTTCTTGCGCATATTTCGCAACAGCAGCTCTATTAACTTCCGGATGTTGTTGCGCATATTTCGCAACAGCAGCTCTTTTAACTTCCGGATGTTCTTGCGCATATTTCGCAACAGCAGCTCTATTAACTTCCGGATGTTGTTGCGCATATTTCGCAACAGCAGCTCTTTTAACTTCCGGATGTTCTTGCGCATATTTCGCAACAGCAGCTCTATTAACTTCCGGATGTTGTTGCGCATATTTCGCAACAGCAGCTCTATTAACTTCGGGATGTTTTTGGGCATATTTCGCTACAGCAGCTCTATGAACTTCTGGATTTTTTTTTGCGTATTTCACTGAAGCAGCCTTCTTGTGCTCTTTATTTTTTGATGCATTTTTTACGGCAGAAATTTTTAGTTGGGTGTTTCTAGTTCTGTTTGAAAAACGCGCACGGCGTTTCCTTTTATGTGATGTCTGAGAAGAATTATCTTGAATAGACTCTTTAGTCGAAGACGCAATTTGGGAATGTTCTATAAGTCGTGGCTCAGGAAGTGATTCAAGGACATCGAAATGACCGTTAGATAAATTTCCGGAAAATCTAAGTTTACGAATTGACTGATTATGTTGACCAAATTGCGCATAAAAACTACCGTTATGATATACTTGAAAACAAAATGGAAACATTTCTCCTGCTGCAGTCAACTCACAAACAGAACCATATGTAGATAATTTTGACATATCTTCAGAATAAACAAACTGGTCAGCATAATTATTCCCTTCTCGGTTGCACGATAATAATTGAAACCTGGCCCAATTGGCCGCAACGTGTTGAACAATTAATGTGCGAACCTCTTGAGCTCTATTTACGGTGTTAAAAATGCAATAGGAAAGAGAGTAAAAAAGACAATTTCCATCACCTTTCACGGGAATTACACGGTGTGGTATTTGTACTCCGTTTACTATTAGAATTTCAAACTGCTCCATCTTACTTATAAACAATAGATTAGAGCAATAATGAACGCAATGTAAAAAAAAAACTGAAAAACTAAAAATTCCAAAAATAAATGGTGTAAAATGTTTATATGAACAGAATACTTAAGTGTGTGAAGTGTGAGTGAAGTCCGGTCCAACGCTACAAATTTTCTGATTTCAGCCGGGGCAAATTTGATGAAGAACAAATCACTCTCACCAACGGAACTTAAAAATAAGCGTAAGATAAGTAAAAAAGAGTCTGGTCCGACAGTGAAAATGTTTAGAAACCGGTTTCGGGCAGATTGGGTTAAGGCTGAGCTCAGACGGACCACTCCCGAACCACACGACAGCGACAAACCGGTAGTTACAAACGGTGCGACAGTCGTCGGGCCAGATGTCAGCGTGTGGCCCGTGTGAGTTCAATCATGCGTTCCCATTACAAAGCATTACCAGCCACAAGTCGAAACAGTCAGCAGCGCCGAACTATCCAGACGCTGACTCGGCATCTCCAGAATTATGTACAAAAGCGACAAAATTTAGTATTAATTAACAGAGCTATGCTGAACCAGCAATTTTCGTATACTCGAAAAGCAATAAGAAATAGCGATATCCTATGCTTAGTATGTGCGAATTTTTGCATAAGATTTTAAATAAAAACTAATGGAACATCGTCTTTTTGCCTTTGTAACTTTGCCCTTGCTCTCGCAAGCTGTTTCAAAAATGTAATACTTTGATTCGGCCTCTCGGACGGACTCACACTTGTTTAGAGTGTGCGCGCACTGAATCGACTCGGACCGGTCGGATCGGCACGGTACGATCGGCACGACAGCGTATACCGCGCATTGAATCGGCACAGTCGGCACCTTCGGTGATTTCAGCAGCTCATTTAGTACAGTTTGTTTTTAACAACTATTTACATAATATATAATATATAAAAATATAATAAAAAATATGCTCTTATAGATGTCTTATGTGGTTGTTGAATGATTAAAATAGGATAATTAATAACAGTTTAATTGTATCGTGGTGGTTTTTTCGTAATACAGAGTGTTTATGTTGATCACCTTATGGTGGTGGAGGCGGCACGGCTATTTTTTGGATGCATATTTACATTTGCAGATTGCTTTACAATTGCAGATGTCGACCAAAATGCGGAAAGCCGTTGGACCTTTCGGCAGTTTTTGCCTCTTCGATCATTCTCTGCCGATGCCGAGACGATCCGACCGGTCTGAACCGACCGATCCGATCCAGTGCGTGGGCCCTCATTTAATTTCATGTATACCAAAACATGCCGATCCTGCCGTGCCGATCCGACCGATCCGAGTCGATTCAGTGCGCGTGGTGCCTAAGGCATGTATTCCTTCATGAACCTGTAACGAAATAAAAAAAAATATACACTTGCGAGCAATGAAATCGGCCCACCTCACATTTTTCGTTTTAAATTAATTTTTTTCGAGAACTAAGCATCTGATTGAAACATACAATATATGGTTCGAAACATTATTGATTTAGCTTTGTAATGATGCTAGAATTAGCGAAATTTTCTTCTATTTATCAACTAAAAAGCAAAAGACAAAAAGTTGTCAAAAAAAATCATAATTTTTTTTATAAAAAGATATAACATATTACATAAATTAAGTAAGGAAAAGCAATTTTCTTTAATTTTATAAACGCTTATTACCACCCCGTGCTATAATTAAGGCTCTCATGCGATCATTCATCGACCAAACCAAGTTGATGGTTAGGTCTTGTGGAATATTGTCACATTCTGCTTTTATCGCATTCTTAAGCTCTGGGATGTTCCTAGCAGCAGGAACCCTGGCTCGAAATCTTCGCTTAAGCTCGTCCCATATATGCTCGATGTGATTCAAGTCAGGGCTGCACGCTGGCCAGTTCATAACAGGAATGATATCTTCTGCAAGGTACATCTGAACAATTGCTGCGATATGTGGCCTCGCATTATCCTGCATAAACAGGAAATTTTCACCGATGAACCCGGCGTAAGATACCACATAATCTCCCAGAATATCCTCTATATATCTTTGAGCAGTTAGACCTCCTCTATTGCGACCAGCGTCCTGTGTATCGATGAGGACAAGGTCAGTTTTTCCTTCTAGGGACATTGCACCCCAGACCATACTGAACCACCGCCATATCTCACACGTTCTTCAAAGCAGCACTGTGCATACCATTCTCCGGGTCGTCGATGCACACGTCCTCGTCCATGATTGCCATATAAACATATTCTGCTTTTGTCCGAGAAGAGAACGGTCCTCCATTCGTTCATACTCCAATTTAGATGAGAGCGTGCAAATTGTAGTCGTGCTCTACGATGAGCTACAGTGAGTTTCGGACCTACTGCAGGTCTAAAAGTTGCCAAATTTCTTTCCTGCAGCCTTCGTCTTACTGTCCACTCACTAACAGTCACATCATGGACGTCACAAAGCTGCTGTTGTGCTTAAACTGCAGTAAGTCGCCGGTTTCGTAAAATGTTGACACAAGAAATCGGTCATCTTGTTCTGTTGTAACGCGAACACTGCCACTTCCTGGCCGCCGGTGATAGCCACCCATTTCTTCATATCTTTGGTATACCCTTCGAACTGAACCTCGGCTCACATGTATTTGTTGAGACACATAACGTTGACTTAATCCTTGTTGAAGTAAGGCGACGATTTCTGCAGCTAATTCTGTGGTAGTATCCATTTGTTAAATTTTTTTGCGTACTCGAAGGGTAAATAGTGACACTGGTCGAGTGTTGATATACAGTTGACATACCAATTGTATTTTATTAGCTTCCACAGCCCGAATGTTCAATAAATGTGCGTCTAGAAAATTGACTTAATTCAAAGCGATATTTACTACAACTCTTATAAACTCAAGAAATAACAATGATTATTATAATGTTTGATATGAGTTTGAAGAAAAATAAATAAGCATTTCAACCATGTATAGTATGTTTCAATCCAATATTTAGTTCTCGAGAAAAATTAATTTAAAACGAAAAATGTGAGGTGGGCCGATTTCATTGCACGCAAGTGTATATCGCAACTTCAAGTGTTCCGTTTCATTTCGTTTCTGCACTCAGGGAGGTGACATTTTTATCCACGGTAAGTAAGTCTAAATTCATTACACATGATATTGTTGTATTTTTAAATCCAGCCGCTCTCTAAATAATTTTATTGTTATGATTTGTAAAGTTTGCCGGGACGGAGTGTTGACAGAGAAGCTAAATTATTCCAAATTCTATCCATTTTGGCTCTCTGACGACGTAAAACGCGAGTTGAAATATGTCCCCTTTAAAATACAAAATATCAAATCACAAAAACGAAAGTATTTAAGAATTATCTTATAACAAATTTATTTTTCTTGTTTTTGATTTGAGATGGCTGAAACAACCCAAGCCACGACTTCGCCACCTCCTTCGACCGCAGCCCCGGAGTCTCGCATGGAGGAGGAGGAAGACCCGAGGCCACAGGATGTGATCCAGCCGACCACCGCCGAAAGTCATTCCGGCGACAGTGGCCGTGGCGGCGAGCGCTTCCATAGCGGCGACCGTGGCGGTCGCGGCGACCGAGGCCGTGGCAGCCGAAAGGGCCATGGCGGCGACCGAGGCCGCGGCGGCGGAAGGGGCCGTGGCGGCGGAAGGGGCCGTGGGGGCGGAAGGGGCCGTGGCGGCGGAAGGGGCCGCGGCAGTCACAATTGGCGAGCCAGAGGCCACGGTTGGCGGAGAGGCCGCGAAACCTTTATATATGTTAATAAAATAAATAATTTATATTTATAATAAAAAAAAGTTGAACAAAATTTTTTAAATTTGCATCAAAAAATATCCAAACAATAATTTTCGCCCTTCTACCACCAACCCCTACATTTTAATAGCGATATTTGTATTTTTACTTTCATCCAGATTTGTGCAATAGGCTCGATATTGCAACTTTAAAATTGAAATCTTCCTCTCTCAGTGGTCGATAAGTGATCAATTAATCGATTAGTTATCCCCGTTAGCAAACAGCACGGAGTAGGGATGAGAAAGAAGCCGGTCTCTCTCACACAATAAGCTCAAGTTTAATTATGTTTAATTGTATTATAATGTCGATTAGTCAACATCGCTAATACACCACCATTGTCAACACAGCGTTTATATGTACAGCCATGGACAGTCAAGAATAACACCCGTGTTATGCAAATACCGACTCTATGACATATTGTCATTGAGTCGGTATTTGCATCACACCCGCCGGCTAAATTGTTATTCTTGACTGTCCACGGTTGTACGCCCAGGCAACGCCGGCTATATTCAGCTAGATTAGATTTTCTATCTGCTCGATCTTAGTTATAAATAATGTAGAGCATTAATGAAGACAATGTACGTCAAATAAATAGTGTAAAACATTTATAAACACATAATACTTAAGCGTATGAATGTCAGCGAAGTCCGGTTCAACACTGCAAATTTCGGATTTCAGCCGGGGTAGGTTTGGGGAAAAACAAATACACCAATATCATTAAGTGAACGTAAAAATGGTTTGTAGCATTTTCAATAATTTTAAAGTGATTGGGCTTAGTTTGGGGTGGTAAGGGGTAGTTGGGGGTGATTTATGGTAGCCGAAGTAATTTAGATGGGTTAGGAATTGTTTTGCTATGGTTTGTAGCATTTTTTGTAATTTTAAAGTGATTGGGCTTAGTTTGGGGTGGTAAGGGGTAGTTGGGGGTGATTTATGGTGGCCGAAGTAATTTGGGTGAGTTTGGCATAGTTTGCTATGATTTGTAAAATTTTTTGTAATTTTAAAGTAATTGGGCTTAGTTTGGGGTGGTAAGGGGTAGTTGGGGGTGATTTATGGTAGCCGAAGTAATTTAGATGAGTTTGGAATTGTTTTGCTATGGTTTGCAGCATTTTTTCTAATTTTAAAGTGATTTGGTTTAGTTTGGGATGGTAAGGGGTAGTTGGGGGTGATTTATAATAGCCGAAGTAATTTGGGTGAGTTTGGCATAGTTTGCTATGATTTGTAACATTTTTTGTAATTTTAAAGTGATTGTTCTTAGTTTGGGGTGGTAAGGGGTAGTTGGGGGTGATTTATAATAGCCGAAGTAATTTGGGTGAGTTTGGCATAGTTTGCTATGATTTGTAACATTTTTTGTAATTTTAAAGTGATTGTTCTTAGTTTGGGGTGGTAAGGGGTAGTTGGGGGTGATTTATGGTAGCCAAAGTAATTTGGGTGATTTTGGAATAGTTTGTTATGGTTTGTAGCATTTTTTGTAATTTTAAAGTGATTGTTCTTAGTTTGGGGTGGTAAGGGGTAGTTGGGGGTAATTTATGGTAGCCGTAGTAATTTAGGTGATTTTGGCATAGTTTGTTATGGTTTGTAGCATTTTTTGTAATTTTAAAGTGATTGTTCTTAGTTTGGGGCGGTAAGGGGTAGTTGGGGGTGATTTATGCTAGCCGAAGTAATTTTGGTCAGTTTGGCATAGTTTGTTATGGTTTGTAGCATTTTTTGTAATTTTAAAGTGATTGTTCTTAGTTTGGGGTGGTAAGGGGTAGTTGGGGGTGATTTATGGTAGCCGAAGTAATTTGGGTGAGTTTGGCATAGTTTGCTATGATTTGTAACATTTTTTGTAATTTTAAAGTGATTGTTCTTAGTTTGGGGTGGTAAGGGATAGTTGGGGGTGATTTATGATAGCCGAAGTAATTTGGTTGAGTTTGGCATAGTTTCCTATGGTTTGTGGCATTTTTTGTAATTTTAAAGTGATTGGGTTTAGTTTGGGGTGGTAAGGGGTAGTTGGGGGTGATTTATGGTAGCCGAAGTAATTTGGGTGAGTTTGGCATAGTTTGCTATGATTTGTAACATTTTTTGTAATTTTAAAGTGATTGTTCTTAGTTTGGGGTGGTAAGGGGTAGTTGGGGGTGATTTATGGTAGCCAAAGTAATTTGGGTGATTTTGGAATAGTTTGTTATGGTTTGTAGCATTTTTTGTAATTTTAAAGTGATTGTTCTTAGTTTGGGGTGGTAAGGGTTAGTGGGGGGTGATTTATGATAGCCGAAGTAATTTGGGTGAGTTTGGCATAGTTTCCTATGGTTTGTGGCATTTCTTGTAATTTTAAAGTGATTGTTCTTAGTTTGGGGTGGTAAGGGGTAGTTGGGGGTAATTTATGGTAGCCGTAATAATTTAGGTGATTTTGGAATTATTTGTTATGGTTTGTAGCATTTTTTGTAATTTTAAAGTGATTGTTCTTAGTTTGGGGCGGTAAGGGGTAGTTGGGGGTGATTTATGCTAGCCGAAGTAATTTTGGTCAGTTTGGCATAGTTTGTTATGGTTTGTAGCATTTTTTGTAATTTTAAAGTGATTGTTCTTAGTTTGGGGTGGTAAGGGGTAGTTGGGGGTGATTTATGGTAGCCGAAGTAATTTGGGTGAGTTTGGCATAGTTTCCTATGGTTTGTGGCATTTTTTGTAATTTTAAAGTGATTGGGTTTAGTTTGGGGTGGTAAGGGGTAGTTGGGGGTGATTTATGGTAGCCGAAGTAATTTGGGTGAGTTTGGCATAGTTTGCTATGATTTGTAACATTTTTTGTAATTTTAAAGTGATTGTTCTTAGTTTGGGGTGGTAAGGGGTAGTTGGGGGTGATTTATGGTAGCCAAAGTAATTTGGGTGAGTTTGGCATAGTTTGCTATGGTTTGTATCATTTTTTGTAATTTTAAAGTGATTGGGCTCAGTTTGGGGTGGTAAGGGGTAGTTGGGGGTGATTTATGGTAGCCGAAGTAATTTGGGTGAGTTTGGCATAGTTTTGCTATTGTTTGTAGCATTTTTTCTAATTTTAAAGTGATTGGGCTTAGTTTGGGGTGGTAAGGGGTAGTTGGGGGTGAATTTTGGTAGCCGAAATAATGTGTGTGAGTGTGAGAATAGTCTGCTATGGTTTGTGTCATTTTGTTTTATTTTAAAGTGATTGGAGTTACTTGGGGTTGCTAAGGGGTGGTAAGGGATGATTTAAGATAACGGATCTAATTTGTCAGTTTGGCGTAGTTCGGGAATTTTTTGGGGTTGATTTGGTAAAGTTTGCAATGGTAAGAGATATTTGAGGATTTTTAATGTAGGCGGATTAAATTTGGAGTGGTTTGGTAATTTTTAAATGAGTCACGGATCGGGGACATTATAATTGAAATCAAAATTTTAATTGAAATATCTGCGCCTCGCTAGGTACGGCAAAAGTATGATCAGGAACGCAGAAAGTGAAAGTGCTTTTAATGTAAACCGGTCGCCCGACGTCGAAGTTGTTTTGGCTAGACACGTGCTTCTAAAAAAAACCCGGTCTCCGCGAGCCGATCATTTTTTGCTTATTTTAACCGGTTTTTATTCGGTTTTTATTTAAATACAAAGGAACCGGACCGAATTTTGCAAAATCTCCTTATTAGCGTTCATTCTCGGCCCTTGATAGACCCGTGTCTAAAATTTCAAGTCTCCAGCCCTCCCGGTTTGGGCTGTAGGTTGTCGGTGAATCAGTGAATGTGTAGATGTGTAGATGTGTAGATGAGTGTGTCAGTGAGGACACTTCGCTTTATATATATAGATTTAACTTATTTTTGCTACATAATCTCCTATTATACCCGCAGTAACATTATCTTCCAAATGAGACCAAAATTATTCATCTACGACTTGTCGTTTTCAAGATTACCATTTTTTAAGAAATAATCCTGGCTGGCTCTTCATCTGCCCCTAGGTGAAAGTGGTCAAGTAGAAACCGGTAAAAATCGGTAAGATTTTAGTTCAGCTATTGTGGTAACGATGTCGCTGACATAGTATCAATATTGAAAGTTAAAGATGGGATATAGTTATTTTTTGAGAGTAATGGCAGTACCCAGCGGTAAAATTCGCGGTGTTTTTAGATCAAACAAAATTGAGCGGCAGACCGTCGCGATGCATAAATTTAGTGCTGATAACCTGTGCTAATAGGAAATCATTGTTTTTAAATAAGAATGAGTAAATTTATTAATTCATGGATTTGTCATTATTATCTAATATCTACTAAAAACCAATTTAAAAAATTACAAAATTATGACCCCGGCTTTTCTGAAAATCACCAGCCCTGCGGCTAACACGTTTACTACTTTTCTGTACGACTCTGTGGGTGGAGGACGCAGGTAAAGAGATGCCTTTCATTCAAGTTATTTCAATTTGTGGAAATACATGAATGGTATGAAATTCATACCTGCTACCATAAATTTTTTTGGATCGAACACAGAACTTGTTGGAAAAATATTCACAAGTTTTGTGAGTGTGTGAGGCGTCCGGATGTCTCATACGTGGACTTGTTTTGACTACGATTGTTCGACGTCTCGCATACTCTCAATGATCTGCAGTTTGTGCGTTTTTCAGTCAGTTTGCTTCAGTTTGCTTTTAGCCAGCTCAGAGAGCGCTCGTGCAAATAATAAGTCATTACATTTATACATTTTACAATACATTTACATCAAAGGACCTCTGGTTTTTAATTAAACATTCCAACAGAACTTCAGTAGCCTGATGACACGGACTGTTCGCCGTGAAGATAATTAATCACTCACGGCCCAATGTAGTTTGTTATAACACGCCCTTATGCTATTTACAAGTTTATTTCCAAAATACAATTAAGTGTCTAATCTGGGAGATGTCACAGATGAGTTAGACAGTATTTTTGTAAAGAAAATGTGTTTACAATAAACTGATTTAGATTTGATTCGATTTGACTTGCATGCAAAATGCGAATTATTATCTTACAACAAAAACCTAAATATTTATACACTAGCTGAATGTACCCGGCGTTGCCCGGACGTAGATTAAATAAACGCAGTGTTGACAAAAGTGGTGTATTTGTGATGTAGACTAATCGACATTATAATACAATTAAACAGGAATGCTCTACTTTTCCAATCACAAAATAAACAAATTTGCTGAAATTAACCTGCATTGCCAGGACCGGGTACTTCAATATGATTTGGAAAATGACGAAATTTCGTTTCTGGGTGCAAGCTCCTTATTTTTCACTCTTTTTCACTCTTCAAGAGAAGGAGAGTTGACAGAGAAGCTGAATTATTCCAAATTATTCCCATTTAGTTCTCTAACAACGTTAAAGAATGTCGTCGAAGAATGTTGAAATATATAAATACATAATTTCACACCATAAAAACGATGTATTTGGTGTAGTTTCGGATGATAAGGTTTTTTTTGGGGATTGTTTTGAATGGTTATCGATGGTTGGCGGGGTTTAGCTTTGGCGGATTAAACGAAACTTTTGGTAATGTTAATGCGATTGGGTTTAGTTTGGCATGGTAAGAAGTGGTTGGGGTGATATAGCGGAAGTCGAAGTAATTTATGCGAGTTTAGCGTAGTTTGCTTGTAATTCGTAATTTTTTTACATTTTAGGTTGATGTGGGGTAGTTTGGAATGGCAAGTGTATGATTTTTGAGAGTAGTTTGGAATGGTACATTATGTTTAGGGGTGTTTAACGTATTCAGGTAAAATATACAGAAAATTTGGTAATTTAAAAATGAACAATTATAGTGCGAACCTCTTGAGCTCTATTTTCGGTAATAAAATGCAATAGGAAAGATAGTAAAAAAGACTATTTCCATCACTTTTCAGAGGAATTATACGTGGTGGTATTTGTACCCCGCTTACTATTCCTCCATCTTAGTTATAAATAATGCAGAACAATAATGAACACAATGTACATAAAATAAATAGTGTAAATCGTGTATAAGCACACATTACTTATGATGTCAGTGAAATCCGGCAAAACTGCAAATTTCGGATTTTGGCCGGAGCAGGTTTGGTGAAGATCAAATACACCACTATCATTAAATGAACGTAAAAATTAGCGTACGGTATGTAAGTGGAGACCGGTACGACGATGGTAATTTTTCGAAAATCGATTGGGGAGATATTTACTTAACGTCAAGAACAAATCGGGAATATTATATTAAAAAAATTAATTTAATAGCGATAGAACTTCGAATACTGATGCGTCGCCTCGACCTTGGCGACGTTGAGTACCAGCGTTCCAGACGCTGAAGCAGCAATTTTAACAATTATATTAGGTGCACGTGCCTAGTGCGTATTAAAAGAATTTGGATTACCAAATAATACTCGCGCAGGTGTACTCGACTGGCCCGTCATAATTTGCACAAAATGAATTAACATACTAAAGTAAATAAATATTTTGACGGGAATGTGGTGGGTGTAAAAATCTTATTCGGCATCTCCGACAAACTAACACTTGTTTACATTAACATGCATGCCTTCATGGACCTGTGACGAATTACAAACAAATATCTAAATTTCAAGTGTTCCATTTGATTTCGTTTCTGGATGCAAGCGGTTTTTTTCACTCTTGTCAGTCTGAACTTATTACATAGTGATATTTTCACATCCAAATGCCCTAAATTTATTTTGCCGCTGATTTCAATAATTTTTCTGGAAGGAAAGTAGTCAGCAGTGGGGCTCGTCAGGGGTGGCAGGGTTGGCAGTGCCACTCCAAGTATAAATTTACTATCGAACACAAAATTAGTTCTGTAATTCAGTTGCAGAATTATGAATTTTTCAGATATTTTCACGAAAATTTAGCGCTTACACCGCCACTGGTATGAATGTCAGTGATATCTGGTACATACAACGGTGAAAATTTCGGGGCAAATTTGGTGAAAAACAAATACACCACTATCATTAACTAAACGTAAAAATTAGCGTACAAATATAAGTGGAGTCCGGTCCGATGCTGATAATTTTTCGAAAATTGATTGGGGGCAGATTTGGTTAACGCGAGGATCAAATGTTAAATTAAAATACTTTATTTGATAGCGGTAGACCTTCGAACACTGTTGCGTCGCCTCAGCGAATTTGGCGACTTTGCGCTCAGTTTCCGACGCTGGAGCAGCAATTTTCACAATTGTAGTTGTGTTAAAATTAAACACCGCGATCGAGTACTGCTCCACACGCTGAACCAGCAATTCTCGAATTCTAAGAAACGATAAGAAAGGCTTATCATCCAACGCTTGGTATGTGCGAATTTCTGCATAGACACTCAATCAAACTAAATCGAGCATCGCCTTTTCACGTTTCTGACCTTGCCCTTGACGTGGCAGGCTCCAGCTGCTTCAATAATGTAAAAATCTTATTCGGCCTCTCCAATAAACTCACATTTGTTTACATTAACACGCATTCCCTCATGGACTTGTGACGAATTACAAACAAATATTTCAACTTCAAGTGTTCCATCTAATTTCGTTTCTGGGTGCAAGCTCCCTTATTTTCACTCTAGTCAGTCTAAACTTATTACACAGAGTTATATTTTCAAATCCAGGCGCCCTAAAGAATTTTGTCGTTGTTTTCAAAAGTTCCAAGAGAAGGAGAGTTGACATAGAAGCTAAATTATTCCAAATTATTCCCATTTAGTTCTCTGACAACGTTAAAGACAATGTTGAAATATATAAATACAAAATTTTACACCATAAAAACGAAGTATTTAGGAATTATGTATAAAAAAAGTCGAAGTTATTCTTCGCTCTTGAGCTCTATTTCCGGTATTAAAAATGCAATAGGAAAGATAGTAAGAAAGACTATTTCCATCACTTTTCACGGGAATTATACGTGGTGGTATTTGTTCTCCGCTTACTATTAGATTTTCAAACTGCTCCATCTTAGTTATAAATAATGCAGAACAATAATGAACGCAATGTACGTAAAATAAATAGTGTAAATAAATCGTGTATAAGCATACAATAGTTAAGCGTATGATGTCAGTGAAAATTTCGGATTTCGGCCGGAGCAGGTTTGGTGAAGAACAAATACACCACTATCATTACCTGAACGTAAAAATTAGCGTACGAAAATAAGTGAAGTCCGGTCCGACGCTGGAAATTTTTCGAAAATCGATTGGGGAGAGTTTTGGTTAACGGCAAGAACAAATCGGGAATATTATATTAAAATAATTTATTTAATAGCGATAGAACTTTGAATACCGATGCGTCGCCTCGACCTTGGCGACGTTGAGTACCAGCGATCCAGACGCTGAAGCAGCAATTTTCACAATTATATGAGGTGCACGTGCCTAGTGCGTATCAAAACAATTTGGATAACAAAAGAGATTAATTTGTATGTACCAAATAATACTCGCACAGGTGTACTCGTATGGCCCGTCATAATTTTCACAAAATCAATTTAAGAAATTAACATTCTAAAGTAAATAAATATTTTGACAGGAATGTTATAAAATCTTATTCGGTCTCTCCGACAAACTAACACTTGTTTACATTAACATGCATTCCTTCATGGACCTGTGACGAATTACAAACAAATATCGAAATTTCAAGTGTTCCATGTCAGTCTGAACTTATTACACAGTGATATTTTCACATTCAGGCGCCCTAAATTATTTTGACGTTGATTTATAAAGTTTCCCTGGAAGGAGAGTAGTCAGCAGGTGCCTCGTCAGGGGTGGCAGGGTTGGCAGTGCCACTCCAAGTATAAATTTACTATCGAACACAAAGATAGTTCTGATTCAATTGCAGAATTTCGAATTTTTCAGATATTTTTACGAAACTCTAGCGCTTACACCGCCTTTATACCTCTTTAAAGTTAAAAACCATAGAGCTGTTTATACAAATGCACGCATGTTGAAAAGGTAGGGCTTGCCCCGTCAGCGTGTTGCAATTCAGAAATACGTTTATGTTTGCATCTCAACTGGAACAAATATTTATTGGAAGGTGGAAGAGAATCAAAATAGGTATCAGCATATTTAATATTCAGAATAACGACTATTAGTCGGAACAATATATTTTATGTGCAGATATTTATTAATATTTTATGATTTAATACGATAAGGCATTTATAAATAACACAACCAAATAGAAGATTTTGATTGAAAACGATTATTAATTTATGGTAGCCGAAGTAATTTAAGTGAGTTTGGCATAGCTTGCTATGTATTGTAGCATTTTTGTAATTTTAAAGTGATTAGGCTAATTTTGGGGCGGTAAGGGGTAGTTGGGGGTGATTTATGGTAGCCGAAGTAATTTAGGTGAGTTTGGAATAGTTTGCTATGGTTTGTAGCATTTTTTGTAATTTTAAAGTGATTGGGCTTAGTTTGGGGTGGTAAGGGGTAGTTGGGGGTGATTTATGGTAGCCGAAGTAATTCAGGTGAGTTTGAGATAGTTTGCTATGGCTTGTAGAATTTTTCGTAATTTTAAAGTTGTTGCACTTATTTTGGGGTGGTAAGGGGTAGTTGGGGGTGATTTATGGTAGCCGAAGTAATTTAGGTGAGTTAGGCATAGTTTGCTATGGTTTGTAGCATTTTTTGTAATTTTAAAGTGATTGGGCTTATTTTGGGGTGGTAAGGGGTAGTTGGGGGTGATTTATGGTAGCCGAAGTAATTTAGGTGAGTTAGGCATAGTTTGCTATGATTTGTTGAATATTTTGTAATTTTAAAGTGATTGAGCATATTTTGGGGTTGTAAGGGGTAGTTCGGGGTGATTTATGGTAGCCGAAGTAATTTAGGGGAGTTTGGCATAGTTTGCTACGGTTTGTAGAATTTTTTTGTAATTTTAAAGTGATTGGGCTTATTTTGGGGTGGTAAGGGGTAGTTGGGGGTGATTTATGGTAGCCGAAGTAATTTAGGTGAGTTAGGCATAGTTTGCTATGATTTGTTAAATATTTTGTAATTTTAAAGTGATTGGGTTTATTTTGGGGTTGTAAGGGGTAGTTCGGGGTGATTTATGGTAGCCGAAGTAATTTAAGGGAGTTTGGCATAGTTTGCTATGGTTTGTAGCATTTTTTATAATTTTAAAGTGATTGGGCTTATTTTGGGGTAGTAAGGGGTAGTTGGGGGTGATTTATGTTAGCCGAAGTAATTTAGGTGAGTTAGGCATAGTTTGCTATGGTTTGTAGCATTTTTTGTAATTTTAAAGTGATTGGGATGAGTTAGGGGTGGTAAGGGGTAGTTGGGGGTGATTTATGATAGCCGAAGTAATTTAAGTGAGTTTGGCATAGTTTGCTATGGTTTGTAGCATTTTTTATAATTTTAAAGTGATTGGGCTTATTTTGGGGTAGTAAGGGGTAGTTGGGGGTGATTTATGGTAGCCGAAGTAATTTAGGTGAGTTAGGCATAGTTTGCTATGGTTTGTAGCATTTTTTTGTAATTTTAAAGTGATAGGGCTTATTTTGGGGTAGTAAGGGGTTGTTGGGGGTGATTTATGTTAGCCGAAGTAATTTAAGTGAGTTTGGCATAGTTTGCTATGATTTGTAGCACTTTTTGTAATTTTGAAGTGATTGGGATGAGTTAGGGGTGGCAAGGGGTAGTTGGGGGTGATTTATGATAGCCGAAGTAATTTAAGTGAGTTTGGCATAGTTTGGTATGTTTTGTAGAATTTTTTGTAATTTTAAAGTGATTGGGCTTATTTTGGGGTTGTAAGGGGTAGTTGGGGGCGATTTATGGTAGCCGAAGTAATTTAGGGGAGTTTGGCACAGTTTGCTACGGTTTGTAGAATTTTTTTGTAATTTTAAAGTGATTGAGCCTATTTTGGGGAGGTAAGGGGTAGTTGGGGGTGATTAATGGAAGCCGAAGTAATTTAGATGAGTTTGGCATAGTTTGATATTGCTTGTAACATTTTTTGTAATTTTAAAGTGATTGGGCTGAGTTTGGGGTGGTAAGGGGTAGTTGGGGGTGATTTATGGTAGCCGAAGTAATTTAGGTGAGTTAGGGATAGTTTGCTATGATTTGTGTCATTTTGTTTTATTTTAAAGTGATTGGAGTTACTTGGGGTTGCTAAAGGGTGGTAAGGGATGATTTAAGATAACGGATCTAATTTATGTCAGTTTGGCTTAGTTCGGGAATTTTTTGGGGTTGATTTGGTAAAGTTTGCAGTGGTAAGAGATATTTGAGGATGTTTAATGTTGACGGATTAAATTTGGAGTGATTTGGTAATTTTTAATTGAGTCACGGATCGACATTATAATTGAAATCAAAATTATAATTGAAATATCGGCGGCCTCGCTAGGTACGGCAAAAGTATGATCACGAAAGCAGAAACTCGACGTTGAAATTGTTTAGGTTAAATAAGTGCTTTTTATTTAAAACGGTCGCCCGTCGTCGAAGTTGTTTTGGCTAGATACGTGCTTCTAACATAAACACGGTCTCCGCGATCGGATCATTTTTTGTTTATTTTAGCCGGTTTTTATTGAATTACAAAGGAACCGGGCCGAATTTCGCAAAATCCCTTCTTAGTGTTCAGTTTCGGCACATGATACACCCGTGTCTAAAATTTCTAGTCGCCAGCCCTCACGGTTTGGGCTGTGGGTTGTCGGTGAATCAGTGAATGTGTAGATGTGTAGATGAGTGTGTCAGTGAGGACACTTCGCTTTATATATATAGATTATTTACAAGAGGAGATGTTTATTTACAAATAGAGGGGCAAAGTCGCCCCGACTGGTCATTGGTGCGCCCTTCTTAATTCACTCAATGGCAAATTGGCAAACAAAATATGTAGTTCCTCGAAAAGATTATCTTGCCCGATTTCCAAAAATCTACCGCTTATGTCCATAAATCTAAATGAAGTGGAAATTCCCAACACTCTGGCAGACCCCGAGTTTGCATCTAATAAGAGAAACTTTTTTTCTCAAAAATATTGTTATGTAACACATTACAAATTTAATTGTTTTTAATGCGAAAAAACATGCTCTTTAAAATGACGCAATCAAAAATTATAGTTGCCATTTAAAAAAAATTGAAATGACGTCATGGCTTTGAAAGAGATATATAAA
The DNA here is from genome assembly GCA_964023215.1 of Eledona agricola. Lineage (NCBI taxonomy): Eukaryota > Metazoa > Arthropoda > Insecta > Coleoptera > Tenebrionidae > Eledona > Eledona agricola. Next base: position 17,797,886 of record OZ026856.1, on the reverse strand, counting down.
AAAGTTATCGAATTAGTTCCAACCTTTTCATCGATACTGTATTTATTTTTGTACCAGATTTGAAAATTGAGTTTTTAGATAACAATGTTAGTTGTAAATTTTTTTGACTAGTGCTGTTTTTGAAAAACTCATGAATTTAGTAGAATGAATTATTAATGAATTTACAACTAATTTCGGGGTGTGTAGACTTTCGCGGCCGGCTTCATTAGCGGTTGTATTTTCTCGATATGTAAATCGTGTTCCAATCGAAGTTATTCCAGTAGGTGGGGCGAAGCGAGCAAATTATGCAAAAAATATGGCTCTTAATTTAAAATAAGTAAGATGAATATTGCACAAAATATACCATGAAAGGAAACCGAGAACTCGTCATATTATTTTTTCTATTTTCAATGATTCCAAATAGTAGTGTTGGCGTTTTAAATTGATCGTGAATGATTTTCGATTATGTTGGGTTTCGACCAAAGTGTATTTCAAGTCTCTCCGCCTATGAGTCTGATTACGCAATTGTTTCGTGGTAAGTGCAGACTCGGATCTCTAGTTCGACATGACAGAAATCTGTTTACTGTTTAAAGACGTTTCACCTATACTCGGTAGAGAACGCTTTCACTGGTCAAATAAAAATTGAATTTAAAGAGATTGCAGATGCAAGTGCCATCTAGCGGTCAAAAATCAGTAGAGTTTGTGAGACGCCGCTCTTAAGGCTGCCATTCACTCAGAAAAAATTTCGTGCTCGGCACCTTAAATACAACCAGGGATACAGCTTTTGACAGCTTAATAACGTCCAATAAAAGCAATAAAAGGATGTACTCGCACCTCAGGGACAGGTAAAGTTCTGGTCTAAAATTATGCGAATTTAAGGCGCAACATGGGTGCAACCAGCAATACCTTTATCGAAAGGGAGGGGTCTGTGGGCAGATCCCAATGCTGGAGAGGATCAGGGAGGGGACCATTGAACGGCATTTAGCAGAACGGAATGGAGCCACTAAATTATTACATTGATGCATAAGTTATACTTAGCAATTTTTTTAATTGAAAGCGGAGAATGGTTCATTGATGGCACTTGATCTGCTAAGCCATTTCTCTGGACGATTAGCGCGGATAATTTTGAATAACTGATTAAATCGCCCTTCATCAAACTCAAACTTTCGACCCGAGCGTTATGCGTCCTTGTGGTCAAAATTGACATTTTAAAATTTTATAAACCAATTCCGAACCGTTCTTTCAGGCATTTTATTCTCTCTACAGACATCACAAATCTCTGGAGCAGTTTCAGTGGCTTTATTAACACCTCGATTAAACGCTGAAAGAAATGGTGTCTGAAATGTTCGTTTTTGTCTACTTGACACTTCATTCCAATGGTCTAAAAATCCGCAAAAATTTAATCTAATAAAAAAACAAAGTGTTTTGTAAAGCAGAAGCTTTTCTATTAAATAATGATAACGCCAAACAGTTTTATATTTGAACGAGAAAATTTGTTCTCTAGAATATAGAATTGATGGTAATGAAGTAAAAGTTGGTTCATTTCTCAATAGACCCCGTTTAATACGATTTCTGGTTTGGATAATGCACAATGATCGGCGATTGGGGCAATATCTACTCCGGTTCACACGTTTCATGCATCATCATACTGGCGCCAATTTTTACAAAAAACATATTTGTAACAATTTTTAATTATGTATTTTTTTGATATATTCCCGGAACACTTGAACTGAACTGGTTTCATGGTGCACCAGTGTTCCGCGTACCACGGATTAAGAATCATGGGGCTGAAGTTATATTTGCGAGCAGCATCGCACTCATTTTGATGCACTTTTATATTGGTGCGTTCATACCTGTGGCAAACTCGTCTCATTTACATTTTTACGACCGGAGCAAACACCTAGAAAAACTCCCAAATATCCGATAACTTTCTGAATATTTCTCGTAATTTGGACGACGTTTCGATGTTCCTTCATACGAATTTCTGATGAAAGGTATCAGAACAGAAAATAAAAATATTGGTAGGAGATTCGTCAAGTCACCGAATATTCTATAGATATTCAGTAGTAATTTAAAAAATTATTAGGATATTTCCTTAGTTCTCTATACATAATCTATACTAATATTATAAATGCGAAAGTTTAGATGTTTCTTAGTGCAGTTAGACATTCACGCGGACACTCCGCGTTACGCGTGCGGACAAAGTTTCCTTATCCTTACCAATTTTTTTAGAATCCGAGAATCCACTAATGGACCTATTAAAAAAATTAGAAACACCAAATTGCGAATTTGACTCCAGTTCGCAGCCGTAGTATTGGTGATTCCAATAAACTTTTCCCCAAAATTAAATATTTTATTGCTTGTAATTATGCTTGTATATTGCTAGTGGTAAGAATACACTTATCCCGATAAGATTGGGTTCGGGTCTACATTTAGGGAAACATACCTGCTACTTGATACCTGATAGTGAAAGACAGCCAGTGAAGGACAGCACATTTCAGAAGTTGAATTTATTGAAAATTTGCCCGCCGCGATTACGCGTTTGCTATTCGATCAATTTAGACCAGGTATTTTGTAATCGATGTGAAATTATTAAGTCTATAATATGGAACCGAACAAATTTTTGATCTTTGTTTTCACACGTTAGATATTACAAGTTGTTTGTTCTTCAAAACAGTAACTTTTCTATCAGTGTTTTGATGACTTTAGAGACAAACATTTAGAAAAATAAAAGAATTATATTGTAGAGAATTGAATATACTTTCAGGAGGTATAAATTTGATTTCAGTAGATGGACACGTGGAGTTCTCGCTTCTCAGCTTAAAATTTCAACTCCATAAGAGGTCCGTTTGAGGTCTCTACAATACATTTGAATGCATACAAAATTTCATACTAAGAATAAAAATCCTGAAACTCTTGATAAATACGTATTAAAACATTATTCTACAGTATATTTGAATAAATATATACAATATTTTAACAAGGTAGAATGAAAATCCTAAAACCATCTAAACGTTTAAAATTATATGCGACTACCTGCTTAATTTCGGGTTGGCTGGCCTTCGGTTCCTGGAAGGATAGCATTTATTATCTCATTCATTACCCAGCTATCCAACCAGTTTACAATGGACAAACCCACTATTACTACAATACTACACTAAACTACAATAGTAGATAAATTTACAAATTTTCAGCATTGAAAATGTTTTGTAATTGTTTTTAATGAGTCACTTTCTGTAAGAGAATGTATAACAGTCGGTAACTTCTTGATTAAAACAATTAAATACAGCAAATTTGGTGTTATTATACAAAGTCACGCGTCGCGATTGAAGGCGGTGTCGCAGAATTTGTTACAGACACAAAGTTGGTGTGCAATGTAAGATAAAATAAAAATATTCTGCTCGTCCATTAAAAACCAAACGCTTAATATCAGGGCAGTTTAATAATTTTTAATTTTATTATGAATAAGATAACTAAGGTAATATCCTGACATTTTTTTTAATTACTACCAAATGTCTATCGAATCATTCGAGTAATTTGTTGCAAAGATTTGTATTGTCTACGCAATGCCTGAAAGAACGACCCAGAATTGGTTTATTACATTAAAAAATGGCAAATTTGACCGCAAGGACGCGGAACGCTCGGATCGACCGTCGGAGTTTGATGAAGAGCGATTGAATCAGCTTATTTAAGAATATCCGCGCCAATCGGCTAGAAAAATGGCTCAGCAGATGGAATGCGATCAATATCCCCCATTTGTATTTGCATTCAATTTAAAAAATGGCTAAGTAACTTATGCATCAACACAATCATTTAGTGCCTCCATTTCTTTCTGCTAAAAGCCGTCCAATGGTCCCCTCCATGATCCTCTCCAGCTTTGGGATCTGCCCACAGCTCCTTCCCCATCAATAAAAGTATTGCTGGTTGCAGCCATACTTTAGCATTTAAATCGCATAAGATGTGTCCAAAACTGTACCTTGCCATACCTGACAATCTCTGTTACTAACAGATTTTATTAAAATTTACTCGGAACAGACCGTTTAGCATTTTTGTGCTATTTTGATGACTTTTGATGTCAAAAAAAAAGCCAAAATCAATAAAAAACAAAGTATTTTGTGAAAATCCCTACTTATATTATAGAGGTTGCCAATAAACTTCAATGACAGAAGAGCGCTCGGATACGACACTCTGATGAGAAATAATAAATGGATATTCCAGGACATGTTGTAAAGTCAAGTCAAAAAACGTTTATTCAGCTTCTTATTTACGCGAATTCTGGACGTTTATAGGCTTTTGGCCTCTTCCGCCCAGGAGTCGGTTGATTTACAAAATGTGTTTTACTAACTCCGGAAAGAAAAAAAACCCAAAAGGGAAAAAAAAGAAACATTGTTTCTTTGTGCGAGATTCTAGGGGATAAAATGTACCATTTCTTAATTTGACCAATCCAAACGTTAGGATTATCGGTTTTACCATAATCAAAATACATACTAAGAAAGCGCCCTTTTAAAAGATCTATAAATTTGGCGAAACTGGAATAAACCAGGACTAATACTAAAATTTGATCTATTAATAAATGTTATTTCAACGAAACATTTCTCATTGACTATGTCAAAGAAAATAATTATTATTGTACTTGATAACTCAAAAGTAGACAACGCGTTACCAAAAATCCCGGAACGGTAAAATCAACTTGTTATTTGAAATAACATTATAGTATATAAATGATATTGTGGCGGCCGCGACCTTCCCACGTCGCAGGCCCCAGCTGCAAATTGTAAATCTGTAATAAAGTGTACATATTCTCAAATAAACAAGTCGTGCCGCCTCCAATTTCCAACCCCGTCATAAATCCAGGTCAACATGACCGTGAGAACCATCCTGTTTCACCCTCCTTCCTTCAACACCAAATTTCCACTTTTTCCAACTCAAAACTCCAGTCGGTCCAACTCCAGCTTCACGACATCATCTCCACGGCACGACAGTAAAACCGAAAAGCTGACTTTCATTGTGACTCCTTGCGCCCCAATTATATCGCCCGCGCTAAACATCCACAATATAATAAAGATTTATGTGGTATGCATGTTCGTATAAGTATTATAAAAAAAGTTGCTGTTTACAACCAGAAGAGATAAAAATATTATATTGACAAAAAAGTTGAGACCAAATAGGGAACAATAACTATATGGTATTATGTACTATCAAAAAGTCAATCCGCTTGTTTTCAACACTCCTTTCGTAATCCACTTGGCGGTTTAAAAAACCTTTCACTAGCCCTCTGGTTCATCTTTTCAAAAAATTTTTCTTGTAATGTAGATGTTTTGGGAACACTAACCAAATAATAGACCAAGGAGGTAAACAGGAAAATTAATACATTAACGAAGCCTACATAATCGAGCATTAACAATCCAACAGTTTAGTATGTTACAGGTTCTATTTCTGCATAGCAAGAAATCAATTAAGAGGTTTTAGATTTTTGTCCAAAAGAAACGAACAATCAGTAACACCATTAATAAATTTCCATTAAAAAAATATTAAGATTTATCAGTGAATATATGAATGAATGAAAGTATGCCAGGACATGTTGAAATATGTTATAAGATGTATAATGTAGTTACAATGCAATAAAGGAGTGTGATCAAAAGCCCAATAGAATACGCACTACCAATAAAATATGCAATAATTTACACAAATGGAGATGTTCGCGAAACGAGTAAAAAAGTAAATCGCATTGAGTTGACTATGCTAATCAAATTCTGACACTTTAATTTTTCTTATGGGCATATTTCGAAATCGCAGAGAATCGACTATTTCCGCTAAAATAGCGCAATGAAAAAAATGGTCATATACCATTTCTTCATTTGACCAATCCAAACGTTAGGATTATCGATTTTACCATAATCAAAAAACCAAGAAAGGGCCGTTTAAAAAGATTAGTTATCTACAAATTTCTTGGAACTGGGGTAAACTAGGACTAATCCTAAAATTTAAGGCTCAAAAGTTTAAATTTTCTGCTGATACGCTAATAATCCTATTGATAAATGTTTTTTCAATGAACCATATCTCATTGGCAATGCCAAAGAAAAGAATTATTATTGTACTTGATAAACTCGGACCACAAACCCAAATTCGGACTTTTATGAAGTTCAAATACATCCCGCCGCTGTGAAGAATCTACCTGCTGTCATAAATCATTACAAAATTTGCAGCTAGCTGAATTTGGGGTAAGATGTGTTGACTAGTTTTCATTTCGTTTTTTAACAATAACTAAACAAAATAACAAAATTTGGAAAATCGGCCTCGGTATCGGGCTAGAATTTGCAATTTGAAATGCATTGGTGCAAAATTTATGGCTTAATTATAAACCGTGTGGGTATAAAACTTGTTATAAAATTAGGACATTTTTTTGTTTTTAAGGGAATTGAGAAATATTTTCAAAAATCGGCCTCAGTAACGGGCTAGAAAAAGAATTTCTGCTACCATTGCAGTCTCGAGCGGTTTTTCAATTCTGTCGGTATCAAAATAAAACTTGTTTGAAATTTAGCTCATTTTACATTGAGTCCAAATCGACTATATGGCAGCCTTAAGCTCCGAAGCGAGAACTCCACGTATGGCCCATCTACTGAAATCAAATTTATACCACCTGAAAGTATATTCAATTCTCTACAATATGACTCTTTTATTTTTCTAAATGTTTGTCTCTAAAGTCAGAAAAACACGGATAGAAAAGTTACTGTTTTATAAAGAACAAACAAAATTTAATATCTACCGTTTGAAAACAAATATCAAAAATTTGTTCGGTCATATTATAGATTTAATCAATCCACGTCGATTAAAAAAAACCCGGTCAAAATTGATCGAATAGCAAACGCGTAATCGCGGCGGCCAAATTTTCAATAAATTCAACTTCTGAAATGTGCTGTCCTTCACTGGCTGTCTTTCACTATCAGGTATCAAGTAGCAGGTATGTTTCCCTAAATGTAGACCCGAACCCTATCTTATCGGGAAAATTGTATTCTTACCCCTAGCATAATTACAAGCAATAAAATATTTAATTTTGGGGAAAAAGTTTATTGGAATCACCAATATTTCGTCTGCGAGCTGGAGTGAAATTTGCCGTTCTCAACCGGAGCTCTTTTGATGTTTCTAATTTAATTTTTTAATAGGTGCATTAGAAATTTCTCGGATTATAAAAAAATGGAAATTTTAAATTTGACACCCAGTCATTGATTGTTCCGCGCGATCTTTCTTTCTCAAATACATATTTTGATCAAAATGGCACTTCCGATTATACCGGAAGTAGCCTTCAACCTATTTTATTTAGAATATTTTTTTTGACGCCGTTACATTCTTTGGTTCACTTTTGATTTTAGTAATGTTTACTTATTTGTTATGGTTACGGAAATATCACAACTCTTTTAGAAAAATGACTACTTGCATGGGTTTGTTGGAAAAATCATAACTTTTAAACTGCATTAAAGACATATGCAAAATGCTCGATATTTGCAAAATAATGGTTCTTTCCATTGCATGGTCGTAGATTTACATAAATTTAGCAAATTGCCTAAAACCTTACCTGACAATAAAACAAATTGTGGAGTTTGTATTATTATTGTGATACAATAAATTAAAACAATGTATAATTCAAATAAAAAAAATCAGAAAAAAACATTGCAATAATACCATGTAAAAATTTTACAATAGATTGACCTGTGCTTTTTTTAAATTGAACATAGGGAATATGTTGAGAGTTAAAAAATATCCCGGTATAATTGTTTAAAATTTGAATAAAAATTAAATACAGGATATTTTAGAACTTGCGCCCGAGAGAAAATGAGGAAATACGAGATCGCATTCGGATGTGTAATTTTGAAGAAAAAAAATCTAGCTTTAAAGATATTCGAGAAAAGACAACTTAAAATTAACTAATCAAAGAGCTACACCTTCAAGGTGTGTTTGCCTTAATTTTACGTTACTAGGATTTCATTAAAAAAACCATTTTAAAATATGTGTGCCACTGGGGTTTTTGAATGATGTCAGTGTCAAATTAAATTCATATAAATGATTTTATTAAAATCATGAAAGGGTCTCTACAATCATCTATTCAGCCACTGATTATTTAGCCTAAATTTGTTGACACTGAAAAGTTAAATCTAGTATTGTCAAAATTACGGTAAACCAAATATTTTTTGTAGCTGATAGTATATTTTTTTGAAAGCTAGTAACTTGCTTTATTTGGTAGAAATAACATTACACCTCGAGAAGCCCTTCTGGGATTGGTAGAATTATAAGTCTTGTAACTCGGTTATGTAAACAGTAGCATATACTTTTCTTCTATTTATTTTTTTGACGACTTATTGTCGTCGGCAAGTGCCATTTTTCTGTGCGGCGCGAGTTGTGGAAGCCCCTATATAATGTAATTTAAATGTAACAAAAAATTGTAAATACAATTACACTCAAATCTTTTTAAGTCGAATATTTGATATCTCCAACTAAATCCATATTCTCCAGCAAAGCAATATACTTATGTGTTTTTTAACAGCGGTGAGGCGAATTTTTTTATATGACAAAGCAGGATTTGATTGCATACAACAGTTTTTTAAAGTACATTTTTTTCAATAAAACGAATTTGCGGAAATTCATTAAAATAAGCCCGCAAAAAGCTCATACTCGGCATCTTGCAGAATCCGGAAGGCCGACACTAACAATTCCATTTTGGTCCTGGTTTTCCTCCAAATTGAAAGGCAGTATTTATGACCGACCGTTGTATATTTACATTTCGAGAATCCCTCATCCACCGCTATTGCAGATTGCTGCTGACGTCTAGTAAAAATAGTTGGACGTAGAGAGAAATTAAAACAAAAATTAGAGCAGTGACCAGATGTTACCACTGAGGACGAGCCTTAAACTGAATTGGTAGGTCTCGAGTTGCGCATAGAGACTGATGACCCATGAAGGTTGACGGGACAAACTGAGTGGTGCCCAAATATTCTCAAGACATTTTTCGGTTTTGAGACTGATTCTTCTTCATCAATCTATTCACGACTTACAGTTATATCAAATTAATGACCGTCCTGGTCGTGCCGATATTCTCCTCAACAGAGGAGAAGCTGTAACAATGAATAGATTGATGTTTGGATTCACAACGATACCGGGAAATGTTTTGCACTTTTTTTTTATCCCATAATGATTTATCCCATTGTCAACAAGGAAGCTAACCTAAACATGAGTAGTGTAGATAGGCTGGTTCTGGAACAACCTCCCCCCACCACTCTGAGGAGCCCCCCCACTGCGCATGCGCGCGCGTAGCCCAGACCCGAACCAACCTGTGGCGCCCTCTATTGGCCCAGACCCGAACCAACCCGAAGCGCCCTCTACTAGCCCAGACCCGAACCAACCCGAGATAATATTGCGCATGCGCCGACCAGTGTTACCAACCTATGGTGCCAAACCGTAGATAACCAAAAATCCCTAGATTTAAAAAATTACAATGCGCATGCGCGGTTTTGACAGTTTCCATTACCGCCAACTTAAACGACGGCCAAATGCCGCCAATCCACCGACAGAAATCCCTAGATTTAAAAATTACAATGCGCATGCGCGGTTTTGACAGTCTCCACCACCGCCCACTTAAACGACGCCCAGATGCTGCCAATCCACCGACATAAATCCCTAGACTTAAAAAATTACAATGCGCATGCGCGGTTTTGACAGATTTATCCAATTACAATGCGCACGCGCGCTTTTGACAGTCTCCACCACCGCCAACTTAAACGACGACCAGATGCCGCCAACACACCGACAGAAATCCCTGGATTTAAAAAATTACAATGCACATGCGCGGTTTTGACAGTCTCCACCAGCGCCAACTTAAACGAAGATCAAATGCCGCCAACACACCGACAAGAATCCCTAGATCCTAAAAAAATAATTAAAACACATTAGATAAGCGTTTATTAGCATATAATAGTTCTGTTGTTGTTGTTTATTGGTATTGATCATCAGCATTCTTGAATTTTGTCGTCAGACACCTGATAGGAAATGTTCTTGTAACCCCAGGCTAAGGTTTCGTACACCCCTTGCACCACGTAACGTTTGTCATCGTGGAATGATAGCGCCACCTTATTTTTTAGTTCCGCGTAAATGTTATGTAAAATTGAGTGAAAAACTGACATTTTTTTAAAAATTCGCGTTCCTGGTTTCGAAACTGCTTGTTGGTATTCATTTAAATGCAACTCATTACACACAACGTCCTGCTTAATACCTTTGGCTTTTTTTGTAAGTTCACCCTTATTAACACAATAAGCCTTCGCACCTGTACCTAAAAATTCCCTAATCGTTCGCCCCCCGTATACATCTTTCATCTTTCCAAGTACTGAGTGACTTATGGGAATATCATGAATGTTATTTGAACGATAATTGGAAGTATCGAAATGTTCTAAGTTATTTTTCACGTCCTCGTAGAAATTTTCACACAAGATTTCTAAAATAAAACTATCAGTGTCTGTATACAATAAGCGCGCTCTATCTCCATATTTATCTATATATATAAAAGAAAGTCGTGTTAGTTACTTCACTTATAACTCAAGAACGGCTGAACCGATTTAGCTGAAAATTGGCAGGGAGGTAGTTTAGAGCCAGGAGAAGGACATAGGATACTTTTTATCCCGTTCGACATCATTCCCGTGTGACTTGACATGTAACGTCAGTCACTATAAAACGTGGTATAACAAAAAAGAATCAGACTTGGAATAACAAAATTGACGTATAATGACAGCTATGTAATGACGTATGGATGACAATTTGATATTTGTAAGAAATCAATAATAAAACTATTTCTATTAAATAAATAATTAACATTATTGCCCAATTGCCCATTCGTATAAACAGTGAAGTGAACTATAAAACTCGGTATGGTTGAAAATTTAAGTTTTTAGGTGAAGTGAAGTTTAATTAATAATGCCGCGACCAAGACGATCGAATCTTTCCCGACAAAGCCGTGATGCAAGAAGAATACGAAATACTGCAAATGAAAGGACTGAAGAAGAACAAGAAATGGCACGTGAACAGCGCCGCGATAGTATGGCTCGACTTCGTGCTTCTCAATCACGAGAGCAAAGTGAAGCAGCCCGTGAAACAGCTCGGTTGGCAATGCAGAATCGTCGAGCGAACAACAGAGGTCAACAAATAGATAATTTGCGACGCAGAACAAGATATTTATCAAGTGCTGATTTGAATCGAGCAGCGTTTCAATACGATTGCAGCAATGATTACAGCTTGCATCCTAGCGTTTGCATTGGGCAAATGGACGTAGTTTGCGAGTATTGTGGTGCATTAAAGTTTTCCGGAGAAACGCCTGGATTATGCTGCCTTAATGGTAAAGTGAAATTGCCATTGTTGACTCCGCCACCTGAGCCATTGTATTCATTGCTTTGTGGCGAAACACAAGAATCACGCCACTTTCTTGCAAATACTCAAAAATACAATGGTTGTTGCACAATTTACGCCTAAAGGTTGGCTCCGTAGTAATCATGCTTAGAAACATAAACCAACCAAAATTGTGCAACGGTACGCGTTTGGTGGTTAGAAAATTATGAACAATGTAATTTACGCTACGATAATGATAGGAAAATTCAAAGGTGAGGAAGTTCTCATTCCGAGGATACCGATGATCCCAACAGATATGCCGTTTGAATTTAAAAGACTTCAATTTCCGATACGTCTTGCATTTGCCATGACCATCAACAAATCACAAGGCCAATCCTTAAAAGTTTGTGGTTTAAATCTAGAACATTCATGTTTTTCCCATGGTCAATTATACGTGGCATGTTCACGGGTCGGAAGACCATCTGCGTTGTTTGTTTTTGCGCCTGATAATAAAACAAAAAATGTCGTGTATCACAAGGTACTTAAATGAAGAGCAACCTATGTACTAAAATAAAGAAATAATTATGAATGATTGATGTAGAAATTTAATTTTTTTTTGTATTTTTTAAAATAAAAAAAAAATCTGATTATTTATTGACATTAAGGCGGAACAAAGTTCGCCGGGTCAGCTAGTTTTTAATAAAATTGTAGAAAAAATCGTACATAATAATTTTACTCAATTCTAATACTGAAAAACCAACATAAATAGGTTTGTCATATACAACAAGTGATTTATTCATTTGAACTAGCTGAATGTACCCGGCGTTGCCCGGACGTAGATTAAATAAACGCAGTGTTGACTAAAGTGGTGATGTTGACTAATCGACATTATAATACAATTAAACAGGAATCCTCTACTTTTTCAATCACAAAATAAACAAATTTGTTGAAATTAACCTTCGTTGTCAGGACCGGGTACTTCAATATGATTTGGACAAAGAGGATACCTTGGTTGATATCTGAGATGAAAAATCTTGAATAGACTCTTTAGGCAAAGACGCAGTTGTTCTATAAGCGATTCCAGGAAATCGAAATTAACTTTAGATAATTTTCGGGGAAATCGAAGTTTACAAATTAGCTGATCATGTTATGATAAAATTGAAAACACAATGGAACCATTCCTTTTGCTGCAGTCAACTCACAAACAGAACAGTATGTAGATGATTTTGACTTATCTTCAGAATAAACAAACACTTCAGCATAATTATCTTCTTCTAAACTGCACAAAAATTATTAAAACCTGGCCGCAACTGGTTGGACAATTACAGTGCGAACCTTTTGAGCTCCCTTTCCAGTATTAAAATTTTGGTATGTGGTAAAATGTGGTATTTGGTGGTATTTGTGCATCGCTAGATTTTCAAACTTGTCCATCTTAGTTATAAATGATGTAAAGCAATAATGAACACAATGTATTTACGTAAAATAAATAGTGTAAAACGCGTATCAATGTCAGTAAAGTCTGATCCAACGCTGTAAATTTTGGATTTCAGCCGAGGCAGATTTGGTGAAAAATAAAAACAACATTATCATTAACTGAACGGTCCGGTACGACGATGGTGATTGGGAGCAAATTTGGTTAACGGCAAAATTAACATTCTATATAAAATAAATAAATATTTTGACGGGAATATGGTGGATGTAAAAATCTTATTCGGCTTCTCCGACGAACTCACACTTGTTTACATTAACACAAACTTGTTGAACAATTAAAGTGCGAACCTCTTGTGCTCCCGTTCCAGTATTAAAATATCAATACCAATACCATAGATATTAAAAAAGACAATTTCCATCACCTTTCATAATACGGTGTGGTAATTGTACATCGCTAGATTTTCAAACTTCTCCATCTTAGTTATAAATGATGTAAAGCAATAATGAACACATTGTACGTAAAATAAATAGTGTAAAACGTGTACGCACATAATTATTAAGGGTATGAATGTCAGTGATGTCTGGTACATACAACGGTGAAAATTTCGGATTTCAGCCAGGGCAAATTTGGTGAAAAACAAATACACCACTACCATTAACTGAACGTAAAAATTAGCGTACAAATATAAGTGGAGTCCGGTTCGACGCTGGTAATTTTTCGAAAATTGATTGGGGGCAGATTTGGTTAACGCGAGGATCAAATGTTAAATTAAAATACTTTATTTGATAGTGGTAGACGTTCGAACACTGATGCGTCGCTTCATCGAATTTGGCGACTTTGCGAACAGTTTCCGACGCTGGAGCAGCAATTTTCACAATTGTAGTTGTGTTAAAATTAAACACCGCGATCGAGTACTGCTCCACACGCTGAACCAGCAATTCTCGAATTCTAAGAAACGATAAGAAAGGCTTATCCAATGCTTGGAATGTGCGAATTTCTGCATAGATATTGAATAAAACCAAATCGAGCATCGCCTTTTCACGTTTGTGACCTTGCCCTTGACGTGGCAGGCTCAAGCTGCTTCAATAATGTAAAAATCTTATTCGGCATCTCCAATAAACTCACATTTGTTTACATTAACACGCATTCCTTCATGGACTTGTGACGAATTACAAACAAATATTGCAACTTCAAGTGTTCCATTTAATTTCGTTTCTGGGTGCAAGCTCCTTTCTTTTCACTCTAGTCAGTCTGAACTTATTACACAGAGTGATATTTTCAAATCCAGGCGCCCCAAATAATTTTGTCGTTGTTTTCAAAAGTTTCAAGAGAAGGAGAGTTGACAGAGAAGCTAAATTATTCCAAATTATTCCCATTTAGTTCTCTGACAACGTTAAAGACAATGTTGAAATATATAAATACAAAATTTCACACCATAAAAACGAAGTATTTGGGAATTATGTATAAAAAAAGTCGAAGTTATTTATGTTAATTTGGCGTGATTTGCTATGGTTCAAAAAAATGCAAAAATATTAGGTTGATTTGGGGTTGTTTCGGATGATATGGGTTTCTTTGAGGATTGTTTGGAATGGTTATTGATGGTTGGCAGGGTTTAGCTTTGGCGGATTAAACGAAATTTTTGGTAATTATAATGTGATTGGGCTTTGGTTGGCTTGATAAGAAGTGGTTGGGGTGATTTAGGGGAATTCGAAGTCATTTATGCGAGTTTGGCGTAGTTTGCTTAGAATTCGTAATTTTTTTTTAATTATGGGTTGACCTGGAGTAGTTTTGAATGGTAAGTGTATGACTTTTAGGGATAGTTTGGAATGGTGCGTTATGTTTGGGGTGTTTAACGTATTCAGGTAAATTTTACAAAAATTTTGGTAATTTTAAAATGAAGAATTAAAGTGCGAACCTCTTGAGCTCTATTTCCGGCATTAAAAATGCAATAGGAAAAATAGTAAAAAAGACTATTTCCATCACTTTTCACGGGAATTATACATGGTGGTATTTGTTCTCCGCTTACTATTAGATTTTCAAACTGCTCCATCTTAGTTATAAATAATGCAGAACCATTATTGAACGCAATGTACGTAAAATAAATAGTGTAAATCGTGTATAAGCACACAATACTTAAGCGTATGATGTCAGTGAAAATTTCGGATTTTGGCCGGAGCAGGTTTGGTGAAGAACAAATACACCACTATCATTAACTGAACGTAAAAATTAGCGTACGATAATAAGTGAAGTCCGGTCCGACGCTGGAAATTTTTCGAAAATCGATTGGGGAGAGTTGTGGTTAACGGCAAGAACAAATCGGGAATATCGGGAATAAAATAATTTATTTAATAGCGATAGAACTTCGAATACCGATGCGTCGCCTCGACCTTGGCGACGTTGAATACCAGCGTTCCAGACGCTGAAGCAGCAATTTTCACAATTATATGAGGTGCACGTGCCTAGTGCGTATAAAAACAATTTGGATAACAAAAGAGATTAATTTGTATGTACCAAATAATACTCGCACAGGTGTACTCGTATGGCCCGTCATAATTTTCACGAAATGAATTTAAGAAATTAACATTCTAAAGTAAATAAATATTTTGACGGGAATGTTAAAAATCTTATTCGGCCTTTCCGACAAACTAACACTTGTTTACATTAACATGCATTCCTTCATGGACCTGTGACGAATTACAAACGAATACCGAAATTTCAAGTGTTCCACGTCAGTCTGAACTTATTACACAGTGATATTTTCACATTCAGGCGCCCTAAATTATTTTGCCGTTGATTTCAAAAGTTTCCCTGGAAGGAGAGTATTCAGCAAGGGGCTCGTCAGGAGTGGCAGAGTTGGCAGTGCCACTCCAAATATAAATTTACTATCGAACACAACAATAGTTCTGTAATTCAATTGCAGAATTTCGAAATTTTCAGATATTTTCACGAAAATCTAGGGTTTACACCGCGTTTATACCGCTTTAAAGTTAAAAACCATAGAGCTGTTTATACAAATTCACGCATGTTGAGAAGGTAGGGCTTGCCCCGTCAGCGTGTTGCAATTCAGAAATACGTTTATGTTTGCATCTCAACTGGAACAAATAATTATTGGAAAGTGGAAGAAAATCAAAATTGGTATTAGCAAATTTAGTATTCAGAATGACGTCTATTAGTCGAAACAATATGTTTTATGTGCAGATATTTATTAATATTTTATGATTTAATACGATAAGGCATTTATAAATGACACAACCAAATGGAAGATTTTGGTTGAAAATGATTATTAATTTATGGTAACCGAAGTAATTTAGGTGAGTTTGGCATAGTTTGCTATGGTTTGTATCATTTTTTGTAATTTTAAAGTGATTTGGCTTAGTTTGTGGAGGTAAGGGGTAGTTGGGGGTGATTTATGGTAGCCGAAGTAATTTGGGTGAGTTTGGCATAGTTTGCTATGGTTTGTATCATTTTTTGTAATTTTAAAGTGATTTAGCTTAGTTTGGGGTGGTAAGGGGTAGTTGGGGATGATTTATGGTAGCCCAAGTAATTTGGGTGATTTTGGCATAGTTTGCTATGGTTTGTATCATTTTTTGTAATTTTAAAGTGATTGGGCTTAGTTTGGGGCGGTAAGGGGTAGTTGGGGGTGATTTATAATAGCCGAAGTAATTTGGGTGAGTTTGGCATAGTTTGCTATGGTTTGTATCATTTTTTCTAATTTTAAAGTGATTGGGCTTAGTTTGGGGCGGTAAGGGGTAGTTGGGGGTGATTTATAATAGCCGAAGTAATTTGGGTGAGTTTGGCATAGTTTGCTATGGTTTGTGGCATTTTTTGTAATTTTAAAGTGATTGGGCTTAGTTTGGGGCGGTAAGGGGTAGTTGGGGGTGATTTATGGTAGCCGAAGTAATTTGGGTGAGTTTGGCATAGTTTGCTATGGTTTGTGGCATTTTTTGTAATTTTAAAGTGATTTGGCTTAGTTTGTGGTGGTAAGGGGTAGTTGGGGGTGATTTATGGTAGCCGAAGTAATTTGGGTGATTTTGGCATAGTTTGCTATGGTTTGTATCATTTTTTGTAATTTTAAAATGAGTGGGCTTAGTTTGGGGCGGTAAGGGGTAGTTGGGGGTGATTTATAATAGCCGAAGTAATTTGGGTGAGTTTGGCATAGTTTGCTATGGTTTGTGGCATTTTTTGTAATTTTAAAGTGATTGGGCTTAGTTTGGGGTGGTAAGGGGTAGTTGGGGGTGATTTAGGATAGCCGAAGTAATTTGGGTGAGTTTGGCATAGTTTGCTATGGTTTGTAGCATTTTTTGTAATTTTAAAGTGATTGGGCTTAGTTTGTGGTGGTAAGGGGTAGTTGGGGGTGATTTATGGTAGCCGTAGTAATTTGGGTGATTTTGGCATAGTTTGCTATGGTTTGTATCATTTTTTGTAATTTTAAAGTGAGTGGGCTTAGTTTGGGGCGGTAAGGGGTAGTTGGGGGTGATTTATAATAGCCGAAGTAATTTGGGTGAGTTTGGCATAGTTTGCTATGGTTTGTGGCATTTTTTGTAATTTTAAAGTGATTGGGCTTAGTTTGAGGTGGTAAGGGGTAGTTGGGGGTGATTTATGATAGCCGAAGTAATTTGGGTGAGTTTGGCATAGTTTGCTATGGTTTGTAGCATTTTTTGTAATTTTAAAGTGATTTGGTTTAGTTTGGGGTGGTAAGGGGTAGTTGGGAGTTGATTTATGGTAACCGAAGTAATTTGGTTGAGTTTGGCATAGTTTAGTATGATTTGTAACATTTTTTGTAATTTTAAAGTGATTGCGCTTAGTTTGGGGTGGTAAGGGGTAGTTGGGGGTGATTTATGGTAGCCGAAGTAATTTGGGTGAGTTTGGCATAGTTTGCTATGGTTTCTGGCATTTTTTGTAATTTTAAAGTGATTGGGCTTAGTTTGGGGTGGTAAGGGGTAGTTGGGGGTGATTTATGATAGCCGAAGTAATTTGGGTGAGTTTGGCATAGTTTTGCTATTGTTTGTAGCATTTTTTCTAATTTTAAAGTGATTGGGCTTAGTTTGGGGTGGTAAGGGGTAGTTGGGGGTGAATTTTGGTAGCCGAAATAATGTGTGTGAGTGTGAGAATAGTCTGCTATGGTTTGTGTCATTTTGTTTTATTTTAAAGTGATTGGAGTTACTTGGGGTTGCTAAGGGGTGGTAAGGGATGATTTAAGATAACGGATCTAATTTGTCAGTTTGGCGTAGTTCGGGAATTTTTTGGGGTTGATTTGGTAAAGTTTGCAATGGTAAGAGATATTTGAGGATTTTTAATGTAGGCGGATTAAATTTGGAGTGGTTTGGTAATTTTTAAATGAGTCACGGATCGGGGACATTATAATTGAAATCAAAATTATAATTGAAATATCTGCGCCTCGCTAGGTACGGCAAAAGTATGATCAGGAACGCAGAAAGTGAAAGTGCTTTTAATGTAAACCGGTCGCCCGACGTCGAAGTTGTTTTGGCTAGACACGTGCTTCTAAAAAAAACCCGGTCTCCGCGAGCCGATCATTTTTTGCTTATTTTAACCGGTTTTTATTCGGTTTTTATTTAAATACAAAGGAACCGGACCGAATTTTGCAAAATCTCCTTATTAGCGTTCATTCTCGGCCCTTGATAGACCCGTGTCTAAAATTTCAAGTCTCCAGCCCTCCCGGTTTGGGCTGTAGGTTGTCGGTGAATCAGTGAATGTGTAGATGTGTAGATGTGTAGATGAGTGTGTCAGTGAGGACACTTCGCTTTATATATATAGATTGCAACGAAATTTTCAGTAAAAATCGAACAATTTTTAAAGTTCGGTCGAGCTATCAGACTCTCCGCACCCAGTCTTCGATGGGAGTTTTTCCAACTCGTAACTAAACGTACATCGACTCGCTTGTCTATGGATTCCATCGTTTTTCCAAAGACACTGTTATTCATTAATTTGAAAAAGTTTTTCTCAAACGAATTTTTAGCTCTATTTCTCATATTAGTGTTTAAATCTATGTACGACGCCAACCAGGGTGATTGTTTAAATTTTAGTGCACGATGAATTCTTATTAATTTTAAACCATTAGCGAGGGCTTGCTTTAAATTTCTATAATGTAAAACGTATTTGCGTTTATCAAATAAAATGACACATAGTTTCTCACTTTTACCAGATGGAGTAATTTTTTTTTCGGGACAAAAGGGTAAATCGTTATGGTTATCATGTAATTCAGGTGGATAATGTAAATCAATTTCAAAAATATAACCCTCATCTGATTCGTCCGCCAAATGCATAATGGTCTCTGGGTTAAAATCCTGTACATTTTGCCATTCAAAGTTTGCATATGGTAAATATTGAGTCATCGCTGCACCGTACAAATTTGTAGCGTCTAAATAAACGATATAAGAAGTCGGATTTGATGGTTCATATTCAGACATGTATTTATTATTAGCGACCGATTTACGTTTGGAGCACTGGCACAATCCCCCTCGAATACCATTTTTTATAAAAGAAAGCTTTTCGAAATCGGTTAATAGTTCCAAACGAATATTAGTAAACTTTAACATAGCATCCCAACTTAACGCAGGAGCGGTATAATAATGTGCCGCATCGAGATCATATGTTTGCAGACAGATATTTCGAAAACTATTAAATAAATTCCATACATCCAACGCTCGCTCGTAATCACATTCGCTGATATTTTGTTTACGTAAATTGTTATAGAATTGTTCTCGATCGGGTAATTTTGTATCGTTCAATTTATCGAAAGAATCTACATATGAATACGGAAATACACCCTTTTTGCGAATCAGGCGAAACTTAGAATCGTCAGGAAAATGTTTGCGTATATCTAAACAATCGATATCTGTTAGGTTTTCCGCCAATTTTTCCAATGAAGATGGCATAAATCGAAAAGAATCTAAAAATCTAATTTGTATTGTGGGTGTTTAGCGCGGGCGATATTGTTTAGCGCAAGGAGTACAATCAAAGTCAGCTTTTGGCGTTTTGGGCGTCGTGCCGTGGAAGGTGTTGTCGTGGAGCTGGACTTGGACTGACTGGTGTTCTGAGTTGGAAAGGATGGAAATTTGGTGTTGAAGGAAGAAGGGTGAAACAGGATGATTCTCACGGTCAACTTGAGAAGGATTTATGACAGGGTTGGAAATTGGAGGCGGCACGACTTGTTTATTGGAATATGTACACTTTTTACATTTTTACAATTTGCAGCTGAGGCCTGCGACGTAGGAAGGTCGCGGCCGCTACAGTATAAACACAGATTTTGTTATATCGATATCACGCGATTTCTTAACATTAATATCATCGACCAAAATCTTTTTAGAAAATGAAACATAGCGTTCCTTATTTTGAGCAATAACCGTGACGTCAGAATCAACATTGGCAAGTTCTTTAATGAACAAATGAGCATCGTAACCAGAAAGATTATGGCAAAAAGCCGGAATATATTTTGGAACCTTATAGTTTAGATTACAAATAGTATGAACAGCCCCCAAAAAAGAACCAGTCAGATGACAATGATTTCTACATTTCTTATTATTATCATCATTATCGTCTCCAAATTGATTTTTGCAGATATGACAATGTGTTGAATTTTGATAAAGTAATTCGTTTTCGCTTGTCATCTCGAGTGGAACAATAGTTTTTAAATAACGATCATAAATACATTTTATGTCTGTCTCTAAACAGTTAACAAATTTCTTTGACGCGTCAACACCTCGATAAGTTCGCAATATTGAAAGTGAATCGTCATAACAGCATATAATGTTATAGCAAAAACTATAAGGCATATGAGTGTGAGTCTTTAAGGTGAAAGATTTAGAACTGGTAGGTTCACAGGTGTCGAGAGGTTGTAAAATAGTTTCAAAATCAAAATATACGACAAAGGGAATTTTCAAAGAGCGTTCGAAATTTTGAAATTGTGTAATATTGTGAGGTAGAAAATTTCCCAGTTTATTTTTAATTAAATCTGAAGTAGGTAATTTTGTTATTACATTAATACAGTCATTATTCCCATGAGACTTCAGCTTTTCCCCCGCCAGGCGAATTTTTTTGTGGGAATTTCCACATCTTTTACTGAGAATGTATGAAAAGTTAAAACAAGTAAATGGTGGGGTTTAAAACTCACCGGAAGATTGACAATTACTTTCACGGAGATGTCTCAAGTAATTATCTTTCCTAGTATAACACTTGAAACAGCCAGCACATGTGATCGTTCGATTAACATCTAAAATATTTCTAACATTGACGAAAGTTTGCTATGATTTGTGTTACTTGGGGTTGCTAAAGGGTGGTAAGAGCTGATTTAAGATAACGGATCTAATTTATGTCAGTTTGGCGTAGTTCGGGAATTTTTTGGGGTTGATTTGGTAAAGTTTGCAATTGTAAAGGCGCGTATACATCTGAGCACGAACGGGAACGAGGCGAACCGAGGCCGAACGCTTGCCTCGTTTAATTTCGTTTCAAATAAACAAAAAACGATTATGATCGGAAGGAGGCGCAATTGAAACACAAATGCCGTCTACATTTAATCAAATTTTCGTTTTATGTACCGATTCCGATCGAATTCCCCGTGCGTCGCACAACCGAAGTTTGCCGCGCTTCGATGACACGTCTACATCAGTATGCTCGTTCGGCCTCGGTCTGCCTCGTTCCCGTTCGTGCTCAGATGTATACGCGCCTTAAGAGATATTTGAGGATGTTTAATGTAGACGGATAAAATTTGGAGTGGTTTTGTAATTTTTAATTGAGTCACGGATCGACATTATAATTGAAATCAAGATTATAATTGATAGATCCGCGGCCTGGCTAGGTACGGTAAAAATTTGATCGTTGATCGACGTTGAAATTGTTTAGGTTAAATAAGTGCTTTTAATGTAAACAGGTCGCCCGTCGTCGAAGTTGTTTTGGCTAGATACGTGCTTCTAACATAAACACGGTCTCCGCGATCGGATCATTTTTTGTTTATTTTACCCGGTTTTTATTGAATTACAAAGGAACCGGGCCGAATTTCGCAAAATCCCTTCTTAGTGTTCACTTTCGGCACATGATACACCCGTGTCTAAAATTTCAAGTCTCCAGCCCTCACGGTTTGGGCTGTGGGTTGATTATGAATCAGTGTGTAGATGAATGAGTGTGTCAGTGAGGACACTTCGCTTTATATATATAGATTGAAATAATTTTTTTCGTACAATTATATTTTTTTGTAAGAAGATTCAAATACTATTGTGTATAGTGTATACTATAGTGTATGGAAAAAAGATTACATACCTAAGCAGGGTGAGCGTAAGCTAAAGTGCCCCATATTTTTCTAAATCAGTAAAGTGTATCGCTGGATACAACGCCATAGAGATGGTTTACATGATAGATCCTTGTTTGCCCCAAAACGACCAGGACGCCCAAGAATTTTAATGTCCGCTGTAAGTGGACAGATCACCGCTTATTCTGAGGCTCACCCATTTTCTTCTTCCGGGACAATGAAAGCCAATTTAGATTTAGAATGTTCCGTTCGAACTATACGTTGACAGTTGAATAGATCGGGAATACGGGTCTAATTTGCAATTGAGAATTTGCAGCAAAACTAGGGTACTCGGCAGTACCTAGTAACCGTCTTTGTCGACGAAAAGGTGTTTTGCACAGACAATGATAATTTGTCATTGATACCACTATGGCGGCGAAACGGCACTAGATATGAACCCCAAAATATACGACCTGTGCATAGAATAGGTAGGATGGATATCCTGTGCATTTTGGGGGTGGATGACCTAACATGGACCAGGAGTTGAATTGGAATTGCATTTAATTCCCACACGGTTAACTGCTGTGGAGTATTTAGAAATAGTCGATAATGTGTTAATTCCAAGCATTACTACAACCTATAGAAATGATATAAATGTGCTGTTAATACCAGATATTAGCAGCATTAATAATTTGTCATCATCGTTATGGGCAGAAGCAGTGAACACGGCGGTTCATGTTTTGAATCGGACGGGATCCACGAAAGTTCCTGAGAAAACACCATATGAATTATGGTTCAACAAAGAAGTGCGAGGAGTCGAGAAGTTTCGAGCATTTGGTACGGAATGTTTCGTGCATATTCCGAAAGAGTTGCGTCGAAAACTAGAAAAGAAATCGGTCAAAGGATATTTTGTCGGTTATCATGACGGCCTGGGTGGATAAAGAGTGTATGTTCCAGAAAGACGTGACTTCATTGTGAGCCGCGATGTACTTTTCAAGAATGAAACAGTAAAAATGAAGACGTGTGAAGTTGATTCAACAAATGTCAGTGACAATGCACCAAAAGTTTTTCCTGGAGATGCTGGTAAAACAAAGGGAAGGTCGGAAATTCCAAGTGATGAAAGTTTTCATTCCGATAATAATGATGCTGAATATAAGTTATCAACGGACGATGACTCAGAAGCAGAAGCGAGAGAAGAAGAAAAAGAAGTTCAATTGAAAAGGAATTTAAGAGACAGATCGAGAATCAAGAACCCGGGTTATTTTGACCATTACTCGATGTTGGTGGAGACTGAAAATAATTTACCGAGGAATTATCAAGAGGCTTTTTCAGGTCCTGACTCAGCGAAATTGGAAGAAGCAATGAACGAAGAACTAAATTCGCTCAAAGAAAATGACACGTGGTGTTTAGTGAAACGACCGCGAGACGCGAAAATTTTAGATAACAAGTGGGTTTATAAACTGAAAAACGATATCAACGCTGGCGGTATAAAATACAAGGCTCGTTTGGTAGTTCGTGGTTTTTCAGAAATTCCGGGAGTGGACTTTAATGAAACATTGGCTAGATACGAGACAATTCGCGCGATTTTCAGTGTGGCCGCGTGTGAAAAACTATGCATAAGACAGTTTGACGTAAAAAGCGCGTTTTTACATGGATTTCTTGATGATGAAATGTTTCAACCGCATGGTTATTCAGACGGGACAAATCGGGTTTGCAAACTGAAGAAAAGTTTATATGGATTAAAGCAAGCATCGCGTTGCTGGAATAAGCGATTAACGGACTTTTTGTTGAAGTTTGGATTACGTGAAAAGCGATCAGATCCGTGTTTATTCGTAAATCTGAATCAGAACAGAAAATTAATCGTGGTGATTTACGTTGATGACGGAGTTGTGTGTGCAACAAAAGAAGAAGACGTCAACAAGTTCCTGGATGCTTTAAAATACCAGTTTAAAGCTACAATCTACGAAAATCATAAACCGACAATTGCTCATAAGTCACTTGTGAAGAGAGTTTTACGATATTTACAAGGTACAAAAGACTTTCGGATTTTGTATGTTGGAATTGGAGAATTGGAAGTCTTCAGCAACGCAGATTTAGCGGGAGACATCGAAACAAGAAAATCAACATCAGGAGTAGTGTGCACGTTCAGGGGAAGTCCGGTCATCTGGAAAAGCAGAAAACAACACTGCGTTGCACTTTCCACCACGGAAGCAGAATTCATCAGTGCCGAGTGTGCAATAAAAGACGGAATTTGGTTATCTCGTGTGCTAAATGAGCTTGGTTCAAATGAAAAATGTAGTAGAATTAAGCTGTTCATTGATAATCAAAGTGCGATTAAAGTGATTAAGTGTCACGAATTACATGATCGTTCGAAACATATTGAAGTGAAATATAATTTCGTGCGTGACATGTAGGTATAAGAAAGGCGAAGTTGAACTAACGTATGTGTGGAGTGAGAATATCAGATGGCTGATATTTTCACAACGGCCTTAAGCAAATATAATTTCATAAAATTAAGATCAATGTTAAATGTTTGTGAAATGAAGAATGTATAAGAAATTAATTTTGAGGGGAAGTGTTGAGGATTGCTGACGCAACTGTCGCGTCCAAGCGTCGTGTTTAGTCTGCGTTTCACCTTTGTGTTAGCACGATGTAGTTTTAAGTTAGTTGACGAGAATATACGATACCATCGGGTGCTTCTCTCTTGTTTCATTAACCTCATCAGTTAGTCGCATGTGTGAACATAGTGTGACAGTGTGCTCCGAATAAAAGTGCTAAACTACGGCAGAAATCTTCAACATCACGTGGGGAAGGATTCACTGAGTCCGGGGAGGTGTCTCAAGTGAGTCTTAGGCGTCGGAGAGCCGAGAAAATGAATATCTTCGTTCATTTCTCGGACTTCCTCGGCCGAAAAACGTTTTATTTTATAACTCCACCCCCTGAGTAACAATTTTTGCCGGAGGAGAGGATCTTTCCCCTTCGTTTAAGGTATAGGAAGCCCAAATCCCTTTCCTTGTTAAAAATCCAGCCTTGTTAAAAATCCTTCATATCCGCTGTATTGTTGGTTTAAATTTTAATTATAAATAGTTCTATCGCAAGCGATCAAATCGTGGTCTTGAGAAAATGTTTCAACTCCGACGGTTTGATCAAGCCGTGATCTCCGGCTAACCTAGTTGTATCGGTTGCAGTTAGCTGGAGCAGGATATCGCGGCTCTGAATATGTCTGATTCAGAGTCAGAATCTATGGTCACTAATGTGCAGACTTTAATATCGGTTAAGGGAGAGGAGGGAGAGGAGTACAAACTCATTAACGAGCAGGAGAAGAAGCTGTTAAAGCAAAAACTTCTATACTCGGGCATCCGGGAGTGCACCAAGTGTGAGTAACTTCGATCCTGTGATCTGTAGGTCGGATTGGAGGAATCCACTCTGTCAAGGGTGTCCCATACATCCCCAGAGTGAAACAGTCATGACAGACGAGCCGGATCCAGACACAGTAGAGGAACAAATAGATTCTAGCGATGATGAAGATGCAGAGAGAGATACCACCCCACCACCTTCGTCCGACGTGCTGGATGGGTCAGCATCTTCCACATCTGGTGTAGTACGAGAGTTGCTCCGGATCCTTGCGTCCTCCAATTCCGACGTGTTGTTGAAACAGCCGGCCAGCACTAACATACCCATAACAACAGTGTTCTGTCGAACCTGGGGAAAGGCTTACACCGAACGACTGCCGGGATAAACAGTCTCCCCTTACCGGCCAACAGCTCCGGATGGATGAGCCAAAAGGGCAAGGGCACTGTTTTGTTCTTGGGCTGAGAAATCGACCCCGAAGGCGGATGAACTACATCAGGTAGTGAACGGCATGAGGATGCAGAAGGCAATTGGAAAACCACTGCATTAAAGACCACATAATGATATTCCCTGCATTTCATGACTAAAGTCAGGACTAAATATAATAACGGAGTAAGTCCGCCGATCGTATCACCGGGGAGGACAGTTGTGACTAATATGAGAAATGCGCCCGACACGAAAAATACCCTGCTACAAAAATTAATCAAAATTGGAACATCGAATGTACAATGCATGTACAACCTAAGGAAAAGCCACAACATAATATTGGAAACTAGCTGAATGTACCCGGCGTTGCCCGGACGTAGATTAAATAAACGCAGTGTTGACAAAAGTGGTGTATTTGTGATGTAGTCTAATCGACATTATAATACAATTAAACAGGAATGCTCTACTTTTCCAATCACAAAATAAACAAATTTGCTGAAATTAACCTGCATTGCCAGGACCGGGTACTTCAATATGATTTGGAAAATGACGATAATTTCGTTTCTGGCTTTTTTTTTCACTCTTTTTCACACTTCAAGAGAAGGAGAGTTGACAAAGAAGCTGAACTATTCCAAATTATTCCCATTTAGTTCTCTAACAACGTTAAAGAATGTCGTCGAAGAATGTTGAAATATATAAATACATAATTTCACACCATAAAAACGATGTATTTGGTGTAGTTTCGGATGATAAGGTTTTTTTTGGGGATTGTTTTGAATGGTTATTGATGGTTGGCGGGGTTTAGTTTTGGCGAATTAAACGAAACTTTTGGTAATTTTAATGCGATTGGGTTTAGTTTGGCTTGGTAAGAAGTGGTTGGGGTGATATAGCGGAAGTCGAAGTAATTTATGCGAGTTTAGCGTAGTTTGCTTGTAATTCGTAATTTTTTTTCATTTTAGGTTGATGTGGGGTAGTTTGGAATGGCAAGTGTATGATTTTTGAGAGTAGTTTGGAATGGTACACTATGTTTAGGGGTGTTTAGCGTATTCAGGTAAAATATACAGAAAATTTGGTAATTTTAAAATGAATAATTATAGTGCGAACCTCTTGAGCTCTATTTTCGGTAATAAAATGCAATAGGAAAGATAGTAAAAAAGACTATTTCCATCACTTTTCAGAGGAATTATACGTGGTGGTATTTGTACCCCGCTTACTATTCCTCCATCTTAGTTATAAATAATGCAGAACAATAATGAACACAATGTACATAAAATAAATAGTGTAAATCGTGTATAAGCACACATTACTTATGATGTCAGTGAAATCCGGTAAAACTGCAAATTTCGGATTTTGGCCGGAGCAGGTTTGGTGAAGATCAAATACACCACTATCATTAAATGAACGTAAAAATTAGCGTACGGTATATAAGTGGATTCCGGTACGACGATGGTAATTTTTCGAAAATCGATTGGGGAGATATTTACTTAACGTCAAGAACAAATCGGGAATATTATATTAAAAAATTCACAGATCTCGCCATTCTTGCAACTATCGGAAGGTGTTGAAAACAAACACAATATTGTATAACATAATGAACACGGTTTATTAAGAGTTACATAATATATACAAACTAGCTGAATGTACCCGGCGTTGCCCGGACGTAGATTAAATAAACGCAGTGTTGACTAAAGTGGTGATGTTGACTAATCGACATTATAATACAATTAAACAGGAATCCTCTACTTTTTCAATCACAAAATAAACAAATTTGTTGAAATTAACCTTCGTTGTCAGGACCGGGTACTTCAATATGATTTGGACAAAGAGGATACCTTGGTTGATATCTGAGATGAAAAATCTTGAATAGACTCTTTAGGCAAAGACGCAGTTGTTCTATAAGCGATTCCAGGAAATCGAAATTAACTTTAGATAATTTTCGGGGAAATCGAAGTTTACAAATTAGCTGATCATGTTATGATAAAATTGAAAACACAATGGAACCATTCCTTTTGCTGCAGTCAACTCACAAACAGAACAGTATGTAGATGATTTTGACTTATCTTCAGAATAAACAAACACTTCAGCATAATTATCTTCTTCTAAACTGCACAAAAATTATTAAAACCTGGCCGCAACTGGTTGGACAATTACAGTGCGAACCTTTTGAGCTCCCTTTCCAGTATTAAAATTTTGGTATGTGGTAAAATGTGGTATTTGGTGGTATTTGTGCATCGCTAGATTTTCAAACTTGTCCATCTTAGTTATAAATGATGTAAAGCAATAATGAACACAATGTATTTACGTAAAATAAATAGTGTAAAACGCGTATCAATGTCAGTAAAGTCTGATCCAACGCTGTAAATTTTGGATTTCAGCCGAGGCAGATTTGGTGAAAAATAAAAACAACATTATCATTAACTGAACGGTCCGGTACGACGATGGTGATTGGGAGCAAATTTGGTTAACGGCAAAATTAACATTCTATATAAAATAAATAAATATTTTGACGGGAATATGGTGGATGTAAAAATCTTATTCGGCTTCTCCGACGAACTCACACTTGTTTACATTAACACAAACTTGTTGAACAATTAAAGTGCGAACCTCTTGTGCTCCCGTTCCAGTATTAAAATATCAATACCAATACCATAGATATTAAAAAAGACAATTTCCATCACCTTTCATAATACGGTGTGGTAATTGTACATCGCTAGATTTTCAAACTTCTCCATCTTAGTTATAAATGATGTAAAGCAATAATGAACACATTGTACGTAAAATAAATAGTGTAAAACGTGTATAAGCACATAATTATTAAGGGTATGAATGTCAGTGATGTCTGGTACATACAACGGTGAAAATTTCGGATTTCAGCCAGGGCAAATTTGGTGAAAAACAAATACACCACTACCATTAACTGAACGTAAAAATTAGCGTACAAATATAAGTGGAGTCCGGTTCGACGCTGGTAATTTTTCGAAAATTGATTGGGGGCAGATTTGGTTAACGCGAGGATCAAATGTTAAATTAAAATACTTTATTTGATAGTGGTAGACGTTCGAACACTGATGCGTCGCTTCATCGAATTTGGCGACTTTGCGAACAGTTTCCGACGCTGGAGCAGCAATTTTCACAATTGTAGTTGTGTTAAAATTAAACACCGCGATCGAGTACTGCTCCACACGCTGAACCAGCAATTCTCGAATTCTAAGAAACGATAAGAAAGGCTTATCCAACGCTTGGTATGTGCGAATTTCTGCATAGATATTGAATAAAACCAAATCGAGCATAGCCTTTTCACGTTTGTGACCTTGCCCTTGACGTGGCAGGCTCAAGCTGCTTCAATAATGTAAAAATCTTATTCGGCATCTTCAATAAACTCACATTTGTTTACATTAACACGCAAATAATTTTGTCGTTGTTTTCAAAAGTTTCAAGAGAAGGAGAGTTGACAGAGAAGCTAAATTATTCCAAATTATTCCCATTTAGTTCTCTGACAACGTTAAAGACAATGTTGAAATATATAAATACAAAATTTCACACCATAAAAACGAAGTATTTGGGAATTATGTATAAAAAAAGTCGAAGTTATTTATGTTAATTTGGCGTGATTTGCTATGGTTCAAAAAAATGCAAAAATATTAGGTTGATTTGGGGTTGTTTCGGATGATATGGGTTTCTTTGAGGATTGTTTGGAATGGTTATTGATGGTTGGCAGGGTTTAGCTTTGGCGGATTAAACGAAATTTTTGGTAATTATAATGTGATTGGGCTTTGGTTGGCTTGGTAAAAAGTGGTTGGGGTGATTTAGGGGAATTCGAAGTCATTTATGCGAGTTTGGCGTAGTTTGCTTAGAATTCGTAATTTTTTTTTAATTATGGGTTGACCTGGAGTAGTTTTGAATGGTAAGTGTATGACTTTTAGGGATAGTTTGGAATGGTGCGTTATGTTTGGGGTGTTTAACGTATTCAGGTAAATTTTACAAAAATTTTGGTAATTTTAAAATGAAGAATTAAAGTGCGAACCTCTTGAGCTCTATTTCCGGTATTAAAAATGCAATAGGAAAAATAGTAAAAAAGACTATTTCCATCACTTTTCACGGGAATTATACATGGTGGTATTTGTTCTCCGTTTACTATTAGATTTTCAAACTGCTCCATCTTAGTTATAAATAATGCAGAACCATTAATGAACGCAATGTACGTAAAATAAATAGTGTAAATCGTGTATAAGCACACAATACTTAAGCGTATGATGTCAGTGAAAATTTCGGATTTTGCCCGGAGCAGGTTTGGTGAAGAACAAATACACCACTATCATTAACTGAACGTAAAAATTAGCGTACGATAATAAGTGAAGTCCGGTCCGACGCTGGAAATTTTTCGAAAATCGATTGGGGAGAGTTGTGGTTAACGGCAAGAACAAATCGGGAATATCGGGAATAAAATAATTTATTTAATAGCGATAGAACTTCGAATACCGATGCGTCGCCTCGACCTTGTCGACGTTGAATACCAGCGTTCCAGACGCTGAAGCAGCAATTTTCACAATTATATGAGGTGCACGTGCCTAGTGCGTATAAAAACAATTTGGATAACAAAAGAGATTAATTTGTATGTACCAAATAATACTCGCACAGGTGTACTCGTATGGCCCGTCATAATTTTCACGAAATGAATTTAAGAAATTAACATTCTAAAGTAAATAAATATTTTGACGGGAATGTTAAAAATCTTATTCGGCCTTTCCGACAAACTAACACTTGTTTACATTAACATGCATTCCTTCATGGACCTGTGACGAATTACAAACGAATACCGAAATTTCAAGTGTTCCACGTCAGTCTGAACTTATTACACAGTGATATTTTCACATTCAGGCGCCCTAAATTATTTTGCCGTTGATTTCAAAAGTTTCCCTGGAAGGAGAGTATTCAGCAAGGGGCTCGTCAGGGGTGGCAGAGTTGGCAGTGCCACTCCAAATATAAATTTACTATCGAACACAACAATAGTTCTGTAATTCAATTGCAGAATTTCGAAATTTTCAGATATTTTCACGAAAATCTAGGGTTTACACCGCGTTTATACCGCTTTAAAGTTAAAAACCATAGAGCTGTTTATACAAATTCACGCATGTTGAGAAGGTAGGGCTTGCCCCGTCAGCGTGTTGCAATTCAGAAATACGTTTATGTTTGCATCTCAACTGGAACAAATAATTATTGGAAAGTGGAAGAAAATCAAAATTGGTATTAGCAAATTTAGTATTCAGAATAACGTCTATTAGTCGAAACAATATGTTTTATGTGCAGATATTTA
The DNA here is from genome assembly GCA_964023215.1 of Eledona agricola. Lineage (NCBI taxonomy): Eukaryota > Metazoa > Arthropoda > Insecta > Coleoptera > Tenebrionidae > Eledona > Eledona agricola. Next base: position 17,766,779 of record OZ026856.1, on the reverse strand, counting down.
TTAATATTTTATGATTTAATACGATAAGGCATTTATAAATGACACAACCAAATGGAAGATTTTGATTGAAAATGATTATTAATTTATGGTAACCGAAGTAATTTAGGTGAGTTTGGCATAGTTTGCTATGGTTTGTATCATTTTTTGTAATTTTAAAGTGATTTGGCTTAGTTTGTGGAGGTAAGGGGTAGTTGGGGGTGATTTATGGTAGCCGAAGTAATTTGGGTGAGTTTGGCATAGTTTGCTATGGTTTGTATCATTTTTTGTAATTTTAAAGTGATTTAGCTTAGTTTGGGGTGGTAAGGGGTAGTTGGGGATGATTTATGGTAGCCCAAGTAATTTGGGTGATTTTGGCATAGTTTGCTATGGTTTGTATCATTTTTTGTAATTTTAAAGTGATTGGGCTTAGTTTGGGGCGGTAAGGGGTAGTTGGGGGTGATTTATGATAGCCGAAGTAATTTGGGTGAGTTTGGCATAGTTTGCTATGGTTTGTATCATTTTTTGTAATTTTAAAGTGATTGGGCTTAGTTTGGGGCGGTAAGGGGTAGTTGGGGGTGATTTATAATAGCCGAAGTAATTTGGGTGAGTTTGGCATAGTTTGCTATGGTTTGTATCATTTTTTCTAATTTTAAAGTGATTGGGCTTAGTTTGGGGCGGTAAGGGGTAGTTGGGGGTGATTTATAATAGCCGAAGTAATTTGGGTGAGTTTGGCATAGTTTGCTATGGTTTGTGGCATTTTTTGTAATTTTAAAGTGATTGGGCTTAGTTTGGGGCGGTAAGGGGTAGTTGGGGGTGATTTATGGTAGCCGAAGTAATTTGGGTGAGTTTGGCATAGTTTGCTATGGTTTGTGGCATTTTTTGTAATTTTAAAGTGATTTGGCTTAGTTTGTGGTGGTAAGGGGTAGTTGGGGGTGATTTATGGTAGCCGAAGTAATTTGGGTGATTTTGGCATAGTTTGCTATGGTTTGTATCATTTTTTGTAATTTTAAAGTGAGTGGGCTTAGTTTGGGGCGGTAAGGGGTAGTTGGGGGTGATTTATAATAGCCGAAGTAATTTGGGTGAGTTTGGCATAGTTTGCTATGGTTTGTGGCATTTTTTGTAATTTTAAAGTGATTGGGCTTAGTTTGGGGTGGTAAGGGGTAGTTGGGGGTGATTTAGGATAGCCGAAGTAATTTGGGTGAGTTTGGCATAGTTTGCTATGGTTTGTAGCATTTTTTGTAATTTTAAAGTGATTGGGCTTAGTTTGTGGTGGTAAGGGGTAGTTGGGGGTGATTTATGGTAGCCGTAGTAATTTGGGTGATTTTGGCATAGTTTGCTATGGTTTGTATCATTTTTTGTAATTTTAAAGTGAGTGGGCTTAGTTTGGGGCGGTAAGGGGTAGTTGGGGGTGATTTATAATAGCCGAAGTAATTTGGGTGAGTTTGGCATAGTTTGCTATGGTTTGTGGCATTTTTTGTAATTTTAAAGTGATTGGGCTTAGTTTGAGGTGGTAAGGGGTAGTTGGGGGTGATTTATGATAGCCGAAGTAATTTGGGTGAGTTTGGCATAGTTTGCTATGGTTTGTAGCATTTTTTGTAATTTTAAAGTGATTTGGTTTAGTTTGGGGTGGTAAGGGGTAGTTGGGGGTGATTTATGGTAGCCGAAGTAATTTGGGTGAGTTTGGCATAGTTTGCTATGGTTTGTGGCATTTTTTGTAATTTTAAAGTGATTGGGCTTAGTTTGGGGTGGTAAGGGGTAGTTGGGGGTGATTTATGATAGCCGAAGTAATTTGGGTGAGTTTGGCATAGTTTTGCTATTGTTTGTAGCATTTTTTCTAATTTTAAAGTGATTGGGCTTAGTTTGGGGCGGTAAGGGGTAGTTGGGGGTGAATTTTGGTAGCCGAAATAATGTGTGTGAGTGTGAGAATAGTCTGCTATGGTTTGTGTCATTTTGTTTTATTTTAAAGTGATTGGAGTTACTTGGGGTTGCTAAGGGGTGGTAAGGGATGATTTAAGATAACGGATCTAATTTGTCAGTTTGGCGTAGTTCGGGAATTTTTTGGGGTTGATTTGGTAAAGTTTGTAATGGTAAGAGATATTTGAGGATTTTTAATGTAGGCGGATTAAATTTGGAGTGGTTTGGTAATTTTTAAATGAGTCACGGATCGGGGACATTATAATTGAAATCAAAATTATAATTGAAATATCTGCGCCTCGCTAGGTACGGCAAAAGTATGATCAGGAACGCAGAAAGTGAAAGTGCTTTTAATGTAAACCGGTCGCCCGACGTCGAAGTTGTTTTGGCTAGACACGTGCTTCTAAAAAAAACCCGGTCTCCGCGAGCCGATCATTTTTTGCTTATTTTAACCGGTTTTTATTCGGTTTTTATTTAAATACAAAGGAACCGGACCGAATTTTGCAAAATCTCCTTATTAGCGTTCATTCTCGGCCCTTGATAGACCCGTGTCTAAAATTTCAAGTCTCCAGCCCTCCCGGTTTGGGCTGTAGGTTGTCGGTGAATCAGTGCATGTGTAGATGTGTAGATGTGTAGATGAGTGTGTCAGTGAGGACACTTCGCTTTATATATATAGATACATAAATATGAAACAGGTTTATAACGACTTGCCTAAAACTGAAATAGGTTTATTACGAATAAAAAAATTATAGGATTACTAAAAAATATAACAACAATAATAATATAATCAAATATTGTAATTTTTATTAAATGCCTAAAAAATTTATATTATAATAATTTTTGCAATTTCATTTTTAACTTTTTTACTGTAACTAATTTTCTGGGATTTTTTTTCTGCAGTGTGTGACACAACATAACCATATTCGATAACTTCTTATATCCCGCCAAAACCACATTCTACAAACACAAGCCTTTAGTCAAGTCAGAAGCAACTGAAGTTAGCGCAGTTGATTAGGTATAAACTAAAATGAAATTTAAAAATATACAGACTGAATCATTAGTGGGGGATCAATCCATTACTCCTGAACTATGTAAGATACAAAAATATTTCAAATACAATTTGTACACCGTTTGTCAGGCTGCACAACCTAAAAATATTTTCATATGCACAGGCTGTTCCAAAACAACTTTGTTTTTTTTTTAAATGGAACTACCTGTATTTTACTTCTTTACTAGTACCGTTTTTCACATAGATTTATGGCGATATAAGGTATTTTACCTTTTGGACCACCGTTATCAAATTACAATTTTTTTTACATTTTTTGTCATTTGAAGAGGTTCACTTAAAAATTTACTGAGAGGCCGTTTTAGCAGCTAGAAGGCAGAAGTTTGATATAAATATTAAGAAAGGATTGCTCTTTATGGCCAATATGCGACATATTATTTTTACCATACACAGTCTGCAATAATTCGTGTCAAAATATACTGTATTTGAATAAGCTTAACGTTAGTTTTATAAATGTACCAAATGTACCAAAATGGGTGTACTCTATTTTAGACATATAACTAAACCAAACTTTAAACAAAAGTTTAGCGTAAAGGGAGTAATCTGTGGTAAAGGTAAATAACTGTCAAAAGTCGACCAGCTGTCAGTTGTCATCATTTCAGTAAATGAGAAAAAATAATAAAACAACCCGAAATTTCAAAGTAGGTTTAACAAATTAACAATAAACTATTGATGTAACAGTTATAAATTAAATATATTGCACCAAATATTCAAACTGATGACCCTGCATCATCTGACAAAAGCCAGTACGTTTTGAATGATTTGGGGAGTTTTTAAACTGCACTCATGTCTAATTCTTGCTTTTAGATCATCCAAATAGTCGGGTCGGTTTTTTGTATATCTTGTTTTATAAGTGCTCCTTTAGAAAAAATCTAATGGGATTAGATCTGGAGACCTAACCGACCATTCCATGGTACCTCTTCTTCCTCGCCATCTTCTTGGGAACACTTCGTCCAAAGAACACCGCACATTAAGGGCGTAGTGTGATGGAGCACCATTCTGTTGCAACCAGATACTATTATTTAAAAGTTCACGGTTGTTTTCCTTGGGAAATAATGCCGCCAATGCAGACATTAATTCAAACTGCAAGAATTCTAGTATCTTTCTCCAGTTAGATTATCGTCGAAAAAAAGTCCTATAATTCTGTTACCCACAATTCCGGCCCATTTTTTCGGGATATTGGGTATGGGCTTAATTCACTTAATGGGGATGAACGCCAATATCGGCAATTCTGTCATTGACTTGTCCATGTAAAGGAAAAGTTGCTTCATCAGAAAATATTAGACGTCGCACGAACATTGGATCCAGATTACAAATGTCCATCATTTATTCGCAAAATTCTTGCCTAAGATCTAAGTCAGTCTCTGATAATTCATGGACCAATTTTAATTTAATTTTAATTGAATGCAGATTATCTTCAATTTCCAGCTTCCAGAATATCCAGCTTTACATTTTCTGTTAATGCTGTCGCTGGGCGGCCAGTTTTTGGTCAAAACTTCACTCTTGTCTCGATTTTTTTTCTATTTTGCTGACTGTGGATTGGCTTATTTTACGATCAGGATATTTCTTGGTTGGTTCTGAAGCGATCTCCATACCCAATCATCATTAAGATTTCGATTCGTTGGGTTTCTGTCAGAGATGCCACGATGTAGGTGAAATTAAAGGTGTTGTGTTAATCAGAGAAAAACAGTTTGGACAGAATTATTTAGTACCTATTCAGAATTGCTTTTTGTGAACTTTTATTTATTGGTATCTCTATGGCTTTTTCTCAAATTCCGATTACATTAGACAACTCTGTTAATTTTTTGATATTTTACTAATTCGTACTTTAGAGCCGTTTTTATTCATCGTTTCCTTATGTAACCTACATAGTATTTTATACCATTGAACTCAGAATAAAAAATTATATGCTAATGTAAAATAAACAACATAGGTTACTATTAAAACATATTTTGATGATGTCATTACTGTCAAAAAAAATGAATGAAAAAAATAGCATACGTTCAACGTATGCGCTATAATTAACCCTACCACAAGTTTTCTACGTTTTATTTCTAGTGCAAATACTAACGGAGTTATTGAATTTATTCCTTACTTAATTTTCAACTGTATATATATCGTAGTCTCTTAGTGAAATACGTCATTTCATGAAAAGTCTAGGCAATACATGAACTGCCGGCATATTATGTAAATTCTTTATTTTACACAATCTCCCTAGTCTCTTCGTGAAATGCCGCTTCTGTCTCGGCATATTATGTTTCACGTACCTGTACACAATCTGCCGCGATTTAAAAGGTGGCTGTTCATGAAATAAAAAATGATAAATTTAAAAATAAAATTGTAATCATGAAATAACTGATATTCAATATTATGCATGGCAGATTGTGTAAGATAAGATCTAGATGGGATTAGATGCTAAAAGAACTTTGTTTTAAAGAATTTTATTTCAAATTTATTAACCGTAACCTGGTGAATATGCCTAAGTATTTGTTTATCAGACAAGCCTTTTATTTGGACAGGGGTAATGTGCATATCAACCATCAAAAATGCAATGCAAGACCAATAAATGCCAGTGCTTTGAGACAAAGTTGCAATGCAATTCGAAACGTCACAAAAACGGCCCGTGTTATTAGTAAATTATTATTTTTCAATTTTGTTAATTGGAACATTTTTGCCAATGTTTGTGAATAGTTTTAAACAGAGTATTATCTTTCGTTTTGTTTCGTTAATATTTTGCAAATGTTTTTGTATTCTTTTAACCAGAGTATGTATTATCTTTTGTTTTGTTTCCTTACTTTTAACCAGTATTCATTCACATTTTTAAATAAATTTGAAATAACATTATTTAAAACAAAGTTCTTTTAGCATCTAATCCCATCTAGATCTTATTTTACACAATCTGCCGTGCATAATAATTAATATTAATTATTTCATAAACAGTCACCTTTTAAATCGCGGCAGATTGTGTACAGGTACGTGAAACATAATATGCCGAGACAGGAGCGGCATTTCACGAAGAGACAAGGGAGATTGTGTAAAATAAAGAATTTACATAATATGCCGGCAGTTCATGTATTTCCTAGACTTTTCATGAAATGACGTGTTTCACTAAGAGACTACGACATATACATAGATCAGTGATAAAATTTTAACTCGAATCGAGTTGACGCATGCGCACACCGAAACGTCCTCTGCGATTTTTAATGTCACTCATATGATCGTACCTCTAGCACTGCCACCTGTTACTAACCTAACAAACTTGGTCTCGCGCTGCCCCACCACTGCATAATCCCCCACCTCGACTCCATCTGAGCGTTTCATCGTTTCGTGACGTTACATGAAACCTCGAAACGGCATCCTATAAGTGTTTTCAACACTAAAAAATTTATTTAATAGCGATAGAACTTCGAATACTGATGCGTCGCCTCGACCTTGGCGACGTTGAGTACCAGCGTTCCAGACGCTGAAGCAGCAATTTTAACAATTATATTAGGTGCACGTGCCTAGTGCGTATTAAAAGAATTTGGATTACCAAATAATACTCGCGCAGGTGTACTCGAATGGCCCGTCATAATTTGCACAAAATGAATTAACATACTAAAGCAAATAAATATTTTGACGGGAATGTGGTGGATGTAAAAATCTTATTCGGCCTCTCCGACTAACTAACACTTGTTTACATTAACATGCATGCCTTCATGGACCTGTGACGAATTACAAACAAATATCTAAATTTCAAGTGTTCCATTTAATTTCGTTTCTGGGTGCAAGCTCCTTTCTTTTCACTCTAGTCAGTTTAAACTTATTACACAGAGTTATATTTTCAAATCCAGGCGCCCTAAAGAATTTTGTCGTTGTTTTCAAAAGTTTCAAGAGAAGGAGAGTTGACATAGAAGCTAAATTATTCCAAATTATTCCCATTTAGTTCTCTGACAACGTTAAAGACAATGTTGAAATATATAAATACAAATTATTACACCATTAAAACGAAGTATTTAGGAATTATGTATAAAAAAAGTCGAAGTTATTCTTCGCTCTTGAGCTCTATTTCCGGATTAAAAATGCAATAGGAAAGATAGTAAGAAAGACTATTTCCATCACTTTTCACGGGAATTATACGTGGTGGGATTTGTTCTCCGCTTACTATTAGATTTTCAAACTGCTCCGTCTTAGTTATAAATAATGCAGAACAATAATGAACGCAATGTACGTAAAATAAATAGGGTAAATAAATCGTGTCTAAGCATACAATACTTAAGCGTATGATTTCAGTGAAAATTTCGGATTTCGGCCGGAGCAGGTTTGGTGAAGAACAAATACACCACTATCATTAACTGAACGTAAAAATTAGCGTACAAAAATAAGTGAAGTCCGGTCCGACGCTGGAAATTTTTCGAAAATAGATTGGGGAGAGTTTTAGTTAACGGCAAGAACAAATCGGGAATATTATATTAAAATAATTTATTTAATAGCGATAGAACTTTGAATACCGATGCGTCGCCTCGACCTTGGCGACGTTGAGTACCAGCGATCCAGACGCTGAAGCAGCAATTTTCACAATTATATGAGGTGCACGTGCCTAGTGCGTATAAAAACAATTTGGATAACAAAAGAGATTAATTTGTATGTACCAAATAATACTCGCACAGGTGTACTCGTATGGCCCGTCATAATTTTCACAAAATCAATTTAAGAAATTAACATTCTAAAGTAAATAAATATTTTGACGGGAATGTTAAACATCTTATTCGGTCTCTCCGACAAACTAACACTTGTTTACATTAACATGCATTCCTTCATGGACCTGTGACGAATTACAAACAAATATCGAAATTTCAAGTGTTCCATGTCAGTCTGAACTTATTACACAGTGATATTGCCACATTCAGGCGCCATAAATTATTTTGACGTTGATTTATAAAGTTTCCCTGGAAGGAGAGTAGTCAGCAGGTGCCTCGTCAGGGGTGGCAGGGTTGGCAGTGCCACTCCAAGTATAAATTTACTATCGAACACAAAGATAGTTCTGATTCAATTGCAGAATTTCGAATTTTTCAGATATTTTTACGAAACTCTAGCGCTTACACCGCCTTTATACCTCCTTAAAGTTAAAAACCATAGAGCTGTTTATACAAATGCACGCATGTTGAAAAGGTAGGGCTTGCCCCGTCAGCGTGTTGCAATTCAGAAATACGTTTATGTTTGCATCTCAACTGGAACAAATATTTATTGGAAGGTGGAAGAGAATCAAAATAGGTATCAGCATATTTAATATTCAGAATAACGACTATTAGTCGGAACAATATATTTTATGTGCAGATATTTATTAATATTTTATGATTTAATACGATAAGGCATTTATAAATAACACAACCAAATAGAAGATTTTGATTAAAAACGATTATTAATTTATGGTAGCCGAAGTAATTTAAGTGAGTTTGGCATAGCTTGCTATGTTTTTTAGCATTTTTGTAATTTTAAAATGATTAGGCTAATTTTGGGGCGTTAAGGGGTAGTTGGGGGTGATTTATGGTAGCCGAAGTAATTTAGGTGAGTTTGGAATAGTTTGCTATGGTTTGTAGCATTTTTTGTAATTTTAAAATGATTGAGCTTAGTTTGGGGTGGTAAGGGGTAGTTGGGGGTGATTTATGGTAGCCGAAGTAATTTAGGTGAGTTAGGCATAGTTTGCTATGGTTTGTAGCATTTTTTGTAATTTTAAAGTGATTGGGCTTATTTTGGGGTGGTAAGGGGTAGTTGGGGGTGATTTATGGTAGCCGAAGTAATTTAGGTGAGTTAGGCATAGTTTGCTATGATTTGTTGAATATTTTGTAATTTTAAAGTGATTGGGCTTATTTTGGGGTTGTAAGGGGTAGTTCGGGGTGATTTATGGTAGCCGAAGTAATTTAGGGGAGTGTGGCATAGTTTGCTACGGTTTGTAGAATTTTTTTGTAATTTTAAAGTGATTGAGCCTATTTTGGGGTGGTAAGGGGTAGTTGGTTTTGATTTATAGAAGCCAAAGTAATTTAAGTGAGTTTGGCATAGTTTGCTATGGCTTGTAGCATTTTTTGTAATTTTAAAGTGATTGGGCTTATTTTGGGGTGGTAAGGGGTAGTTGGGGGTAATTTATGGTAGCCGAAGTAATTTAGGTGAGTTAGGCATAGTTTGCTATAATTTGTTGAATATTTTGTAATTTTAAAATGATTGGGCTTATTTTGGGGTTGTAAGGGGTAGTTCGGGGTGATTTATGGTAGCCGAAGTAATTTAGGGGAGTTTGGCATAGTTTGCTACGGTTTGTAGAATTTTTTTGTAATTTTAGAGTGATTGAGCTTATTTTGGGGTGGTAAGGGGTAGTTGGGGGTGATTTATGTTAGCCCAAGTAATTTAGGTGAGTTAGGCATAGTTTGCTATGGTTTGTAGCATTTTTTATAATTTTAAAGTGATTGGGCTTATTTTGGGGTAGTAAGGGGTAGTTGGGGGTGATTTATGTTAGCCGAAGTAATTTAGGTGAGTTAGGCATAGTTTGCTATGGTTTGTAGCATTTTTTGTAATTTTAAATTGATTGGGATGAGTTAGGGGTGGTAAGGGGTAGTTGGGGGTGATTCATGATAGCCGAAGTAATTTAAGTGAGTTCGACATAGTTTGCTATGGTTTGTAGCATTTTTTGTAATTTTAAAGTGATTGGGTATAGTTTGTGGTTTGTAAGGTGTAATTGGGGGTGATTTATGGTAGCCGAAGTAATTTAAGTGAGTTTGACATAGTTTGGTATGGTTTGTAACATTTTTTGTAATTTTAAAGTGATTGGGTTTAGTTTGTGGTTGGTAAGGGGTAGTTGGAGGTGATTTATGGTAGCCGAAGTAATTTAAGTGAGTTTGGCATAGTTTGCTATGGTTTGTAGCATTTTTTTTAATTTTAATGTGATTGGGCTTATTTTGGGGCGGTAAGGGGTAGTTGGAAGTGATTTATAGTAGCCGAAGTAATTTAGTGGAGTTTGGCATAGTTTGCTACGGTTTGTAGAATTTTTTGTAATTTTAAAGTTATTGAGCATATTTTGGGGTGGTAAGGGGTAGTTGGGGGTGATTTATGGAAGCCGAAGTAATTTAGATGAGTTTGGCATAGTTTGACATGGTTTGTAACATTTTTTGAAATTTTAAAGTGATTGGGCTTATTTTGGGGTTGTAAGGGGTAGTTCGGAGTGATTTATGGTAGCCGAAGAAATTTAGGGGAGTTTGGCATAGTTTGCTACGGTTTGTAGAATTTTTTTGCAATTTTAAAGTAATTGAGTCTATTTTGGGGTGGTAAGGGGTAGTTGGGGGTGATTTATGGAAGCCGAAGTAATTTAGATGAGTTTGGTATAGTTTGATATGGCTTGTAACATTTTTTGTAATTTTAAAGAGATTGGGCTTATTTTGGGGTTGTAAGGGGTAGTTGGGGGTGATTTATGGTAGCCGAAGTGATTTAGGTGTGTTAGGCATAGTTTGCTATGATTTGTAGCATTTTTTGTAATTTTATATGATTGGTCTTATTTTGGGATTGTAAAGGGTTGTTGGGGGTGATTTATGGTAGCCGAAGTAATTTAGGGGAGTTTGGCATAGTTTGCTATGGTTTGTAGAATTTTTTGTAATTTTAAACTGATTGGGCTAATTTTGGAGTGGTAAGGGGTAGTTAGGGGTGATTTATGATAGCCGAAGTAATTTAAATGAGTTCGACATAGTTTGCTATGGTTTGTAGCATTTTTTGTAATTTTAAAGTGATTGGGTTTAGTTTGTGGTTTGTAAGGGGTAATTGGGGGTGATTTATGGTAGCCGAAGTAATTTAAGTGAGTTTGACATAGTTTGCTATGGTATGTAACATTTTTTGTAATTTTAAAGTGATTGGGCTTATTTGGGGTAGGTAAGGGGTAGTGGTGGTGATTTATGGTAGCCGAAGTAATTTAGGTGAGTTTGGAATAGTTTGCTATGGTTTGTAGCATTTTTTGTAATTTTAAAGTGATTGGGCTAATTTTGGAGTGGTAAGGGGTAGTTAGGGGTGATTTATGATAGCCGAAGTAATTTAAGTGAGTTCGACATAGTTTGCTATGGTTTGTAGCATTTTTTGTAATTTTAAAGTGATTGGGTTTAGTTTGTGGTTTGTAAGGGGTAATTGGGGGTGATTTATGGCAGCCGAAGTAATTTAAGTGAGTTTGACATAGTTTGGTATGGTTTGTAACATTTTTTGTAATTTTAAAGTGATTGGGTTTAGTTTGTGGTTGGTAAGGGGTAGTTGGAGGTGATTTATGGTAGCCGAAGTAATTTAAGTGAGTTTGGCATAGTTTGCTATGGTTTGTAGAATTTTTTGTAATTTTAATGTGATTGGGCTTATTTTGGGGTGGTAAGGGGTAGTTGGGGGTGATTTATGGTAGCCGAAGTAATTTAGTGGAGTTTGGAATAGTTTGCTACGGTTTGTAGAATTTTTTTGCAATTTTAAAATAATTGAGTCTATTTTGGGGTGGTAAGGGGTAGTTGGGGGTGATTTATGGAAGCCGAAGTAATTGAGATGAGTTTGGTATAGTTTGATATGGCTTGTAACATTTTTTGTAATTTTAAAGTGATTGGGCTTATTTTGGGGTTGTAAGGGGTAGTTGGGGGTGATTTATGGTAGCCGAAGTGATTTAGGTGTGTTAGGCATAGTTTGCTATGATTTGTAGCATTTTTTGTAATTTTATGTGATTGGTCTTATTTTGGGATTGTAAAGGGTAGTTGGGGGTGATTTATGGTAGCCGAAGTAATTTAGGGGAGTTTGGCATAGTTTGCTATGGTTTGTAGAATTTTTTGTAATTTTAAATTGATTGGGCTAATTTTGGAATGGTAAGGGGTAGTTAGGGGTGATTTATGGTAGCCGAAGAAATTTAGTGGAGTTTGGCATAGTTTGCTACGGTTTGTAGAATTATTTGTAATTTTAAAGTGATTGAGCATATTTTGGGGTGGTAAGGGGTAGTTGGGTGTGATTTATGGAAGCCGAAGTAATTTAGATGAGTTTGGCATAGTTTGACATGGCTTGTAACATTTTTTAAAATTTTAAAGTGATTGGTCTTATTTTGGGATTGTAAAGGGTAGTTGGGGGTGATTTATGGTAGCCGAAGTAATTTAGGAGAGTTTGACATAGTTTGCTATGGTTTGTAGAATTTTTTGTAATTTTAAAGTGATTGGGCTTATTTTGGGGTGGTAGGGGGTAATTGGGGGTGATTTATGGTAGCCGAAATAATTTAGGTGAGTTAGGCATAGTTTGCTATGGTTTGTAGAATATTTTGTAATTTTAAAGTGATTGGGCAGAGTTTGGGGTGGTAAGGGGTAGTTGGGGGTGATTTATGGTAGCCGAAGTAATTTAGGTGAGTTAGGCATAGTTTGCTATGCTTTGTAGCATTTTTTTGTAATTTTAAGGTGATTGGGTTTAGTTTGTGGTTGGTAAGGGGTAGTTGGGGGTGATTTATGGTAGCCGCAGTAATTTAAGTGAGTTTGGCATAGTTTGCTATGATTTGTAGCATTTTTTGTAATTTTAAAGTGATTGGGATGAGTTAGGGGTGGCAAGGGGTAGTTTGATGTGATTTATGATAGCCGAAGTAATTTAAGTGAGTTTGGCATAGTTTGGTATGGTTTGTAGAATTTTTTGTAATTTTAAAGTGATTGGGCTTATTTTGGGGTTGTAAGGGGTAGTTGGGGGTGATTTATGGTAGCCGAAGTAATTTAGGGGAGTTTGGCACAGTTTGCTACGGTTTGTAGAATTTTTTTATAATTTTAAGGTGATTGAGCCTATTTTGGGGAGGTAAGGGGTAGTTGGGGGTGATTAATGGAAGCCGAAGTAATTTAGATGAGTTTGGCATAGTTTGATATTGCTTGTAACATTTTTTGTAATTTTAAAGTGATTGGGCTGAGTTTGGGGTGGTAAGGGGTAGTTGGGGGTGATTTATGGTAGCCGAAGTAATTTAGGTGAGTTAGGGATAGTTTGCTATGATTTGTGTCATTTTGTTTTATTTTAAAGTGATTGGAGTTACTTGGGGTTGCTAAAGGGTGGTAAGGGTTGATTTAAGATAACGGATCTAATTTATGTCAGTTTGGCTTAGTTCGGGAATTTTTTGGGTTTGATTTGGTAAAGTTTGCAGTGGTAAGAGATATTTGAGGATGTTTAATGTTGACGGATTAAATTTGGAGTGATTTGGTAATTTTTAATTGAGTCACGGATCGACATTATAATTGAAATCAAAATTATAATTGAAATATCGGCGGCCTCGCTAGGTACGGCAAAAGTATGATCACGAAAGCAGAAACTCGACGTTGAAATTGTTTAGGTTAAATAAGTGCTTTTAATGTAAACCGGTCGCCCGTCGTCGAAGTTGTTTTGGCTAGATACGTGCTTCTAACATATACACGGTCTCCGCGATCGGATCATTTTTTGTTTATTTTAGCCGGTTTTTATTGAATTACAAAGGAACCGGGCCGAATTTCGCAAAATCCTTTCTTAGTGTTCAGTTTCGGCACATGATACACCCGTGTCTAAAATTTCAAGTCGCCAGCCCTCACGGTTTGGGCTGTGGGTTGTCGGTGAATCAGTGAATGTGTAGATGTGTAGATGAGTGTGTCAGTGAGGACACTTCGCTTTATATATATAGATGAATAGACTAAACATCAAAATAATGGGAATCAGTGAAGCTCGCTGGTTAAACTTCGGACAGAGTAGACTTCAAGTCAAAATTATCTACTACTCAGGAAGTAATGACAGTCAACATCGTCATGGAGTTGCGGTTATACTAGACCAGTGGTCGGCAAAGTGCGGCTCCAGGGCCGCATGTGGCTTTTTAGCTCCTTAAGTGCGGCTCTGGCACAAATATCCACGCAATCAAATTAAAAATTACAATTTAAAGAAATGGCTCGATGTAGATGATGTACATCCAGAGACTTTATAAAAGCCTATGTCTAGCGAGTCAAAGCCGATTTTGGACACCCCTTGTGACGCAGGCCTCACTTGTTATCGGCAGAGTTTATCGAGGCTCACATTGTCGAGACATTCAAGATAGAAACGGCTTGCTAAGCATACCGCATTAATCAGCTCCATAACACCATCGTTGTTTGGAAAACTTTATTTACGATAGATAAGGGCACGTATGAATTGAACACGAGACGCTGGCGGGACTCGACCGCGGTTGCCATGAATTGTTATTCGCTCAATTATTCTGATATTATAGCCTACTTTGTTCATTCCAAGAATTGGCGGTCCCACGCACTCGAGCTGGCCAGCAGTGCCTGGGATTGCAAGATTCCAAACTGTTAGGGGAGCCTTCGGGGTCCCTGAACATCTGACCAGTGATGTTGACTGGGACCACGGGGGGGCAGTGCCCACGGGTTTTTATCCCGGCTGCTCCTAGGGCACCTTCGGGTGCCTGAGGAAAGGTTTCGTGGGGGCTGTGGTTGACGGTCGAATGCTGACCAGCGGCCGGTTCCCGGATTCGTCCGGGGCCGGTTGCGCCGGGTGAGCTGCGTTCTCCAGCTCGGGTACTGGCCCGCTTAGCCAGTAGGGGATGGATAGTACCCGCCTCCACCAGAAGGTTAGTCGCACCTTGCAGTGCGGCTCTACTCTGGTAGCATGTGAGCCTCGCTTGCATGCGCGTTGATTGGGCGTATCTCAATCCCGAGCTGATGGCAGCCGTGCGGGTTGAGCCTCAGGGCGGGTACCGCACGTTAAACATACAATAGGTTCTGTCCTCTGACCCACAGTTGCAATTGAGCAGCCGAAGCGAGCGGACGGGTCAAACCAGGTACCTGGCTTACGGAGCGAGATTGTGATATTTGTGCGATTTTGTGCATCTGGTGTGGGCGATTTTGTGCATCTCGTGTGTGCAATTTTGTGCGATCAGGTGTGTGGCGTGGTGATTCAGCGTATCCAACCTGCGAATAAACACCGGAAGGTGTAAAAACAGCGAGGACGCGGCTGAGTTGGCAGACTTGCGGTAAGTGCTAGAGATAGCGCGGACGGTCGACGGTCAATCGGAAATTAGCGAAGAAGCTATTTGGAGCGGGATTAGAGTTAAATTCGCGGGTTTTTTAGCGGTTTTCGTGGTGATTTGAACACGCGTGGCGCATTAAATTCCGGGAATTGTCGAGGCGGCGAACTTCAAAGGGGCGAATTTTAGACAAATCGGTCAGCCGGGCAGGTAAAACCCGGGCGGTCGGGTACGAAACAGGTCGGGGCAGGTAGAAAGGTCGGGTCGGGCAAAACCCAGGCAGGTAACGCGGTAATTCTCAAAGGCGGCAAACTTTGTAAAAGGCAATAAAGCAATTCTCGGGCGAGCAATTTGTAGAAACCGAATTTAACAAAGCGGGCTTTTAACAAAGGCGGCAAACTTTGTTAAAGCCAATAAAGTTATTCTCGGGCGAGCGATTCGGGAAATTGAATTAAACGACGCGTTTAAACAGCGGCAAACTGGAGGGGGACGAAAAAGCGCGTGTCGCGGTCGCGGTCGCGGAAACGGGGACGGGGACCGAGACGGCCTCCAAGAGGGGAGCGGACACCTCGCCGGAGGAAATCCGCGACCCCAAAAGAAGGCCCGTGCATTGGGACGACGACGACTTCACCGACGAAGTCTTCGAAATGCAAAGCGGGGAGGAGCACGAAACGGGAGCGGAAACCGTAAAGAAACCGGGAGCGGAACAGGAAAGGGACGGATTATTTCCGGTGCTAGAGACCGAGTTGGAGGTCATCTCGAAAGCCATCTCGCGGGAAGTAGCGGGGGGGAGAATTTCCTTCCGCATGCAGGAAAAGACGGACTGTCGCGAGGCCATCGTCAGCATCCGAAAGGCGCTGAAAGAGGTGCAGGTCGAGATGGCGGCGCTGAAAGAGGCGCGAAGGGCGGCGGAAGAGCGAGCGACGCTCGCGGAAGTAGAGCGGCTGCGAGCCGCTCTAGAACGGTCGGGGGGCGCGGCAAAAGGGACATCGGGTCCCGCGGAAGCGCTTATGAAACGCCAGAGGGAGGCGCTGACTCGCGAAGCCATTCGCGAGACGCAGGCCGACGAGGGGGCCTGGACGACGGCCACGAGGAAGGGACGGGGGGCGAGGAGCAACGGGGCTCAAGCCTGCGGGAGGGACCAGAGTGCCAAGGGGGCTGCCACCATGGGGGCTGCCACCAAGGGGGCTGCCACCAAGGGGGGTGTCACCGAGGGGGCTGCCAACAAGGGGGCTGCCGGGAACAGGGGGGCGCAGGCTTTGCCGAAGAAGCCGACCTACGCCAGCTTGTTGAAAAAGGCAGGCGAAACCCACGAAGTGGTTGTCAGGGAGGAGGGGAAATCGGCGGCGGAAGTGAGGAAGCAGGTGCAGCAGACCCTCACCGTCGGGGCCATCGGGGGCCCACTCTCGAGAATAGTCGAGAAAAAGGACGGAACGTTGGTCCTTGTCAGCAGCGACAGGGATCAGAACCGGAAGGTGCTGCACCAACTTCAGGCGGCGCAAATTCGGGCGGAGGAACGGGAGAAGCTGCGACCGACCATCACGGTCAAGAGCGTGGCAGCGGAATGGCGGGCGGAAGAGCTGGCGGTGGACATCTACCGCCAAAACGGATTTCTCCAGGAAATGGGGACCGAGGAGGAGTTCCTGGGGCAATTCAAGTTCCTGGCGAGAAGGAAGAGCTGGGACAAGAGGAGGTCCAACATCGTTTTCGCGACGACGCCAGCGATCCAGCAGGAAATGCTGGAGCGAAAAACGATCATCGCAGGCCTGGTGCGATGCGGAGTGGCGGCGGAGATCCAAGTGACCCGGTGCTTCAACTGCAACGGGTACGGACATCGGCAGAAAGACTGCAAGGAGGAGAGAAGATGCATGCGTTGCGGCGGCCACCACATGGCACGGGACTGCTCGGCTCCAATCCGTTGCATGAATTGCAAGACGGCGGGGATGAAGAAGACCGATCACCGGGCGACGGACTCCAGGTGCCCAGTGCTGAGGAAGCGGATGGAGACGAAGGCAGGCAGGACATGCCGAGGGTAAGTTTTCTTGTGTTTCAGGTAAACGCAGGAAGAGGTCGTGAGGCAACGAACATCCTCCAGAGGATGGCAGAAGGCGAAAACGTGGACATCGTCTTCATACAGGAGCCGTATCGATACATGCCGGCCTGGCCGGGCTGGTTCACATACGGGAGAGGAAAAGCGAATACGCTGGTCAAATCCAGCCGCCGCTCGATTCAGGTGACTCAATATTCTTCGGATAATTGTGTTACAGTGAGAATCGAGGACGGAGACAGCAGTGTGACGGCGATCAATGTCTACGTCGAGCCTACAGGACCCTGGGACAGCGTCCTAGCTCAGCTGGAGGCAGCAACCAGGGAACTGGACGGGCCGATCATCATCGGAGGGGACTTCAACGCCAAACACGAGGCCTGGGGAGGGAACATCACTGACCAGAGGGGTTTAACTCTGATGGATGTCGTCGGCGCAGCAAACCTGAAGGTCGAAAACGACGCGGACTCCCCACCGACGTTCGAGACGGCTAACGGGAGAAGTTGGGTAGACGTCACGCTGTCCAAGGCAGCGGAAGTGGATTCCTGGACCGTCAGGGATGAGGAGGTCCTCAGCGACCATAAACTTATCTGTTACAGGTTAGGGAGGGAAACAGAAGCAGAGGAGAGCGGCAACGAGAAGAGGATGGTATTGACAGCGGCAAACTGGGACATTTTCCACCAGGTCCTAACCGAGATGAGACACGACGGAGGCGACTTGGACGTGGAAGCAAGGGCCGAAGCTTTCCAGGCGGGCGCTCTGGAAGCATGCAGACAGAGCATCCCCATGAAGAGGACGAGAGCGACCAAATCCAAAACATGGTGGACGGCGGATCTGCGCCGAAAGAGGACGCAAGTCAGGCGAGCGCGAACCCAAGCGCAAGCGGAAAGGGATCAGGAACGGCGTCGAGTTCTTTTTCAGGATTTTCAGCGGGAGAGGCTGTCCTACAAGAAAGCGATCAAGGAGGCAAAAGTGGCGGCGCTCCGGAGGACCTTAGAGGAAGGAAGCCCGGAGGATCCTTGGGGTTTTACTTACAGGATCATCGCAGCGACCAAGAGGAGGAAGCCAACTGCCTGGGAAACCATGCAGAAGGCTGAAGGGGGGTGAACCACATCGCGGAGAGAGACAGCGTTGGCACTCCTTCGAAAGAGACGGACACAGAGGGAAATCGTTTGGACCGAGATCGCGAGGAGGAACTGGAATGGAACCAGGATCGAGATTTACCGATTTCGTTTCAGGAGGTCCAGGAGGTCATCAGGCTACGACCGAAGAGGAAGGCACCTGGGATAGACGGGTTTCCAACGGCAGGACTGACGCACCTGATGGAGGCGGCCGGCGAGGAGATGGTGGCTGTTTTCAACCAGTGTCTCAGCGAAGGTCGTTTCCCGAGGGTGTAGAAGTCCGCCGGAGTGACCTGGCTTCCCAAACCAAGCGGCGAAGTAGTCAGACCGGTGTGTCTACTTCCGGTGATCGGGAAGGTGTACGACAAGATTCTGGCGGCACGAATGTCGTATCACCTGGAGCGAGGTAAGAAAATTTCTAACCGGCAGTTTGGTTTCAGGAAAGGCAGGGGGACAGCGGAAGCTCTAGACAGAGCCGTCGAGGGAATCAGGGCGGCGAAAGCGGCTGGGAAGCACGCGTTTTTGGTGGCGCTAGACATCAAGAATGCGTTCAACTCGGCATGGTACCCAAGACTGAAGCAGCGGATCGCCGACTGCGGATGTCCGGGGGATTTGAGCAGGGCCGTGGCGGACTTCCTGGAAGGACGGACGGTCACATCGGAAGGGGAAACTTTGGCCACTCAGAGGGGTTGTCCACAAGGGTCGTGTTTGGGTCCGATCTTGTGGCTTCTCATCATGGAGGACTGGTTTCGCGAGATTGACGCCGTCGTGACGGATCGGGCGGTCCAAGTGGACGTGCAAGCGTTCGCGGACGACCAACTAATCACGATCGTCGGGCCGTCGGTCAAGAAGATCGAGGGGGCTTGGGAAGCGGTTTGGCGGGGCTGTTCGACATGGGCAGCAGCGCACAAGTTGCAGTACGCTCCGGAGAAGACAGCAGCACTTTTTTCAGGAGCACGGAAGGTGGAGCGGGAGCCACGGATCAAAGTTGGTTCGACGACGATTGAGCCACAGCCTACTATGAAGTACCTGGGGGTCATCATCGATCGGAAGCTTTTGTGGGTGGAGCATGCCGTCTACGTGCGAGGGAAAATCGCGGCAGCAGGTCATCGGGTAAGAGCGGTGGTCGGAAAAACCTGGGGGACGGACCGGAAGGTCCTCCAGGAGATCTACAGCAAGGCGGTCAAACCGGCGATGCTGTACGGGGCGGAAATTTGGGGCGACCGAGCGCACGACTCGCGGATCCGACGCCATTTGACGGCGGCACAAAGGCCGTTCTTGTTAGGGGTAACAAGAGCGTACCGGACCACTTCGAACGCGGCAATCCAGGTGCTTGCGGGCTCAGCGCCGCTGTACTTGGAGGCAAAGTCGCGGTTTGAGAAGTGGAAAGGGATGAAGTCCGAAAGCTTTGAAGGAAAGCCGCGGTGGGCAGATGGTCCACATCCGGCTCTCCCGAAAAGGATGATTTTTTGTTTACAGGAAGGCGGAAACGACAGCAGGCCAGGCCTATGGATCTACTCCGATGCTTCAGCAAAGGATGGACAAGTGGTAATCGGCATCGTTACGAGGCGGGACGACAACGAGGAAGAGGAACAGGGACATCGAATACAGGGCGGATATCCGGTGCATATGGCAGAGCTATGTGCACTGGGCAAATCAGTTTCTTTAGTTTCAGGGGCGGCGGCGCGGAAGATAAACTTTGTTTCAGATTCCAGAACGGCACTGGATATGATTCGAGGAAGAAAAGGAGGAACAGCGGACAAGATCGACCAACAGCTGCGAGAGATGGAATCGAGGGGAATCCAGGTGCAGCTGTGGTGGTGTAGGAGGGAAGCGGAGTCCGGAGCGGCAGCAGCCGACCGGTTGGCCAGGAGAGCACGAGAGGAGGATTCGGAATTCCCGGAGCTGCAAGTCTGCAGCACGAGAAGGATGTTGGGTTCGCTTGCGCGGGCAGAAATGCTTAAATCCTGGCAGACGGAGTGGGATGCGGAACATCGAGGAAGAGGTACGTATTTTTATATGTTACAGGTTTCCGAGAGGCGGCGAGAGTTTACACACAGGGCCATCTGCTTGCTAACGGGACACGGACCATTCAGGGCCTACTTGAAGCGGTTCAATCTCCAAAGCGGCGATGGACTGTGTGAGTGCGGCGAAGCAGACGATACGGCGGGTCACGCAGCGTGGGAATGTGAAGAGGACGAGAGGAGGACGGCGAGGGAGAGGTTCCTTAGGAGACAGGAAGCGATTGGCGGCGCCATTCCATTCCGGATCACCAACGGGACCAAGGAAGAAGAAATCGCGAACTTTAACCGGTTCGCGGCAGAAATTCCACTGGAGGAGGAAGAGGCGGTCTCAAGGTAAGCGAGGCAGGTAAAAGGTAAGGGTTTTTCCGGCTTCACCGGCTTAAACCCCGCTAATTTTTGGAGTGTGGAGTTGGGATGGGTTCCTGCAGCTTGGTTTCGGACAAGTGGGGGAGGTTTGCTTTTCTTCGTTATTGCCAATGTCGAAAGATGGGAGGCAGGCGCTTCACGCCAAACGGTTTCAACATGTCCTCTGACCCAAGTCGAGATCGAACCGTCTGAGCGATCAGACGTGCTACGTGACCGGCTACCTGCGCTTTCCAGTTTTTGCTGTTTGAGTGCCCACTTGTGTAAAGTGTAAAGTGTAAGGTTGAGTGTGTAGGGGTGAGTTTGTGGCGATTGTTCTTTTTGAAGAGATTTGCTACGCGTTGGTTGAGGTTTTCGCCTCCCGTTTGGCGGTTTCTCGTTTTCTTGCTTCCTTCCGGTGCCTATCGGAAGCGGGCAATTTTTGTCGTTAGTTTGGGGTGCGATTTGCCGGGGTCCGTTAGTGGATTCTGGCAGAATCGGTTTATTTTCTGTTGCGGCCGTGCTCTCGGCCGTACTTTTCCTGAGTTTTTGTGGATATACGGCGTGTTCCGAGACTCGCGGAGAAATGTTCCGTGACGTCGGAGAGCACAAAGGGTGTCCACAAACTCGTGAACAATTTTATACCGTGTAGCCTGAAGTCCGCATACCGGGTGGCCCAACATTAGACCCCCACCCAACCCCCCTCCACTTTACCCCCCACCCCACCCACCTACACTTTTTTTTTTGTTGTTTTTTTTTGTTGTTTTTTTTTTTTCAAAAAAAATCATTTTTTTTCCTTTTTATTTTTTTTTTTTTTTCTCTATATTTGATTTATTACACATAATCTTCTTGTCTAATGGGGGCGAGAAGAAAGAAGGGACGGAAGGATGAGGCTCGTCGCACCGACGACGACGTGGCTAGGCAGCAGGCGGTCGAGACTCCCGGCAAGAGGGCTGCGCCGCCTTCGGAGTCCTTGGCTGCTGCGAGGGCGGCTGGGTCCGGCGGTGCCAGGCCGGTGGTGCTGGTGAGACCGGTGGACGGTCTTGAGATGTCCACCGAGGAGGTCAGGAGGCGGCTTAATGCTGCCTCCGCCTCCTTGGGGGAAGTGAGGGTGCGCGGTGTACGCAGGGCGGGGGAGGGCGTTGTCGTTGAGACCGTCACCAGGGCCGAGGCTGCGGCGATCCGGGGTTCCGAGCGATTGGAGGAGCTCCAGCTGGTTGTGACTGAACCAAAAAAGATGGGACCGCACATCATTGTGTACGACGTGCCGAAGGAGGTGACCAGTGAATCACTCCTAGAGGACCTATACCAGAGGAACCTGAAGGGCATCATTACCCACCGGGAGTATCTCGATAGGGTGAGGGTGGTGACCCGGATGAAAGGGGCGGGCGCAGCGGCGGTAAAAGCCAGCGTCAAGTTCGAGGTCACTGGCAGGGCGGCGGAGGTCATCGAGAGGGAGGGTCGGGTTTTTGTGGGTTTTCAATCCTACAGGGCCCGACTCTTTGAGAGAGTGCCGCGCTGCTTCCGCTGTCTGGCGTTTGGCCACACGGCGGCGCGCTGCACCGAGAAAGAAGACCACTGTCGTCGGTGTGGTGTGGCTGGCCACCGGGTCGCTTGCCTGTTCGGCGCCGGCCCCCGCCTGCGCCAACCGTAGGCGTTATAAGATGGGGGAGACAGGGCACGAGAGCGCATCGGACCAGTGCCCGCTTTACAAGCGAGCGCTGGAGCGTTCAAGGGGGAGGGTCACCTGGGACTAAATGTTCACGCTGTTGCAATCTAATTGTCAGCGGTCGAGAGCGGCGGTAGCCCACGTATGTCAGACAGCGCTTGAGGGAGAATATGATGTCCTGATGTTGCAAGAGCCGTATGTTCTCGCTGGGGAAGTGAAAGGGTTTCCGGGATGGATGAGGGCGTTTGTGGACGATTCATTTGGGAGTGTTATTGAGTTTCTTTGATCTTCTGTGCTGGAAGTTAGCAGCAGTTGGGTGAGCGATTTGTTGGTTCTCCGGGTTTTCTGGGTTATTTGGACGGTTTTTGGGCGTTTTGGTTTTTTTGGTCAGCAGGGTTTTGCCCTTGCTGGGCCTTGTGTGCATCAGAAGTGTCGCTTTCCGAGCCTATCGGAAGCGCTTGATTTTTGTGGAGGTGTGGTAGTCGTTTTGCAGAAATCGCGCTGTGATTGCCTGTAGGACGAATTTAAATTGTATCGTGGCCCGTGCTATTTTGTCGAATTTTTCTGTATAAAGCGTGTTCCAGAACGAAACTAAAAATTTTCCGTGACGTGTTAGTGGTAAAGGGTTGTCAGAAAGTGGTTAACTATTTTATACCGTGTGGCCCGGTGTTGATATACCGGGTGTCCCAGTAACTGACCCCACTCCACCCCCCACCACTGTACCCCCACCCCACCCCCTTTGTTGTTACTGGCTTGCCGTTTCAAGTTATAAATCAATCTTTCTAAGCCTATTCGTTCTCCTAAATTGCATTAATTAACGTATTGCTGACAAACACCGAATATTCGGTCGCAGAGCTGAGATATTCACTTTAATTTTATTCACAGAAATTGTTACAAGAAAAATCCTGGGGGTGTTTAGAAAAATCCAGGACACTTCTAAACGTCCTCAGACACCATACCAACGCAAAAACAATTATTTGAACAGACAGATTCTTAAATATCCACTAAATTTTGCACAAAAATTGTGCAAACTGCGTAAATCGTCTCCTTTTCAAATTCGGAGGCGATTTAGCATGTTTTACGCTTTTGGTTGTTACTGGCTTGCCGTTTCAAGTTATAAATCAATCTTTCTATGCCTATTCGTTCTCCTAAATTGTATTAATTAATTATTGCTGACAAACACCGAATATTCGGTCGCAGAACTGAGATATTCATTTTATTTTTAATCACAGAAATTGATACAAGAAAAATCCTGGGGGTGTTTAGAAAAATCCAGGACACTTCTGGACGTCTTCAGACAACATACAAAAGCAAAGGCAATTATTTGTACAGACAGATCCTTAAATATCCAAGGTGCCAGAGCTGAGATATTAATTTTAATTTTATTCACAGAAATTGATATAAGAAAATTCCTGGGGGAGTTTAGAAAAATCCAGGACACTTGTAAACGTTCTCAGACACCATACCAACGCAAAAACAATTATTTGAACGGACAGATTTTTTAATATCTACTAAATTTTGCACAAAAATTGTGCAAACTGCGTAAATCGTCTCCTTTTCAAATTCGGAGGCGATTTAGCATGATTTAAGCTTTTGGTTGTTACTGGCTTGCCGTTTCAAGTTATAAATTAATCTTTCTATGCCTATTCGTTCTCTTAAATTGTATTAATTAACGTATTGCTGACAAACACCAAATATTCGGTCGCAGAGCTGAGATATTCATTTTATTTTTTATTTTTTCTTTTTCTTCCTTCTTCTTTTTTTTTCCTTTTCATTTATTTATTTTTTTTTTCTTTCCACTTAATCTTCTTGTCTGATGGGGGCGAGAAGAAAGAAGGGTCGGAAGGACGAGGTTCGTCGCACCGACGAGGATGTGGCAAGGCAGCAGGCGGTCGAGACGCCTGGCAAGAGGGCTGCGCCGCCTTCGGAGTCCTCTGTGGACGAAGAGGTAGTGCCGGTTCCTCTGCCGGGGCGGTCGTCAGACACACCGACGGCAGAACCTGGAGTGCGGGGTGCAGTCCGGCAGTACCGCGACTGCGTGTCGCGGCTGCGAGATATTGTGACTGACCCAAAGAGTGATGTAAATAAGGCAGTTATTCGGGATCTCCTCGGGGTAGTCGGAGAGATGACTACCCTGATGTGGGATCTGGACAACGAAAAGGCATCCTTGAAGGGAAGTTTGGAGGCGACGCGTGCGGCACCCCTGCCGCCGCCGGTTCCGGCTGCCTCGAGCTATGCGGCTGTTGCTGCGCCGGTTACGGTTCGTCCTGCTGGTGCGGCGATGGCTGCTGCGAGGGCGGCTGGGTCCGGCGGTGTCAGGCCGGTGGTGCTGGTCAAGCCGGTGGACGGACTTGAAATGTCCACCGAGGAGGTCAGGAGGCGGTTGAATGCTGCCTCCGCCTCATTGGGGGAAATACGGGTACGTGGGGTGCGCAGGGCGGGGGAGGGTGTTGTTGTTGAGACCGTGACCAGGGCGGAGGCTGCCGCGATTCGGCATTGCGAGAGGTTTGAGGAGCTTCAACTGGTCGCGACCGAGCCAAGAAAGTTGGTCGGTTGGAAAGTCAGTCGGGAGCTGTCCCAGGTCCGGGTTAGGGGCGTTCGGAGAGCTGGCGCGGCGGGTGTCGTTGTTGAGACGGTCACGACGGCCGAGGCTGAGGCACTTCGGAGGTGCGAGAGGCTTAGTGAGCTTCAGCTTGCGGCCTCAGATCCGAGGAAGATTGGTCCAAAGATTTACATTGCCGATGTCCCGTGCGCCGTGACTGACGATGACATTGTGGCCGAATTGTTTGAACGCAACCTCCACGGGGTGGTCGAGCGTTCGGAGTGTGTGGGACGCATTAGGGTGGTTACAAGGACTAAGCCCCCGGAAGGGCAGATTAAGTCAGGGGTAGTTGTTGAGGTGACGGGAAGGGCATCGGAGGTAATCGACAAAGAAGGGAGGGTGTTTCTGGGCTTTCAGAGTCACAGGGCGCGGCTGTACGACCGCGTTCTAAGATGCTACCGGTGTTTGGGCTTCGACCACATAAGCCGGGCTTGTCGAGAGACAGAGTCCTCATGTCGTCGCTGCGGGAAAGCGGGGCACATCGCGTCTGGGTGCTCGGCACCCTCACCTGCCTGTGCAAATTGCGCTAAATACCGCATGCGGGACACGGCGCACGAGACGGTCTCCTCTGCTTGTCCTCTCTATTTGAGGGCCTTGGAAAGGTCGCGGGGAAGGATCGCTTGGGACTGAACTCCGACTGCTACAGTCCAATTGTCAGCGTTCACGTGCGGCTGTGGCCCATTTGAGTCAGTGCGTGTTTGAGGAGAGCTATGACGTGGTGTTGATGCAAGAGCCGGATGCGTTTGCCGGGGAGATGAGAGGTTTTCCTGGATGGGTGAGGTGTTTTGCGGATGACTGTTTCAACGCGGTTGTGGTTGTCCCTAACAGGACTCTACAGGCTGAATTGGTGGCAGGGCTAACGGGTCGATGTGGGGTGTGCGTCGACCTACGGGGCGAGTTTGGAACGTTGAGAGTGTGTTCGATGTACTTTGCCCATGGGTCGGATATCCGGCCCTACGTGCTGTACTTAGAGCTGGTGATTGCGGGGAGTGCGAGTGTGCCGCTGGTGGTGGGGATGGATGCCAATGCTGGATCGCCGTTGTGGTTCAGCAAAGGCCTCCGTGCGGGTGATGAAATAGTGCGTCGTGGTGAAATTTTGTTTGAGTGTGTTGTAGAGCGTGGGATGAATGTGCTCAATGAACCCGCGTCAGGATTCACCTTCAGCAAGGGGGCTCAAGCCACCGGGAGGGACCAGGGTGCCAAGGGGGCTGCCGCCGTGGAGGGGGGATACCGGGAAAAAAGGGGCGCAGGCTTTGCCGAAAAAGCCATTGTACGCCAGCCTGCTGAAGAAGGCAGGCGAAACGCACGAGGTTCGCGACGGAAATTCCACTGGAGGAGAAAGAGGCGGTCTCAAGGTAAGCGAGGCGATAAAAGGTCCCGCCGGGGTTTGTTAGTGGATTCTGGCAGAATCGATTTATTTTCTATTGCGGCCGTGCTCTCAGCCGTAATTTTCCAGGTTCTTTGTGGATATACGGCATGTTCCAAGACTCGCGGAAAAATTTTCCGTGCCGTTGGGGAGCACAAAGGGTGTCCACAAACTTGCAAACCATTTTATACTGAGTGGCCTGATATTGATATACCGAGTAACCCAACATCAGTCGGGTCGGGTGTTTGTAGGATTCCAATCCTACAGGGCCCAGCTTTTCGAAAGGGTGCTGCGGTGTTTCCGCTGTCTGGCGTTTGGCCACACGGCGGCGCGCTGCACCGAACGAGAGGACCACACCACTGTCGTCGGTGTGGTGTAGCTGTGCATTACCAAGAAGATTTTGAGTTAGAATGGCTAGATTTGCTTTAAAAAAATCTAAAAGTTTGACCCTAAGCCCCACCCCTTCTTCCTCTAAGATACCGGTGACGTCACCGGTATGGGCGATTTGACATCGGTGGAAGTTCATCATGAACACATAACTCGACCTTTACCCACTGCTGACATATACACATTCCGACTTGAAAGCGATAAGCACGTCCCGAACGCCGTCCCGAACGCTTTTTCAAGCGCTAGCAGTTTTTCGCGAAGCTGAGGGAACAGCTCGGCTCTTCCGGTTAATTATGACTACTAACGATACGTTTTGCCTGCCGATTACCAAACCAGAAGGTCTTCTTCGGGTAAATCGCATCGTGTATGGCGGCCTTTGCACTTTAGTTTCACGTGAGTTTGACACTTTATTACGCGAGCATTATTGGTCGACGGAATCGGTGATGCAACATTGTGCAGAAAACACGCCCGCGCTATTTAAACCCAATCCCGCAACTACACAATTTTCAAACCCCTAATTTGCCGGAATAATCGGGTAATTTTTTGAACTGACATGACATAACTTCTTAAACGTTGTTAAGGATTATGACTACTTATATTTATGATTTTCGTATGTAGTATTATACCCCATTGAAACTAGTTTGGGCATACCGAGTGGCCAGATAAATTTCCCCCACCACACTTCCCCCCACTTCACCCCCACCACTTTTTTTGAAGAAAAAAACATAATTTTTTCCCCTTTTCATTTTCGTTTCTTTTTTTTTTTCTTTTTCTGGGCACTCGGTTTTTATGAGCAAACGGCGAATGAGTAGGAGAGCGATATCGTCGAGGCCGAGGGAGTTCGGAGGTCCAAGCGTGTCCGAGATGCAGCGGCGGTTAGCGAGGTTGCTGATTCCGCAAGCGAAGGTGATATGGACGAGGAGTCTGGAGTCCACGAGTTTCGGGTGTGTTATGATGAGATGCGCTATATCTTGTTGGATGCAACCGGTGTCAATAAGGCGGTCATCAAGGCCGTCCTGGCAAAGGCGTCGCGGATGGTCACCCTGATGTGGGACGCTGACCGCGAATGTGAAAGGCTTCGGGAACGGCTTGAAGTGCGAGAGGCGCAAGTCCGTGAGGGTCTAATTCGTGAGGCTCAGATGCGAGAGGCGCAGGTGCGAGAAGCACAAACATTGCAAAACACTCCCGTGCCAAGGAATTCTGTGCAGCGGGTGACGTACGCAGGAGTTACGTCTGGTGCAGGTCCAGGCCGCGCGGCTAGGGCCAAGGCTGCGGCGCGGACCGCGACGGACCGTCCTGCGGTCTTGATTGCCGCAATGGCAGGAGCCGACATTGGAGTGGACGAGGTGAGGAAGCGACTCAACGACACCGTCAGCCGCGAGCTGTGCGTTCGGAGGGCTGGCACATCTGCTGTGGTAGTGGAGATGGTGACGACGGCTGAGGCTGAGGCACTGCGACGGTGTGAGAGGCTTAGCGAGCTTCAGCTTGCGGCCTCTGACCCGAAAAAGATCGGGCCAAAAATTTACATCGCGGATGTTCCGTGTGCGGTTACAGACGATGACATCATTGCGGAGCTTTTCGACCGCAACTTTCGGGGGGTGGTCGAGTGTTCGGAATGTGCTGGCAGGTTCAGAATCGTCGCAAGGGACGAAGCCTCCAGAGGGCCAGGCTAAGTCCGGAGTTGTCGTCGAAGTTACGGGAAGGGCTGCTGAGGTGATTGACCAGGAGGGGAGGGTGTTCCTTGGATTTCAAAGCCACAGGGCGCGTCTATATGACCGCGTCCTGCGGTGCTACAGATGCCTAGGCTTTGGCCACATGAGCCGGGGTTGCAGTGAAGCACAGTCCTGCTGCCGTCGCTGCGGTCAGGCGGGGCACATTGCTTCTGGGTGTTCGGCACCCTCCCCCTCGTGTGCAAATTGTGTAAAGTAACGCATGCGGAGCACGGCGCATGAAACGGTGTCGTCGGGTTGCCCACTGTACCTGAAGGCGTTAGAAAGATCGCGAGGTAGGATCACTTGGGACTGAACTCCGCCTGCTACAATCCAATTGTCAGCGATCACGTGCAGCGTATTAATCTTCTTGTCTGATGGGGGCAAGGAGGAAAAAGGGTCGGAAAGACGAGGCTCGTCGCATTGACGAGGACGTGGCGAGGCAGCAGGCAGTTGAGACGCCCGGCAAGAGGGCTGCGCCGCCTTCGGAGTCCTCTGTGGACGAAGAGGTGGTGCCGGTTCCTCTGCCGGGGCGGTCGTCTGATACGCCGACGGCAGGAGCTGGAGTGCGGGGTGCAGTCCTGCAGTACCGCGACTGCGTGTCGCGGCTGCGGGATATTGTGACGGACCCGAAGAATGCGGTTAATAAGGCGGTCATTCGGGATCTCCTCGGGGTGATCGGTGAGATGACTGCCCTGATGTGGGATTTGGACAACGAGAGGGCATCCCTGAAGGGAAGTTTGGAGGCGACGCGTGCGGCACCCCTGCCCCCACTTATGCGGCTGTTGCTGCGCCGGCTACGGTTCTCCCTGCAGGTGCGGCGACGGCTGCGGCAAGGGCGGCTGGGTCCGGCGGTGCCAGGCCGGTGGTGCTGGATAAGCCAGTAGACGGACTGGAAATGTCTACTGAGGAAGTCAGGAGGCGGCTTAATGCTGCCTCCGCCTCACTGGGGGAGATACGGTTGCGCGGCGTACGCAGGGCGGGGGAGGGCGTGGTTGCTGAGACCGTCACCAGGGCGGAGGCCGCTGCGATCCGGGGTTGCGAGAGGTTTGAGGAGCTTTAGCTAGTCGCGACTGAGCCGAGGAAGCTGGGGCCACACATAATTGTGCATGTTGTGCCAAAGGAAGTGAGGAACGAATCCCTGCTTGAGGACCTATACCAGAGAAATCTCAAGGGCATCATAAGGTGGTGCGCTAACTGTAGGCGTTATAAGATGGGGGAGACAGGGCACGAGAGCGCATCGGACCAGTGCCCGCTTTACAAGCGGGCGCTGGAGCGTTCAAGGGGGAGGGTCACCTGGGACTAAATGGTCGTGGTCGAGGTGACCGGCAGAGCTGTCGAAATCATCGAGCGAGAGGGTCGTGTCTTCGTGGGACTTCGGTCGTACAGGGCCCGACTTTTCGAGCAGGTGTTTCCGATACCTTGATTTCGGGCACACCAGCGGCGGCTGCAAAGAAAAGGAAGGCTTCTGCAAAAGGTATGGTGTATCGGGGCATATCGCGTCTGCCTGCACTGCGTCGGCCAGGTGCGTCAACTGCGTGCGGTACAGACTTGCGGATCCGTTTGCGCACGAGTTTGATCTTCTGTGCTGGAAGTTAGCAGCAATTGGGTGAGTGATTTAGTTGTTTTGGTCGTTTTCTGTGCGATTTGAGACGGTTCTGGGTGTTTTCAGTTTCTTCTGTTAGCAGGGTTCTGTCTTTGTTGGCCCTTGTGGGCATCGCAGGGATAGCTTCCTGAGCTTGTCGGAAGCGCTTGATTTTTGGGGTTCTGTTGTTGTGCGATTTGTTGGAATCGGAGTCTAATTGACGGAGTACCGAATTAATTTGTGCCGCGGCCGTGCTTAATTTCGCACTTTTTCTGCGAATACAGCGTATTCCGAACGTGCTCTCAAAAGTTTTCGTGACGAAAAATTTATAAAGGATTGTCACAAAGTAGCGAACTATTTTATATGGGACTGGCTAATTTGCGTATACCGGGCGGACCAATAATTCCCGTACCACTTTTCCCCAACACTTACCCCATTACTTGGGACCACGCGTCATCATCTACGACGTGCCGAAGGACTTGCTGTCTAGGCAATTGCTAGACGATCTGTATGATCGCAATCTCAAGGGATTTCTTACACAGGAAGAATTTAGCCAGAGGGTCCGTGTCGTCTCCCGTACCAAAATTCGGGAGGGCGACTCGGGGGGAAGTGTTGTAGTTGAGGTGTTAATTAAAAAAAAAACCTTTTTTTCCTTTTTAATTTTACTTTTTTTTTTAATTCTTGTCTTATGGGGGCAAGAAGAAAAAAAAGGTCGTAAGGAAGAGGATCGTCGCACTGACGATGACGTGACGAGGCAGCAGGCCGTTGAGACGCCTGGTAAGAGGGCGGCGTCGCCTTCGGAGTCCTCTGAAGAGGAAGAGGTGGTGAATTTCTAAGTAAACCTCTATTTGATGAAGAACAAATCACTAACACTATCACCCTCACCAACGGAAGTTAAAAATAAGCGTAAGATAAGTAAAAAAGGGTCTGGTCCGACAGTGAAAATGTTTCGAAACCGGTTTCGGGCAGATTTGGTTAAGGCTGAGCTCAGACGGACCACTCCAGAACCACACGACAGCGACAAACCGGTAGTTACAAACGGTGCGACAGTCGTCGGGCCAGATGTCAGCATGTGGCCCGTGTGAGTTCAATCATGCGTTCCCATTACAATGCATTACCAGCCACAAGTCAAACCAGTCAGCAGCGCCGAACTATCCAGACGCTGACTCGGCATCTCCAGAATTATGTACAAAAGCGACAAAATTTAGTATTAATTAACAGAGCTATGCTGAACCAGCAATTTTCGTATACTCGAAAAGCAATAAGAAATAGCGATATCCTATGCTTAGTATGTGCGAATTTTTGCATAAGATTTTAAATAAAAACTAATGGAACATCGTCTTTTTGCCTTTGTAACTTTGCCCTTGCTCTCGCAAGCTGTTTCAAAAATGTAATACTTTGATTCGGCCTCTCGGACGGACTCACACTTGTTTAGAGTAAGGCACCACGCGCACTGAATCGACTCGGACCGGACGGATCGGCACGGTACGATCGGCACAGCAGCGTATACCGCGCATTGAATTGGCACAATCGGCAGTCGACACCTTTGGTGATTTCAGCAGCTCATTTAGTACAGTTTGTTTTTAACAACCATTTACATAATATATAATATATAAAAATATACTAAAAAATATGCTCCTATAGATGTCTTATGTGGTTGTTGAATGATTAAAATCGGATAATTAATAACAGTTTAATTGTATCGTGGTGGTTTTTTCGTAATACAGAGTGTTTATGTTGATCACCTTATGGTGGTGGAGGCGGCACGGCTATTTTTTGGATGCATATTTACATTTGCAGATTACTTTACAATTGCAGATGTGGACCGAAATGCGGAAAGCCGTTGGACCTTTCGGCAGTTTTTGCCTCTTCGATCATTCTCTGCCGATGCCGAGACGATCCGACCGGTCTGAACCGACCGATCCGATTCCTGTATCTATTCCTTCATGAACCTGTAACGAAATAAAAAAAAATATCGCAACTTCAAGTGTTCCGTTTCATTTCGTTTCTGCACTTCCTTGGGTGACATTTTTATCCACGGTAAGTAAGTCTAAATTCATTACACATGATATTGTTGTATTTTTAAATCCAGCCGCTCTCTAAATAATTATATTGTTATGATTTGTAAAGTTTGCCGGGACGGAGTGTTGACAAAGAAGCTAAATTATTACAAATTCTATCCATTTTGGCTCTCCGACGACGTAAAACGCGAGTTGAAATATGTCCCCTTCAAAATACAAAATATCAAACGAACAATACAAAAAAGAAAGTATTTAAGAATTATCTAGTCGGATAATATTGGTCCACAAAAAGGACGGGAGTAGCCGGCCTCTGCGTAGATTTTAGAGCTCTAAACCAAATCACCGTAAAAGATCGTTTCCCTTTATCCCGTACTAGCTGAATGTACCCGGCGTTGCCCGGACGTAGATTAAATAAACGCAGTGTTGACTAAAGTGGTGATGTTGACTAATCGACATTATAATACAATTAAACAGGAATCCTCTACTTTTTCAATCACAAAATAAACAAATTTGTTGAAATTAACCTTCGTTGTCAGGACCGGGTACTTCAATATGATTTGGACAAAGAGGATACCTTGGTTGATATCTGAGATGAAAAATCTTGAATAGACTCTTTAGGCAAAGACGCAGTTGTTCTATAAGCGATTCCAGGAAATCGAAATTAACTTTAGATAATTTTCGGGGAAATCGAAGTTTACAAATTAGCTGATCATGTTATGATAAAATTGAAAACACAATGGAACCATTCCTTTTGCTGCAGTCAACTCACAAACAGAACAGTATGTAGATGATTTTGACTTATCTTCAGAATAAACAAACACTTCAGCATAATTATCTTCTTCTAAACTGCACAAAAATTATTAAAACCTGGCCGCAACTGGTTGGACAATTACAGTGCGAACCTTTTGAGCTCCCTTTCCAGTATTAAAATTTTGGTATGTGGTAAAATGTGGTATTTGGTGGTATTTGTGCATCGCTAGATTTTCAAACTTGTCCATCTTAGTTATAAATGATGTAAAGCAATAATGAACACAATGTATTTACGTAAAATAAATAGTGTAAAACGCGTATCAATGTCAGTAAAGTCTGATCCAACGCTGTAAATTTTGGATTTCAGCCGAGGCAGATTTGGTGAAAAATAAAAACAACATTATCATTAACTGAACGGTCCGGTACGACGATGGTGATTGGGAGCAAATTTGGTTAACGGCAAAATTAACATTCTATATAAAATAAATAAATATTTTGACGGGAATATGGTGGATGTAAAAATCTTATTCGGCTTCTCCGACGAACTCACACTTGTTTACATTAACACAAACTTGTTGAACAATTAAAGTGCGAACCTCTTGTGCTCCCGTTCCAGTATTAAAATATCAATACCAATACCATAGATATTAAAAAAGACAATTTCCATCACCTTTCATAATACGGTGTGGTAATTGTACATCGCTAGATTTTCAAACTTCTCCATCTTAGTTATAAATGATGTAAAGCAATAATGAACACATTGTACGTAAAATAAATAGTGTAAAACGTGTATAAGCACATAATTATTAAGGGTATGAATGTCAGTGATGTCTGGTACATACAACGGTGAAAATTTCGGATTTCAGCCAGGGCAAATTTGGTGAAAAACAAATACACCACTACCATTAACTGAACGTAAAAATTAGCGTACAAATATAAGTGGAGTCCGGTTCGACGCTGGTAATTTTTCGAAAATTGATTGGGGGCAGATTTGGTTAACGCGAGGATCAAATGTTAAATTAAAATACTTTATTTGATAGTGGTAGACGTTCGAACACTGATGCGTCGCTTCATCGAATTTGGCGACTTTGCGAACAGTTTCCGACGCTGGAGCAGCAATTTTCACAATTGTAGTTGTGTTAAAATTAAACACCGCGATCGAGTACTGCTCCACACGCTGAACCAGCAATTCTCGAATTCTAAGAAACGATAAGAAAGGCTTATCCAATGCTTGGAATGTGCGAATTTCTGCATAGATATTGAATAAAACCAAATCGAGCATCGCCTTTTCACGTTTGTGACCTTGCCCTTGACGTGGCAGGCTCAAGCTGCTTCAATAATGTAAAAATCTTATTCGGCATCTCCAATAAACTCACATTTGTTTACATTAACACGCATTCCTTCATGGACTTGTGACGAATTACAAACAAATATTGCAACTTCAAGTGTTCCATTTAATTTCGTTTCTGGGTGCAAGCTCCTTTCTTTTCACTCTAGTCAGTCTGAACTTATTACACAGAGTGATATTTTCAAATCCAGGTGCCCCAAATAATTTTGTCGTTGTTTTCAAAAGTTTCAAGAGAAGGAGAGTTGACAGAGAAGCTAAATTATTCCAAATTATTCCCATTTAGTTCTCTGACAACGTTAAAGACAATGTTGAAATATATAAATACAAAATTTCACACCATAAAAACGAAGTATTTGGGAATTATGTATAAAAAAAGTCGAAGTTATTTATGTTAATTTGGCGTGATTTGCTATGGTTCAAAAAAATGCAAAAATATTAGGTTGATTTGGGGTTGTTTCGGATGATATGGGTTTCTTTGAGGATTGTTTGGAATGGTTATTGATGGTTGGCAGGGTTTAGCTTTGGCGGATTAAACGAAATTTTTGGTAATTATAATGTGATTGGGCTTTGGTTGGCTTGGTAAGAAGTGGTTGGGGTGATTTAGGGGAATTCGAAGTCATTTATGCGAGTTTGGCGTAGTTTGCTTAGAATTCGTAATTTTTTTTTAATTATGGGTTGACCTGGAGTAGTTTTGAATGGTAAGTGTATGACTTTTAGGGATAGTTTGGAATGGTGCGTTATGTTTGGGGTGTTTAACGTATTCAGGTAAATTTTACAAAAATTTTGGTAATTTTAAAATGAAGAATTAAAGTGCGAACCTCTTGAGCTCTATTTCCGGTATTAAAAATGCAATAGGAAAAATAGTAAAAAAGACTATTTCCATCACTTTTCACGGGAATTATACATGGTGGTATTTGTTCTCCGCTTACTATTAGATTTTCAAACTGCTCCATCTTAGTTATAAATAATGCAGAACCATTAATGAACGCAATGTACGTAAAATAAATAGTGTAAATCGTGTATAAGCACACAATACTTAAGCGTATGATGTCAGTGAAAATTTCGGATTTTGCCCGGAGCAGGTTTGGTGAAGAACAAATACACCACTATCATTAACTGAACGTAAAAATTAGCGTACGATAATAAGTGAAGTCCGGTCCGACGCTGGAAATTTTTCGAAAATCGATTGGGGAGAGTTGTGGTTAACGGCAAGAACAAATCGGGAATATCGGGAATAAAATAATTTATTTAATAGCGATAGAACTTCGAATACCGATGCGTCGCCTCGACCTTGGCGACGTTGAATACCAGCGTTCCAGACGCTGAAGCAGCAATTTTCACAATTATATGAGGTGCACGTGCCTAGTGCGTATAAAAACAATTTGGATAACAAAAGAGATTAATTTGTATGTACCAAATAATACTCGCACAGGTGTACTCGTATGGCCCGTCATAATTTTCACGAAATGAATTTAAGAAATTAACATTCTAAAGTAAATAAATATTTTGACGGGAATGTTAAAAATCTTATTCGGCCTTTCCGACAAACTAACACTTGTTTACATTAACATGCATTCCTTCATGGACCTGTGACGAATTACAAACGAATACCGAAATTTCAAGTGTTCCACGTCAGTCTGAACTTATTACACAGTGATATTTTCACATTCAGGCGCCCTAAATTATTTTGCCGTTGATTTCAAAAGTTTCCCTGGAAGGAGAGTATTCAGCAAGGGGCTCGTCAGGGGTGGCAGAGTTGGCAGTGCCACTCCAAATATAAATTTACTATCGAACACAACAATAGTTCTGTAATTCAATTGCAGAATTTCGAAATTTTCAGATATTTTCACGAAAATCTAGGGTTTACACCGCGTTTATACCGCTTTAAAGTTAAAAACCATAGAGCTGTTTATACAAATTCACGCATGTTGAGAAGGTAGGGCTTGCCCCGTCAGCGTGTTGCAATTCAGAAATACGTTTATGTTTGCATCTCAACTGGAACAAATAATTATTGGAAAGTGGAAGAAAATCA
The DNA here is from genome assembly GCA_964023215.1 of Eledona agricola. Lineage (NCBI taxonomy): Eukaryota > Metazoa > Arthropoda > Insecta > Coleoptera > Tenebrionidae > Eledona > Eledona agricola. The sequence goes on along the minus strand of OZ026856.1, from coordinate 17,730,852 downwards.
AAATTGGTATTAGCAAATTTAGTATTCAGAATAACGTCTATTAGTCGAAACAATATGTTTTATGTGCAGATATTTATTAATATTTTATGATTTAATACGATAAGGCATTTATAAATGACACAACCAAATGGAAGATTTTGATTGAAAATGATTATTAATTTATGGTAACCGAAGTAATTTAGGTGAGTTTGGCATAGTTTGCTATGGTTTGTATCATTTTTTGTAATTTTAAAGTGATTTGGCTTAGTTTGTGGAGGTAAGGGGTAGTTGGGGGTGATTTATGGTAGCCGAAGTAATTTGGGTGAGTTTGGCATAGTTTGCTATGGTTTGTATCATTTTTTGTAATTTTAAAGTGATTTAGCTTAGTTTGGGGTGGTAAGGGGTAGTTGGGGATGATTTATGGTAGCCCAAGTAATTTGGGTGATTTTGGCATAGTTTGCTATGGTTTGTATCATTTTTTGTAATTTTAAAGTGATTGGGCTTAGTTTGGGGCGGTAAGGGGTAGTTGGGGGTGATTTATGATAGCCGAAGTAATTTGGGTGAGTTTGGCATAGTTTGCTATGGTTTGTATCATTTTTTGTAATTTTAAAGTGATTGGGCTTAGTTTGGGGCGGTAAGGGGTAGTTGGGGGTGATTTATAATAGCCGAAGTAATTTGGGTGAGTTTGGCATAGTTTGCTATGGTTTGTATCATTTTTTCTAATTTTAAAGTGATTGGGCTTAGTTTGGGGCGGTAAGGGGTAGTTGGGGGTGATTTATAATAGCCGAAGTAATTTGGGTGAGTTTGGCATAGTTTGCTATGGTTTGTGGCATTTTTTGTAATTTTAAAGTGATTGGGCTTAGTTTGGGGCGGTAAGGGGTAGTTGGGGGTGATTTATGGTAGCCGAAGTAATTTGGGTGAGTTTGGCATAGTTTGCTATGGTTTGTGGCATTTTTTGTAATTTTAAAGTGATTTGGCTTAGTTTGTGGTGGTAAGGGGTAGTTGGGGGTGATTTATGGTAGCCGAAGTAATTTGGGTGATTTTGGCATAGTTTGCTATGGTTTGTATCATTTTTTGTAATTTTAAAGTGAGTGGGCTTAGTTTGGGGCGGTAAGGGGTAGTTGGGGGTGATTTATAATAGCCGAAGTAATTTGGGTGAGTTTGGCATAGTTTGCTATGGTTTGTGGCATTTTTTGTAATTTTAAAGTGATTGGGCTTAGTTTGGGGTGGTAAGGGTTAGTTGGGGGTGATTTAGGATAGCCGAAGTAATTTGGGTGAGTTTGGCATAGTTTGCTATGGTTTGTAGCATTTTTTGTAATTTTAAAGTGATTGGGCTTAGTTTGGGGTGGTAAGGGGTAGTTGGGGGTGATTTATGATAGCCGAAGTAATTTGGGTGAGTTTGGCATAGTTTTGCTATTGTTTGTAGCATTTTTTCTAATTTTAAAGTGATTGGGCTTAGTTTGGGGTGGTAAGGGGTAGTTGGGGGTGAATTTTGGTAGCCGAAATAATGTGTGTGAGTTTGAGAATAGTCTGCTATGGTTTGTGTCATTTTGTTTTATTTTAAAGTGATTGGAGTTACTTGGGGTTGCTAAGGGGTGGTAAGGGATGATTTAAGATAACGGATCTAATTTGTCAGTTTGGCGTAGTTCGGGAATTTTTTGGGGTTGATTAGGTAAAGTTTGCAATGGTAAGAGATATTTGAGGATTTTTAATGTAGGCGGATTAAATTTGGAGTGGTTTGGTAATTTTTAAATGAGTCACGGATCGGGGACATTATAATTGAAATCAAAATTATAATTGAAATATCTGCGCCTCGCTAGGTACGGCAAAAGTATGATCAGGAACGCAGAAAGTGAAAGTGCTTTTAATGTAAACCGGTCGCCCGACGTCGAAGTTGTTTTGGCTAGACACGTGCTTCTAAAAAAAACCCGGTCTCCGCGAGCCGATCATTTTTTGCTTATTTTAACCGGTTTTTATTCGGTTTTTATTTAAATACAAAGGAACCGGACCGAATTTTGCAAAATCTCCTTATTAGCGTTCATTCTCGGCCCTTGATAGACCCGTGTCTAAAATTTCAAGTCTCCAGCCCTCCCGGTTTGGGCTGTAGGTTGTCGGTGAATCAGTGCATGTGTAGATGTGTAGATGTGTAGATGTGTAGATGAGTGTGTCAGTGAGGACACTTCGCTTTATATATATAGATTGACGATCAGATCGATCAATTGGGCCGATATAAATACTTTACAACCCTTGATATGGCCGCCGGATTCCACCAGATCCCAGTAGCAGAAAACTCCATAGAAAAGACCGCGTTCGTGACACCAGACGGCCACTACGAATATCTTCGAGTCCCGTTCGGCTTATCAAACGCCCCCGCCGTTTTTCAGCGCGCGATTTCTAACGCTTTGGGAAACTTGAAAAATAAAGAGGCTCTGATATATTTGGATGATATCCTAATCCCTTCAAAGACAGTTCCTGAAGGAATGGAGAAATTAGAGCTCGTCTTAACCGCGCTAACGAACGCAGGTTTTTCGCTGAATATCAAGAAGTGCCGATTTTTCGAAACCTTAATTCAATATTTAGGCCAAGAGATTTCCGAAAACGGAGTTAGACCCGGAGATAGTAAAGTCAGAGCTCTTTTGAGTGCGCCCGACCCTACTAATGTCAAACAAGTACGCCAGTTTATGGGATTGGCAGGGTATTTCCGCAGGTATATTCCGGAATTTGCGACGCGAACAGCGTGTATTACAAAGCTGACTAAAGCTAACGAGATATTCGTGTGGGGGGAAGACCAAGAAATAGCAAAGAATTATGTCTGCGCTTACTTAAATAAAAGGCCACAGGCCACTGTTAGTTGTATTTGATCCCGAATTAGAAACACAATTGCATACGGACGCGAGATCAATCGGCTTCGGCGCTATTTTGTTTCAACGTCGAGACGGGAAATTGAAGGTCGTCTCATACTATTCTAAACGAACCACACCTGATGAAGCAAAATACCACTCGAGTTGGAGACGCTGGCGGTATTTTACGCTGTGAAACATTTTCGTGTTTATCTACTTGGAATTAATTTTAAACTAATTACCGATTGTAATTCATTGAAACTAAGTCAAAATAAAAAAGATCTTCTTTCACGAGTCGCGCTTTATTTACAATCCTTTAATTTCACGATTGAGTACCGGAAGGGTAAATACATTCCTCATGTTGATTACTTCAGTAGAAATCCCGTGAGTATGCCACTCCCGAAAACCGTGAATGTAATAACAACCAACAACTGGCTCCAAATTGTTCAAAATAATGACCCGGAAACCCAGATTATAAAACAAAAACTAACTGATGGCAATTTAACGGCGGTTTATTTTTATGAAAATAATATTCAATTTCGAAAAATAAATCCCGGCCGAAAGCCTCCCATTTACCGAGCTTTTGTACCAAAAGGTAGTCGTCTGGGATTGCTACGAATGTTTCACGACGAACAGTGCCATATGGGTCCCGAAAAGTTACTTGCTAAAATAAACAATTCTTTTTGGTTTCCTGGAATGACCAAATTTATTAAAAAATATTGTGACCACTGTCTTAAATGTATTGTAAGGAAAAAATATACCGGCCCGAAACAAGGATTATTACACCCTATTGATAAACTGCCCATTCCTTTTCATACGGTTCACGCCGATTGTGTTGGGCCTTTCCCTAAAACACCGGAGGGATTTAAATACGTATTACGTAAATACGTATACGTAGACGCTTTTACTAAATACCTATTTTTGGTCCCTTTGAAATCGCTGTCAGGACCCGAAACCTGTAAGATCCTGGAATCTTATCTAAGCTTATTCGGGATTACCCAGAGACTAATTTGTGATAGAGGTACCAATTTTACGGACCGATGTGTTGGAGAATTATTGTCCAGGTTGAACATTAAACAACACCTCATTGCTAAAAGCGCCCCACGCGGCAATGGGCAAGTAGAACGATACGTCTCAACAGTGTTAGATTTATTACGAGTGGAGATTGAAAATAAGTCAGAATGGGCGAGCTTAATTTTGAAATTACAAGTCACTTTAAACACCAGCGTTCATAAAACTACCGGTTTCACACCCATTTACCTTTTGACTGGCCATAATGACGGCAACCCAGACATCCGAGCTTTAACTAACCATTTTTCGGCTACAATTAGCAGTAATACCAATTTAGAAAATGATCGGAAACTGGCATACGATCGCACACAACGGCAAGCGACCTTGGCAAAGCAGGCTGTTCGGTCCCAGTGAACTGGTACCGGATTGTCTGGTCCCTTTCATAAAGTTTATTATTGATAAGCAATTAGGGTAGGTTACATCGAGAGAAAGTCTGTGTAAATAGTCAATTTGCTTTGTGAATTTTAAGACGAGCTTCCTGTCCGTCTAATTTGAAGGTGCCGACAAACAACACCGAGCCGCACTTAGGCTGGGGATTTCCAGTGGGTGGTGTGGTTTTACCCCCGGTTGTTGTCAGGTGACCATTATTGGACGGAAGGGGGTTCGGGCTTAAAAGGCCTTGACATGGCCCATTTTCTGAGAGTTTGATGGTTGATAGAGTTTGATGGTTGATAGAGTTTGATGGTTGATTGAGTTTGATGGTTGATTGAGTTTGGAAGGAGTTTTTGAATTAGAATTGAGAAGAGTTAAATTGAGTCGTGTTCGTGTAAAATAAAGTTTCTACTGCGAGTGAAATCAGTCGAAGTGTTCCTGATCACTCGCAATTGTGTGTGAATAAATTGTTAAGTTTCAAACGTCTTTTGACTATCAACTCCGTGTTGCTGGTGCACTACCACCAGCTGGTCCTTCGAGTGTGTGTTTTGTTCTTCTACACCATTAAGGTCAGTCACACGAGATTCTGCCGTGTGACTGTACACAGGCGTTCGACAGAAAGCGACGCACAAACAAAACAATAAAAGTAGGAGACTTTGTATTCCATCCGTCCGGAAATTCCCACCTTGCGAAACTGGATGCCAAATATGAAGGGCCATTTGAAGTCCTTCAGTTGCTGCCCAATGACCGCTTCAAATTGAAAAGTTTGGCCACCAACCGGAAGAGAATCGTAGCGAGAGACATGGTCAGAGTCTGGTCTGGAGAGTTTTCCGGAGATGCAGACGAGCAAACATAAACGGTGAGCAATTTACAGTTGATCAGGAGGTCAGTGTGAGCATTGTGAACATGTTGCTAGATAACTATTAAACAAAACAAAAAAAAAGAGAAAAAAAAGAGTTGTTATTGTCAGCGAGGTAATGCCTTTTACTGTTTAAAGGTGCCGCTATGAGAGTTTGTTATTCATTGGTGTAATTGCCTTAAACGACTGTGCAAAGTGTCTATTCATTGGTGGCTTGGTGTAATTCCTCTAAACTGCTGTAAAGTACAGGGGTGTCCAATGCAAAAGTTAGTGTTGTTTGTCGATAGTGTAATGCCTGTGCACTATATATCGGAAGGTGTCCAATATCAGAGTTGTCATGATGAAAGTGTGAAAGTGAAAGCGAAATGACGAAAGGAGAATGTTTTGTATAGACTCTTTGTGTCATCGATACCCAAAAGAGTTTTTCGGCATTCCAGATAACCGCTGGATAATTCGAGGACGAATTATGTGTCAGAATTCGCCGTGTGAGCATTCCGTCAACTCCGCCGGATGATGTCATCGGACGTGGTAGCAGGGGCTTCCCCCGCTCTACCAAGAGTCGGGCGCAGGCTCCGATGCGCAGCGAGCTGATGGCATGATTAGCAAATGCGGCAAAAAATAAAGCACACGTTCCTCGGTCGTTCCGAGTATTATTTACCTAAAAACTCCAAAAGAATTTCCCGAAATTCTCACATATACAGGGTGAGTCATTAGTGGGGGATCGGTCCATATCTCCTTAACCATGTAAGATAGAAAAAATTTTTTAATACAGTTTGTACACCGTTTCCCAGGCTGTACAACCTAAAAATATTTTAATGTATGCAGGAGGTTCCAAAACTACCGCATGCTATACAACTTTGATTATTCAAATAGAACTACCTATATTTTATTTGTCCATTAGAACCCCCTTTCACATAGATTTATGGTGATATAAGATATTTTACATTTTGGATCACCGTTATCAAATTATAAATTTTTTTTCACATTTTTTGTCATTTACAGAGGTTTACTTAAAAATTTACTGAGAGGTCGTTTTAGCAGCTAGAAGGCTGAAGGCTGGTATAAATATGAAGAAAAGATTGCTCTTTACGCCAGGCATGCAAAATATAATTTTTACTATACAGGATCTGCAATAATTCGTGTCGCATTATACTATTTTCAAATAAGCTTAACTTTAGTTTTTTAAATGGCACCCCCTATATTTTTGTATTCCATCGAATGCGTCTGTAGTCTGGCTACGTTTTTTATTAAGCTTGTTCTATAGCTAAAATTTATAATTTACGAGATATTTGATATTTTTGGCTGTGATACAGATTGAGCCAAGATAAAGTAGATAGTGTGCCATGAAAACCATGTTAATCATTTTAACTCACATTTCAACACTGCACAGTTGTGTCGTTACCGACTTGTCATTTGATTATCCATTCCATTATCCGCAATAAATTCAATTTTACAAGAACTAATCGATTTGATTTATTGTCTGAAATTAAGCGAAACTACCAAAGAGAACATGAAAATAAGAATCTAAAATGCATTTAGAAGCGTTTGCCTGCAAATTTTACGAAATGGAAAATCATTCACTCACCGCGTGAAAGTGTGCACAGAGAGCATATTTATTTCTTTAAATGTTTATTTGTTGATTTATTTAACGTTGAGCGTAAATTCTTGCCGCAAGCAAAGGATTTATTTCGCCTTCTTCCAGACAATAAATCATATCGATTTGTTCTTGTAAAATCGAATTAATTGTGGATAATGGAATGGATAATCAAATAACAAGTCGGTGATGACACAACAGTGCAGTATTGAAATGTGAGTTCTATGATTTCTATGATTTCCATGGCACACTATCTACCTTATCCTGGCTCAATCTGTATCACATCCAAAAATATCAAATATCTCGTAAATGATGAATTTTCGCTATAGAACAACCTTAATAAAAAACGTAGCCAGACTCCAGGCGAATTCGATGACATACAAAAATATAGGGAGTTCCATTTAAAAAAATTAAGTTAAGCTTATTTAAAAATAGTATAATTTGACACAAATTTTGCAGAGCCTGTATAGTAAAAATGATATTTTGCACATCGGGCGTAAAGAGCAATATTTTCTTCATATTTGTGTCAAACTTCAGCCTTCTAGCTGCTAAAACAACCTCTCAGGAAATTTTTAAGTAAACCTCTGTAAATGACAAAAAATGTAAAAAAAAATTGATAATTTGATAACGGTGATCCAGAATGTAAAATGTCTTATATCACCATAAATCTATGTGAAAAGGGGTTCTAATGGAGAAATAAAATACTGGTAGTTCTATTTGAAAAAACAAAGTTGTGTAGCAATTATGAGTTTTGGAACAACCTGTATACGTGAAAATATTTTTAGGTTGTGCAGCCTGACAAACGGTGTACAAATTGTCTTTAAAATTTTTTTGTATCTTACATGATTTAGAAGTTATGGACCGATCCCTCACTAATGACTCACCCTGTATATACCTATTCGTATGCACTAATTCTAGATAAGCATATTTAATATATAATATTGCTTGAATTTTCATTAATATTCACCTGCTTTCATTATAAACAAGCATGTTTAATATATAATACTGCTTGAATTTTCAATTATATTCACATGCTTTCATTATAAACAAGCATAAAATATTGCTTATGTGAGCGTCACTCGGTATCGTCAACCACGAGACCATCGCCGACTCTACTGAATTTGCTCTATTCTACATTGTACGTGCGAATTGCCCTATGTTGAATGGCGTCGCCTGGACGACGCCCGTGCGTGGATACGAGATAAAAAAGGGAGTGGGCTGGTTATAAAAAAATAATAAAGAGAAGACGTTTGTTACTAAAATTAATTGCGTGTTCTTCTTGAATTTTAGCTATCTCCCGTCGGGAGAGATAACATCAGAAGTGGGATTTCACTCCCTTAGCCCTGTTGTAATGAGTGGACGTAGCCGAAGGCATTCTTCGAGTGCTAGTGAGAGTGATACTAGCAGCGACTCCTCTTCGAGTTCGAACACCAAGAGTCGCTTTGGAAAACAACGTCGTCACCATCATCACGAAAGGCGTCGTGATTGGCGTTTATCCAAACCATCTCGCACAACGAGGAAGGTTTCAGCGGATACACGCGGAAGTAATGGAGCACGTTCTCAGATGACAACCTTGCTGGCGACCGAAACACCGTCCTGCGCCAGGGGAAGCTTCACTCCACCTCCGCGTCAGGAAGTTCAAATACCTGTGAGCAATCTCACCCAATTGGTAGATCATCTATCCAGGCAAAGGTATACGCCAGGAGTTTCGGTAAGGGATTCCGATATATCAGCGTTCGACCCGTTACGTGACGATGTTTATGTGTGGCTCACAAAAATTGACGAGCACGCCACCATCCACAGCTGGGACGATAAGTATATCTGCCATTTAGCAATCAATAAATTAAGAGGGTCCGCTCAAACCTGGTATACCAGTTTGACCGAAATTCCGCCAAACTGGTGCTCTTGGAAAGCGCTACTACTGAAAACATTTCCCTCAACACGTGATATTCATGCTTTGATGACTAATATGTTGTCTTTAAAACCGCGACGGAATCAAAGTTTGTTCGAGTACTGTTTTGAAAAACACGCGCTAATTCGGAAAATGAACCTAAATTTGACCGGGGCCGATGAGGTTAATCTAATGGTCGGTGGAATCGAACAAGAGGGCCTAAAGTTAGCAATTAAAGCGACGGGTATAACTGACCCCGCGTTATTGGCAGCATACGTTAAATCAATTGGGAATTGGGAACTGCCCTATTATATAAAATCAAATACAACTTCAGCGGGAACTGTAAGCAAAAATGAATGTAAAACAGCGCAAGAAATAGCAAAAATGGCCGACATTATCTGTTTCGCTTGTAATCAGTCTGGTTACAAACGGAAAAATGGTCCCAACCGGTACAGCCCTAGATGCAGATACTGTCGTCGGTTAGGTCACACTATTCAACACTGTTGCAAGAAACAGCGACAAAACGGTGCGACAGTCGTCGGACCAGACGTCGCGTGTGGCCCGTGTGAGTTCAAACATGCGTTCCCATTACAATGTATTACCAGCCACAAGTAACCACCGTTTTGTCGCTGTCGTGTGGTTCTGGAGTGGTCCGTCTGAGTTCAGCCGTATGATAGCGAGCTGCAATTTGGTATACGATGATAATCGAGCCTTGCGAGCCAAATTAAAATATTTTCAAGATGGTGGCATTTCAGCATATACCGGAAGTCGCGGCCATCTTTGTTTTTTCAAATGGCAACCCTAATTAACGTCGTAATTGACAGTAGAATCAATTGTTTTACTACTACTACTAAGCCACTATATATTTGCAAAATCATGCTGGCGAGTTGATTTTTGTAAAAAAATGAGGATTACTCTAAAATTATGTAAAATAGGCATAGGATATAGGTATATATATATATAGGATATAGGATATAGGCATAGGTGATTGTTATTTTCAAATATTTTTTGCGCTATCTTTACTTAATTTTTGATAATGATTGACTAGCACGGTACATTGCTTGAACCTTCAGATACACAACACAATAAACAAAATTCACCTCCAACAAATGAGCTGAAAGTTATGATTTTTTTTCTAGACCCCTGCAAATCATAATTTTAATAGAAAAAATGATAGAGTTCCAAAACTATGACAGATAGGCCATTATAACTGGTTAGTTTTGCTTAAATTTTAAAGACGATTCCAAATCTGAAATAAATAGTAGGGGTAATAATAATAGTAAGTAATACAAAATTTAGTATTAATTAACAGAGCTATGCTGAACCAGCAATTTTCGTATACTCAAAAAGCAATAAGAAATAGCGATATCCTATGCTTAGTATGTGCGAATTTTTGCATAAGATTTTAAATAAAAACTAATGGAACATCGCCTTTTTGCCTTTGTAACTTTGCCCTTGCTCTCGCAAGCTGTTTCAATCATGTAATACTTTGATTCGGCCTCTCGGACGGACTCACACTTGTTTAGAGTAAGGCACCACGCGATCCGAGTCGATTCAGTGCGCGTGGTGCCTAACGCATGTATTCTTCCATAAACCTGTAACGAAATAAAAAATATATACATCGCAACTTCAAGTGTTCCGCTTCATTTCGTTTCTCCACCGCGGATGGAACAGAAGTTTTTTTCCACTGTAAGTCCGTCTAAATTCATTTTACATATGATATTATTGTATTTTTAAATCCAGCCGCTCTCTAAATAATTTTATTGTTATGATTTGTAAAGTTTGCCGGGACGGAGTGTTGACAGAGAAGCTAAATTATTCCAAATTCTATCCATTTTGGCTCTCCGACGACGTAAAACGCGAGTTGAAATATGTCCCCTTCAAAATACAAAATATCAAACGAACAATACAAAAAAGAAAGTATTTAAGAATTCACTTATAACAAATTTATTTTTCTTGTTTTTGATTTGAGATGGCTGAAACAACTCAGCGGCCCCAAGCCACAACTTCGCCACCTCCGTCGACCGCTGCCCCGGAGTCTCCCATGGAGGAGGAAGACCCGAGGCCACGGGATAATGTGATCCAGCCGGCCGCCGAAAGTCATTCCGGCGACAGTGGCCGTGGCCGTGGCGGCGAGCGTGTCCATCGCGGCGACCGAGGCCGTGGCAGCCGAAGGGGCCATGGCGGCGACCAAAGCCGTGGCGGCGGAAGGGGCCGTGGAGGCCGCGGCGGTCACAATTGGCGCGCCAGAGGCCACGGTTGGCGGAGAGGCCGCGGAAGCAACCGCGAAACTACTATATATATATATAAATAAAATATATAATCTATATTTATAATAAAAAAAAAAGTTGGACAAAATTTTTTTAATTTGCATCAAAAACTATCTATAAACAAAAATTTTCGCCTTTCTACCACCAACACCCATCGACAGCCCTCACTGGATATCGATATTCTCATTCTAATACATGACGGTGAAGCAGGAAAGGTATACGAGCGGAGGAACGAAATGATGAACATTCTCACATTCCTAAGAGCGCTTTTCTTAGCCGGAATGCACAGTATTTTTACTTTCATCCAAAGATGTGCAATTGGGTCGATATTGCAACTTTAAAATTGAAATCTTCCTCTCTCAGTGGTCGATAAGTGGTCAATTATGAATCGATTAGTTATCCCCGTCATCAAACAGCACGGAATAGGGATGAGAAAGAAGCCGGTCTCTCTCACACAATAAGCTCAAGTTTAATTATGTTTAATTGTATTATAATGTCGATTAGTCAACATCGCTAATACACCACCATTGTCAACACAGCGTTTATACAGGGTGAGTCATTAGTGCGGGATCGGTCCATAACTTCTAAACGATGTAAAATACAGAAAAATTTTAAATACAATTTGTACACCATTTGCTAGGCTGCGCAACATAAAAATATTTTAACATATACAGCGTGTTCCAAAACTCACGCATGCTACACAATTGTGTTTTTTTAAATAGAACCACCTATATTTTATTTCACTGTTAGAACACGTTTTGACATAGATTTATGGCGATAAAAAGAATTTTACATTTTGGACCACTGTTATCAAATTACAATTTTTTGTAACAATTTTTTGATAGGGAGGAGCTCGTGCTCCTGCGGAGGAAAGAGCGACTGAGGTTAGCGGAGCGTGCTCAGTCCTTGTCGGCTGGTGCGGCTTTGGTGGCACCCCAGCCCGTTGCGGTGGCTGGGCCATCATACGCGGTTGGGGGTGCAAGCAAAAGCGACGATGTACGTTCGGCCAGTCGACGGCGTCGAGATCACAGCGGACGAAGTCAAGCGGCGATTGAATGTGGCCGTGTCACACGAGCTGCGTGACGGCCGGGTCAGGGGGGTGCGCAGGGCCGCGGAGGGCGTAGTGGTCGAGACGGTGATCTAACCGGCAGTTTGGTTTCAGGACAGGCAGGGGGACACCGGAAGCTCTGGGCAGAGCCGTCGAGGCAATCAGGGCGGCGAGATCGGCTGGGAAACACGCGTTTTTGGTGGCGCTAGACATCAAGAATGCGTTCAACTCGGCATGGTACCCACGATTGAAGCAGCGGATCGCCGGCTGCGGATGTTCGGGGGATTTGAGCAAGGCCGTGGCGGACTTCTTGGAAGGACGGACGGTCACATCGGAAGGGGAAACTTAGGCCACACAGAGGGGTTGTCCACAGGGGTCGTGTCTGGGTCCGATTCTATGGCTTCTCATCATGAAGGACTGGTTTCGCGAGATCGACGCCGTCGTGGCGGATCAGGCGGTCCAGGTGCCGATGCCTCGGCAAAGGAAGGAGGAGTGGGAATCGGCATCGTTACGAGGCGAGACGACAACGCGGAACAGGAACAGGGACATCAAATACAGCGCGGATATCCGGTGCATATGGCAAAGCTCTGTGCACTGGGCAAATCAGTTTCTTTGGTTTCAGAAAATAAACTTTGTTTCAGATTCCAGAACGGTACTGGATATGATCCGAGGGAGAAAAGGAGGAACAGCGGACAAGATCGACCGACAGCTGCGAGAGATGGAATCGCGGGGAATCCAGGTGCAGCTGTCGTGGTGCAGGAGGGAAGCGGAGCCCGGAGCAGCAGCAACCGACCGGTTGGCCAGGAGAGCACGAGAGGATGATTCTCTGAGTTCCCGGAGCTGTAGGTCTGCAGCACTTGAAGCGGTTCAATCTCCAAAGCGGCGATGGACGGTGCAAGTGCGGCGAAGCAGACGACACGGCGGGCCACGCAGCGTGGGAGTGCGAAGAGGACGAAAGGAGGACGGCAAGGGAGAGGTTCCTTAGGAGGCAGGAAGCGATTGGCGGCGCCATTCCATTCCAGATCACCAACGGGACCCAGGAAAAAGAAATTGCGAATTTGCGGCGGACATTCCACTGGAGGAGGAAGAGGCGGTCTCAAGGTAAGCGAGACACGTAAGAGGTAAGGGTTTTCTCCGGCTTCACCGGCTTAGACCCCGCTAATTTTTGACGTGTGGAGTTGGGATGGGTTCCTGCAGCTTGGTTTCCGGACAAGTGGGGGAGGTTTTGCTTTTTCTTCTTTATTGCCAATGTCGAAAGATGGGAGGCAGGCGCTTCACGCCAAACGGTTTCAACATGTCCCTTATTATTAGACGTGCTACGCGTCCGGCTACTTGCGCTTTTCAGTTCCTGCTGCTGAGTGTCTCGTGTTAAGTGCCTATTTGTGTAAGCGTCGTTGGGGTGAGTTTGTGGGTTTTTGGAGAAAATTCAGAGGAATCCGCTTTGCGTTGGGTGAGTTTTTCGCCTCCTGTTCGGCGAGCAGTTGCTGGATTGCTTCCTTCCGGTGCCTATCGGAAGCGGGCAATTTTTCTGGTTTGTAAGGTGTGCGATTTGGAGACGGACCCTGGCCGTTAGTGGATTCTAGTTAAATTGATTTATTTCTTGTTGCGGCCGCAGTTTTTGCGCATAGTTTTTCTTGTTTTTTGTGACTACACGGCGTATTCCAAAACTCACGGAGAAATTTTCCATGACGTTGAGGATTACAAAGAAGGGTCACAAGGTCGTTTGCTATTTTATACCGTGTGGCCCGGTTTTGATATACTGAGTGGCCCACTATCAGACCCCACCCCACCCCCCACCACTTTTTCTTCTTGTCTGATGGGGGCAAGAAGGAAGAAGGGTCGGAAAGACGAGGCTCGTCGCACTGACGAGGACATGGCGAGGCAGCAGGCAGTTGAGACGCCAGGCACGAGGGCTTCGGAGTCCTCTGTGGACGAAGAGGTGGTGCCGACTGCGTGTCGCGTGTTGCGGCTGCGGAAGATTGTTACCGACCCGAAGAGCGCCGTTAATAAGGCAGTGATTCGGGATCTCCTCGAGGTGGTCGGTGAGATGACCACCCTGATGTGGGATCTCGATAACGAGAGGGCGTCTCTAAAGGATAATTTGGAGGCGACGCGTGCGGCACCCCTGCCACCGCCGGTTCCAGCTGCCTCCACTTATGCGGCTGTCGCTGCGCCGGCTACGGTTCGCCTGGTGCGGCGATGGCTGCTGCCGAGAGAGGTGACCAACGAATCCCTCCTTGAGGACCTCTACCAGAGGAACCTCAAGGGAATAATCACCCATCGGGAATACCTCGATAGGGTGAGGGTGGTGAAGGGGGTGAGCGCGGCGGCGGTGAAAGACAGCGTCGTGTTTGAAGTCACTGGCAGGGCGGCGGAGGTCATCGAGAGGGAGGGTCGGGTCTTTGTGGGATTTCAATCCTACAGGGCCCGACTCTTCGAGAGAGTACTACGGTGTTTTCGTTGCCCGGCATTTGGCCACACGGCGGCGCGCTGTAGTGAGAAAGAGGACCACTGTCGTCGGTGTGGTGTAGCTGGACATAGGGTCGCTGCTTGTTCGGCGCCGGCCCCCGCCTGCTCCAACTGTAGGCGTTACAAGATGGGGGAGACAGGGCACGAGAGCGCATCGGACCAGTGCCCGCTTTTCAAGCGGGCGCTGGAGCGTTCCAGGGGGAGGGTCACCTGGGACTAAATGTTTTTTTCGAAAAAAATTTTTGGTTATTTAATTTTAGGATAGGAAAACTTTAAGTCAGGATAGGTAAGAGAAAGACTAGGGTCGAGGGGGAGACCAAGTCTGATGTAGAGGTTGAGAGGCGTGCGAAGCGCGGTTTGTTGCTTCCTTCCGGTGCCTATCGGAAGCGGGCAATTTTTGTAGTTTGTTAGGGGTGCGCTTCAGCTTGCGGCTTCGGATCCGAAAAAGATTGGGCCTAAAATCTACATAGCCGACACCCGGCACATTCACCTCTTGTGCAAATTGTGTGAAGTAGCGCATGCGGAACACGGCGCACGAGACGGTCTCGTCTTGTCCTCTTTATTTGAGAGCTTTGGAAAGATCGTGGGGAAGGACCGCTTGGGACTGAACTCCGACTGCTGCAGTCCAATTGTCAGCGTTCACGTGCGGCTGTGGCCCACTTGAGTCAGTGAAATGAATTTTATTACAAAATGGATTTTTGTTTTGCAAGAATAAGCATGAATTTCAAGTCCATAGTTTCGTTTGCGACGCTCCAGCGCGAGCATTTATAAAATGTGTTAAGTCACACTCTGGGTACTCGGCATGTGAGAAATGTACAGAACGTGGAATTTATGTAAGAGGAAGGGTAGCATTAGTAGGTACAAAAGCACCAAAACGCAATGATGATGGATTTAAATTGCAATTAGATAAGAAACACCACGTAGGTGTGTCTCCTTTAATGGAATTAAATATAGGCTTAGTATCTTTATTTCCCATTGATTATATGCACGCTGTGTGCCTGGGTGTCACAAGAAAGTTACTAATTTCTTGGACAAGCGGAGTGTAATATGTCAGGTTAAAAAATCGTAAAATGCAATTTATTTCTGGGTACCTAGTTTCGTTGCGCCCTTATATGCCTGTCGAATTTAATCGAAAGCCAAGAGGACTTTCAGAACTTTTGCGTTGGAAAGCGACCGAATTACGAACATTCCTACTTTACCTTGGGCCGTTTGTTTTAAAGGATAATATAGATATTGCTGTTTATGAACATTTTATCCTATTACATTGTGGTATTTCTATATTATCATCCTCCTTACACATTAAAAATTTAGGTTGCAGCCTGGCAAAACAACTGTTAGAAACTTTTGTAGTTCATTGCAAGAACATATACGAGCGAACTGTTGTTGTGTTTGCGGACAGGACCTTCGGGTGCCTGAGGAAAGGTTTCGTGGGGGTTGTGGTTGACGGTCGAATGCTGACCAGCGGCCGATTCCCGGTTTCGTCCGGGGCCGGTTGCGCCGGGTGAGCTGCGTTCTCCAGCCCGGGTACTGGCCCGCTTAACCAGTAGGGGATGAATAGTACCCGCCTCCACCAGAAGGTTGGTCGCACCTTGCAGTGCGGCTCTACTCTGGTAGCATGTGAGCTTCGCTTGCATGCGCGTTGATTGGGCGTATCTCAATCCTGAGCTGATGGCAGCCGTGCGGGTGGAGCCTCAGGGCGGGTACCGCACGTTAAACATACAGTAAGTTCTGTCCATTATTATAGTTGCGATCGAACTGCCGTCTTGAGTGGACGGATGTGCTACGTGAGCAACAGTGCGCTTTTGTTGGGAGTGTTTTTGAGTTTTACTGAGTTTGATCTTCTGTGCTGGAAGTTAGCAGCAATTGGTCGTTTTCCGGGTTTTCTGGGTTATTCTGACGTTTTTTGGGCGTTTTTGGTTTTTCTGGTCAGCAAGGTTTTGCCTTTGCTAGCCCTTGTGGGCATTGCAAGAGTCGCTTTCCGAGCCTATCGGAAGCGCCTGATTTTTGTGGTGTTGTTGTGCGCGTTTCGTTGAAATCGCACTCTGATTGCTTGCACTACTTAATTAAATTGTATCGTGGCCGTGCTATTTTTCTGGAATTTTTCTGTATACAGCGCATTCCGAAACGAGATTTAAAAATTCCCGTGACGTGACAGCTACAAAGGATTGTCAGAATTTTTATATATTATTTTATACCGTTGTAATGGAAAAATCCCCAAATCTATATATATATATACAGGGTGTTTTTTTTAAGGCGGCCATTAGAAAATTTTTAACATCCGATAGTGCTATAAATTTGAAATTTGGCATACAGTCAAAATCGACCATTCTGAATCGAAATAAATTATTTTCAATATGACGGCACTTCCGCTTATACCGAAAGTGGCCGCCATCTTTGTTAGTTTAAATGGAACACCATAGTTTTTATTTAATTTTCGAATACCCTTTTTCTTTTTAAGTATCTTATACCTATATTGTAGTTATCTATCTATCAAAGTTTTGGACATATGCGCACTTTTTTTACAAAATTTTGCAATTTCAGTGGTCTATTCAAAAAATGATTTTGCAGTAACCATTGGGATAATGTACAAACTATTTTTTCCAGTTGATAGAGGAAAGATTGCAAAATTGTAGGCTGTCCTCAAAAGTAACTGTATCACATTCTGAGTACTTACAATAATTTAATGAAAATGCCCAAAACAAAACGTCAATATTTCTTTTTTTTTTAATGGCACCTACAAAATTTTATATCGCCAGTCGATAGAAAATGAAATTTAAGTCAATATTGTATTAGCATGTCCTATACCTATCTCAATTACTTTACGAGTTATTATGATTTATTTAGAAAATGAGTCTAATTCTGTAATCATGAGGGTGTTTAGTAGGCTGTGAACAATGTATATGACTGTCAACGTCGCCGTTTAAGTTGTAATAAATTGATTTAATGTAATAAATAGATTTAAGCGTAAGCATTTTCTTTTAATATTATTGAGTTTGGAATTTTTGGTATTGGCGTTTTATATTTTATTGTTTTTTTTATTTACAGTTCTGTTGTAAATTTATACCCAAAACAGCACAAAAATAACCAATTTGCATTACTTCACTAAGTCTGGAAAGACAGAAAGACAAATTTAATCCCAAATTTTTAGCGGCAGCTCGTCGTTATGCACGGGGAAACGCGGCAAAATATCCCAAAACCTTGATTTAGTTTTCTTTACTTCTAGGAACAACTTTAACTGTTTCTCTGGTGATATGTATTATTCCTGAATGGATAAATTGATTCTGAAGACGGGAAAATTTTTGTTTTTTCATTGGGGCTAGGTGCGAATACTGACATGTGCTTTGAACGATTTTATCACAACTTTCGTGAATAATAAACAAATCTAAAATTAATAGATTTGGGTAATTATCCATTGCACTCAATTATTAAAACAGATTTACAAGACAACTGCAATTTTTGCAGTGATATCAATTGTTTTACGTTCACAGGCTACCTAACACCCTCATGAATTAGACTCATTTTCTAAATAAATCATAATAACTCCTAAAGTAATTGAGATAGGTATAGGACATGCCTTAAATTTCATTTTCTATCGACTGGAGATATAATATTTGGTAGGTGCCATTTAAAAAAATGAAATATTGACGTTTTGTTTCGTGAGTTTTTATTAAATCATTGTAAGTACTTAGAATGTGATATAGTTATTGTTGAGGCCAGCCGACAATTCAGAAATCTTTTGGCTATCGACTGCACAAAACAGTTTGTACTTTATCCCACTGGTTCCTGCGAAAAAAATTTTTGTATAGACCAGCGAAAATGCAAGATTTTGTAGAAAAGTGGGCATATCTCCAAAACTTTTACACATAGATACGTACAACATAGGTGTAGGATACTCAAAATGAAAGGGGGCATTCGAAAATTAAATAAAAACTAGGGTGTTCCATTTAAAATAACAAAGATGGCGTCCACTTCCGGTATAAGCGGAAGTGCCGCCATATTGAAAATAATTTACTTCGACTCGAAATGGTAATTTTCGGCTGTGTTCCAAATTTCAAGTTATATAGCACTGTAGATATAAAGCGAAGTGTCCTCACTGACACACTCATTCATCTACACAGTGATTCATAATCAACCCACAGCCCAAACCGTGAGGGCTGGAGACTTGAAATTTTAGAGACGGGTGTATCATGTGACGAAAGTGAACGCTAAAAAATGATCGGATCGCGGAGACCGTGTTTATGTTAGAAGCACGTATCTAGCCAAAACAACTTCGACGTCGGGCGACCGGTTTACATTAAAAGCACTTATTTAACTTAAACAATTTCAACGTCGAGTTTCTGCTTTCGTCATCATACTTTTGCCGTACCTAGCGAGGCGTAGATATTTCAATTATAATTTTGATTTCAATTATAATGTCGATCCGTGACTCAATTAAAAAATACCAAACCACTCCAAATTTAATCCTACATATTAATAAATTATGTATTAAAGGCATGTATTCCGTATAATCAAAAGATTAGATTCAACAACACATACGAAGCCGCGCGCGATTAATAGTAGATTTAAAAAAGCACTTCCTTCCGAGAGAATCAGCACCAGCATTATTAATGCAACTTCAAAATTGTCGCCAAGGACAAAAATATCCACGAGCATGGACAAAGCGTTGCTGAACGGCTATCAAAGTTAACCCTAGCACAGGAAGGGGATAATGTAGAGGATGTAGATACTTTTAGGCGCGAAAATGAGAAAGTCGCGGTAGATGTATTCGGACGGGGTATCCAAAATGGGGTGCTCCGTACAAATATTAAGAGCAGGAAGTACGAGTTATTGAATGACGCGATTAATGCGGCAAAAGATGAGACGATACAATTTCAGACCGAGGCGTCGATGTTCCTCTTTCAACGGAAAAGTACGCCAAATCCTTCTTCCAATTTTAATCAAAATCAACAACATCAAATACTGAACGGAATCAGCAGTTTTTTCGATTCTACAACTAATGTAATTTTTAATATTAATAGTTTAAATTATATTCGTGTTAACTATGGTCAAAACGAAATTTTCTTTTACTAGATACAGGTGCTTCAATCAGTGCAATTTTTTCGAAATACATAGCAAAAAATCAGAATATCAAAAAAAAGCGAATAAAAATTAATGGTGTAACTGGGTCAGCGGTATCACAAGGATCAGCTTACATTTCCTTACAAATTAACAATGTAAACATTAGTCATGAGTTTATTATTCTAGAGTCATTTCAGACAAAGGCGTTTCACCCAATCCAGAAAAAATAAGGGCTATTCAAAATTTTCCTAAGCCACACGATGCCCTCTCAAACCAAGCGATTTGTATCTTTTGCAAACTATTATAGATCTTTCATCAAACATTTTGCCGAGATAGCAAAATCTTCTGAATGTGAGGCTGCTTTTAACGAACTAAAATCCAGACTTATAGAACCACCAGTACTATACCAGTATACTACACCAGTATCCAGACTTTTCAGAAAATAATACCTTTATTCTTAAAACGGATGCTTCAGGAAAAGCCGTGGGAGCAGTTTTATTAAATAATAATGACAAACCAAAAAAGAACCATAAAGAACTTCATTTCCATCAATTTCCAAAAGATAATGTTACCAGTGCAGTTTGGATTCAGCGTTCCTACATCGAACATATATAAAAATAAAATATTTGAGTAACCAAAAAAAAATTAGCATTTATTTAAAAAGAAAAAACAATACGGATTCTCATAATAAAGTTAACAAAAAAATTAGAAAATTAGTCATAATAATAAAAATTAATTCCGGTTTGTTCTACCGTTCTGTATAACTCCTCTGGCTATTTGAATAATAAACTTAAGTCTTAATTTGGCGTATATTTCTATCGAATATTCGAATTTTCCCTAACACGAAGTAAATTTTTGGTCTCTTGCAAATTCGAAAATTTTACAAGTTTCACTGTAAATAAAAATGTAAACTAGTTTTGTAATTTTGTCATATTTTAGGTACTTTATAATGGTTTATACAATGCGCTTTTTTTACACTTTTTTATAATTGTACAATTTAATTGTGGTGTAATGTTGGTACCGGGGAAAATCACAAGTCGAGGGTTGTTTCACTAGCATTTATTTATTCACCACATTTAAGCTACATAGTTCGTTCGCGACGCTAGTCTGATCGTAACTTCCTTTTGACCTGAGTTTACCTCAATTTATTAAGTCGGCATCCGGTCAATAAACACCGCATCAGCTTATTGGTGAACAATTGCAAAAGTGCATCAGCAAATGCCGATTAATACAAAAATAACATATGAACTTCCTGTTATGGAAATATACTACAATTTGGGGATTTTTCCATTACAGTGGAATTTCTAATTATTTATAAAATATATTTTTACTTTGTAATGGTTTGTACAATAGAACATGTGTATTTGACCCGTTTTTATAATTATAGAATTAAATTGTGATTATTTAAAAATTTATTTTTGCAAAATCCACTTGAGATGCAGTGGGAATTATTGGAACCTTCGCGAGTGCAAGCGAGACGAAAGCGCTTGAGGGTCTGACGATGACGTCACACAATGCTATTGGCTAGCGCGCCCATGAGGCAACCGTTATAGTTTTCAGACCGTGGAACTTAACGACCTACGAGAGATGTCAAAAAATATTTCAGAGACGGTTGCAGTTCTAACGCGTTCAAGAGCAATAGTGTCCGACCGAACTTTCGTTTTCGGCCTAGTTTCGGCAAAAAAACTGGTTTCGGCTGTTAACCGGCCGAAACTACGGCCGAAACCGAAACTGCATTCGGGAAGTTTTGCAAAGCTCTTTTTATTTTCATACATTCGATTGAAGGATTATTTGCATCAAAAATATTTATTTAGTTGTTGTATGTGGTAGGTAGGTACTTATTAATTTGAATTTTATTGTAGTGTGTTAACCAGAGTACCATACAAAATGACCAAAGTTTAGAAAAAATAATTTTGTTGTTAAGATAAAAAAATGTTTTTTTTTGTGAACCTATCTACACATATTTACTAGGTAATTTATTTTTACTTTAAAAGCATTAATTTTGTTTCGTGGCTTTTATTAAAAAAAAGTATATTTATTTGTGCTTTTTTAAATAAGGGGGATAAAAATATGATATGATAAATTAATGATTACTTAAAATATCAGAGGCTGAATGATTAATATGTGATTGGTTAAAAAAATAATAAAAACTGATTATGATAATTTTTACTTTGTTTTTCCCACGAAAACATGAAGTTTCGGTTTCGGCCGAAACTGAGACTGAAGCCGAAATTCGGTTTCGGCCGTAAAAACTAGTTTCGGTCGGACACTAAAGAGCAAATAAACTTCGCAAAACTAACTTAGATCAAGACACATCAGAAGACTTCGGGACTGGGACTATCAGCAAGAGAAGGAGTCTTTCTCTATGACTCAAGAGTCAAAGAAATATTCCTTATTCACGATACCAGCAAAAGATCACACCGATCGACATAACACAGGGAAAGTGTTTAATGGCTGTCTATCAGGATATAAAATCACAGACAACATCGAAGAAAATTTGAAGGTAGTCACTCTAAGATATCTAGAACAGAAATCCAGGAATATAAATGATCACAGTACACCGCCATCAGGGATTCCTCCATCACTTACGTTCATTCTCAAACTAACAATAGCCAATTTTGCAAACAGCAGAACAACAGAGCCGAGGCATCTTCCCAGCTTTTAAAGGAAACTCCACGAAATACACAAAAAACTGAAGAAAAGCTCCGAGGGACGCGTGCGTTCTATCAGTAGAGAGCTAGAGGGCAAGAACCTGACTACAAGTTATTTATACCACAAAATTATAAGAATTTTGATGTATTTCGATGAGGCGAAAGAGAACATATTTCTTTGGAACGACTCGGCTGAAGTGTACTCGGCAGAAGATTTCTTAGAATCCTATTTGAATGCAGTTTCAGCTAAGAACATCCTTCAAATGGAAGAGTTTCTAGACAAGGCTTTAGATTACAAGGAGAGGATTAAATATATCTTTACAAAGCGCTTGTCGGATTGGCTGGGATGCTGCAGACGAGCGACTGCGATTGTTGGAGGGCGAAAGTGTTCCGCAATACAGGCGAAGGCTGAAAGACTATTTATGGGAGGAATGGGTGTGAGCGTGAGCGTGAACGAGAATGGTGTGGTGAGCATGAATGGGGTGCTGGAAGATGAGGCGTTTTACGCCCGCTTCCAGATGTATGCTCGAAACGTCTTTATTGACAGGAGGAGGAGGCAGTAGTGTTCAGGTCACGGTGACACGGGGTTGTACGAGGTAGCGCTCGTGCCCTGTGGGGGGAAGCGCAGGGGGGAACCGGCGGGAAAGGCCACGTGCCGATTCCGGAGCGCGTTCCCTTGGGAATTGGCGTTCCCACCCACCCGAGCTGGCCAGCAGTGCCTGGGGTTGTAAGACTCCAAACTGTTAGGGGACCCTTGGGGTCCCTGAACATCCAACCAGTGATGTAAACTGGATCCACGGGGGGCGGCAGTGCCCACGGGTTTTGTCCCGGCTGCAATTTTATTAAACTGATATATATTTGCATAACGATCACCATGTTCTCTCGACGTATATGTTGTCTCAGAGAGGTCATGACGGTGTATAAACGACTAGTCATAGACAAGCACGTACGCACCGATTATGACCGAATGAATGACGTTCATCAGAAACAAGCGTGTGGTCCGAAACAAATATGCTGATAAAAAAAGATCACCGTGTTTAGTAGATTTGTTACTTCACACCACCGTTAGGCAGACGCCGAAAGGCAAGCGAGGGGTCTTGATCAAATTAATTTGTTTAATAACGATCACCGTGTTTAGTAGGTGTCCGAAGTATCAGAACGACGTATAAAAGGGCATACCTAGTAGTTTTCCTATTTTTTACTGAGTGTATATGTAACTATACGACACACAATATGTAATTTTTAGATTTCGACGCAAGCACGTACGCAACATTTGATGACTTGTCTGGACTCCGCAAAGCAAGCGAAGTGGTCCAAACTTAAAGAAATTCAAAAAAGCGCGGTTAACGGCCGGGGGTCACCGCTGGTTGAAGGCCTCAAAACCCGACGCCAGAGCGTGGGACTTTGGGTTTAGCGATTCCACCGACCCGAGCGCGGGCGAGTGTATGCCACACTTCAGGCTGCCGCCCGTTGAGCTGTTGAAACGGCACGTTTGTGAGCAACGGGGTTCCACGCCTTCAGCTGGTTTCAGGATATTTTGGCGTCTTGTTTCCATGGTGAAGGAGGAGTTAGTTTACTAATTTCGAAAGTTTACCGATGCAATCGGCACCACCGGCGTAGGGGAGCCCCACGGTACGTGTTAGCCGTGCCCCTACAACGGAGTCGGACTCGTGGGGGCTAAAAGATTCGTTAGCAGGTTCGGAATTCTTTGGGAAAGAAGTGACGCCTGGTGTGATGCATGTCCACAAGATGGGGGGAGGTGCGTGCTGTGCGTATCTCATGTCCCAGCCTCCGATGCTATAATAGTCCCGGACAACGATCCCATGGGCTAGGCAAAGGAGGTCCCTTACGCGCGGGGAACATCTGCGTGGAATAAGAGCATGGTGACCGGTTATCTGGGTGAGCATTTCGATGGTCCTGGGCGGCGGGAGACAGCATTCCGACGTTTGGAAGGAAGAAACACCCAGGTTTGAATTGTTAGAAACTGGGGTAGGGCACTCGGGGACTACTTCCGGTTCTGGTGGGTGTGTGTTTTCGGGGGGCAAGTTCCCCCCCCCCAGACCCCACGCTGCGGTCGTAACTATGACTCAACGGGATAACTCTATCCCCCTGGATCTCAAAACCCCCTAATTTTTGCCGGAGGCGTCAAGCTCTGCGCCTTTATTCAAGGTACTTCACTTTAAAATCCCTCCCATACTTTCCAAGCTCCAGATCTTTTAAATTTTCTTCCCGTCCTACATCTTGTTTATTTACATTTATTTTATAGCACTACCGCGCCGATCGGACCGTGGTTTTGGAAATATTTTTCAAGTCCCACGGTTTGATCAAGTCGTGGTCTTTGGCTGATCTGTTTGTTCTAATTTCTAGGAAATTGAATCAACTAGATCATCTAGAGCAATTTTTTTTCCTCAATTTTTTTTCCAAAAATTCATCATTCCAGACTTGTCGCTTTTGCGACACCGATATTACATTTGTCGGTGTTCACCATAGAGTCATGTGTTGTGTTTTGCATCTTGTTTTCAGACAGCTTTGCATGCTCCATTCGCAAGCTGTCTGACTTTACATCATTTGAGATGATTTTAACAATTATAACTTCTATTAAAATATCTTAGTCTCCCATATTACACCATAAAATTATTATACGTATATTATAAAATCGCGCAACGGATGCGGCGGCGGAAAGATTTTATAACAATTTTCTTATGCCTACCACATAAATATTAGAAATACCATCTCATACGACCAAACAGTCCCCTCTAAACATTAATAATATTTATAATTTGTATATTTTCAACCAGACGCCTCCTAATAAATAACAATTTTCTCGCGTCTACCACATAATTATTACCGTACAATATTTTAACCTAGCGACTTCTATTAAAGTCTATTAGGTGTCTCGCACATTATCTTATAAATTTTTAAATCATCCCCAGCAATACCTGTCCTCTGCAGCAGGACTTTTAATAAATACGCCGGTCTTAGATTACACCAAAAACGGGGCCATCCTGTAGAATATAATGACATGGCGTAGACGAAAGACCACGGAACGAATCAAGCGTGGTCTCGGCTTGAGGAATACCACCTTACCCATGCTGAGGCCACGTTCACGGGAAGATTTGTTAATCAACATCTCTGCCAACTCTTTCCCGAGGGAACTCTTGATTCAATTAAAGGCCACCGAAGAACCCAGGCAAACCTTGTCGTTCGAGTAAGAGAGGAACTTGCTGAGGACACAGTACAGGTAGATCTTACTAATGCAGAGCCTACCGTCAGCTTGCCTCCTCAACCATCTCCGCCTCCCCCCGACGAATCTATCATACACGAATCGGATAGGGAACGATCAGGTTGGCCACAAAATGGCCATCGAACGCGCCTTTGAACACACCTTACGGCTAAACTGTGCCTTCCTCCCGCTCGCCTAGCTCCAGAAACCGAGAGGGAGGGGGGGGGACAGTTTTAGAACATCTCGACAGTTTTAGAACATCGCATGACTCAGACCCTATATAAGAAACAAGATTAAGGGAAGCTCTGCAACAAAGCCAGCTAGCACTGGTATTGCTAGTGAAAGGAGATTGCCCGCCTCAACGTCTGCTGCAGCCAACTCTGGAGCAAAGCCTAAAAGCAAGAAATTTCCTAAGGTAACGCAAAAGAAAGGCTGCAGCAGAAAGAAGTAACTGCAACAATGGCAGGCAGAATAAACTTCACCCAGATAAACCTCCAACATTAAAAAGCCGCATCCAGCGTGTTTTATTGGGGTTTCGTCAGAGGGTCTGCAGACGTGGGGCTAATCCAAGAGCCCTGGATAAATGGGGGAAGCATAAAGGGACTCCCAACCAGATCATGTAAGCTAATAAGTGAGCATCCAAGAGCGGCAATTCTGCTCAAAAAACATATCAAATTTGTTCCAATTCCAGAGTTCATCTCCAGGGACTTGGTTGCAGTAGCTGTAGAGGTGCCCACGGAGGGTGGTAAAAGGCCAATTGTAATGGCCTCTGCCTCCTTTCCAGGCGACGAAAATAACTCTATTCCGGAGGAAGTTCAACGCCTTAGAAGCTGGTGCAAAAGGAAGAACAAACACTTCATTCTGGGCTGCGACGTCAATGCACACCATCTCATGTGGGGCAGCAGGGACACAAACAAAAGAAGTGAGTCCCTTTTTGAATATATTTCCGCGAACGACGTGGACATTATCAACCGGGGGAACAAAGCCACCTTTATAAATGCGATTAGGAAAGAGGTTTTAGATCTAACCCTGGCGAGTCCATTTATAGCGAATATTATTAAGAATTGGCACGTGGCGGTCGAGGCCTCCATGTCGGACAATTGCACAATCCGATTCCATTTCCACAGAATGCCGAAAGAGACGGACTGGTGTCTTCTCTACAGAAGCACATCAGAGCCGAAACCGACGGGGCTCCGTTACCAAATTGACACAAGAGAGGAACGAGGTGCATCTTCGCGATCTCATAGTATCGTCTATGAGAAAAGTTGTTCTCTGAAACAAAGAGTGACTTCGAGGAACGTTCCTTGGTGGAACAAAGAACTCAGCCGACACGGGGCCGAAGTAAAGAAGCTATTCAATAGAGCTAAAAGTTTAGGAACGTGGATCGACTACAAAAAATCTCAAACAGAATACAACAAGGAATTGAGGAAGTCAAAGAGGCGCTCCTGGAGTACCGTCTGCGAAGGGATCGAGCAATTGAAACCAGCAGTAAGGCTCAAAAAGTGCTCTCAAAAGACCACTCAAACGGAATAGGCTTAATAAAAAACCTAACGGCGAATATACCGGCGATCTAAAGGAAAGCTTAAGGGTACTTTTAGAGACCCATTTTCCCGAGTCAAAGGCGCTAGCAGACAGAGAGATCAAAGACGTGGATCAGGGCCGATAACGATAAAGACTTGATATTATTCGTATATATTCGTACACTTAAGTATTCTGTTCATATAAACATTTTACATCATTTATTTTAGGTACATTACGTTCATTATTGCTCTAAATTGTTTAAAAGTAAGATCGAGCAGTTTGAAAACCTAATTGTAAACGGAGTACAAATACCACACCGTATAAGTCCCGTGAAAATTGTCTTTTTTACTCTCTTTCCTATTGCATTTTTAACACGGTAAATAGAGCTCAAGAGGTTCGCACTTTAATTGTTCAACACGTTGCGGCCAATCGGAACAGGTTTCAATTATTATCGTGCAACCGAGAAGAGAATAATTATGCTGGCCAATTTGTTTATACAGAAGATATGTCAAAATTATCTACATGTGGTTCTGTTTGTGAGTTGACTGCAGCAGGACAATTGTTTCCATTTTGTTTTCAAGTATATCAAAACGGTAGTGCTTATGCGCAATTTGGTGAACATAATCAGTCAATTCGTAAACTTAGATTTTCCGGAAATTTATCTAACGTCATTTCGATGTCCTTGTATCATTTCCCGTGCTACGACTTATAGGACATTCCCAAATTGCACCTTCGTCTGAAGAGTCTATTCAAGATAATTCTTCTCAGACATCAAATAAAAGGAAACGCCGTGCGCGTGATAACAGGAAATAATAAATATAACAACAGAACTAGAAACACCCAACTAAAAATTGCTGCGGTGAACAATAAAGAGCACATGAAGGCTGCTTCAGTGAAATACGAAAAAAAAATCCAAAGTTCATAGAGCGGCTGTAGCGAAATATGCGCACAAACATCCGGAAGTTAAAAGAGCTGCTGTTGCGAAATATGCGCAAGAACATCCGGAAGTTAATAAGAACTGCTGTTGCGAAATATGCGCAAGAACATCCGGAAGTTAATAGAGCTGCCGTTCGTAGATATACACAACAACACCCAGAGGTTAACAGAAACGCTGTTGCGCGTTATGATCCACGCAACGAAAAAGAATTCAACTAAGGACACTTTTTTGGACGAAAAAGGCTAATTCTAGATTCCGATATGATCCATATGTATATTGCATACAAAGCAGAAAAATCTATACAATTGGATGCAATGAGCATAATATGCCATAGGTGCAAAGCCCTCAAGTGGAAGAGAGAAAAACCTGGCATGTGTTGCAACAATGGAAAGGTGCAATTAACGCCATTCGAACAACAACCTGAACCTAACTGGGGTTTAATCTAACCTATAAGGAGCCTTTTGTCCTTTTTACATCCGAAATCAAAACATTTTCGAAATTCGATTAGGAAATATAACGGTTGTTTTCAGATATATTTTGTGGGAGAAGACGAGAAAGAATAACTATTAGGTGTCGGAATTTTACAGATGTAAATAATGCTTTGGTGGCGCAACTACAAAAGATGCTTCATCAGAATAACAAATACGTTAGAGATTTTAAAGCTACAATAGAAAATATTCAAAAAAATACAGATTTCCGTGTAGTCATACACGCCGAAAGAAAACCCATAAACGCTCATCGAGGTCGTTACAATAATACTAATAATGGTCAATGAAATTGTTATAATAATGAAAGGTCAGATATTTGAAAAAAGAGACATTGTGTTGCAGACACCGGAAAAATATTTCAAAAGTAGTCGAAAAACCTACATTATTTGAAAAATGTAAAAGAAGGTGGCTGGATCACAAATATGCTTGCAGAAAGAACAGTAAAGTTCAGTGTTGGCAAATAAAGCAGACAAGAAAATAATATATGGCCCCTGCAAGGACCAAAATCAATAGAAGGTACTCACGACAAATTTGGAAACATGTACAAAGAGCTGACCTCTTGCCAAGGAGCTGCTAACATATTGTGACATTCCCAAAATTTGTTTGCAATGACCAAATTAGCTTTTACGTTTAGTTTTTGTTATATAGTCAGTTACGGAAAAAACAAGATATATTGCGGGAAAAAAAGTCAAATTAAAAATTTTATCGTCCAAAAGAACTCTTAATCTTAATCCTTCTTCTTCTTCTTAATCCAGACTTGGAGAATGGAAGCGAACCCCGATAAGAGCATGGCCATGTTGATTACTCGCAACAAGATCCAGGCGTCAGGTCAGATTCGGATATTCAACCAGGTCATCCTCTGGGGAATAACGGCACGTATGAATGGAGCACGAGAACCGCGGACACCATGAATTGTTATTCGTTCAATTATTTTAATATTATAGCCCACTTTGTTCATTCTAAGAATATATTCGAAAATAAGGCGCTCTTTCGTATAAAATTATTTATTAGAACGTGAAAGAGAATCATGATTGGTATCAGGATACTTAATATTCAGAATAATGTCTATTAATCGAAACACAATATATTTTATGTGCAATGATTATTAATATTTTATTAACTAATGACAATGTTTTTTGCGTCATTTATGTAATAAATTAAATCGGAAACAGTCTATATTTATGATACAATTACACAAGTTTTAAATTGGCCCAGTAAGTCTGAAAATTCCTTTGGTAACAAAAACGTGCGCTCAATGTTAAAAAACGCTGACCATGTGGACAACACCGACTAAACACATAACGCACGCTTAACACGCCTTACTGATGGTCAGATAAATATGCCTCGGTACCTGGGGCAGAGCGACAGCACCCTCGCTCAGATGGGAGAAATAATAGGACTTCTAAACAGTGGGTTAACAGTTAGCGAAGTGTCCAGAAGATCTGGATTTTCGGTAAGTAATTTGACAGCTAATAAAATACAGTTGTTTTGAGATATTGATTTTAATTATAATGAACGGAATATTTTATCTATAAATTCAACCAGTTCACACTTTATTTTTTATTCCTTCTAGAATTCAATATAATTATATGTAATATGTTGTTATAGAGAAGTCAAATAAGGAATTGGCTCAATCGGTATGAGGAAGGTGGATTGGAAAATTTAAGAACAATTCCCGCAGAAGATGAACAGATTGTAGGCTTCGTAAGACAAACGCCTTTTGTAACCAGTAATATCGGGTAGGAGCAGTTACATCTACCTTGCTCAACTCGAACTATAAGAAGAAGATTGCACGAAAGTACTATTAAACACCTTCTTGATTACGGAATTATACTCATTTTCTAAATTATAGTAACTCCTAAGTAATTAAGATAGGTATAGGACATGCTAACATAACATCCCCTTAAATTTAATTTTCTATCGACTGGCGATATAAAATTTGGTAGGTGCCATTTAAAAAAAATTAAATATTGACGTATTGTATTGGGAATTTTCATTAAATCATTCTAAGTACTTAGAATGTGATATAGTTATTGTTGAGGCCAGGCGACAATTCTGCAGTCTTTCGGCTATCGTACCTTTTCCCAATGGTTATTCCGAAATAATTTTTTGAATAACCACCAAAAAGTGAGCGTATCTCCAAAACTTTGACAGATAGATAGGTACAACATAGGTGTAAGATACTCAAAAAGAAAGGGGGAAATCTAAAGTTAAATAAAAACTGGGACGTTCCCTTTAAAAAAAAATTTGGCGTCCACTTCCGTTATAAGCGGAAGTGTCGCCATATTGAAAATTATATACTTCGATTCGAAATGGTTAATTTCGGCTGTGTTCCAAATTTCAAGTTTATAGCATTGTAGGAAGTTAAAAATTTTCTAATGGCCGCCTTACACACCTGGATCAAAAGGTTGGGACTAATGGCCTGATTCTAAATGAATTGCGCGGTTGCAGCTTGCGTTGTTAGGGACAACGGCGCAAGTTGACACAAGTCCCTTTGCGCAAGCGATATGACGCGGCCTGTCATATTGTTTACCAAAATGTCGGCAGGTTATGTTGCATTTTTTGGTGACGATTTTGTAGATTCTAGCGAAAGCGATTGTGATAACGAAGAAAATTTGCCGCTAGTGCTTTTCAATATTCGTGAAATATCCGAAAGGTTATTATTTCAACGTACTCGACTCGATCGGCGCGTGTTTACTTATGTGCTTGATCTAATTTCACCGGCTTTGACCAACGAAGCGACAAGAGGACGTCTTCGACCCTTAACACCGATTCAGAAATTATACATTGCACCGCAGTTTTAAGCTTCAGGTCCTTATCAGTGGTTAGTGGGTAACAATGGTCGAGTTTCACAACCAACAACGTCCAGAATAATCGAAGAATTGACCACAGCTCTTGTGAATATTTCGCAACAATTTATACGATTTCCAACAAATACAAGAGTATTATGATGTCAAAAGAGATTTCTACACTTTTGGTACAACTCGATATCATGTTGAATTTCCGGATGTTTTGGAAGCGATTGATTGTACACATATCAAGCTTGTACCATCGTCTGCAAATCGTGAACAATATTTCAACCGTCACCACAACCATTCTAGGAATGTTCAGTCGATTGTTGGACCAGACATGAAAAAATCCGGGCTCTGATCATGACTATTTCATATGGAAGGATTCACCTGTTTGAGATGTGTTCTTGAAAGAGGCACAGTGTTTCCCAAAGGTTGGGTTGTGGGTAGTTTTAGATACCCCCAGGAAACGTGGCTTATGACACCACTCACAAATTCAACGACTCCTGCCGAACATTTGTTTAGGCACTCGCTAGAAGCTACGTTTATTGGCTAACCATAGTCTGAGAAATTCGAGATTTTTGGAAACACGTACAAACATTTCTATCAACACCTAACAGGAACACTCCAGGCAGGAACCTACCATCATGCTAGACATGAAACTGAAAATACAATTGGACCTGATGAGACACTGCACTTCAACAGACCACATCAGCCAAAAGGCTCAGCAGTTTGCACTCGAAGATCACGTTTAAATAAAAATATATCGCACAAACCAATGGCAGTGGACCCCGTGGAAGATAATTGAATAAATCGTGAATGTCATGTGGAATCTAAGGATTAATAAATGTAGAAGACTTCTACGTATGCACACAAACCAGCTGAGAAGCAAGTACAATGGTGATACTGAAAAAAATCAACACTGATCCTTTATAATTTTTCTATAGTTAATCAGAGAGGAACTCCAACTTCCACAGACACCCGCAAGTTGTCGAAGAGGCACAAACAAGTCATCAGGCGGATCCGGTAGAATTCCAACCCGCAACAACGACTTCCCGCGCTTGAACCAGATAAAAGAATTGCTACACTTAAAGGGGAAAATGTTGGCATTGGCTGTTTGCAGGATTATTATTTAAAACTTTTAAGAGAGATCAAGATTTGTTATAATTTTTAACCAACCATATAGTTTCACTTTTGTATATTACTCTTCATTAAACTAATAAATTATAAATTGTGTTTATCTAACTGTGGAGGAGCTGAACAAATAATATAAATAATAAACTAATTGTACCTAAATACATTCAAAAATTTTATATCAAACCTATTTATGAACCGAACATATTATATTTTATTATTTTACAAGAAAATGCGTCCAATGTTGTAGCTTGTTGCTTTGGGTCAAAAAAATGTTAAGCCTGAAGAGATGGGAATTTCAAATAAAATCAAGCACATAAATACACAGTCGAGTTCGTTAAATTTAGGATATTTCACGAAGACACATTTTCCTCGTTATCACTTTCGCAAGAATCTGCATGATCGTGACCAAAAAACGCAATGTAAGCTGCCGCATTTTGGTAATATAAATAATAATTTGCGCCGGCTTGCAACCACTTGAAAAGGTGGCGCAGCGAGATAGCGCAACACGCTGCTTGTTTTCGATTTTAGAATAGCAAGTAGGCATAAGTTGCGCCGTT
The DNA here is from genome assembly GCA_964023215.1 of Eledona agricola. Classification (NCBI taxonomy): domain Eukaryota; kingdom Metazoa; phylum Arthropoda; class Insecta; order Coleoptera; family Tenebrionidae; genus Eledona; species Eledona agricola. The sequence goes on along the minus strand of OZ026856.1, from coordinate 17,698,098 downwards.
GTCCCTAACAACGGAACTTGCAACGATTTTTGGTGCGTTTCACGACCGGCGCAAATGGTTGCAGCGCAATTCGATGTTGCAACTGTGCGCTGCGCGACCGGCGCAGCGCAGTGATTTAGAATCGGGCCGTTAGTCGATAACTTTTTTATAGGGAGCGACACAAAAAATCGCTTGGACACGTGAATTTTTAATTTTAAATGCGCTAATTCTGACAAAAATTTGCCTTGTTATGTCATCTCTTTCAAGGCCATGGCAACTCTAATTTTTTATTGCGTCATTTTAAAGAGCATGGTTTTTTGCACATAAAATAATAAAATTTATAATAGGTTACATAACAATATTTTTGAGAAAAACTTAAAATTTAAAAATTAGAAATTTTGATAATCACCCCACAAATTTTAAATAATGTCATAAAAAAATTTGACCATCGTCATTGTCAACTTGAAGAAGGTAGGCACTTTGAACATGTAATCTGATTATTTCGTAAATTTTTAATGTTATTTAAATAAACTGCTATTGTGAAAATCATTAAATTACTAAATAACAAACAAAAAAATATTTTTTTCTCAAAATTATTGTTATGTAACACATTACAAATGTTATTGTTTTATATGCAAAAAAACATGCTCTTTAAAATGACGCAAACAAACATTATAGTTGCCATTAAAAAAAATAAAATGACGTCATGGCCTAGAAAGAGATGACATAACAAAGCAAATTTTTATGTCAGAATTAGCGCATTTAAAATTAAAAATTCACGTGTCCAAGCGATTTTTTCTGTCGCTCCCTGTACAAGTTATCGAATTAGTTCCAACCTTTTGATACACACTGTATATTAATTTTGACATTTCTGCAGTGACATCTATCTACCTTCAGTATAAATTATTATTACCAACGACAGCTCCTCTACAATCGGTTCCCCTATCGGTGACACAAAGATGTCAAGCGGCTAATTTCAATGTGTACAAAAGAAATAGTTTCGCACAAAATAGCCCTATAAAGTAATTCATCGTAAGTCATCTGAGGTTTTAACTAATATCTGATCTAATATCTATAAAGACGATTTCGGCAGGCAAAACCATGTTATAAATGACGTTTTTTTTTGACAAATTTATCTTTTATTTATAAAAATAACAACTCATTTTTCTGTGCATAAAGAAACTATAATTCTAGGGCGCGGCACAGGTCCATTTTTCCACATTTCGGTAGAAAAATGGTGCTGTACATCCTAGAATCATAGTCTAAATGATTTAGGACAATAGTAGGACCAAGGGCCGGTTTTTAAATCGTTGTTTAAAGTTAAACCTCTAGTTAAAATAAAAATGCAGCATTTTGATTGGTTAAATTGCAAAAATTTCCTTCCATAGAAACCTACTAACTAGACGTAAACCAACGATTGAAAAACCGGCCCTAAATGATATTTATGACATGAAATAAACAATTACCCAACACGCAAATCTAGTCACATAATTTTGTATTAGTGTAGAGTTCATTTTCGGCACATGATACACCCGTGTCTAAAATTTCAAGTCGCCAGCCCTCACGGTTTGGGCTGTGGGTTGATTATGAATCAGTGTGTAGACGAATGAGTGTGTCAGTGAGGGCACTTTGCTTTATATATATAGATGAAATTCTGGAGAATATAAACAACACATATGCAGGAGGCTCTCTCCCCAACAGCGAAAAGTGCGCCATCATGGCATTCGCTGACGATATGATCGTTATGGCGGATCACCACTTGAACATTCCCTTGATGCTGGATGATATAACGTCTTTTCTCTAGCGAAGGGGCATGTCGTTGAACTCTAACAAGTGTGCGGCACTGGTAGTCAGAGGGGAAGGAGGAAAATCAATAATAACAACGAAACCGATATTCACAATACAGTCAAGCCAATCAAACCTGTAAATGCAATTAATACATTTAAATATCTCGGGCATTATGTTGGGCACGAACGCCTAGAAAAGCTCAACATTCACAACTTAAACATATGGTGTGACGAAGGTTTTCCGCCATCGGAGGATTCCCGGCCGCCGAAAGAACACGGACCTCCACCGATAAGACGCCGTTTTTACGTTGACAAAAGATTGTGCCAACCACCAAAAGAACCCGGACCTCCACCTCTTCCGACGCTCGTACTTCATCACCACCCGAGCTTATAAAAGGCAGCGCAGCACCGTTTTATTCACTTGTTGTTCGATCTCTGAATTGACACAAGGCTTTGAGACCGACATCGACTGTGTATTAATTGTGTATTAATAAACCACATATGACAGATTTAAACCTGTATATATATATCACCGTGTTTCCTGGATATTCCGCATCTTCACTGAAGCTTGCCCGAGCTGTTCCAGGCGACCTAGTCGACGGGAGAGTAAATAAAATCTGGCGCCCTAGCGAACCCGGTGATTGCTGTTCCAGCAATCGTACCGACCGAGAGGCGCGTCGCAATGGCTACAAAACCTCCAAAAAGCACCACTAAAACCAGACCAAAAATGCAATCTTCTCAGAACTTTTGTCGTCCCTAAGCTACTCTACGGCCTACAAAATCCAATGGTAACTTCCAAGTTACTACGGGCAGCAGATCGACTGATAAGAACCCATATAAAGCGTACCTTACATCTAAACGCTCATACTCCGGACGCTCTTATACACGCAAGTGTACGAGATGGCGGTCTGAGTATAATGGAATTGAGGCGGGCAATACCCCAGAATTTTCTCTGGGCGTCTTTCAACGCTGCTCGATAAAAACGATCGAGTTCTCAAAGCTGAGCTTACGTCCGACTACAACTGCGATCTGATGACTCGCTTATCAGAAATGGCGGGTGAAGTTCCGGAGTCTATGTTTTGGAAAGAGAGAATCGCTGGAGGACCTCTCTCCCGCAGGCTCCAGCAATCTGCTGATGACCCATCGAGTAGATTCTGGGACATGCCGAGGGTAAATTTTCTTGTGTTTCAGGTCAACGCAGGAAGAGGTCGTGAGGCAACGAACATCCTCCAGAGGATAGCGTAAGGCGAAGACGTTTACATCGTCTTCATGCAGGAGCCGTATCGATACATGCCGGCCTGGCCCGGCTGGATCACTTACGGAAGAGGCAAAGCGAAGACGCTGGTCAAATCCAGCCACCGCTCGATTCAGGTGACCCAATATTCTTCGGATAATTGTGTCACCAACGGGACCAAGGAAGAAGAAATCGCGAATTTCAACCGGTTCGCGGCAGACATTCCACTGGAGGAGAAAGAGGCAGTCTCAAGGTAAGCGAGGCAGGTAAGAGGAAAGGGTTTTCTCCGGCTTCACCGGCTTAAACCCCACTAATTTTTGGAGTGTGGAGTTGGGATGGGTTCCTGCAGCTTGGTTTCCGGAGGTTTTGCTATTTTCTTCGTTATTGCCAATGTCGAAAGATAGGAGGCAGGCGCTTCACGCCAAACGGTTTCAACATTTCTATTATTATTTCAAAACAAACCTTTCAATAGAGAAAAGACACAATGGAAACCACCCACATAAAAGATGTCCTAATGGCCAAAGTCAACAGAATACTACACTGCAAAAAAGAATCTATAGACACCATGAGAAATCAGAAAATGATTAATCTAAAACTTATAGAAAAATCTGCAAGATCAAAGAAAGATCCATCACCGCTGGCAAGTGCTCTTTCAACAATGGGTCTAAAGTATACTATTTCAATAAACAAAGAGAAAGCTAGGAGACATGCAGTACCAGTCCATTTTCTTGCACCAAAAAGACAATGTAAAGATACCCACACACATGGAAGAGTTCTCTGTAAAAAAAGAAGCCATTGACTGGTGAGTAAGAAAAAGTACAGTCCCAAATGAAGACATCATTCCTGTAATAAACATACTGTAGCGGCTGCGACCTTTCTACGTCGCAAGCCCCAGCTGCAAATTGTAAAAATGTATAAAGTGTACATATTCCAATAAAACAGTCGTGCCGCCTCCAATTTCCAACCCCGTCATAAATCCATGTCAACATGACCGTGAGAACCATCCTGTTTCACCCTCCTTCCTTCAACACCAAATTTCCATCTTTTCCAACTCAAAACTCCAGTCAGTCCAAGTCCAGCTCCATGACAACACCTTCCACGGCACGACGCCCAAAACGCCAAAAGCTGACTTTGATTGTACTCCTTGCGCTCAACAATATCGCCCGCGCTAAACACCCACAATACTATATTCCCAGTGCAGAAAAGAGGTTTCAAGATACTTCTCAATCAATTGGAAGGAGGCAAGAATAAAATTTGGACCACCTATAATAGAAAGAAGAATGGTTGCATTGAAGGACCCAATATTCCAGATACCCCAACATCTCCATCAGTCAGTGCTGAAAGAAGTAATGTTCCCTACGATGTCAGTACCTGATCCCCGAATAACGCCGTATATGCGAGATGCTGCATCCCAATTATTAAACCTTAATATGGAAAGTAGAATATCCCTAATGTCACAAATTAGAATATTATTGAACTCAATGGATCCAAAAGTCCGCTATTTACCCATGCTACCCAGAGTGTCTGAAAGCATGGCATCTATAAAACATGCTACCTCTCACAGCAACCTTGTGATAACCAATATAACTCGTTCCTCTGAAGAAGACAATATAGCATCAGATACCAAGGATATATTGATCATAGTGCTGAATTCTGTTTTTTATGAGGCGTTACAATGGAACTGGGACCTACACATGATATTTCAAATCATCAAAGGGACTACAATTCAAGGATCCACCATTGAGGAACCGATCAGAAGAGTTAGGATGGCCAACAAATGGGGTTATTCGGATCGCGTCATCGGGGGCGAATTGGATCTCTTTTTTCAAATGATTTATTTTATATTTGAGGTTAATGATGCATTTTTATTTCATTGTGGATGGTTCGCACGTACAAAAGAAAAACAAAATCGGGAGAATGGTCACAAGAAAAAATAAGAGAAGCTGCAAATGAAGTCCTGACCAAAGAGTTAACCTTACGTCAGGCTGCTGAGATTTACGAATTATCATACACGACTTTACAAAGAAGAGTCTGCTTTTCCAGAGGTGTCATTAAGACACGTGGTGGTCAGCCAGCCTTAGATGAGAATGCTGAAAAGATTTTAGCAGACCGTTTACTGCACTTAGCGAGTCGTGGCTTCGGAATTACACTTAGGGCGGTTCGTAAATATGCATTTGAATTTGCAGAACGTCAAAAAATTAAACACAAATTATTGCAGATTGGTAACGACCTTAGGCTGATACATGAGAATGTAGTTGAGCTTCTGGACTTGCCATGGAGAGCAACAAACGGCGAATGGCATTCCAAAGAGGATGTCATTAGATTTGAATGGGTAGAGGTGCCAAAGCGTCGGAAGCAGCATGGGCGTCAAAATTGGAAGAATCGGTCTCAGAAGGGGTCTTATGGCAGGTAGGGGGCTGCATGGAATCTTCAGATTGGATAAACAACCCCCCAAAATTCTAGAAGGGTGGCGATTTTATCAAAGCTATTCTTCTGGAAGAAACCTGCTTCCAATCCACGCAGGGGTGCACAATAGATTAGAAGCCTGTAGGGTGGGATGCGGACGTCGGGAGAGTGTATGTTACATCCTCCAACGCTGTACGGCAACCCATCGGGAACGTATAATAAGGCACGACAGGGTGGCACGTTTGTTGGCAAAAGGGGGAGAATCCAAAGGTTGGACAGTGCTGGAGAACCCAGGATTTACGACATAGCAAATTCCACAAACCTGACCTGCTTTTCGGCAAGGCGCAGCAAGTTGTAGTTGCAGAACTGGGCATCCATTGGGAGGGCCCGGACCTTTTAACCAAAGCTTGCATGAACAATAAAGCGCATTATTCCTCCCCATCCTTCTTAGCGGCGGTTAAAACTCAATTCCCGGAAGCGCAAATAACAATAGCCCCCCATCATCATTGGTGCAAGAGGAGGTTGGTGTGAGAAGAACAACACCCTTGCTAACACTCTTCTTCTGTCCAAACAAGACCTAAGGACCATCATCGCCGACACACTTCAAGGTGGCTGGATTGCCCACCGAGCGTTCTCCACCAAAGTGTGGGACGCCATTTTATAAAATACGACAGTGAACATTCCACGTTGCAGGGAATGGCCCCCAAAAGCATGGAAAAATGCTTTATACTTTGTACCATTGAATTATTCTAAATAAAGTATTCTTAGCCAAATGTCTCATCTAATTAGTGACGCGCAAGAATGGATTAACGAGATTTCCTGCGTCCCTACCTACTCAGTTGCAATTGAGCACCCGAGGCGAGCGGATGGGTCAAACCAGGTACAGTCTTTTGCAATGGAAATGAGACTCATTAATATACAAAAATTCCCATAAGTCCGCAATCCAAATCGCAACGGACTCGCAAATTTAAGGCTAGTCTTCTGTTTACAAAATTGGAAATGATGGACTTATGGAGGTTTTTGTATATTAATGAGTCTCATTTCCATTGCAAAAGACTGTACGTACCTGGCTTACGGAGTGAAATTGTGAGATTTGTGCGATCTTGTGCGATTTTGTGAATCCTGTGTGTGCAATTTTGTGCGATTGGGTCTGTGGCGTGTGATTCAGCGTATCCAATCTGCGGATAGACACCGGGATGTGTAAAAAACAGCGAGGACGCGGCTGAGTTTGGCAATCGGAGATAAGCAAGAAAGCTATTTGGAGCGGGATTCGAGATCAATTCGCGGGTTTTTTAGTGGTTTTCGTGTGATTTAAACATGCGCAGCGCATTAAATTCGGAGAATTGTCGAGGTTGTGAATTTCAAAGCGGCGAATTTCGGAGAAATTGGTCAACCGGGCAGGTAAAACCCGGGCGGTTGGGTTCGAAAAGGTCGGGTCAGGCAAAACCCGGTAACCCGGTACCCAGGTAATTCGGGAAATTCGGTAACTTTTAAAGCGGCAAAGGTATCGAAATTCGAGGAAATGAGGCGAGTCACTGAAAAAGGCGGCAAACTTTTTTAAAAGTAATAAAGCAATTCTCAGGCGAGCTATTCGGGGAAATCGAATATAACGAGGACGCGAGTAAAGAGCGGCAATCTGGCGGGGGACGAATTAGCGCGTGTCGCGGAAACGGAGACGGCCTCCATCCAAGAGAGGAGCGGACACCTCGCCGGAGGAAATCCGCGACCCCGTACACTGGGACGACGACGACGACGACGACGACGACGACGAAGTCGTTGAAATGTTGGGCGACGGGGAAGAAGAGGCCATAACGGTAGTGGGTCCGGAAACGGGAAGGGTAGTTGGTCCGGAAACGGGAACGGAACCGGAAGCGGAAAATGGGACGGCCGGTATAATTCTGGAATTGGAGGCGGCACTAGACGTGCTGATGAGAGCTACCTCAAGGGAGGTAGCAGGGGGGCGAATCTCCTTCCGGGCGGGGCAGAAGAAAGACTGCCACGAGGCCATCGGGCGGATTCGGCGGCAGCGGCGGAGGTGAGGAAGCAGATGCAGCAGACCCTCACCGTCGTCCTTATTCATAATGTACCGTCCGATATATTTACATACCTATATGCAATATAAATATAACGAAGCATAATTCGATGCTCCCGCTTCACTTGGGCATAATTACTGGGAGAGTACACTCCCTTACTATATTTCTCATCTGACTGGGACCGGGGATATTACAACAGTTCTACACACTTTTATAAATCGCCTCTACGGGGAGGAGGCCTACCACCGTATTCGTCGCTTTGAAGGCTTGCGTAAAAAGAAGGATCAATTACTATCTTCACTGACCTTTCTGCTTCGCTGCCGCAACGGCAACATCACACCGCGTTTTTTACAGCAAAAGCGATACCTACACACGGCGAAAGCTCATCGCATCTACGATAGAACAGAGAAAGCCCTGCTATGGGAGCGGATCCACCAAACTCGGAAAGATCTTGACAAGAACGCAACACAACTGTTGGAAATACACGTTAAGCTGGGCAACACTTTAAATGGAGAAGACTGGGACAAGATCGATAGAATAACTTACGGCACGTTTGAAGCTACCATGGGACGACATCCTGGATCCATTAACCTACAAAAAACTCTCACGGGATTCCACGGCTCGTATCCTCAGGCAAACTAATAATCTGATTAAAGTGGCCTCAATTCCGGATGAGATGAAGCTGAAGATTCGAAAATCGGAAGCGCTTCCATCGACTCTACGGCCTGCCGAAGATACATATGCCAGACGTACCTCTTCGCCCCATTGCCAGTACCATCGACTCTCCGACTTATGGAGTCGCCAAATACTTGGCGGGTTTGCTGCAACCTCACATCGGACATACGGATTCCTACATCAGAGACTCAGCCCATTTTGTGGAGAAGATCAAACCACTTCGCCTTGGCTCAGAAGACATATTGGTCAGTTTCGACGTAGTTTCGCTGTTCACGATCGTTCCAGTCAAGGATGCATTGGTTTGCATAAGGACACTCTTTCCCGCGGATATTTTAAATATTTTCCAACATGTACTAACAACAACATATTTTAAGTACGACAATGGTCCATTTAGTTTTAGGGGTCAACATAAATATCTGATCACCCAAATCAGCAAAAAGGGCACATGAAACTAGTGAACTTGTTAGTTACTAATTCCGGAATCATTATATTTCTTTGTCTATATCAGTCAGAGCCTGGGGGCAAGAAGCAATCCAAATTACTCTTTGTTCGTTTGAACAACCCCACTTCGCTCACACCGGAAAAATATTTCAATAGTAGTCGAAAAACCTACATTAATGGAAAAATGTAAAAGAAGGTGGCTGGATCACAAATATGCTTGAAGAAAGAACAGTGAAGTTCAGTGTTGGCAAAGAAAGCAAACAAGAAAATAATATTTGGCCCCTGCAAGGACCAAAATCAATAGAAGGTACTCACGACAAATTTGGAAACATGTGATGATACAAAGAGCTGTCCTCTTGCCAAGGAGCTGCTAACATATTGTGACATTCCCAAAATTTGTTTGCATTGATCAAATTCGCTTTTGCGTTTAGTTTTTGTTATATAGTTAGTTACGGAAAAAACAAGAAGATATATCGCGGGAAAAAAATCAAATTAAAAATTTGATCCACCAAAAGAATTCTTAATCTTAATCATTCTTCTTCTTCTTCTTAATCCAGACCTGGAGAATGGAAGCCAACCCCGATAAGAACATGGCCATGTTGATTACTCGCAACAAGCGTCAGGTCAGATTCGGATATTCAACCAGGTCATCCTCTGGGAAAAACAGGGCACGTATGAATGGAGCACGCGGACACCATGAATTGTTATTCGTTCAATTATTTTAATATTATAGCCCACTTTAAGGCGCTCTTTCGTATAAAATTATTTATTAGATGGTGAAAGAGAATCATGATTGGTATCAGCATACTTAATATTCAAAATAACGTCTATTATGTGCAATAATGATTAATATTTTATTAACTAATGACAATGTTTTTTGCGTCATTTATGTAATAAATTAAATCGGAAACAGTCTATATTTATGATACAATTACACAAGTTTTAAATTGGCCCAGTAAGTCTGAAAATTCCTTTGGTAACAAAAACGTGCGCTCAATGTTAAAAAACGCTGACCATGTGGACAACACCGACTAAACACATAACGCACGCTTAACACGCCTTACTGATGGTCAGATAAATATGCCTCGGTACCTGGGGCAGAGCGACAGCACCCTCGCTCAGATGGGAGAAATAATAGGACTTCTAAACAGTGGGTTAACAGTTAGCGAAGTGTCCAGAAGATCTGGATTTTCGGTAAGTAATTTGACAGCTAATAAAATACAGTTGTTTTGAGATATTGATTTTAATTATAATGAACGGAATATTTTATCTATAAATTCAACCAGTTCACACTTTATTTTTTATTCCTTCTAGAATTCAATATAATTATATGTAATATGTTGTTATAGAGAAGTCAAATAAGGAATTGGCGCAATCGGTATGAGGAAGGTGGATTTGAAAATTTAAGAACAATTCGTACTGGCAGACGTATAACAACTCCCGCAGAAGATGAACAGATTGTAGGCTTCGTAAGACAAACGCCTTTTGTAACCAGTCATATCGGGTAGGAGCAGTTACATCTACCTTGCTCAACTCGAACTATAAGAAGATTGCACGAAAGTACTATTAAACACCTTCTTGATTACGGAATTATACTCATTTTCTAAATTATAGTAACTCCTAAAGTAATTAAGATAGGTATAGGACATTCTAACATAACATCCCCTTAAATTTAATTTTCTATCGACTGGCGGTATAAAACTTGGTAAAGAAAAAAATCTTGGTACGTGTAAAAACAGTGGTAAAATATATAATAGTATTTTATGAATATTTTAGATATGAGGGAATTAAAGGTAATGATAGACGAGTTCCGTCAGTTGCAAATTGAACGACGTCGCCAACATAGATTAAAAAAAATATATGATTACGTTTGAAAATGTTAGGGTTCAGCAAAGTGCTGATAATCATGTTTTTAGAGCAAATATAGGGATAGTGCGAAGGGTCGGAATTATGATTGTTCCCATCGACCCAACTGATGTGCGAAGACGGAACATTATTGTAGCAGAGGATATTATCACTTTTGACAGTGAAATGGTCGATGCAGTGACAATTAATTTTATAGACCAGGGAAGATCTGACCCTTTGATAATTTGTAACTCACCAGAGGAGCAACAACGTTTTGTCGTTTCACTTCGACACTACATAGAATATAGGTAAGAAAATACCCATCTACCGAAATATATAAAATAAGAGGAATTTCAGAAGCTCCGAGATCTCATTAAAATCTCTTTAATTTTTCGAAAATAACTCATGACTTCGTGTTCGTATACTTCGAATTTTCCATACTGATACGTGTGTGAAATTCTTCAGTCGATGCTCTTGTCAATTCCAATCGATCGACCTTACATTACGTAGGTATGTAACTGCCAATCAACCATGAACAAATCTGACTCTATCGACAACAAAACTCAAAACCAACTTAAAATTTGTAGCGTCAAAGACTCACCTGTCTATTTACAAACGCTACAACAAACGAACGCTCACTCTGGTGGGTTTTGTTTGTATAATAGACAAAACACCATATTTAGTGCAGATGAAATGCAGTGAAGTCCAAATTGGCGTCTGGAGATGGAATTTGATAAAGAAACTAAACGCATCGTATACGAAACCAAACTATCTGACAGTTCCAATTTTTTCTACACTAAATTGATGCACAAAGTTTTTCTATGGCCAAAGCAGCCTCGTTTTTTTTAACACAAGTTAGATTATGTACAACCGTGGACAGTCAAGAATAACACTTTAGTCGGCGGGTGTGATGCAAATACCGACTCAATGACAATATCTCATAGAGTCGGTATTTGCATGACACCCGCCGGCTAAAGTGTTATTCTTGACTGTCCATGGCTGTACATCTAGGGACTTTATAAAAGCCTGTTGGCCTGATTCTAAATGAAATTGCGCGGTTGCAGCTTGCGTTGTTAGGGACAACGGCGCAACTTGACGCAAGTCCCTTTGCGCAAGCGATATGACGCGGCTTGTCTTATTGTTTACCAAAATGTCGGCAGGTTCGGTTGCATTTTTTGGTGACGATTTTGCAGATTCTAGCGAAAGCGATTGTGATAACGAAGAAAATTTGCCGCTAGTGCTTTTCAATATTTGTGAAATATCCGAATGGTTATTATTTCAACGTACTCGACTCGATCGGCGCGTGTTCACTTATGTGCTTGATCTAATTTCACCGGCTTTGACCAACGAAGCTACAGGAGGACGTCTTCGACCCTTAACACCGATGCAGAAATTATACATTGCACCGCAGTTTTAAGCTTCAGGTCCTTATCAGTGGTTAGTGGGTAACAGTGGTTGAGTTTCGCAACCAGCAACGTCCAGAATAATCGAAGAATTGACCACAGCTCTTGTGAATATTTCGCAACAGTTTATACGATTTCCAACAATACAAAAGTATTATGATGTCAGAAGAGATTTCTACACTTTTGGTACAACTCGATATCATGTTGGATTTCCGGACGTTTTGGGAGCGATTGATTGTACACATATCAAGCTTGTACCATCGTCTGCAAATCGTGAACAATATTTCAACCGTCACCATTACCATTCTATGAATGTTCAGTCGATTGTTGGACCAGACATAAAAATATACGTTTTGTAAGAAAATCCGGGCTCCGATCGCGACTATCTCATATGGAAGGATTCACCTGTTTGAGATGTGTTCTTGAAAGAAGCACAGTGTTTCCCAAAGGTTGGGGGTAGTTTTGGATACCCCCAGGAAACGTGGCTTAAGACACCAGTCATAATTCAACGACTCCTTCCGAACATTTGTTTAGGCACTCGCTAGAAGCTACGTTTATTGGCTAAGCATAGTCCGAAAAATTCGAGATTTTTGGAAACACGTACAAACATTCCTATCAACACCTAACAGGAACACTCCAGACAGGAAGCTACCATCATGCTGGACATGAAACCGAAAATACAATTGGACCTGATGAGACACTGCACTTCAACAGACCACATCAGTCAAAAGGCACAGCAGTTTGCACTCGAGGATCACGTTTAAATAAAAATATATCGCACAAACCAATGGCAGTGGACCCCGTGGAATATAATTGAACAAATCGTGAATGTTATGTGGAATTTAAGGATTAATATAAGTAGAAGACTTCTACGTATGCACACAAACCAGCTGAGACGCAAGTACAATGGTGATACTGAAAAAAATCAACACTGATCCTTTATAATTTTCCTATAGTTAGTCTCCAACGTCCACAGACACCCGCAAGTTGTCGAAGAGGCGGATCCGGTAGAATTCCAAACCGCAACTTCCCGCCCTTCAACCAGGTAAAAGAATTACTACACTTAACGGGGAAAGTGTTGGCATTGGCTGTTTGCAGGATTATTATTTAAAACTGTTAAGACAGATCAAGATTTGTTATAATTTTTAACCAACCATATAGTTTCACTTTTGTATATTACTCTTCATTAAACTAATAAATTATAAATTGTCTTTATCTAATCATGGAGGAGCTGGACAAATAATATAAATAATACACTAATTGTACTTAAAAACATTCAAAAATTTTATATCAAACCTATTTATGAACCGAACATAAGATTATATTTTATTGTTTTACAAGAAAATTCGTCCAATGTTGTAGCTTGTTGCATTGGGCCAAAACATGTTTAGGCCTGAAGAGATGGGAATTTCAAATAAAATCAAGCACATAAATACACACAAGTCGAATTCGTTCACGAAGACACATTTTCCTCGTTATCACTTTCTCAAGAATCTGCAAGATCGTGACAAAAAAATTCAATGTAAGCTGCCGCCTTTTGGTAATAAATAATAATTTGCGCCGGCTTGCAACCGCTTGAAAAGGTGGTGCAGCGAGATAGCGCAACACTCTGCTTGTTTTCGAATTTAGAATAGCAAGTAGGAATAAGTTGCGCGCCGTTGTCCCTAACAACGCAAGTTGCAACGATTTTAGGTGCGTTTCACGACCGGCGCAAATGGTTGCAGAGCAATTCGATGTTGCAACTGTGCGCTGCGCACTCTACTTTTTCGAACTCTAGGTAGCTACTGCACGACGAGGAGAAGGAGCGAGAGTGTGGCATACGCTATTGATTTAGCAGAGATAGAGGAAGAGATGAACCCGTGGCAGGGGTTAAAAGGACCGAAAGACGAAAGATTTGAGAGAGAACGTGAGACAACTGCTCGTGGCAGGAGGTGGCACAGATGTCAGCCGCTAGGCTGCGATGACGAAGGCTCCACCAAAAGGGTGGGGCTGTGGAAAGTACCCGCCGGTCCATGTAATCCGACTGTTCGAAGACGATCATAGTCGAACTAGTGGGTACGGGAAAGGAAAGAGAGAAAGTTGCTTGCTGGTTCTCGTAATCCGACTGCACCCTTTCGAACTCGGGACAGTCGTCTTGTGACCGGCAAGCTCCGCGGCGACGAAAGCTCCACCAGAGTTAGAACCGGTGGAGTGCGGAAGGGACTTGGGTGGGTCCCCGCTAATTTTTGGAGTGTGCTGTTGGGATGTGTTTTCGCAACTGGGGTGTTGCCAGACCGTGGGGAAGGTCTTGGGTTTTGTTATTGCCAATGTCGAAAGATGGGAAGCAAGCGCTTCTCGCCAAACAGTTTCATCATGTCCATTATTATGGAGTTGCGATCGAACTGCCGTCTTGAGTGGACGGATGTGCTACGTGAGCAACAGTGCGCTTTTATTGGCAGTGTTTTTGGAGTTTTGGTGAGTTTGATCTTCTGTGCTGGAAGTTAGCAGCAATTGATTGAGTGATTTAGTTGTTTTGGTCGTTTTCTGTACGGTTCTGGGTGTTTTCAGTTTTTCCTGTTAGCAGGTCAACAGTCGGTTGACAAGACGGTCGGCGGCGATCGGTCGGCGCAGCGGCTTAGCAAACCGACTTGCGCCGGCAAGGTTCTGGGTTCGAATCCCGGCCCGGTCATGGATGTTTGTATTTGTCCAAACTCTCTCCCTGTAATTGGGGCAACCTGTTGGGGGGGAGTATAAACAACAAATAAAAAAAAAATGCGGACTTGTCTGGGAACCGGTTTCGGCGGGTGAGCGCGTTGCAGCTGCGGCACTAGCCAAGAATGGCTAGCTAGCAGGGAGATAGATGATAGTACCCGACTCTACCAGAAGTGTGGGCGTAGCTTGCTTTACGTTCTGTGACTCTGGAAGCTTCCGCTTAGACGGTCTGCGCGCCAATTGAGTGTATCTCAATTCCGAGCTGATGGCAGCCGTGCGGGTGAGTCTCAACGACAGGTACCGCACGTATAACATAAACCACGTGTGTCAATCTAATTAGTGACGCGCATGAATGTATTAACGAGATTCCCTCTGTCCCTACCTACTAATTGCGACCGAACTGCCGTCTGAGACGGATGTGTTACGCGACCGACAACATGTTCAGTGTAAGGGTGTGTGGGGTGCTTTTTGGGTATTACTGGGTGAGTCGCTACCAATTCACGGGTAAAATAATTGCACTCATGATTTTTATATTTAAATAACCAGTTCATGTGGAAGTAAGATCGAAAAAAATTCATATTTAATCACTATGTGATATGTATATAAATACTAGCCTTTGCCCGCGACTTCGTTCACGTGGAAATTTTGATGTGTATGTTTGTGAAATTACGGCCTCATCATAATAAATAAAGTATAGATGACAGGTTGCGATCATCACCGCCATCTAGTGATGGCTTGAAAAGTACTCAATGAAAAACGATAACATCTATCCCACGGGAACATTTTTCCGGGATAATTGGTAACCATAATGTGCTATTCCAGACTATAATCTATCTCTGTGCCAAATTTCTTCCAGATCCGTTCAGCCGTTCTGGCGTGATTGAGCAACAAACATCCAAACATTCAAATTTATAATATTAGTATAGATATAATATTAGTATAGATAATATAGATATCTTCCGACAAAATACGATTTAAAAAAAATACCTAGTAAAGCTCGTTCGCCCTGGTACTTATTTAAATAATGAATAGGAGAGGTAGAAATAGTCCCATTCCCTGGCCCCCACGGTCTCCTGAGCTAAATCCATAATTTTTTTTGGAGGGCACTTTAAAATTTTATAAAATTTATTGCGAATTATTGTCGATAGATTTTTGCAATGGCATTCACGCAAAAGGAAAGATATTCATGGAGGAATCATACTTCCGTAACGAAAAGAATATAGATATATAGATGGGATTTGGCAATATGATGTAAATGCAGTTGTTGGAAGAATTTGCAGCACATGCTATTGAATATGAAACGTTCCGCGAATGTTTAACTCTTTGTGTGGATAATTTTCGGGAAACAGGCAGCATTGCTCGTCAAGATAGAAGTGGTAGACCAACAAAACGAACTCCCAACCCAGTTGAAAATGTTCGAGATATCATGAAAGAATTTACCAGCACTTCAGATCCACATTTAACCCGAAAAGTCTATCTGTGGGAACATGTGTTACAATATTGAAAAGAGATTTAGATTTATTTCCGTATCGCCTGGCATAATCTGTTCAAAAACAGCATTAACGATTTTTTACAAAGAATGAACTTCTGTGAATACTTTTTAAATACCTTGGACAATACGTTACAAAAAACGTTTTTTACAGATGAAACATATTTTCACCTCAGTGGATATGTTAATTCGCAAAATATCAGAATGTGTGTGGAGTTCAGATAACACAGCCACATTATTTTGGTGAAGCACCACAGTATCCAAAAAAAGTGGGCTGCCAAAGTCAACGTAAAGTTGTTGGGCCATATTTTTTTTGAAAGTACACTAATGCTTATCGTGACAGAATTTTTACCGACTTATCAAACTAATTTTAGGAAGCATAAATGGTGCACGATATCGGGACGAAATTCTAATAACCTTTATAAATGAACTTCATGATGGCGAGTTGCAGTATGGATATTTTCAACAAGATTTGTGTAACACCCCACACAAATGGAGCTACAATCAATTTCTTAAGCGAATATTTTGACACTGAAATAATCAGCCGGAATAGACCTAATAATTGGCCTTCTAGATCTTGTTACCTCACACCTTGCGACTTCTTTTAATGGGAGTTTTGTTCAGAGACGGCATATAAGACGATGGCGCATTCGATATGCAGAAGGTGGAATCGAAAATGTACGAACAATTACGAACATGCTGGCAGACTACGTGCAACAACTCTCACACAAGACGAAGATATTGTAGAATTCATAAGGCAAACGCCTTTAGTAAACTCTAACATCGTGCAGGAGCAATTAAATCTACATTGCTCAACTCGAACCATAAGAAGCAGCAGAGCATACTACTGCTAGAATTGAATTTTATCAACACAATTTGGCCAGAGATTGGTCATGTGTGATATTTTCTGATGAAAAAACATTTTCGTCATCTCAAGATGCTCCGGTGGCATTGTAGCGTCCAAATAATCAACGCTTCAATCCCAGACATGTTCGTACAAACACGACAAGCGGCCGCATTTCACTTGGTGTCTGGGGTTGGATGCACCGTGCTGGTCCAGGGTAAATTACGCAGATTAGTCCTCCAAACTTCAATTCAGTGCGCTACATTGAAGTTTTGTTACCATCATTGCAGTTTTAATCGCAGTATAATGGTGATGGAGTGGTTCGAAGATCACCACGGAAGCTTGGAACCATTAAATTGGCCCAGTAAGTCCCCGGATTTGAATACAATAGAAAATGTATGGGCCGGATTCGTTTGAGAACGGAACGATGCAGAATATAATGGTGTCAGAGAAAGAACGAAACCAGAGTTACTACAACATATTTATGGCATCTGCGAAAATTTTCGCAATAATGGAAAAACCCCCAAATTGTAGTACATTTCCATCACAGGAAATACATGTATTATTTTTGTAATAATCGGCATATTACCATATAAGGAATGGAAATGTCTTCAATTGCCTTATGCCGATGCACTTTTGCAATTGTTCACCAATAAGCTGATGCGGTGTTTATTGACCGGATGCCGACTTAATAAATTGAGGTAAACTCAGGTCAAAAGGAAGTTTCGATTAGACCAGCGGCGCAAACGAACTGGCACTATGTAGCATGAATTTGGTGAATAAATAAAAGATGGTGATGGTGACTTGTGATTTTCCCCGGTACCAACATTACAAATTTTTGCGAAAATTTAATTGAGAGCATGCCAAAGAGGTTAGAAGAGTGCATTGAAACAATGGATTTTACACAAAGTATTAATTTACCAAGTATGCTCCTCGGCAATTATCCAGAAAGAAGAGAGAAACTAGAAGACTCTATTCAGGGAAAGAAGAACTATTCCACAAAATCGAAAATGTTTTTTTGTCGATCAAGAATAGAATATCGTCGGCCGATATCAAATCAGGCCGTCGCGACGCGGTCATTTTGCGATAAACGAGCACGGAAGGATCTGAGTATAGACGTCGCGATAGGCGTCGGTCTGGATCAGTCAAAAAGACGCGAGGAGGACAGCGAACATGGAAAAACAACCGCAAAACTTCGTGAAAACATCACTACTACCGAAAAGACAAAAAAAAATCGAAATTAAATGACCTTGTCGCGGCCTTCTCTGTCTCAATATCTATAACAAAAGCGGTCCTTTCCGCCAAATAAAAATGCAAATATTCTTAAAATCAACTTAACTAATTTTTAATTGGCATTCCGAAAAAAATTGCGCCTTTTTAACCCAAATACACCGCCTGTACGTTAAAACGTACGTTTTAAAAAACCCGCTCAAAAGTTAACTTCTACTGTTAACTACACTCAACGGCACAATTAACCGCCAAATCTAATCAAGCAGCATAAAATTTTATTAGGTCCAAGAAATTATTTTGAGATGACATTAAATTCTTATGTATGCATTTTGGCAGTAAATAAAAGAGTTTAATTGTCTAGTGTCCGACCGAAACTAGTTTTTACGGCCGAAACCGAAACCGAATTTCGGCTTCAAACTCAGTTTCGGCCGAAACCGAAATTTCATGTTTTCGTGGGAAAAACAAAGTAAAAATTATCATAATCAGTTTTTATTATTATTTTTTAACCAATCACATATTAAACATTCAGCCTCTGATATTTTAAGTACTTAATCATTAATTTATCATATCATATTATTACCCCCCCTTATTTAAAAAAGCACAAATAAATATACTTTTTTTTAATATTATGAAATAAAATAAAAGCTACAAAACAAAATTAATTCTTTAAAAGTAAAAAGAAATTACCTAGTAAATATGTGTAGATAGGTACACAAAAAAACACTCTTTCATCTTAACAAAATTAATTTTTCTAAACTTTGGTCATTTTGTATGGTACTCTTGTTAACAAACTACAATAAAATTCAAATTAATAAGTCCCTATCTACCACATACAACAAGTAAATAAATATTTTTGATGCAAATAATCTTCAATCGAATGTATGAAAATAAAAAGAGCTTTGCAAAACCTCCCGAATGTAGTTTCGGCCGGATTACAGCCGAAACCGAAACTAGGCCGAAACCAGTTTTTTTGCCGAAACTAGGCCGAAACCGAAAGTTCGGTCGGACACTATAATTGTCATTGTCTTTTTAATGCTGTTATTTTTACGCTCTTTATTGATTTAGCTCAAATCAGACTTGTTTAGTGTTGGTTTTGTTTCTATTTTTTCTGCTGCCAATCTTGTTAAATCAGTTTCATTTAATGTTAAAACAATTCTCCATTGGTCTTCATTTAAAAAAAAATGCCATTGGACGCCACAGTAGCCAGGTCTTTAGCTCTCTCCGATGAAGGTTATGGTCAACGTCGTATTGCCGGAATACTTGGTATTGTACGTGAAACAATCAGAGATGCCATCAGGCGTTTTCGGAAGACTTACACCAGAAGACCTGGTCAAGGCCGCCATTGCGGCACTTTCATGAGGGACGATCGTTTTGTTGTCAGCATGATTTTACGAGATTGGTTTTGTACAGCCGGTGAAGCACGTACCCGCCTTTCTGAGGTCAGAAATGGTGACGTGAGCAAGCGAATCGTAAGAAGAAGGTTGTCAGAAAGGAATATTTTAGCGTTACGGCCCTTACCGAGCCCCTCAACTTCTCCCGCGTCACAAAACAGCCAGACTTCGTTTTGCGCGAGAATACATTACGTGGAATATGGAACAGTGGCAAGATGTTCTGTTCTCCGACGAGAGCAGAATTGGCCTAAAATGTCCAGAAGGGCGCCAGCGACTATACAGACGCCCAAGAGTGCGGTTTGCTCCTTGTGCGCTTATGGAAACTGTAGCTTACCAAGAAGGCTCAATAATGGTTTGGGGGGGAATTTCTTACAAGACTCGTACGGACCTGGATATTTTTGATAGATGCGGTGTTGATGCTCGCGTGTACGCGGAAGAAGTTCTCCAAGTTATTCGGTTTGGCACATTTGTTGAAGAGAACTTTGTTTTAATGCACGACAACGCACGTTATTATGTCGCTCAAGAGGTGGTGCAGTACTTCAACGAAGTTGGTATCACAACTTTACCATGGCCAGCAAACAGTCCAGATCTCAATCCGATTGAGTACATTTGGGATAACCTGAAAAGGCAGATTCGAGCACAAAGGCCAGCTCCAACCATCATTAGAGAGCTGAAAATTGCTGCATTGGAAGAATGGGAAAAGATCCCACAAACCGACATTCAAAACATCCTGGATAGCATTCTCAATAGGCTCCGTCATGTGATTAGAGCCAGAGGGAGTGACACTCGTTATTGAACCGAGATTTGTATCCAAAATTAATTTTTTTCATAAATTTCATATATTGGTTTGAGAATTAGGGGCAAAAAGTGGTATTTTGGTTTATTTTCACATTGCCTTGATATGGCCGAACAAAACGCTTGGCAATTGCAATTGCAGGGTGGAAAAATGGATCACTTAACTTTTAGAAAGTGCATAGCTTCCGGCTTGCTGGAAACATATAAAAATACAACAAAGCGAGGCTTTTCTAGACAAAGCAAGTATCACCATATTGAAGCAAGATACGATCGACTTGACCACATTATAGTTTACCAAGACTAGATAAAATCATCTCATAAACAAGCAGCTTTCCGATGTCAAAAGTGTGACATTGCCCTTCACCCAAAAGTATGCTTTGTCAACTATGATACCAAATAATCTTTTTATATTACATAGATTTTGTTTAAAGTTTATTTACCTTTTTTATGATTTTTGTTTTTTGTAGAAAATTAATTTTAATTCCTACTGTCTGTTTAAACATACACCTTATAATCCAAAATCTATTAATAAAAAAAATACTAGTAAAATATGTTTAGAATCAACTAAAAAACACATTCTAAAATTTTCAAAACCTAAAAAAAAGATTGGGAATTTCAGGAGTATCTGGGTTAACAGACAATTCTTATCCGCGAAAGCAAAACACGTGGTCGTTCTCCATTCAGCACAATCCTAAACGTTAAACTTGTAAGATGGACCGAATTAAAGAGTCGAGTCGTTCGACAAAATTAATATATTTGAATAAAATTGAAAATGCGACCCAAATCTAATATGTTCACTGACATTTCTACTCCGCTGCCGCGACAATAACGTCACACCACGCTTTTTACATCAGAAGCGGTTTCTGCATACGGCGAAAGCTAATAGAATATATGAAAGAACTGAAAAAGCATTACTACGTGAACGAATACAGCAAACACGCAAGGATCTTATCAACATCGACACATCCTTACTTAAATTACACATAGAAATTAGCAACATTTTTTCAGTAGAAGATTGGGAGAAAATTGACAGGATAACCCACAACTCGTTTGAAACAACAATGAAGATCTCTAAAGAACTACAGAAAAAGAAGTTTGATCGCCTGGTAGAACATAGACATCCAAAACCTACTCTTGATAGACAGCGTACGGTAGTGAATCTTTCTAACTACCGTCTATCCCCAGAGGAATCTGAGGTTCTTGCAAAAGGTGGAAATTTTGCAGTAGCCCCACGAAAAATTCCAATTGAGGACATTATTTCTAACATCCAGGCCAGCATCCGACGATTACCTTTGGAAAGAATTAAGGAGGTACGACGTGAATCGGCAAGAATTTTACAACGATCAAAACCACCAAAAGACAATTTAAAATACAAAGAGCGAATAGCGGTAAGAAAACTAAAGTCTAACAAAGATATTATGATTTTACCAGCGGACAAGGGGAATGCCACGACAATATTAAACACTGTAGATTACCGACGAAAAATAGTTCTTGACCCTACAACTTACAAAATACTTTCAAGAGATCCCACATCGCGTATTTTAAAACAAACAAATAAATTAATTAAAATGTCGTCGTTTCCGGATGAAGTCAAGTTAAAAATTCGAAAATCAGAAGCCACGTCTATATGGTGTTCCAAAAATACATAAAGTGAATGTACCTCTTCGTCCAATTGTAAGTACCATAGATTCTCCTACATATGATGTCGCCAAATATTTAACGAGATTATGACAACCTCATATCGGACAATCAGATTCCTATATCAAAGATTTGGCACATTTTGTTGGAAAAATCAAACAATTTCACTTAGATCCAGAGGATTTTTTAGTCAGTTTTGATGTTGTTTCTTTATACACAATGGTCCCAGTCAAAGAAGCACTGGATAAAATAAAACAACTTTTCTCTAAGGATATTGTTGATATGTTCGAACATGTACTTACAACAACATACTTCAAGTATAACAACACCTTTTATGAACAATTGGATGGAGTTGCTATGGGGAGCCCACTAAGTCCAGTGGCTGCAAACTTTTTCATGGAGTCATTTGAAAAAGAAGCTCTACAAACAGCACTCAAAAAACCAAAGTGTTGGTTTCGTTATGTTGATGATACGTTTGTTATCTGGAACCATGGTGAAGAAGCATTAAAAGGTTTCATGGAACATATCAACGGAATAAATCCACGTATCCAGTTTACAATGGAGAAAGAAGAACAACAACAAATCCCTTTTCTGGATGTTTTGGTAAAAAGAAATAGAGATGGTACTCTAGGCCACAAGGTATACAGGAAACCGACACATACCGATAGATATCTCAATAAGAATTCCAACCACCATCCCAGCCAAAAAAGAGCTGTAATAAAAACATTAGTATGTAGAGCTACAAAGATTTGTGAACCGAAACATCTGAAAGACGAACTTAACCATTTAGACCTAATGCTACAAGCCAATGGTTACTCTACAAAAGAGATAAAAAGAGCAATTCGCCCAAATAGGTCTGTAAGAACAACAAACAATAATACAAATCTACCAACAGAAACAGTATTCTTACCATATATAAAAAATGTAACAGACCGCCTTGGCAAAATTCTAACACGAAATAATATAAAAACAATTTACAAACCAACAACAAAAATTAAAGAATTGCTAGGTTCAGCAAAAGACAAGAGAGAGCCATTGTCGTCAGCAGGAGTCTATAGAATACCATGTTCTTGTGGTTCAGTGTATAATGGTACAACTAAACGAAGTATTAAAACACGTTTAACTGAACACAAGAGGAACTGTCGTTTAGGTGAGTTTGACAAGTCTGCCGTAGCTGAACATGGATTGTCTAATGGGAATCATAATATAAAATTTGATGAGACAAAACTTCTGTCGTCCACGTCACAGTACTACCCACGCCTACACCGTGAAGCGATTGAAATTTATTAACACCAAGATAATTTAAATAGAATGGGTGAAGGGTTAAAGATGGACAAAACTTGGCAACCGGTACTGTCAACGAGAAGGGTAATGTCATTTATTCCAGCAAATCAAGCAAACACTGCAAATAACAACAAAAATGATGCTACGCCGCCGCAGAATATAAATGTGACAGTCGCGAATGTGACAGCGAAGAGAACACTTCGAGCTCTTCCACATCGCAACTTAAACCACTGATGAAGTCCGCCGCAGTTGTGGATGAAACGTCTGGAGATTCATTGGGGTCACTTGTTGAATTAGCTCCTCGGAGCGTTCACTACACCCCACCTAATGGAACTTCAAATGGAACACGGTGCAAAATCCCGAAGAAGATCGTTATAATTAAGTTTTATTTTGATACCGACAGAATTGGAAAACCGCTCGAGACTGCAATGGTAGCAGAAATTCTATTTCTAGCCCGTTACCGAGGGCGATTTTTGAAAATCTTTCTCAATTCTCTAAAAAACAAAAAAATGCCCTAATTTTAAAACAAGTTTTATACCCACACGGTTGATAATTAAAGCATAAATTTTGCACCAATATGTTTCAAATTGCAAATTCTAGCCCGATACCGAGGCCGATTTTGCAAATTTTGTTATTTTGTTTAGTTAACAACGGTGGTATTAATCGGGTTTGTTTAGTTATTGTTAAAAAACGAAATGAAAACTAGTCAACACATCTTACACCAAATTCAAGCTAGCTGCAAAATTTGTAATGATTTATGACAGCAGGTAGATCCTTCACAGCGGGATGTAATCGCACATCATAAAAGTCTGAACTTGGGTTTGTGGTCCGAGTTATCAAGTACAATAATAATTCTTTTCCTTGACATAGTCAATGAGAAATGTTTAATTGAAATATTATAAATTAATAGGATCATTAGCGTATCGGCAGAAAATTTAAACCTCAAATTTTAGGATTAGTCCTGGTTTACCCCAGTTTCGAGAAATTTGTAGATAATGTTACGACGAATGGAGCTCCTGGGGAGAAGAGGCGCGTTCAGGACGGCAACCCGGCGAACATCTACGACACGAGGGCTGCGGAGGCGGATAGTGGTCGGAGGGCGCGTGTGCGAGAAGCAGATGGTGGCGTGATTGCGGCGAGGTTGGACGTGTTACGGGCGGTGAAACTAAAATAGGCGAATTGTGGGCGACCACTGTTTTTAGAGTTCCTTTATTTTTATATGTTGAATAAAGTTTAATTTTATATAACAATAACTAATCTTTTTAAACGGTCCTTTCTTGGTATTTTGTTTGTGGTAAAACCGACAATCCTAACGTCTGGATTGGTTAAATAAAGAAATGGTACATACATTTTATCCCCTATATATATAAGAGTGGCACTGGACAACAAAATTTCATTGTTTCCTTAAACAACAACAAGTGAACAATGTGCGATTATAATATTACCATTTGTGGTTTCGAATTCGAATTCGAAAATGGGTGTTCATAAAAAATACAAACTAGCTCTAAGAAGTCGGAAATTAACGCTCAGACGGCAACTAAAATCACGGAGGAGACTAAATACTGAACCTGAGTCCCGCTTACTCTGTCAAACATCTGACACCGAGGAAAGCCTCGCTGAATTGGAAAACCCATTACTAAATCCTGTGGCAGAAGAGGAAACCGCGAGAATTCAAGGCCGTCGCATCGTGGACATCAACCACATATTTGACAGCTTGAGGGCTATAAAGCACGATGGATTTGGGTGCAGCTTTTTTGATGTGGACATAGTAAAAGAAGACCGAATGGAGCTGCGATCAACATTTACGACAAAGTGCAAAGTGTGCAATATTGAAGCGTGTTTTTCTACAGAAGCCGAAATTTTTTTTTCTTTCCGGAGTTAGTAAAACACGTTTTGTAAATCAACCGACTCCTGGACGGAAGAGGCCAAAAGCCTATAAACGTCCAGATTTCGCGAGACAATATAACAACGCAGAAATGCAATGAAATGTAAATATCTTAAGAATCTGAATAAACGTTTTTTGACTTGACTTTTCAACATGTTCTGGAATATCCATTTATTATTCCTCATCAGAATGACGTATTCGAGCGCTCTTCTCTCATTGAAGTTTATTGGCAATCTCTATAATTTAAGTAGGGATTTTCACAATATACTTTGTTTTTTATTGATACAATTTGGCATTTTTTTGACAAAAAGCTACGTTGATATCATAGAGTTGTGTCATCAAAATAGCACAAAAATACAAACGGTCTGTTCCGAGTAAAATTTGTTAGTAACAGAGATCGAAAATTAGGGTGTCAGGTATAGCAAGGGACCTGCCCCTGAAGTGCCGGTACATCATTTTATTGCTTTTATTGGGCGTTATTAAGCTGTCAAAAGCTGTACCCCTGGTTGTATAAGGTAGTATTTAAGGAGCCGAGCACGAAATTTTTCCTGACTGAATGGAAGCCTTAAGTGCAGCGTCTGCAACAAATTTGGTCATCGATCAAACGAATGTCCTACGAAGATAAACAGAACAAAAGTAAACGTGACTACGAAGTTAGTAAAAGAAGATATTATGAATAAGAACGTGATGATTAATGGCATCTGTCTTACTGCTTTGATAGATACCGGAAGTGACTTAAATTTAATGAAAGCAACTACTTACGTTAAAATTGGTACACCCAATTTAGAAAAATGCATGTTGAGATTAAATGGTATTGGTCAAGGAAAAGTTGAAACTTTAGGAAGATTTGACACACAAATCGAGATAGATGATACGAAGTTTACTTCAACTGTTTATATCGTTCCCGATAATGCCATGACGATTGATTTGATCTTAGGAAAACCAATAGTAAAAAAGGTCACGTTGAAAGTAAATGCCAAGCAACTCACGATCGAAGAAATACAGATTCCAGAAGAAGCCAACGCTATCACCGAGGAAGGAGAAAACCTTTTTAACATAATTGAAGAAAAAGAAGATGAATTATCAATAAATCCAGAACGAATTGAATATTTTCAATATTACGAAGAAGCGAAAGAAATTTTACGAAACTACGAACCAAAGAAGGTGAAAACAACGAACATCCAGATGAAGATTTCTTTGACAGAAGAGAAACCAATCTACTGTTCTCCAAGAAGGCTACCAATAAATGAAAAGGAGATTGTTGATCATCAAGTAGAAGCATGGTTGCAAGATGGTATTATAGAAGCTTGCTCATCTGAATATTCCAGTCAAGTCGTAGTAGCAAAAAAGGAAGATAGTACACCAAGAGTATGCATAAATTATCAGCGAGTGAATAAGATGATAATAAAGGATAGATATCCATTGCCTGTTATTGAAGATGTATTAGATCGTTTACAAGATGCAAAAGTGTTTAGCACTCTAGATCGTAAAAATAGTTTTTTTCATGTCGATGTCGAAGAGAAAAGCCGTAAATATACGTCGTTTGTTACACACAGAGGTCAGTTTCAATTTTTGAAAGTACCTTTTGGTTTATGCAATTCGCCAGCTGTTTTCCAAAGATTCATAAACACTGTTTTTCAAGATCTTATAAATCAGAACGTCATGTTAATCTATATGGATGATGTTATCATTCCAGCGAAGAATAAAGAAGAGGCAATAACGAAACTCAAAATGGTTTTAGAAGTCGCTCGTGAATACGGACTTGAACTAAGTAAAAAGAAGTGTAAACCGTTAAGAAGAAAAATAGAATTCTTAGGTCACATTATTGAAGATGGTAAATTATATCCATCACCGGAGAAAATTAAGGCTGTCCAAAACTTTCCGACGCCACGAACAGCGAAAGACGTACAAAGTTATCTTGGTCTCACCGGATACTTTAGAAAATTCAACGAAAACTATTCATTAATAGCAAAACTGCTTAGCGATCTTCTTAAGAAAGACGTCCCATTTAAATTCGAAGAAGAACAGTTACGAGCGTTCATCAATTTGAAGCAACGCTTATCCAAACATCCTGTTTTGAACATTTATCTTCAAGGCAACGAGTTAGAAGTTCACACAGACGCCTGTAAAGATGGCCTAGGTGCCATTCTATTCCAAAAATCTAGTGACGACGGCAAATTTCATCCAATATACTACATGAGTAAGAAGACAAGTCCAGCAGAGCAAAAGTATAGCAGTTATGAATTAGAAGTGTTAGCTATGATAGAAGCCTTAAAGAAGTTCAGAATCTATGTATTAGGAAGTCAGTTCAAGATAGTAATAGATTGTAAAGCTTTCTCGAAGACAATGCACAAAAAAGATTTGGTCACAAGAGTTGCTAGATGGTCGTTATTCTTAGATGAGTTTGATTTCACAATTGAGCATAGAAAAGGTTCAAGAATGGTCCACGTAGATACGTTAAGCCACTACGCAATTATGAATGTTAAGTTGTCCGGAGATGGTCTACTTACTAGAATAAGAAAATCGCAAAATGAAGATGAACACTTAAGTCTGATTAAAATCATTTTATTAGAGAAACCATACAAAGACTACGTGTTACGCAACGATATTCTCTATAAATTCCAAGACGGATTAGACTTGTTAGTCGTACCACAAAGCATCGAGTCAGAAATCATACGAAGAGCGCATGAAAATGGTCATTTCGCATCATTGCGCACAATTGAGAAAATTAAACAAGAATACTTCATTCCAGATTTGAAGACTAAAGTCGAAAAGATTATAGGAAATTGTGTCGAATGTATTTTGAATAATCGCAAGGTAGGCGCTTGCCTTCTTGCTTAAGAAGGCTTCCTGCACCCACGACAGAAAGGTGATACTCCGCTCACGACTTATCATATATATCACATTGGTCCATTGGAGTCTACGAACAAGAACTACAAGCACGTTTTATCAGTTATTGACGATTTTACGAAATTTGTCTGGCTTTACTCAACGAGATCTACAACTACCCAAGAAGTCATCTCCAAGCTGAATATCCAACAAAAGAACTTTGGTAATCCGAGAGATATAATATCTGATAGAGGTACTGCTTTCACCAGTGAAGAATTTGAAACTTATTGCGACGAACAGAAGATTCAACATTACAAGATTACGACTGGTTTACCAAGATCGAATGGGCAAATTGAACGAATCAATTCAACAATAATCAGCGTTTTGTCAAAATTATCAATAGAAGATCCATCTAAATGGTATAAACATGTCGACAGAGTGCAACAAGCTATTAATTCAACTTATAATAGAAGTATCGGTATGACGCCTTTTGAACTATTAATCGGTACTAGAATGCGAAACAAAGAAGACTTACATCTGCGAGAAATGATTGAAGAAGGATTACGAGAAGAATTTATCCAGAAACGAGATGAAAAACGCGAAGTTGCAAAACATAAAATTGCTAAGATACAACAAGAAAATAAGAAACGCTATGATTTAAGAAGAAAATCTCCTTCAAGGTACAGGTCGGAGATTTAGTAGCAATTAAACGCACACAGATGGGGCCTGGTCTCAAGCTAAAGCCGAAGTTTATTGGACCTTATCGAATTGCAAAAATCAAGAACAATGATACCTACGATGTCATTAAAGAAGGCTGCCACGATGGTCCCAGAGCCACATCAACTTGTGTTGAATTTATGAAGCGATGGTTCCAGTTCCATAACATTCGAGCCGAATGTTCTGCAGGATGGCCGAATGTGGGAAGTGCATCATATTAGTGATGGTTTACGTAGTTGTTTTGTTTATGTGGATGTTTTTAAGTTTAGGATTTGACACTTAAGGTGGAAATTGTATAATTTGGATGAATATATGTGTTTTCAACACATCTGGCGTAAATTAATTAAAGTGAACCCCACAGTATATGTACAACTCAACGAAGTATTAAAACACGTTTAACTGAACACAAGAGGAACTGTCGTTTAGGTGAGTTTGATAAGTCTGCGGTAGCTGAATATGGATTGTCTGATGGAAACCATAATATACAATTCGATGAGACAAAACTTCTGTCGTCCACTTCACAATATTACCCACGTCTACACCGTGCAGCGATTGAAATTTATAAACACCAAGATAATTTCAATAGAATGGGTTAAGGGTTAAAGATGGACAAAATTTGGCAACCGGTAATGTCAACGAGAAGGGTAATGTCATTTGTTCCAGCAAATCAAGCAAACACTGCAAATAACAACAAAAATGATGCTACGCCGCCGCAGAATATAAATGTGACAGCGAAGAGAACACTTCGAGCTCTTCCACATCGCAACTTAAACCACTGATGAAGTCCGCCGCAGTTGTGGATGAAACGTCTGGAGATTCATTGGGGTCACTTGTTGAATTAGCTCCTCGGAGCGTGCACTACACCCCCCTAATAGAACTTCAAATGGAACACGGTCCAAAATCCCGAAGAAGATCGTTATAATTAATAACACCGACCGTGAAAGCCTACATACTTTCATAATTCTAACTTAAATGACACAAACGTTACCAACCTCCATCCATTCAGCCACCCAATTTTAACGGAACGTTCACGGAATGGATAACGTACTGAGATTCGTTTCGCTCTCCTGTTCACGAAAATTGACATTTAACCAACTTTCAAAAATGTCATTATTTAAAAAACAGCCTAAGGTTGCCATATAGTCGATTTGGACTTAATGTACAAGCAGCAGAATTTCAAACAAGTTTTACTTTTGATACCGTCATAATTGAAAAACCGCTCCAGACTGCAATGGTGGCAGAAATTATTTTTCTAGCCCGTTACCAAAGGCAATTTTTGAAAATCTTTCTCATTTCTCTAAAAAACAACAAAATGCCCTAATTTTCTAACAAATTTTATACTCAAACGGTTGATAATTAAGGCATAAATTTTGCACCAATATATTTCAAATTGCACATTCTAGCTGGATACCGAAGCCGATTTCGATCATTTTGTTCTTTTGTTTAGTTATTGCTAAAAAACGAATTGAAAACTAGTCAGCACTTCTTACACCAAATTCAGCTAGCTGCAAAATTTGTAATGATTTATGGCGGCAGGTAGATCTTTCACAGAGGGATGTAATTGCACATCATAAAAGTCGAACTTGGGATTGTGGTCCGGCCGATATTATTATATAGAAAAATTGTTGCCTATTTGGTGTCAACATTTCTGTTGTAAACAGCAACTGTTCTGTGTGTGAGGTTTGCTGCTACTACCAATGGAGAAGTTTCCGCCACCGAGCACAAGGGCTTCAAAAATTGGAGTGGAACGTCAACAGGTATGGAAGCTGCATTCAATTTAGATGGGTTCAAAAGTTCAATGGACTTCCATAAGATTAAGTTTAATAAACTCATTGGGGATGGAGATAGTAGCGTATATAATTGTGTAAAAGGTGCAAAACCATACGGGCCGAATTTTTTCATCCAAAAGATAGAATGTAGAAATCATATTTTACGCAATTATTGCAATCACAATTATGATTTGTGCGGGAAGGCGAGTAGTAAAGATCCGGTGAGTAGGTTTATTGAGCAAAATATTTTACGCTTTTGCACAGCAGTTGGTCAAAACAACAAAGTTCCGGCTTGAAGAAAAGAGTCTTATGCAACAAAAAATTACTAAATAAAAACGGGATATTCTAAATAGTCCAAAGACATATTATGGGGCCATTATCAAAAATATTTTTGTGCTGGCCCAAAACCCAATGAAAAAGAAATGTACTCTTTATTTAAAGTTCGGTCTTCTTTTATGCGTTTCCAAATCATACTTAATAGATTAGCAAACCATTCATCTAACTTGTTAGAAAATGTTGACACAAACAGGGTTGAAAATCTAAATTCTATCATCAATAAAAAGGCGAAAGGTAAACGCATTACATTTTGTCAAAAAGGTAATTATCAGATAAAATGCATGGCTGCTGCTGCTCTTAATTATAATTTGGGAAATCCCATTCTGTCTGTCCAAATGGAATGGGGAATCAAACGTTGGTATTAACACTACCAAGCACTGTGTCAGTCGAAAAAGAAAGAGGGTACAGGGAAAGAAGACCAAAAAAACTGTTTTACCAAATTTCGAATATGGTGACGTTCCGGAAGATGATGTATCCGTAGAAACTTTAAATCGCCTTAAAATTAATTATTTAGAGAATTTAGCTCTTACGAATACTTTAAAAATCGAAGAAATGACAAGGGGCCCAAGCTCCAACCTCCAATAGTTTGCACACCGTTCTGAGCGAATAACAAACAGTAACTTTGGAAAAATTTGTAAAATGCGCTCGAGCACTTGCATTGCCAATATGGCAAAAACAATTTTATGCTCATCGATAATTGCTGGCAGGGCGTCAATTCAGTATGGAATTTCAAATGAAGACAAATCCATTGAACTTTATGAAAGGAAAACGTCATTGACTGTCACAAAATGAGGTTTATTCGTGGATCTAGAAGTAAATCTTTTAGACACATCTCCGGACAGATTATTTGGTGATAATGCCCAAGTACAGGTAAAGTGGCACTATTCTTCTAGAGAGTTAAGGGGTTATACGCACTTGTGATTTTCAAAAAATCGATTTTTTTTTTTTTGTAATCTACATATATTTAAGTACTAGCTGACCCGGCGAACTTTGTTCCGCCTTAATGTCAATAAATAATCAGATTTTTTTTTATTTTAAAAAATACAAAAAAAAATTAAATTTCTACATCAATCATTCATAATTATTTCTTTATTTTAGTACATAGGTTGCTCTTCATTTAAGTACCTTGTGATACACGACATTTTTTGTTTTATTATCAGGCGCAAAAACAAACAACGCAGATGGTCTTCCGACCCGTGAACATGCCACGTATAATTGACCATGGGAAAAACATGAATGTTCTAGATTTAAACCACAACTTTTAAGTATTGGCCTTGTGATTTGTTGATGGTCATGGCAAATGCAAGACGTATCGGAAATTGAAGTCTTTTAAATTCAAACGGCATATCTGTTGGGATCATCGGTATCCTCGGAATGAGAACTTCCTCACCTTTGAATTTTCCTATCATTATCGTAGCGTAAATTACATTGTTCATCAATTTTCTAACCACCAAACGCGTACCGTTGCACAATTTTGGTTGGTTTATGTTTCTAAGCATGATTACTACGGAGCCAACCTTTAGGCGTAAATTGTGCGGTGGTAAGCCAGTCACATCCAAAGAGTTTAAAAATTCAATTGGATAGTTGGTCGCTTCATCTTCATTTGTGACGCAGTCAATAGATTTGAATGAATGCATTGTTCCAATGATCTTATTTTGAATTATGTAGTTTAGGTCATCTACATCTTTATTCTTAGCCGCTAAAATTGCTCGCTCACTCATCCATTCATAATTTTTGTAGTTAGAAATAATTTCTGGAAATACATTGTAGATAAGTTCGTCTTTTCATGAGACAAAATTACAGAAATTATTTGGAAATGATATTAATCCGCTCGATTCATCGACAGGTACTTGACCATTACCGATAGTCAGCAATTGCTCCGAGAAATCTTCAGCAGATGTATCATTAAGCAATGTAACTCTCATGTTTGTTGTCAGTTGCAGTTTCTTCACATGGCGCCATAGATTTGACGATTTGAGGCAAGCGTTTATTTCGTCGGCAGCCGTAGATCTTGGAATTACTGGCAGTATTTGGCGGAAATCGCCAGAAAGTAAAATCATTGCTCCTCCAAAACATCTCGAGTCATTGCGTAAATCTTTTAATGTTCGGTTAAGTGCTTCTAATGCACGTTTATGCGCCATTGTGCATTCGTCCCAGATGATGATTTTCGATACCGCTAAAACTTTGGCCATTGCTGAGTGTTTTGCAATATTACACGTTGGTTCTTCAATAGTTTGAAGATTTAACGGTAATTTGAATGCTGAATGAGCCGTACGGCATCCTTCTAACAATGTGGCTGCTATTCCAGAAGAAGCAACTGCAACCGCTATGTTAGATCTCGCCCGAACAGTTGCTAAAACTAATGACATGAGGAATGTCTTGCCAGTTCCACCAGGGGCATCTAGGAAATATAAACCACCATTTTCATCATCGATTGCCTTCATTAAAGTATCATAAACTTCCTTTTGTTGGTAATTCAACAGGGGTACATTCGTTTGAACTACTAAATCTAATTCCTGGTGATCATATTCACGTTCCCGTTCCAATTCTCGATTAAATGCGTCATTCATTTCACGATATGGTGCTGGCATTCCTAACCTTATTAATAAATTACTATTTGTTGACCTCTGTTGTTCGCTCGACGATTCTGCATTGCCAACCGAGCTGTTTCACGGGCTGCTTCACTTTGCTCTCGTGATTGAGAAGCACGAAGTCGAGCCATACTATCGCGGCGCTGTTCACGTGCAATTTCTTGTTCTTCTTCAGTCCTTTCATTTGCAGTATTTCGTATTCTTCTTGCATCACGGCTTTGTCGGGAAAGATTCGATCGTCTTGGTCGCGGCATTATTAATTAAACTTCACTTCACCTAAAAACTTAAATTTTCAACCATACCGAGTTTTATAGTTCACTTCACTGTTTATACGAATGGGCAATTGGGCAATAATGTTAATTATTTATTTAATAGAAAGTTTTATTATTGATTTCTTACAAATATCAAATTGTCATCCATACGTCATTACATAGCTGTCATTATACGTCAATTTTGTTATTCCAAGTCTGATTCTTTTTTGTTATACCACGTTTTATAGTGACTGACGTTACATGTCAAGTCACACGGGAATGATGTCGAACGGGATAAAAAGTATCCTATGTCCTTCTCCTGGCTCTAAACTACCTCCCTGCCAATTTTCAGCTAAATCGGTTCAGCCGTTCTTGAGTTATAAGTGAAGTAACTAACACGACTTTCTTTTATATATATAGATATGCACAGAAAATTTCAACTCAATCCTACAAATATTCTCGGAGTTACACGCATATTTATAAAGGAGCGTTTGGGAGACGGCGATAACAATAGGCCCGAGCGCAGCAGCTATCTACCTGCGCATTGCCCTTCCTTTGACGGAGACTCTTTATTTCCTCAATTGTAATCAAATACATTAGGTGACCGTGTGCCATTAGTGTTCATTATACATGGGAGCTAAATTTAACTATTTCTATTCCCAAACTGGCAAATATTGAAGAGTATAATAAGCCAGTCTAAACAGCGAAGCCAAGCAGTAAAGTCGGGCGCTCGTCGTTTATATTTTCTAATCTGATTTTTTTCGAAAATGAAGGGCAGCAGAGAATTGAGAAATTCTTTGAACATGCAAAAATCTAGACCAAAGAAGAGAAAAAATGTGTGCAATCCAAAAACAGCGGAGACGGAGGAAAGTAGGTTCAGTGCCTCCGCAAGAAAATTACGAAAGCAAGAAGGTTTCTGCGTTCCGCGTAATTCGTCAGTTGAATACCGAATTTTAAACTTTATTACGGTATTTGCAGCTATTGCAGAATATGTGAAGTGTAAAGTCTGTGGTGAAGAAATAAAGTCTGCACGTGGACTTGGTTTCAAGATTGTTTTGTTGTGTGATAAGTGTGATGATCGTCTGATAAATTCCAGCCCTTTTGTCCAGCATTCTTGCGAGATAAATAGACGGTTTTTATTTGTGATGAGAGTTCTCGGATTAGGCCTAAAGGTGCATCAAAATTCTGTGCGCTAATGGACATGCCAGCTTTTATAACGCAGAATACTTACGACATAATTGTTAATAATATACATGCGTGTGTGCGAACAGCCGCCGAGAAACTTTTCCAAGAAGCTTGTACTGAAGAGATGAATTTAAATTCGGTGCACCAAGATAATCTAAATGTTACCGAATTAACCGTATCGGGTGATGGAACGTGGAAAAAGCGAGGTTTCACATCCGTATACGGCGTCGCCTCCTTGATCGGTTATTATTCCGGGAAGATCATCGATATTTTTGTCAAAAGCTCTTACTGCAAACAGTGTGAAAAGTGGAGTAAAAAAAAACACTGAAGAGTATAGCGAGTGGTATGAAACTCATCAGGATATATGCTCTGCAAATCACACAGGTTCTTCGGGAAAAATGGAAGTCGATGCAGTAATCGCAATGTTATTAGCGTTCGATGGAAAAATTTGGAGCGCTCTACCGAAATTACATCGGAGACGGTGACTCCAAAACGTACTCGGGAATTTTGAAAGCTGCGCCGTACGGTGACACAGAAGTCATCAAGAAAGAGTGTATCGGGCACGTACATAAGAGAATGGGCACGCGACTCCGAGACTGTGTGAAAAAGAAAGTCAAAAAGCAATTTTTTTTAATTTTAAAAACGCTGTGCTGTAATTAAGGCTCTCCTGCGATCATTCATCGACCTAACCAAGTTGATGATTAGGTCTTGTGGAATATTGCCCCATTCTGCTTTTATGGCATTCTTAAGCTCTGGGATGGTAGCAGCAGGAACCCTGGCTCGAACTCATCGCTTAAGCTAGTCCCATATATGCTCGATGTGATTCAAGTCAGGGCTGCACGCTGGCCAGTTCATAACAGGAATGATATCTTCTGCAAGGTACGTCTGAACGATTGCTTCGATATGTGGCATCGCATTATCCTGCATAAACAGGAAATTTTCACCGATGAACCCGGCGTAAGGTACCACATAATCTCCCAGAATATCCTCTATGTATCTTCGACCAGTTAGACCTTCTCTATTGCGACCAGCGTCCTGTCTATCGATGAAGACAAGGTCAGTGTTTCCTTTCTATTGAACCCCAGACTATACATAAACCACCGCCATAGCTCACACGTTCTTCAAAGCAGCACTGTGCAAACCGTTCTCCGGGTCGTCGATACACACGTCCTCGTCCATGATTGCAATATAGACATATTCTGGTCTCGTCCGAAAAGAGAACGGTCCTCCATTCGTTCATACCCCAATTAAGATGAGAGCGTGCAAATTGTAGTCGTGCTCTACGATGAGCTACAGTGATTTTCAGACCTACTGCAGGTCTAAAAGGTGCCAAATTTCTTTCCGCAGCCTTCGTCTTACTGTCCACTCACTAATAGTCACACCACGGACATCAAGCTGCTCTTGTGCTTAAACCGCAGTAAGTCGTCGGTTTCGTAAAATGTTGACACAAGAAATCGGTCATCTCGTTCTGTTCTAACGACTTCCTGGCCGATGGTGATAGCCACCCATTTCTTCATATCTTTAGTATACCCTTCGAACTGAACCTCGACTCACATGTAATTGTTCAGACACATAACGTTGACTTAATCCTTGTTGAAGGCGACGATTTCTGCAGCTAAATCTGGGGTAGTATCCATTTGTTAAATTTTTTTGCGTACTCGAAGGGTAAACAGTTTCACTGGTCGAGCGTTGATATACAGTTGACATACCAATTGTTTTGTGTTAGCTTCCACAGCCCGAATGTTCAATAAATGTGCGTCTAGAAAATCGACTTAATTTAAAGCGATAGAAGCTCGACCGTCAACAACGAAACAACGGGAATGCTTATAGGCGTTGATGTTAAGCCGGACCATGACAATAATAAATTCATTATGCTAACAGGAAGCGAACAGCTAGATGATGTCATTTTGCTGGACGCCAACCTCCTCGTTAATATTAAGGACTTCACTGCTGGTAAATTCCGAGGAATCCCAGTGTTTCGAGAAACCAGAATGCGAACCCATTCAAAGGCAACGAAAGGGGACAAGGATGCAACGCTCTTATTGCTAGAGCATACTTCATTTTCGAACAGCATGAGCGTGTCCGAGGATGACCTTGTCGACTTTAGAAATAATATTGGAGCGTCGAATTGGCGCGTTCCGGAGAGAAAGAAGAACCCAGTCTTAGCAGTAAGCGGAAGCGTTCCTCAGACCCCTTCCCCTTCAGCTAACGAGTTGAAGAAAAAGAAGAAAAAAAGCAGCCGGAAAAGGCCATTCCGGAGCCCATACCGGTACGGCCTGAATTGAATTCTATTAATGAAGATGTGATTAATGAAATGTATTTAGAGTTGGACGCTGACCTATTCGCCAGCGCTCTAGGCTATTTTTTGGTGAATTGTATTAGTGCAGATACCCATATGTCGGACGGAATCGCTTTAGCATTTCGAGACTGGTTTCCTGAGGATTATACCGCTCTTCGAAAGGCTGATTTAAAGATTGGATCTTTTAAGACCTATTTTCAAGATGAATCCACCAAACACTATAATCGTGTGTGAAGAATCTTTTTTTTAATGCGTTGGCGTGGCGGAAAAGGTATGATGACGCCAATATTGTTTTGGTAACGAAATAACAATAAAGTTCTGTTTTCAAGTATTCAAATAAAAATCAAGTTCTTTTAAAAATTCCCAATTGAACGAACCAACCCCCCGGCCAGATCGACAACACGTGTTTACTTAATTACAAAAGAAAAATACTATGAAAAACCCACCCTATCAGACATGCGTAAATGTCTAATTCGTGCTGGCGTGCTTGCGACAGTCTATTGAAACTTTATTTATGCCAGCGATTGGATGCGGTCTAGACAAACTAGGCTGGGCAGACGTAGAGCTGGTATCACATGAAATTTCAGTGACTGTGTGTATACCTGATGTTTCATCACCCGAGCCTCAGCCTTCAACCTCTGCTGACTTTGGCGAAGTTGAAAGTGACTGGAGTAAGGTTCCTCTTGTTATCGATAATGGAGATATGTTTGACAAGTATCTTGAATACGCTACCGGAGCGGTTGATAAAGTTACTTGTTAGTTGAACTTACTTACTACTTTTGTAATTCAAAAGAATTACGAAACGTTTTGAACTCTGTGATGCAAAACCAGTTGGCATTCCAGCTGACCCAAACGTAGTTCTCTCGTCAACTGACAATGTAAATGTAAAAAACACCGTTCCATATCGTGAAGCTATCGGCTCATTGATATTCGCTGCTATCACAGCCAGACCTGATATTTCATATGCAGTCAATATTGTAAGCAGGTATCAGAACAATCCACAAGTTTCACATTGGAACGCTGTCAAAAGAATAATCAAGTATCTTAATCATACTCAAAATATTGGAATTTTGTACACTCGCAGTAATGAGCCAATAATTGGCTATTCAAATTCGGATTTTGCGAATGATTTAGACACAAGGCGCTCCACAACAGAATACATTTTTTTTTAAATGTTTATAAGAGTTGACAAAATAATATATTGGTGCAGGCAGAAAGTTCCTGTCACATTTCAATGTGAAAAGTATGCAATGTAAAAATTAAAACCGTAGTTAGATTCCATCGTCTTCAAAGACTGCGTATTTTTTGTACGCTCTATAGGTAAATAGCGTACAAAAAAATAAATTCATATTTAAGTGTAGAAAATAATAGTATCTGGGTGACTGAGCTTTTTGCTTGCCTGAGAATTTTCTTCGATATTCTCTTGAAATGAGCTTTGCTAGCGTAAATTAAAGTTAAATGTTTTCTTCGAAACTTTTCAAGTCATTGAGAGACCAAAAAAAAAACATCCAACAGCTGCAATTCGGTAATGTTACTTGATCGAGACGTTGATTGGTTAACACAATGATTGCATTGTTACTATTTGATGTATCCGTACATATTTGTATTCATATAGCGCCATCTCACAAAATCATACATCGGCAACAAGTGCTACAAAAATTTACTAGATGGCGCTATATGAAATTGTCAACATGACAGCGGATAGAAGGCTGTAATAAATAGTTATAAAAAAAAACGTTTGTTTTTGTGTAAAATTGCGTTTTTACAAGAAATACAACTGTAGTTGTAGACAACGGTGGTGTTATTCGGGATAACACCACCGTTGTTGACAACACCGACCGTGAAAGCCTACACACTTTTATATAGTTGTAGACTTAAAAAGCGAAACATTTTCTAAATACAAAATTTCATCCGAATCGTCAGAGAAGTTTCCAAGAATTAATAAATATATATATATATTTGTATGCAAGAATTGCTCGTTTTAAATATACTAGATAAACGACTTACCTTGACAGGTTGTCGATGTTCTTTCAGGAAAGCTGTGTCGCAGAAGTGTCGTTTCCAATCCTAGACCACATCCGACTGCAATTAGTTGGAACTTCATATCATGGTCCTAAAAATACAACCACCTATTATTTAATAGTAACGTTCATTTTTAGGCGTTTATTACAAATAAGTTGATTCTATGGCCACTTTTGCGGCAGCACAGTTTTACTTTTACGCACTGATACATAGAACTGATATGTCAATTTCTACTTTTTTCGGACTGATCTGTCAAACTATTTAAACTTAGGGTCGCAGCACTTTCAGCTTCCAGTATTTCAGAGGTGGTCTCAGAACTGGCGCTATGAGCCAATCTAAAGTCTCAAAAGAAATACAAAAACGCTCTTTGAAGACGCTTAACTTTTCATTCTAGGACTTTTAGGGCCGATTTTTCAATCGTTGGTTTACTTCTAGTTAGTAGGTTTCTATGGAAATGTTTGCAATTTAACCAATCAAAATGCTGCATTTTTAGTTTAATTAGAGGTTAAACTTTTAACCAACGATTGAAAAACCTTCCCTTAGTTCTCTAAGGCATGGCCGGCTTTAATATCTAGCCGTGCTGAGAAACTGGGCAACGTTGCATTCAGCTCGAGTTGTAGGCCGGTATGAGTCGCTGTCGATATGTGTAAAAATGAAACCAACATATGACTTTAATTTTTTATTCTTAAGCATCATTCTTTTGTTAAGTCGGATGGGTTTGGAATAGTCATACTACCATCAGAAAATAGAACGTTAAACAATGATCTGTTAATCGAATGGTTATAATCTGTTATCACACACAGCACCTCAAAACCACATTGCTGAACAAATTCGGTAATATTTTGTGTCTGTTAATAACATGAAAGCACCAGCTTGGCTGTTGCTAACGTTGGCAGCATGTTATTAACAACGCTGGTGTTTTCATGTTATTAACAGGCAACAATTTAACTATTTCTTCAACAATACCGAAACAAGATGAAATCATAAAAGCCATTATAGTATTAGCTAATTCGTCACATTATTTGCAACTGATACTACTATAGATCCTTCTCAATAATCTAAACGCGATATATTTCATAAATTAATAAACAAACTACTGTCTCGATTGGACAACTTCTTAGAGATATGTGATAAATAAAGTTGTGAGTTTTTATCCGAATCGAGTGATACATTCAAAGATGACGACCAAATACTGAAGGTTTCTTGTGTGGAGTAAAATTAAAAAATCTCTGATCAAATTGTAACACGCTGGAGACTGGCAATAGAATAAAAATGACATAATTATTGTAACAGTTGCATACATATTTTTATTATATAATATTTGACGGAGCTGATTATCCTAAATAATTTCAATTTGTTTGGTGTATTTCAATTTTTCAGCTTTTTGATATGCTTTATCCAGATACTCTACACTACGTCTAAGATAAATTTAACTAATTAAAATTATTTTGGGAACAAACACTATTTAAGGTTTTATACCTTGCTAAGATATTTTCGAGCTGTGACGATTTGGAAAGTTTCAAATCAGATAGCAAAATCCAGTTTAAATTATGGATTGACAATTCGTTTGCATTTAAAAAAAAACCTTTACATGCAGATTGTTAAAGACAGTTGATTGTCAAGATTATGGATGAAAAAGCATAACAAATTTGAAGATTTGACATCCCAATTAAAAAAATTTACTTTGCATTTATAATTCCTCTATAGCTCATCAAAATCATTAACCAAATCAGCTTTAAAAAAGTATCGATTTCTTTTACTTTGCAATCAAAAGCTCAATTGCGTCTTGTTTGAGGATCTGATCTCACATTATTATTTGATGACGAAGATAAATAACTGGGTAGATTTGAGAAAATAGATGGTACAGATCCTGGTTTTAACGCAACATGTTTTAAAAGAACGTTGATGGAAGTACCATCTGAATTTACTTGTACCTCAACTGTTTGAATTTCGTTCTGCCTAAAATGATTTGCACATACTGCTGTAGTAGGAGACCAATCTTGCCTTGGAATAGCACGTAACCACTTCCTCTAACTTCATTTTTGGGGAACGAAAATGTGCTTGCATTATGTGTTTCACATAATGACATGTAATTTGATTTACAGCCATTGTTGCCCCATTTCTCTTTCAGCGCGGCTATATGTATATTAAAGCTAAAGCCGGCCATGTCTAAGGTAACTATGCTTTCCAGGAAAATCTTCAAGTAACAATAATATAAAATTAATTTTGTGTCTAAATGACCACATTTTTGAATTATTTTGTGATCAACGCCTAAAAAGCGTTGTGTGCACCTCGGCCGAAAGTGGTTTTTCGGCCTCGGCTGCAAACAATAGTTATGTAAATCTACGGCCATGCAGTGGTTTAGGGAAATCGAAGTAATTTATGTGAGTTTGGCGTAGTTTGCCAAATTGTAAAAAAATATACACACATAATTCTTTCTTTGAAATATATGCCCTGCGTTAATTTGTAATCTAAATTGTACGTAGTAAAAAATACTTTGGGGTTGCATACTTATTAAAGTAAATGACAATACAAAGGTACACAATTGGAAGGCACTGATAGGAAATGAGACAGTTACCTGAATTGCTGCTTCGTCACAAACACACAGAACTAAATGATCGAAACAACGCGGCACACTAACGCTTTATCGGTGTTAAATAAAACATTGCTTCGTTTTTTTTGCAGCGCGTTATCACTTGCAGAGATTAGATTGCAGCACTACCGAAACTGAGTTATTACCGCTATAAATAATAAATTCTTTATATTATTTAGGATTCCGAGTTCAGCAGTTTTATATTATATTAAAAAATCAAGGCATTTTTGAATCCTTCATTAAATTTCCAATAAGCAAAAATATTGGACAAAGCGCTAACAACGGTAAATTCTTAGAATAAAAAAAAACCAAATGTATCAAATAGCGAGTTCTCTTCCGTACAAAGTACAAAAACAGCAAAACGTAAGACAGCGGTGTGACAGTAGCACGATAAGATGAGTGGCAGGAACGGGGGTAAGAAGAATGTTCTGACCTTATTCTGGAGCAGTTGCCAACCTCTGGGACGGCTCCAGGGCACAGCTCACCCAAACGGCAAGAACGATAATCTATTGGATTCAAAAGTTCTCTACATGGTAGATTCGGGAAAACGTTCACTATTCACGGCTCGGAAAGCGTAGATGGTCGAAAACAAAATGGCGACATGACGAGATGGGTATCCAAAACTCGGGAGGTGCGCTTGCGACAACCCTCGAGCGCGAAAGTCCCCAGAAGAATCGGTTGCGTCTTCAAGAAGTCGCGCGGACTCTTGTCAGAATTTGTGGAACGGTACACCGTAACGCCCGAAACATTAAAACTGATGAAAATGGGAATATTTACGCTAACGTTTTTTTGTGATGTGGCATTAAAAAATACATATAACTTCTACCACCAACTCTACTTAACTATTTTTTAATAGCGATATTATTATTTTTACTTTCACAGATGCGTTTATATGTAGGCCAGGGCAACGCCGGGTACATTCAGCTAGTATGCTATAAATAAGGAAACTTGTAACTCGTTGATTGACTTATTTATTTAGGGTAAAGGCAGGAGAGTTGGACCAGGAGGAGAGACGGACCTTTGGCGATAACTTTCAAAATATTGGTAGCACTGTGTTGTGTTGTCAGCTGTGGTGTCATAACTATGTCGATGTTGGGGTGCACCATACCTGCCGAGTTTGTCCGTTTTATTACAAAACAGGAACCATTTTTTGTTTTCCTCGGGTGTAAAATTTCTGCAGCAACATTTGAATCTCCTGGTATCGAAGTTACGGTAAGTATACAAGTGAAATATTTACACGAAATGGTATACTGAACGTTGATCTTTCTCTCTAACTTCAATTTGTGGCTTTATAATGACAGGTCTAAGGGCGGAGTGATGGTCCGTCTCTCCTCCAAGTTGGAAGAAAGACGGACCAGTAGTATGGAGGTGAGATGGACCAAATTTTTGATTGGTATTTACGCTTCAGAAAATGCCGAAAACCTACAAACATAAACCCATAAACCGTCTGCAAGGCCAAGAGGATTCTGGACATCGGATCAGTTACAGTCAGCGGTAGAAGCAATTACTTCTGAAAATATGAGAGTCAATGAAGCACCTAGAAGTTATGGTATTCCCAAATCTACCTTGAAACGTAGTATAAAAACTAACAACATGAAGAAATGTGACAGACTGAGCCCAGATTCTATGCTTGGTGCAAATGCAGAAGAAAAACTTGCAAATCACATAAAGAAACTCCAAAGATCACTAATAGGAAGAGAAAGACTATCAAGAATTTGAAGAACCAATTGAAAATGAAATATAAGAAACAGAGTAAGACCACTAAGACCTCCTCCTCGTTCGACGCAGTTCTGGATGATTCTGAAAACGAAACAGAGTTGACTGATTATGATTACGAGAATGAGTGTGTAAGATGTGGCGAGGACTTTCGAAAAACGAAGAAGAAAGACGACTGGATCCAGTGTGTATTGTGCAAAAGGTGGTTGCATGAAGGGTGTACGAGCTACGAATCACTATGTCAAACCTGTGGAACCAAGTATGATAAGAAAAAAAAGTAGTTATTTAGAGGTCCGACTCTCCTCTCCTGTAGAGTTGGACCTTAACAGTGATCAGACTTTCTTTTTTTTTCTATATTACTACCTGACCTTCCATTCTAAACATTATGTTATTTTATGTTATAAAGTGTTCCTTTAGTTCTATTTTTTTATAATCTTACGTTACGAAATAAAGAATTTATCTTGAGTTTTCCAAAAAGTGGTCCAAATGTGACAGGAACTTTCTGCCTGCACCAATATATTATTTTGTCAACTCTTATAAAGGGTGATCAAAACGAATCTGTTGTCAACAATGAAAATTTGAT
This sequence comes from Eledona agricola, assembly GCA_964023215.1. Taxonomy (NCBI): domain Eukaryota; kingdom Metazoa; phylum Arthropoda; class Insecta; order Coleoptera; family Tenebrionidae; genus Eledona; species Eledona agricola. Next base: position 17,654,157 of record OZ026856.1, on the reverse strand, counting down.
CAAAATTGGCACTACCGCCATCGTCATATTTTCGGTTGTCAATTTTGCCATTTACTGGTTAGTGTTGACTTTGACTCGTTGCATACGAGGAAGGTATGCAAATTTTTTTAAATCATTGTTTTTTTGACCGTAATGACGTCAATAAAATGTTTTTTAGTAGCAACCTATATTTTTTATTCGTATAGTTTTTTATTCTGATTTTCAACAATTGTTAGGTTTAATAAATGACACCCAAATACTAAACAAGGCCGTGTTAAGGGATCAAGAAGAACAAAACTGAACATCAACACTTAGTTAATGACATGCGGTCACAAGTTACTCTTTTTTTTTCATAACACACTTGTCTATCTTATATAACTAAACTTATAAGTTGATATAAGCTTTGAATACATGTTGCAGTTTCAATATCTAACACTGTTACGTATTCATAGCTTATTCAATTGAAACATATAATTTTTCTAACTACATATAATGTATCATTCCGAGATCGGTTAAAACTTTTCCAATTTCAGTCTTGATAACGGTTTGGTAAACATGTCAGCGATTTGGTCATTGGTAGTAACATACTTTACATCTATACATTTTAATTCGTACTTCTCCCTTATAAAACTGTATTTTACATCAATATGTTCTGTACGTTTATGGTAGACCGGATTTTTTATTAGTTTTATGGCGCTTTGGTTATCCACGCACAAACACAATGTTTTAATTGTCTTTTCACTGATTTCATTCACTAGTTGTTTTAACCACATGGCTTCTTTGCAAGCTTCAGATGCAGCAATAAACTCAGCTTCGGTGGTTGATAGTGAGACGCCTGACGCCTTCTGCTCCAGGTTACCGCACCATTTCCCATTTTAAAAATGTATCATGTTGTGGAGCGCCTAGTGTATAAATCATTCGCAAAATCCGAATCAGAATATCCAATTATTGGCTCATTACTGCGAGTGTACAAAAAATATTTTGAGTATGATTAAGATACTTGATTATTCTTTTGACAGCGTTCCAATGTGAAACTTGTGGATTGTTCTGATACCTGCTTACAATATTGACTGCATATGAAATATCAGGTCTGGCTGTGATAGCAGTATCAATATCAATGAGCCGATAGCTTCACGATATGGAACGGTGTCTTCTACATTTACATTGTCAGTTGACGAGAGAACTACGTTTGGGTCAGCTGGAATGCCAACTGGTTTTGCATCACAGAGTTCAAAACGTTTCGTAATTCTTTTGAATTACAAAAGTAGTAAGTAAGTTCAACTAACAAGTAACTTTATCAACCGCTCCGGTAGCGTATTCAAGATACTTGTCAAACATATCTCCATTATCGATAACAAGAGGAACCTTACTCCAGTCACTTTCAACGTCGCCAAAGTCAGCAGAGGTTGAAGGCTGAGGCTCGGGTGATGAAACATCAGGTATACACAGAGTCACTGAAATTTCATGTGATACCCGCTCTACGTCTGCCCAGCCTAGTTTGTGTAGACCGCATCCGATCGCTGGCATAAATAAAGATTCAATAGACTGTCGCAAGCACGCCAATCTGAGACGAATTAGACATTTACGCATGTCTGATAGGGTGGGTTTTTCATAGTATTTTTCTTTTGTAATTAAGTAAACACGTGTTGTCGATCTGGCCGGGGGGTTGGTTCGTTCAATTGGGAATTTTTAAAAGAACTTGATTTTTATTTGAATACATGAAAACAGAACTTTATTGTTATTTCGTTACCAAAACAATATTGGCGTCATCATACCTTTTCCGCCACGCCAACGCATTAAAAAAAAGATTCTTCACACACGATTATAGTGTTTGGTGGATTCATCTTGAAAATAGGTCTTAAAAGATCCAATCTTTAAATCAGCCTTTCGAAGAGCGGTATAATCCTCAGGAAACCAGTCTCGAAATGCTAAAGCGATTCCGTCCGACATATGGGCATCTGCACTAATACAATTCACCAAAAAATAGCCTAGAGCGCTGGCGAATAGGTCAGCGTCCAACTCTAAATACATTTCATTAATCACATCTTCATTAATAGAATTCAATTCAGGTCGTACCGGTATGGGCTCCGGAATGGCCTTTTCCGGCTGCTTTTTCTCTTCTTTTTCTTCAACTCGTTAGCTGAAGGGGAAGGGATCTAAAGAACACTTCCGCTTACTGCTAAGACTGGGTTCTTCTTTCTCTCCGGAACGCGCCAATTCGACGCTCCAATGTTCTTTCTAAAGTCGACAAGGTCATCCTCGGACACGCTCATGCTGTTCGAAAATGAAGTATGCTCTAGCAATAAGAGGGTCGCATCCTTGTCCCCTTTCGTTGCCTTTGAATGGGTTCGCATTCTGGTTTCTCGACGCACTGGGATTCCTCGGAATTTACCAGCAGTGAAGTCCTTAATATTAACGAGGAGATTGGCGTCCGGCAAAATGACACCCTCTAGCTGTTAGCTTCCTGTTAGCATAATGAATTTATTATTGTCATGGTCCGGCTTAACATCAACGTCTATAAGCATACCCGTTCTTTCGTTGTTGACGGTCGAGCTTCTATCGCTTTAAATTAAGTCGATTTTCTAGACGCACATTTATTGAACATTCGGGCTGTGGAAGCTAATACAAAACAATTGGTATATCAACTGTATATCAACGCTCGACCAGTGAAACTGTTTACCCTTCGAGTACGCAAAAAATTTAACAAATGGATACTACCCCAGATTTAGCTGCAGAAATCGTCGCCTTCAACAAGGATTAAGTCAACGTTATGTGTCTGAACAGTTACATGTGAGTCGAGGTTCAGTTCGAAGGGTATACTAAAGATATGAAGAAATGGGTGGCTATCACCATCGGCCAGGAAGTGGCAGTGTTCGCGTTAGAACAGAACGAGATGACCGATTTCTTGTGTCAACATTTTACGAAACCGACGACTTACTGCGGTTTAAGCACAGGAGCAGCTTCTTGATGTCCGTGGTGTGACTATTAGTGAGTGGACAGTAAGACGAAGGCTCTCATCCCTATTCAAATACCGTTCTGTATACAACATTGCATACAGCTCTCGACTTGTCATCGAAGGATCTGGGTTCGAGTCTCAGTTCGAACTATCCGAATTTTTTCTCAATTTATTTATCTATAAACTCCCATTGGGCGTGGCGGCGAGCGCGGAATATTTGCGGCGGCTCAGGCTACGGCAGCACCTTCAGAAGTCGTAAGTGAAATGAATTAATATTCTCGACAAATATTGCTACAATAATTTCTTACTAACAGGACATTCTACCCGGTCCCGGAGACTTGGAGTGTGGTAAATCACACAAGTGTTAATAAAAGGCGTCATCCAGACGATGTTCCTGCCCCAACAAAAAAAAACCGAATGTCGGAAAATAAGGAGGCCGTGGAGATATTGAGACCGCAGTCTTCAAGAGCTGCAACAGTTGACACTGAAGAAAGATTAGTTGATGGGAAGAAGGAAAGAAGAACTGTCTCACATAGACAAGTTAAACGTCCCCACGCACCACTTAGTCATAGATACAATACAAGGCTGAGAAAAGCTGCAATGGGCCTAGAAACATACCCTTATTGGACGCAGCTGATGGACGTGCGGGGACCGATGGATATCACATCCGCACAGGATTTTGACACTGTAAGGCGTCCTCCTCCGGTACACCTTGATGCCGACCTTTTAGATGGCAAGGAAAATGGTTTATAGTGGACCTCTGGACGAGATTCCAGAACCTGACGAGATTCTAGAACCTGACGAGATTCGAGAACCTGACGAGATTCCAGAACCTGACGAGATTCCAGAACCTATCCGGCCATGCGACATACAAATAAAGTACTGCCACCATCCAGAAATTAACACCTTAGTCCCTTTTGACGTTTTTAAAAACTTATGGTTTAAAATTTTTGGTCGCCCCCCAAAGTTTGCGAGTTCTCTTTAATCTCCCACTTCCTTTTAATTATGTCGCTGATCCTTTTTGATCCCATTCGAACTATCCGAATTTTTTCTCAATTTATTTATCTATAAACTCCCATTGGGAAGGTTCCTTTCTTTCCCTACTTTTTCTCTCCATAATCCTTTCCCTAGTACGTTAAAAACTAAGTAAAAAATCTACCACTATGCAAAAAATCATGTCGATCCCTTGCTCTATGAAAAACAAAAACATATATCCCACGGGAACATGTTTCCGGAATGTGCTATTCCAGACTTTAATCTATCTCTGCCAAATTTCATCCAGATCCGTTCACCCGTTCTGGCGTGATTGAGTAACAAACATCCAAACTTTCGCATTTATAATATTACTATAAATATAGATACTATAGATAGGTATACAGTATAGATTAGAAAACTCATTGATTGACTTATTTATTTATTTATTCCTATACCGTTCTGTATATTCAGCGTACTGTATTCGCCTCATTTCTGACAGCTCCGGCGTTTCAGTTGATCTAGAAGCAGTCTGTCGCTCGGCTTACTCAATTCTTCTAAGCTCTACTTGAGGAGTCGTCTCTCGACTTCTAGCTACTTTCATAGCCCGAGCTTTATTACTCCTCTGCGAAAGATTAGATTTGCGATTTCCAGGCATTTCAAAAAGTACCAAATAATAAAATCACATAAATTATAACAAACCTAAGAATAATTTATGACAACTTGCGACCATCACCGCCATCTAGTGATGGCTTGAAAAGTGCTTTATGAAAAACGATAACATCTATCCCACGGGAACATTTGTCCTGGATAATTAGTAGCCTATGTGCTATTCCAGACTAATCTATCTCTGTGCCAACTTTCATCCAGATCCGTTCAGCCTTTCTGGCGTGATTGAGTAACAAACATCCAAACTTTCGCTTTTATAATACCGGGTGACTATAAATGATTGACATTTTTTGTGTTAGGTTGGCAATATTTTATAACTCTTCCATTGGGTACAACGATTTTCAAATTTGAAATTGTCAAATAAAAGTCAAATTTAAAAATTGCCCATATGAGCATTGTTTTCAATTTGGTTTTTACAACTGGAAGATCTTTTCGATCACTCGCTGTAACGATTTTCTCCGTTATTTGTCATTTTTCGTTCGCCATTATTGGGTAAGTTACACATTTTGACAACAATGTTCTAACCTGAAAAGTTAATAGAGATAAATCACGACGATAGTTAATCTGGTACCAATTTCTCACTGTTACCAATCACCTAAATTTAAGTCAATCGTTTATAGGCACCCAGTATTAGTATAGATTAAACGGTAGTTTATTAATTGATCACGAGAATTTCTTGAATGATGCCATACTAGGCATTATTATATGCATGTATCAGCTTGTACTCCGAATAACTCCCAATACAGAAAACTCTGGACCAGGTAGGTAATTTTTGAACTATATTACAAATTAAATTATGTTGGTTTACCCCCTCTTCCCTATTTACATATGTACGTTCTGTTATTAGTAAGTACAGTAAGTAGTAAGTATACAATAAAAGGCAATTAGCCAACTGCAAATGGATTGCAGACAAGAGGGTCACACGGGTGTGCCACAACTAAAGAATTGTGGAATTTAAATTTACATATATTATTATTACTATTATTATTATTATTACTATTATTATTATTATTACTACTATTATTATTATTATTACTATTATTATTATTATTATTATTATTATTATTATCAACTTATGGAAACTTCGTCACCAAAATACAAACATTAAATGGATTTTATACTTACATTTTTTATTAGCATTTTACTGCACTCCTATGTAAGAGAGAATAAGATTTGTTAGGCCAAATGCTTTGGTTACAGTTTCGCCTAAACAGATGCATTGCGTGTTCTGTTCTAGCTTGAGACTAAGGCCGGCCGCACATTTCCGATTTTTGCATCCGATAGTCGGAAACGATTGTCTGATCCGGGCGTAGGACGCAGGCGCACATTGAATTCTACCGGATCCGATAGTCTGAACCGGTCTTAAACGTTTCCGACTATCGGATGTAAAAATCGGATATGTGCGGCCGGCCTAAGGATTGTCTCAGGATCACCGTTCATGAGATAGACATTTTAAAATACAAATTTTAAACTGTAACGTGATGGTACTGTTACAGGGAAAGTCGATTGTTAGGGAGAGTTGACTCTGCCTAGAAGGAGTCAACTTTTACTAAAAATATCAGTAAAAGTAAGTTGAAAATTAAAAGGTCAACTTTTCCTAGGAAGAGTTTACTATGTCTGCTGTGGCTTAGTAAAGGTTGATTCAGAGATGTTGCTCTGCACATGTTACCGCGCTCCACGGCAGAACTGTTTCGTGAAAATGTACAGCTAGAACGCTCGACTTCCAAGGTAAATTCAATGACAATGCCTAAATTGAAATATGATTGCTACATTGAAAAAGTAAAAAATCTAAAAACTGCGACTAAAAAAGAAACTAAGATCTCAGGTTTTTAAGACGATATGACATTATTGAAGTAAATGGTATTACAAAGCTTTTACACCCTATCACAGATCAAGAAAGCATAAGGTATTTATGTTTTTGATGAGTTGTTTGGAGTTCTTAATGAAGCGCACATATCCACTGGGCATGGAAGAATAGATCGTATGATTAAGCAATTGAAAGGAAAATCCCAAAATGTTACTACAAGAGACATTTTACTATTTTTAAGCTTGTGTGAACCTTGCGTTCAAAAATTGCATAATAAGAAAGGACTGGTTGTAAAGCCTTTGTTATTCAAATCACGATGTCACAACCTAATGAAGACTTCAAATTTATAATGGTGTATCAGTACCATTTGACAAAGTTTGTTGTGCTAAGACCACTAAATCAAAGGCCGCAGACGAAGTGTGTGATAACATCATTGATATTTTCACTTTGTTAGGCGCTCCTTGTATTTTACAGTCAGACAATGGCAGAGAATTTGTTAATAAAGTTATTGACAGTCTGGTTAAAACATGGCCGAAGTTTAAATTGGTGCGTGGCAAACCGCAACATAGCCATAGTCAAGGTAGCGTCGAAAGAGCCAACCAGGACATAGAGAACATGATAACCACCTGGATGCAATACCACAAAACATCAAAATGGAGTGAAGGCTTAAGTTTATTCAACTTATGAAAAACAGTGCATTGCATAGTGGAATAAAAAGATCCCCGTATGAGGCAATGTTCGGTTGCCCCCCGAGACATGGCTTATCTACTTCAAAACTATCTACTGAAGTATTGGCAAATTTAGATACAGAAGAAGATCTTCAATGCGCCATTGATCAAATTCAGAAACAACAAAAACAACAAAAAGAAAATGAAATTGAAAGTAACGGGAATGGAAATCCTGATGAAAATGAAACAAACCAAAATTTATCAAGTGGTAAAAAGCTCGTAGATGATGATGATTCTCACCTCACTGACCTGGACAAGTCTGCTGAGGCCATCAAGAAGCAGAGAAATGAAGCTTTCCACTATCTAGAAGCGCAAAGGAAAACGCATGAAAAAAACCTCAGATCAGATTCATCCGCCCGTAGAAAAAGGAACATCAGTTCGAATTCCTATCCGAGATGTTGACCGCGGAAGAGGAAATGCTCGAACTATCCTTGGCGTGGTGCTGGAGGTTGTCGATCATGGATTCTATAGAATTGGAACAAGAAATGGAATACTGTTTCCTTGCAAAAGTCAACTTTTACTAACTCAAGGCAGTAAGAGTTTACTTTCCCTAGATATAGTCAACTCTGATTAGTACATGTTGATCAAAATTCTTCACTTTTCGCTCTTAATCAACTTTCACTGAAAAGACAAGTAAGAGTCGACTTTACCTAGACAGAGTCAACTTTTACTGGAGAATCTACTTTCCCTGTAACAGTACCACAACTTCCCTGGTCACCGCGAGACGCGTGCGCGAACGGGGGGAAGGATGATAGACCTCATGGGACAAGAGGGACGCTGTACTGTAATAATTCGACTCCCCTTACAACATTAATATAAGAGCGATTAGTTCAGAGTTCTAACGACTATTATTTTAACCCCGTCCTGTGGTTCCAGTGTTACAAAACAAATATATCAAGACATTTTTTTAACTATCAGTAGATTCCCTATGTTCAATTTAAAAAAGCACAGGTCAATGGATTGCGAAATTTTTGACATTACAAACAACTAGATGGCAGAGCAATGAGTAGCTGTCCCTCACCTTTTCTAGCATGGATCATTTAGAGAGAAATTATATAATTAATAATAATAACATTGAAATATCACAGTGGTATGTAGATGATTGTCCGGGCCTTCTGAATTGTGGTGCAGATAAGAGATTTACAACATCTAGATAAAGTGAATGATGTACATCCCAAAATTTGATTGACACATGAATTGGAAAAAAATCTCTCCATAAATTTTCTAGTCATTATTATCCATCGTAAAAACAACAAACTTAACTTTAGCATTAACAGAAAGCCATCACACACAGACTATCTAATTCTTTTCGCTTCCCGTCATCGGTTTCAACATAAAATGGCAGCTTTCAACTGCTATGTATTTACATCGTCTATTGATGACTAGAATAAGGAATTACAAGTGCTAAAACAACTTGCCTTTAATAACAGTTATTGCAGCAGCTTACTGATAAAATTAAACAAACAAAAACTCAAAAAACAAGTGTACATAAGCATTCCTCAACAATAGAATCCAGAAAATATTTTTATCTTGATACAAGACTAGATCTAACTCTATGAGTCGAACCTTTCATCATATTTTAGACAACATCCACATATCTCACAAAATTAATAATTCACTTACACAACACTTAGTGAATAACAAGGACAAACGAGACACACCTAGCAAAAGTGTGAAGAAAACTTGTGTGCATATAACCCTCCTTGAGTAAAGAAGTCCATCTCTTCATTCATAAATACATACAGCTCCAATAGTTCACACATTCCCCACACTACTGTGACTAGTCAGTCAGGTATACAGTCATATACCTAAAACCATAAATCTGATAATCCACAAGTTTTTGGACCCTCGGCACTACACAATTTTGCTAAGATTTGTTGAGCCAATAACTACCTACTTTATAAGTATACTAGCTGAATGTACCCGGCGTTGCCCGGACGTAGATTAAATAAACGCAGTGTTGACTAAAGTGGTGATGTTGACTAATCGACATTATAATACAATTAAACAGGAATACTCTACTTTTCCAATCACAAAATAAACAAATTTGTTGAAATTAACCTTCGTTGTCAGGACCGGGTACTTCAATATGATTTGGACAAAGAGGATACCTTGGTTGATATCTGAGATGAAAAATCTTGAATAGACTCTTTAGGCAAAGACGCAGTTGTTCTATAAGCGATTCCAGGAAATCGAAATTAACTTTAGATAATTTTCGGGGAAATCGAAGTTTACAAATTAGCTGATCATGTTATGATAAAATTGAAAACACAATGGAACCATTCCTTTTGCTGCAGTCAACTCACAAACAGAACAGTATGTAGATGATTTTGACTTATCTTCAGAATAAACAAACACTTCAGCATAATTATCTTCTTCTAAACTGCACAAAAATTATTAAAACCTGGCCGCAACTGGTTGGACAATTACAGTGCGAACCTTTTGAGCTCCCTTTCCAGTATTAAAATTTTGGTATGTGGTAAAATGTGGTATTTGGTGGTATTTGTGCATCGCTAGATTTTCAAACTTGTCCATCTTAGTTATAAATGATGTAAAGCAATAATGAACACAATGTATTTACGTAAAATAAATAGTGTAAAACGCGTATCAATGTCAGTAAAGTCTGATCCAACGCTGTAAATTTTGGATTTCAGCCGAGGCAGATTTGGTGAAAAATAAAAACAACATTATCATTAACTGAACGGTCCGGTACGACGATGGTGATTGGGAGCAAATTTGGTTAACGGCAAAATTAACATTCTATATAAAATAAATAAATATTTTGACGGGAATATGGTGGATGTAAAAATCTTATTCGGCTTCTCCGACGAACTCACACTTGTTTACATTAACACAAACTTGTTGAACAATTAAAGTGCGAACCTCTTGAGCTCCCCGTTCCAGTATTAAAATATCAATACCAATACCATAGATATTAAATAAGACAATTTCCATCACCTTTCATAATACGGTGTGGTAATTGTACATCGCTAGATTTTCAAACTTCTCCATCTTAGTTATAAATGATGTAAAGCAATAATGAACACATTGTACGTAAAATAAATAGTGTAAAACGTGTATAAGCACATAATTATTAAGGGTATGAATGTCAGTGATGTCTGGTACATACAACGGTGAAAATTTCGGATTTCAGCCAGGGCAAATTTGGTGAAAAACAAATACACCACTACCATTAACTGAACGTAAAAATTAGCGTAGGTACAAATATAAGTGGAGTCCGATTCGACGCTGGTAATTTTTCGAAAATTGATTGGGGGCAGATTTGGTTAACGCGAGGATCAAATGTTAAATTAAAATACTTTATTTGATAGTGGTAGACGTTCGAACACTGATGCGTCGCTTCATCGAATTTGGCGACTTTGCGAACAGTTTCCGACGCTGGAGCAGCAATTTTCACAATTGTAGTTGTGTTAAAATTAAACACCGCGATCGAGTACTGCTCCACACGCTGAACCAGCAATTCTCGAATTCTAAGAAACGATAAGAAAGGCTTATCCAATGCTTGGAATGTGCGAATTTCTGCATAGATATTGAATAAAACCAAATCGAGCATCGCCTTTTCACGTTTGTGACCTTGCCCTTGACGTGGCAGGCTCAAGCTGCTTCAATAATGTAAAAATCTTATTCGGCATCTCCAATAAACTCACATTTGTTTACATTAACACGCATTCCTTCATGGACTTGTGACGAATTACAAACAAATATTGCAACTTCAAGTGTTCCATTTAATTTCGTTTCTGGGTGCAAGCTCCTTTCTTTTCACTCTAGTCAGTCTGAACTTATTACACAGAGTGATATTTTCAAATCCAGGTGCCCCAAATAATTTTGTCGTTGTTTTCAAAAGTTTCAAGAGAAGGAGAGTTGACAGAGAAGCTAAATTATTCCAAATTATTCCCATTTAGTTCTCTGACAACGTTAAAGACAATGTTGAAATATATAAATACAAAATTTCACACCATAAAAACGAAGTATTTGGGAATTATGTATAAAAAAAGTCGAAGTTATTTATGTTAATTTGGCGTGATTTGCTATGGTTCAAAAAAATGCAAAAATATTAGGTTGATTTGGGGTTGTTTCGGATGATATGGGTTTCTTTGAGGATTGTTTGGAATGGTTATTGATGGTTGGCAGGGTTTAGCTTTGGCGGATTAAACGAAATTTTTGGTAATTATAATGTGATTGGGCTTTGGTTGGCTTGGTAAGAAGTGGTTGGGGTGATTTAGGGGAATTCGAAGTCATTTATGCGAGTTTGGCGTAGTTTGCTTAGAATTCGTAATTTTTTTTTAATTATGGGTTGACCTGGAGTAGTTTTGAATGGTAAGTGTATGACTTTTAGGGATAGTTTGGAATGGTGCGTTATGTTTGGGGTGTTTAACGTATTCAGGTAAATTTTACAAAAATTTTGGTAATTTTAAAATGAAGAATTAAAGTGCGAACCTCTTGAGCTCTATTTCCGGTATTAAAAATGCAATAGGAAAAATAGTAAAAAAGACTATTTCCATCACTTTTCACGGGAATTATACATGGTGGTATTTGTTCTCCGCTTACTATTAGATTTTCAAACTGCTCCATCTTAGTTATAAATAATGCAGAACCATTAATGAACGCAATGTACGTAAAATAAATAGTGTAAATCGTGTATAAGCACACAATACTTAAGCGTATGATGTCAGTGAAAATTTCGGATTTTGCCCGGAGCAGGTTTGGTGAAGAACAAATACACCACTATCATTAACTGAACGTAAAAATTAGCGTACGATAATAAGTGAAGTCCGGTCCGACGCTGGAAATTTTTCGAAAATCGATTGGGGAGAGTTGTGGTTAACGGCAAGAACAAATCGGGAATATCGGGAATAAAATAATTTATTTAATAGCGATAGAACTTCGAATACCGATGCGTCGCCTCGACCTTGGCGACGTTGAATACCAGCGTTCCAGACGCTGAAGCAGCAATTTTCACAATTATATGAGGTGCACGTGCCTAGTGCGTATAAAAACAATTTGGATAACAAAAGAGATTAATTTGTATGTACCAAATAATACTCGCACAGGTGTACTCGTATGGCCCGTCATAATTTTCACGAAATGAATTTAAGAAATTAACATTCTAAAGTAAATAAATATTTTGACGGGAATGTTAAAAATCTTATTCGGCCTTTCCGACAAACTAACACTTGTTTACATTAACATGCATTCCTTCATGGACCTGTGACGAATTACAAACGAATACCGAAATTTCAAGTGTTCCACGTCAGTCTGAACTTATTACACAGTGATATTTTCACATTCAGGCGCCCTAAATTATTTTGCCGTTGATTTCAAAAGTTTCCCTGGAAGGAGAGTATTCAGCAAGGGGCTCGTCAGGGGTGGCAGAGTTGGCAGTGCCACTCCAAATATAAATTTACTATCAAACACAACAATAGTTCTGTAATTCAATTGCAGAATTTCGAAATTTTCAGATATTTTCACGAAAATCTAGGGTTTACACCGCGTTTATACCGCTTTAAAGTTAAAAACCATAGAGCTGTTTATACAAATTCACGCATGTTGAGAAGGTAGGGCTTGCCCCGTCAGCGTGTTGCAATTCAGAAATACGTTTATGTTTGCATCTCAACTGGAACAAATAATTATTGGAAAGTGGAAGAAAATCAAAATTGGTATTAGCAAATTTAGTATTCAGAATAACGTCTATTAGTCGAAACAATATGTTTTATGTGCAGATATTTATTAATATTTTATGATTTAATACGATAAGGCATTTATAAATGACACAACCAAATGGAAGATTTTGATTGAAAATGATTATTAATTTATGGTAACCGAAGTAATTTAGGTGAGTTTGGCATAGTTTGCTATGGTTTGTATCATTTTTTGTAATTTTAAAGTGATTTGGCTTAGTTTGTGGAGGTAAGGGGTAGTTGGGGGTGATTTATGGTAGCCGAAGTAATTTGGGTGAGTTTGGCATAGTTTGCTATGGTTTGTATCATTTTTTGTAATTTTAAAGTGATTTAGCTTAGTTTGGGGTGGTAAGGGGTAGTTGGGGATGATTTATGGTAGCCCAAGTAATTTGGGTGATTTTGGCATAGTTTGCTATGGTTTGTATCATTTTTTGTAATTTTAAAGTGATTGGGCTTAGTTTGGGGCGGTAAGGGGTAGTTGGGGGTGATTTATGATAGCCGAAGTAATTTGGGTGAGTTTGGAATAGTTTGCTATGGTTTGTATCATTTTTTGTAATTTTAAAGTGATTGGGCTTAGTTTGGGGCGGTAAGGGGTAGTTGGGGGTGATTTATAATAGCCGAAGTAATTTGGGTGAGTTTGGCATAGTTTGCTATGGTTTGTATCATTTTTTCTAATTTTAAAGTGATTGGGCTTAGTTTGGGGCGGTAAGGGGTAGTTGGGGGTGATTTATAATAGCCGAAGTAATTTGGGTGAGTTTGGCATAGTTTGCTATGGTTTGTGGCATTTTTTGTAATTTTAAAGTGATTGGGCTTAGTTTGGGGCGGTAAGGGGTAGTTGGGGGTGATTTATGGTAGCCGAAGTAATTTGGGTGAGTTTGGCATAGTTTGCTATGGTTTGTGGCATTTTTTGTAATTTTAAAGTGATTTGGCTTAGTTTGTGGTGGTAAGGGGTAGTTGGGGGTGATTTATGGTAGCCGAAGTAATTTGGGTGATTTTGGCATAGTTTGCTATGGTTTGTATCATTTTTTGTAATTTTAAAGTGAGTGGGCTTAGTTTGGGGCGGTAAGGGGTAGTTGGGGGTGATTTATAATAGCCGAAGTAATTTGGGTGAGTTTGGCATAGTTTGCTATGGTTTGTGGCATTTTTTGTAATTTTAAAGTGATTGGGCTTAGTTTGAGGTGGTAAGGGGTAGTTGGGGGTGATTTATGATAGCCGAAGTAATTTGGGTGAGTTTGGCATAGTTTGCTATGGTTTGTAGCATTTTTTGTAATTTTAAAGTGATTTGGTTTAGTTTGGGGTGGTAAGGGGTAGTTGGGGGTTGATTTATGGTAACCGAAGTAATTTGGTTGAGTTTGGCATAGTTTAGTATGATTTGTAACATTTTTTGTAATTTTAAAGTGATTGCGCTTAGTTTGGGGTGGTAAGGGGTAGTTGGGGGTGATTTATGGTAGCCGAAGTAATTTGGGTGAGTTTGGCATAGTTTGCTATGGTTTGTGGCATTTTTTGTAATTTTAAAGTGATTGGGCTTAGTTTGGGGTGGTAAGGGGTAGTTGGGGGTGATTTATGATAGCCGAAGTAATTTGGGTGAGTTTGGCATAGTTTTGCTATTGTTTGTAGCATTTTTTCTAATTTTAAAGTGATTGGGCTTAGTTTGGGGCGGTAAGGGGTAGTTGGGGGTGAATTTTGGTAGCCGAAATAATGTGTGTGAGTGTGAGAATAGTCTGCTATGGTTTGTGTCATTTTGTTTTATTTTAAAGTGATTGGAGTTACTTGGGGTTGCTAAGGGGTGGTAAGGGATGATTTAAGATAACGGATCTAATTTGTCAGTTTGGCGTAGTTCGGGAATTTTTTGGGGTTGATTTGGTAAAGTTTGTAATGGTAAGAGATATTTGAGGATTTTTAATGTAGGCGGATTAAATTTGGAGTGGTTTGGTAATTTTTAAATGAGTCACGGATCGGGGACATTATAATTTAAATCAAAATTATAATTGAAATATCTGCGCCTCGCTAGGTACGGCAAAAGTATGATCAGGAACGCAGAAAGTGAAAGTGCTTTTAATGTAAACCGGTCGCCCGACGTCGAAGTTGTTTTGGCTAGGCACGTGCTTCTAAAAAAAACCCGGTCTCCGCGAGCCGATCATTTTTTGCTTATTTTAACCGGTTTTTATTCGGTTTTTATTTAAATACAAAGGAACCGGACCGAATTTTGCAAAATCTCCTTATTAGCGTTCATTCTCGGCCCTTGATAGACCCGTGTCTAAAATTTCAAGTCTCCAGCCCTCCCGGTTTGGGCTGTAGGTTGTCGGTGAATCAGTGCATGTGTAGATGTGTAGATGTGTAGATGAGTGTGTCAGTGAGGACACTTCGCTTTATATATATAGATTTTTTAAATTTTAAATGTGTCACATGTAGTTATTTCTTATTTGACGGGTAAGTATTTTTAACATTAATTGTTTGTAAAATGTAACAACTTTCACCCTTAGGCAAGCACTGAAGATGACATAAATCCGAAAGCGCTCTGCGAAACATTGAATAAACTACACGCAAGACAAATTCACCTAATTTATTTATTATTAATTGATTAGAAGTGTAGTGCCGTTATTAATCGTCGCTTGAAGCATCTGATTCAATGTACCCATTTATCAAAACAAATTTCGATTCGATTTGTTTCTAAAAATGTATTAGTGTCTATTTAGAGTCTGAAACAAAAGTGTGACAACTTGTGATGGAACAATTTTTATTCTTGAAATATATAAGTAAATTCCAAAGGTTAACAAATCTACAGTGGGTCCAGTTTTTATCTGCATAACTTTAACATGTGATAGAACGTTGAAAATGAAAGAGAAAATCCCTAAACCAAATAAGTCTTAAGTGCCTTCTTTCGGATATATGGGGTGTTGAAAATTTGAGTTTTGTAAAGTTTTTGGTCCATAACTCTAACGATACATGTGCGATTAATTTCAAATTTTGACCAAAAATATTTCTAAGAGATTCAAATAATCTGACCAAGTTTCATAGCTCAACCCCTATTGAATCCACCTTTCTGTTTACTATCCCCTCTTATCATGGGCTGTAAACTAATCAAAACTGTAAAATTCTGGCAAATTAATGAGATGAAATTATTAATTGATAAACTTCCTAAATCTTTTGTCTCTTGTCACATTTCATAAAAATGTGTCGTTTTCTAAATTTTTGGAAATTACTTATTGGGGTGCGAGCGCGGCCTTCATCCTTGCTTTTCCGGGCGCATGCTCCAGACAGCCAGACGGAATATTTTTGGTCAAAATGTGAAATTAATCGCACATGTGTCAGAGTTATGGATAAAAAACTTTACAAAATTCAAATTGTTAACCCCGTATATCCGAAAGAAGGCACTTAACTTAATTGCCTTCTTTCGTATATACGGGAAGTTTTTACGAAATAACCGATTTAGATACCATACACTCGAACCAAGAGGAACATCCCAACCTGTCAACCACGGAAAAAACCAAATTCTTATTTCTCAAGTTGACCATTCTCCGTCAATACCATCAACTGTAAAACTGTTTAACTCCAAACAACGCCTTGTAGTCCAATTTTCTAAATCAAATGCAGAAACGGAGATTGTCAATTTTATTAAAACTTATATCGTTCCTAAAGTCAAATACCACATCTATTTTCAAGATCCCATATACGAAAAATGTACAATGTACAAACCTGCAAGATTATTTTAAAGATTCTCAAATTTCAATGATTAAATGTAGGTACTCAAAAACTAATTGACGTGACCGACGAAACAGAAATCTTAGAAATTGTTCAAACCTATCACATAGGTAAAACAAATCACAGAGGTATTGACAAAACAGAAGGAAAAATTAAGACAGTTTACTACTGGCCGAACCAAAGGAAATCAATTCAAACCTTTATCAACTCTTGCGAAATTTGCTTAACTACAAAATACGAGAGAAAACCACTCAACTTAAAACTTAACACCACCCCTACCCCAACAAAACCCTTTCAAATTCTGCATGTAGACACCTTAACATTAGAAGGAACCAAATTTTTAACAATAATTGATTCGTTTTCCAAATATGCACAATCTTATAAATTAAACTCTTGCCAGGCCATCGAAGTCGCAAATAACTTAATTAAATTATTTACCGATCACGAAACTCCCAAACAAATAATCGCAGACAACGGATTGGAAATCAAAAACTCACTACAAAAAGATCTATTGGAACTCCATAAAATTCACTTTATAAGCTCACAACATCCAGAATCGAACGGAATGATAGAACGCTACCATTCGAACATATTAGGATTTTAAACAATCGTGCAGAATATAAAAAAGACAATATAGAAATTAAAGTAGCGTACGCAGCACCTATTAGCATATAACAACTCAATTTACTCTGCCACCAATCTAACACCTCACGAAATCATATCCGGTCACTTAGACATTAAATCACCATTCGATATCGACATTAATAAACAGCTAGTCAACAATTACATAGAGAATCATAAAGAAAAAGTTAAAATCATGTATAATAAAATCAATGAATCAATACAAAAATATAAAACAAAGTATATTCAAAAAGAAAATGAAAATCGCGAAGATCTTCCCAAAATACCTGAAGATATTTACATTAAAAACAAACAAAAACAGAGCAAAACGAAAAACAAGTTAAAAGAGGAAGTAACATCAATTGACCCAAATCTTAAAACAAAAATTTCATCATACAGCAGAAATTATCCACCTCTCTAACATTAAACGGCCGAAAGCAAAACCTTACAAGTTTGAAATCATTCCAGGTTCTTCTCGATCATAGGAGGATCAGAAATTAGAGACATCATCCACAATTTAGGCCTTCTACCCATAAATCTAGGATCTGCTAAATTGCAAAAAAAAACATTATTACGATCTCGCACCGATTCTTCAAGAATATGACAATCTTAATGCACAATATCAAATTCTGAATAATCAAACTAAGGGTAACCTTAGTCTTCTAACTGAAGTCGGAAATTTTAACAATATTGTTTGTTTTACGCAAAAAGTTATCGCAGAAAAATTTAATAACATCCGTCCAATTACTAGAACAAAAAGAGGACTGATAAACGGTCTCGGCAGTATAATTAGAACAATAACAGGAAACTTAGATGCTAATGACTGCGAAAGATTCAATAAAATCCTACAACACTTACAAGACAATCAACTTCAAATCGAAAACCAACTAAAGGCCCAATATACAGCATCAGTTACAGTATTATACAATCTTTTAACAACACCGTACAAGATATTCAACACAATGAATCTCTCCTAAAAACCAAAATACTTGATTTAAGTAAAATAAAAGTAAAATCCAGCACGAAATTAACATCTTATATACCAAAGATTTATTCAATAAATTGAATTATTTATATCGGACAATTTTAGATATTCTTAATGATATCGAACAATCTATTATTTTTTGTAAATTAAGCACTCTTCATCCTAGCATTATAAAAATTGCTGACCTTTTACTCGAATTACAAAAACTGTCCCCATATTATCAAAATCAAATGCCTATCGATTTAAAGAATCTTAACGTTCTAGATATTGAATCAATCATACAGATCAATTGCAAAATTGAATCCGAAAGAATAATCTACTTTGTCACAATTCCTATCAATTTTGAAAAAGATTTTGAACTTTATTGCTTCCTTCCTCCTCCAACTGAACACGAGTCAGAATTCGTAACAATAGTACCAACTACTGATTATTTACTCCGATCAAATGATAACACCCTAAAAACTCTAAATAACATTTGTGCAAAGTACAAAACATTCCAATGTTCAAACTCATTAATCACTGGGCAAAAAGTGCCATGCGAAGCAGAGCTCCTACTGAAAAAAGAAGCAGACCATTGCCAATACACGAAACTCGACATTTCCGCTAACCACCTGGAGTTGAACCCTGAAATTAACCAACACCTGGGAGTCTTCATAATGGAACAACCAATCGACATAAGATGCGAACACCATTCTGAAACGCGCTCATTGAAAGGAACCTTCCTAATTTCAGAGGAAAAAATGCCAAATCTTCATTGGAAATTAAGAAATCATAGGACACCAAAGCAGAACATATGGAAGACCTTTAGTCATCGAAAGCTCAAAACTATCCCCAGAGAAATTCAACATCCCAACAAAACAAATCCACCTCAAAACGTTGAACTTGAAGGATGTACCCATAAATGCACCGATACCTATCATAAGACAAGACCCGGATTACAAAAACCCCAGCTTATGGACCATTATTCTCTACATTATCCTGATAGTAATATCCGGATATATCCTAACAAAATGGATAAGGAACCATCGCCAACACGTCCAACGACTACAAAATTACCAACCCTCACAATCAAAACCTAAACCCAAAGAAATGATGATTCAACTTCCGGAGGAAGCTTGTTTCTAAGGAGGGGAGGAGTTACATGCCCAAACAAGGAGTTTCCGAAAGGACAAAGTCAGCAAAGCTGGCTCATCAAAAATAATAAATAAACACCGCGCGATAACGCTAGTTAGTTTCAGTTTAGATTTATAATCCAGTTAGAGCCGCTTGTACTATTTCGTAATAAAGCTTTTTAAAAACTCGTGCTCCAGTATTAAGAGGCCGTTCGGTTTACGCTGCTAGGGCAAGCATTTTTGCGGGTGCAAGCGGGAGGTAGTAAGTGAGACGGACTAAATGCCCTCAGATCTAGGCATTACTTGAGGAGATAGGGAGTGGTAGGGATAACTTTACTCTAACTCAGATAAAGTGACAAATAACACAGCGAATTTCGCTGATTGCGGACTGATCCGATTAATGTACTTCATCCAACGCAATAACAACAAAAAGAGAGATTTTGCTGTTCGTGATAAAATAAATAGGTTAGTTGGTTAGTACATAGAACGATTTTAGCAATAGGTAAGATTCCTTATAAAAATAAAAACCAATGTCATACCTATAATCATTTATTACAATTTTTTAGAACGAGACAAAATTGAAACAGCAACAACAGAAAAACACACAATAGTAAAATAAGCAGTCAAAATATTGAAATTTACCAACTTCATAATATACATATATCTATTATTATCATTTATGTTTCGTCGCAGCTGCGATGGACCGTTTTATATAATCAGGATCCCTTATATCAATATTTTTGATGTGACGTGGGTCTATAATTTTAGGCAATAAACAATCATTATAAAATTGTTTCAATTTTCCAAACATATTTTCCAAAAATTTGACATTCCTTTCTACCTTTATAATTACAATATATTTTATTGTCCACGTTGCGAAATTTTTCACAAATATTTAAGTGGCATTGAATTTGAAAATAATAATCGTGATTTTTCTTTAAGACAAAGTTATTATTTTCAAATGTCAAAAATGTTTACTTTTTTCATTAACGGCTTGTTTAATGGTCATATATTTTGCTGTATAATTTCAACAAGGGCACTATCATCAGTTATTCCGTCTGGTGAAGCACCTAAATAGGGCCATTTTTTATTAATTAATATTCCGCTCGTTGAAATTCCAATTGCTAATTCTTCCCTTATGTTTTGCCTTTCTACATCTTCATTACTTTTTCCCCAAACAAACGACTTTGATAATAAAATCTTTTTTGTATATAATTTTTTTTACAGTTGCTTTGCAGCTTGTCGTGGGTCTCATCTTACATATTTTTCTAAAGATTAAAGCTGTCAGCAATTTCCTATGAAGTTCCCGCCATTCTATGCTATCTGCTTGCAATCGCGTTCTTTCTTCAATAGCAACATATTCGTACTCAGATTTCCTCTTTTTTTCTAAGAAAATACGACGCAACAGGTGATTTCTACACTCAATCTTTTCCAATGTGCACTCTTTATAAGGTCTTGAATCTAAAATTTATTTGTAGCAACAGCTATCTCCATCGGCGATAATTTTTTTATAAATAATACCAAACATTTCTAAGCTTCGACAGAACCCTTCTAGTGTCCGAAGGGGGTAATAATATTATATGATAAATTAATGATTACTTAAAATATCAGAGGCTGAATGATTAATATTGATTGGTTAAAAAAATAATAATAAAAACTGATTATGATACTTTTTACTTTGTTTTTCCCACGAAAACATGAAATTTCGGTTACGGTTTCGGCCGAAACTGAGACTGAAGCCGAAATTCGGTTTCGGTTTCGGCCGTAAAAACTAGTTTCGGTCGGACACTAAACCCCTCTGTTATAATATTTGCTTCCATTAAAGTCGAAGAGCCAGTCCAATTTTTATAACAGGTGTGTTCAGAAGGTTCTTCTATTTTGTTTGAAGCTCTTTGGCAGATCACGCAATATTTATTCTTTACGCCTATATAAATTCATTTTTTTATTTAAGTAATGTGAATTCATGTTTATATATTTATATATTTTTAATTGTCTGTGGCACAAACACAATTCACACACCACCACTAGTAAACAACAGATATTCAACTCATAGAAACGAGAAAAGTTCAAGAAATGATTGAAGTTCGATAAGATAATGTTTTGAGGTGGTGCCAACACTAGATGGCGACACACGACGATCAGATAAAACCGATGCAAAGTTGGATGCAACGGTACCGCTCTACACTTAGTTTTTTAATTTAGAACATTGTTATCATCAAACTAATGTTGTTTTCTTATAAATAAGGTGTCAATATAGGACTGTGCTGTACTAGATTTTCAATTTTGATTTCCAAATTCGTACAAACTTTATTCAAAATTAGCCTATTTATGCACATTTAAAACTACGCTAAATACGATTGCACTAAAAAAAATAAAATCTATTACAGGTCAGTCCTAAAATAGCTCTTTTTCTTTTTATTAAAGCCTGATTGGTACTTCGGAGTCATGTATTTTTAAAGATATCAGCTATGAGCGGATAGCACTATTTTAACCGCCACTCAGAGCCCGAATGGCCCCTTAATGAGTTAAGTTACATATAAACTGAATCTTATATTTTTGTTATGAGCGATTGTCGTGGTAAATATGATTCGTAAAATGCACAAGGCAACCATAAATTAGGTGAGGACGAGATGTGCAAAATTATTAAATCTCAGATATCAAAGCCCTATGCTATTTTGTCTTCCTGCGATTAGAATAGAAATAATTAATTTACTGAATTAAATACTCATTTTAATTCCAGTTAATTATTGTCCATCGGAGGAATAGTCAAGAATTGATACATTGCACAGATAAACATTTTTCAAATTATCTAGAGCACTGCGTCGATCTCTACGAATGGAAATCAATTTTTTCTAGATGTATTTTGGGTTGCAAACCACTGACATTAAAAAAAAGAAACAGCACGATTTATAACGCTACTTCGCTTTATATAATAGATTTCGCTTTGCTAGAGAAGTGGAAATAATTCATTTCTCTGATATTGTTGATTTGCATAGTAAACTACTAATTAGAAACAAGACTTACCCGAATCCCGGACTGTTCAAAGCCAGATGTTAGGAAGACTAAGAACTGATTCCCACTTCAGTTCGATGTCAGCGAAATTCTAGTTTCATCCAGATTTGACATCAACACCTAAGCAAAACTTTAATTAATTATTTTACAAACTTGCTGAACGGTAAATACCTTCAAAGCTCCAGCGTTTTAGACAACCAACAATAATTTCATTGGCTTTCCCATAGGGCAATGTTTACACAGCGTCTTTTAAGTGGTAGTGACAGCTACTAACACCTTTTTAATGTCGACGCGTTCTTTCTTGAAGCTCTGTTGGTCGCCGGAAGCGTTGACACCAATATCCCTTGGGACATAAATCCTCCATTTCTGAAGCAGTCTGAAGCTCTTGTGGTTCAACTTTATTTTGTACAGACTGTGAATTAATAATACTTACGTTTTTTCAAGTGTGGTCCAATTCAACAAGCACAAGAGACGTCATCCGAGACCAGACCTACAGTGGTCCCAGCCTCAACAAAAAAAAAGGGAGAATGTCAAAAAAACAAGTTAAGAACAACCGTGACAAACGAAGAGGACGCTATCTAAAGAGCTGCAACAATAACCGGAGAAAGAACAGATGAGAAGGGAAAAGAAAAATATGCTCAACGAAAGTTCAATGTCCCAGACACTTACCACAAACCATACATACAACAAAAAAACTGGACACGCACTGCAATGATCGAAAAATGGCACCCTGGGTGAGCGCGCAGATTGATGTTTGGGAAACCTCAGATATCACACCCGCATCGAATTAAGTCCTGCCGATTCCAAACACCCAAATGAGGAAAAAGGAAGTTGAAGAATTAGAAGGGGATCAAAAAGGATCAGCGACATAATTAAAAGGAAGTGGGAGATTAAAGAGAACTAGGAAACGTTGGGAGGCGACCAAAAATTTTGAAATATAAGTTTTTAAAAACATCAAAAAAAGGGACAAAGGTGTTGGTTTCTGCATGGTGGTAGTAATCTATGTCGCATGGCCGGATAGGTTCTGGAATCGCTTCAGGTTCTGGAATCTCGTCCAGAGGTCCACTATAAACCATTTCCTTGCCATCTAAAAGGTCGGCATCAAGGTGTACCGGAGGAGGACGCCTTACAGTGTCAAAATCCTGTGCGGATGTGATATCCATCGGTCCCCGCACGTCCATCAGCTGCGTCCAATAAGGGTGTGTTTCTAGGCCCATTGCAGCTTTTCTCAGCCTTGTATTGTATCTATGGCTAAGTGGTGCGTGGGGACGTTTAACTTGTCTATGTGAGACAGTTCTTCTTTCCTTCTTCCCATCAACTGATCTTTCTTCAGTGTCAACTGTTGCAGCTCTTGAAGACTGCGGTCTCAGTATCTCCACGGCCTCCTTATTTTCCGACATTCGGGGTTTTTTTGTTGGGGCAGGAACATCGTCTGGATGACGCCTTTTATTAACACTTGTCTTCGAAGTTGGAGTATGATTTACCACACTCCAAGTCTCCGGGACCGGGTAGAATGTCCTGTTAGTAAGAAATTATTGTAGCAATATTTGTCGAGAATATTAATTCATTTCACTTACGGCTTCTGAAGGTGCTGCCGGGGTCTGAGCCGCCGCAAATATTCCGCGCTCGCCGCTAAGCGCTCTTGACGACGGCTCGAAGTTGTCTACAACAACAAATACTAATTACCCAAACCATCCCATAAAATTGACATTACATGACAAGGCCACAGCCATACAGGGTGTTTCACGACGAGGTCCTATTAGGACGGATTAACCGAAAGAACTGATATTTTGCATACTTGTATAAACTTATAACATCTACCTACCGAAAATATTTTCATGATTCCGGTTATACCAACTTTGTTATTTTAAATACAACACCTATTTTTAATATATTTTCATATTCTGCATTAAATTCTTCATAAC
This sequence comes from Eledona agricola, assembly GCA_964023215.1. Lineage (NCBI taxonomy): Eukaryota > Metazoa > Arthropoda > Insecta > Coleoptera > Tenebrionidae > Eledona > Eledona agricola. The sequence continues at coordinate 17,629,990 of OZ026856.1, read as the reverse complement.
AACGTTTATGCACTTTCTCTCATTGTTTGAGGCGAAAAATATATTATCTTGTGAAAAAGGCGAAAAACCACTGTAATAAAAAAATTAATCTTTACTAATATTATAAATGCGATGTTTGGATGTGTGTTACTCAATCACGCCAGAACGGCTGAACGGATCTGGATGAAATTTGGCACATAGATAGATTATAGTCTGGATTGCATATAGGCTACTAATTATCCCGGAATAATGTTCCCGTGGGATAGATGTTATCGTTTTTCATAGAGCACATTTCAAGCCATCACTAGATGACGGTGATGGTCGCAAGCTGTCATAAATTATTCTCAGGTTAGTTATAATTGGTGTAATTTGTTATTATTTAAAGATTTTTTGAAAAATGTTACGAAATATTGAAATATTGTGTGCTCAGGAAGGTGGCCGCCACATTGAACATATTATTTAGTTTAGCTTACTTTATTGAATTTTTATATTTATTTGTTTATGTGTTTATTTGTTAATTTATTTAACGTTGGGCGTAAATTGCCTTAAGCTAAGGATTTCTTTCGCCTTCTCCCAGACAATAAATCATATCGATTTGTTCTTGTAAAATAGAATATATTGTGGATAACGTAATGGATAATCAAATGGCAAATGAATGATGACACAACTGTGCAGTGCTGAAATGTGAGTTAAAATGATTTCCATGGCACACTACCTACTTTCCTTATCCTGGCTCAATCTGTACCACAGCCAAAAAAATCAAATATCTCGTAAATTATGAATTTTAGCTATTGAATAACCTTAATAAAAAACGTAGCCAGACTCCAGACGCATTCGATGGCATACAAAAATATAGTGCCATTTAAAAAACTAAAGTTAAGCTTATTTAAAAATAGTATAATTTGACACGAATTATTGCAGACCCTGTATAGTAAAAATGATATTTTTCATATCGGACGCAAAGAGCAATCCTTTCTTCGTATTTGTACCAACCTTCAGCCGTCTAGCTGCTAAAACAACCTCTCAGTAAATTTTTAAGAGAACCTCTGTAAATGACAAAATGTGAAGAAAAAATTGTAATTTGATAACAATGGTCCAAAATGTAAAATACCTTATATAGCCATAAATCTATGTCAAAATATGTTCTAACAGTAAAATAAAATATAGGTGATTCTATTTGAAAAAACAAAGTTGTCGAGCATGCGTGAGTTTTGGAACAACCTATATATGTTAAAATATTTTTATCTTGTGCAGCCTGACAAACGCTGTACAAATTGTATTCAAATTTTTTTTGTATCTTACATCGTTTAGAAGTTATGGACCGATCCCGCACTAATGACTCACCCTGTATATTTAGCGAGCTAAATTAAAAAATTAACCGAGTATAAATTACTAAGTGAAGAGAATATTTCATCTTGCAAATCTACAAAAATACACTGTTTATGATGATACAACACAATGATACAAAATAATAAGCATTTTTAATTTTAAATACCAGAAACAAAAACAGATAATTATACGAAATTGACATGATTTGCATCTGCATGTTTAAAACTGATATGGTATTTAAAATTAAAAATGCTCATTATTTTATATCATTTTATGCGGTAAAGAAATACTAAATGCTCAGTATTAAATGTGGAAAACATTAACTGTTTTTTGTGGATTTGCAAGATGAAATCTTGTATTTACTTAGTATACAATTTATAGTGTTTATTTTTTAATTTGGCACGTAAAAAAATAATTTTTGCATAACGATCTCCTTTATTACAATAGTTAAATAAAATTGATGCATTTTATAATATATATTTACTATAATTTACTTCGTTGTTTTAACGTCCGTTTGGTTGGATTATCCGTAAATTAAATTAAAACAAGAAGAAAAGTTCATTTATTTTAAAAATTCTCATTTCTGACTATCTGCTTTATTTTATATCAGTTATGTTTTACAATTTTTTATTGTTACATTTTATGTTGTGTTAACTAAAATAAATTCATTTTTTACTTCACTTTTACGTTCTGTTTAAACATTCTTCAAATTATAGTAAATTAATATAGTTTATAAATTGGATTTATTTTACAATATATGGTTTATTATGGAATGTTTAATTTTGCTACCAAATATTTTATTTATGAGCATTTCGTATATTTTAGGCACCACGCGCACTGAATCGACTCGGATCGGTCGGATCGGCACGGCACGATCGGCATGTTTTGGTATACATGAAATTAAATGAGGGCCCGCGCACTGGATCGGATCGGTCGGTTCAGACCGGTCGGATCGTCTCGGCATCGGCAGAGAATGATCGAAGAGGCAAAAACTGCCGAAAGGTCCAACGGCTTTCCGCATTTTGGTCGACATCTGCAATTGTAAAGTAATCTGCAAATGTAAATATGCATCCAAAAAATAGCCGTGCCGCCTCCACCACCATAAGGTGATCAACATAAACACTCTGTATTAAGAAAAAACCACCACGATACAATTAAACTGTTATTAATTATCCGATTTTAATCATTCAACAACCACATAAGACATTAAGAGCATATTTTTTATACTATTTTTATATATTCTATATTAAATAAATTGTTGTTAAAAACGAACTGTACTAAATGAGCTGATGAAATCACCGAAGGTGCCGACTGCCGACTGTGCCGATTGTGCCGATTCAATGCGTGGTATACGCTGCCGTGCCGATCGTACCGTGCCGATCCGACCGGTCCGAGTCGATTCAGTGCGTGTGGTGCCTTACCCTGCGTTTTGTTATTGCATGTGAATAAAGTAATATAGTAAACGCCATGAAAGTTGGCTGATCGATAATCGAATCGGATCGTCTGAACTAAGAGATTCGATGTCAAGTGTTCAGTGACGTGCTGTTTCAGCAGGGGTCATAATAAGTTAAAATATATAAATATATCAATAAAGTGTCGGATGTTCGAATAAAGTATCAATTAGATTGTTTTTGAACCCCAACGTAGTTTAATATAAAGTCCGCGTGTGTTTTCTAGGTTATCAAAAAATCTTAACCTCTTAAAAAAGTATTTATTTTTGTAAAATTATTTATCACTATCACAAACTGCATTTATATTTCTCTTCAATATTTTTATTAACCAACTCTTCGGAATAAATGGCAAACTTCTATTGGTCATATTGCGTGATGTTTCATTTCAGATGCGTTGAGCACTTAGTCCAACGGCTGGCTCGGAAAGTACAATCACTTCCATCTTCACCAACAATGCAGTTAGTTTTTCGAATATAACTCCTACAAAGGGTTAGGGTCCTTTCAAACGTGTGTACCGGAAAGACTTCAATAGAACTGTTCAAATAACCAATTTAATTGATCCTCTTTACATTTCAAATGTATGATACAACTATGAATAATAATTCTAGCACGAATGCCGGTTGGTGGTATAGGTCACCACTATACGCCACTGTTCTGGGGTGCATTGGGCCAGTGATCACTCCCACATCTCCAACACTTTCTTGTCGCCATATCCATCTTCTCCCATATGGGAATCGTAAAATGTTTTGGCCTAGAGAACACTGAATGGACTTATTAAAATGAGTATTGTACTTAAAATAATAGTTGTACCTGTGCCCATATCAGTTCAATTGCAATGGTACGGTGGCAAGTGGAGGACTTCGTGTCCGTGTTCTTGCAAATACTTGTCCACTACGTATCTGTTTGGTGGCACGTTAAGTTTTGCTAAATTAAGCAACTCGGCCTTAAACATGTGGTGCTCAAACAGCACGTTGTGTTGGTGTAGCCACTCTTGTATTTGGCACTTCTTTCACACCACAATAGGATTCGGTTCGACTACAATGCTGTGATACGACGCATTGTCCATCACAATAATCGAGGGCTCTTCTAGATTGGGAACTAATTGCTCCTTTATCCACTTCATGAAGAGTTCGGTATTCATGTCGCCTTGGTAATCCGCGAGCTTCGATTTTGTACCAGATATAAGCGAGGCGTTGGACACGAAACCGTCCTCCGTGCCATCACACATTACAAATGCTTTTTGGGCGTCGTTTAACCGTCTGCCAGGCTTTTTGAATCAATTTACGCTAAAGATAGACGTGAATTAATAAATAGAAGATCGTATAGTTATTGACACTTACTGTTTGTTACAAATTCGAAAACGTTAATGTTTGGTAGGTTATAATTTTGACAAGAGTTCGCACGCCAATGATGCACGACAGCACTGCATCACAGACGAGAGATAGAACGCGCACAATAGCCCCGTCTTCGTCGAACGCGTTCAAATTAGAGTAAGAGCGAACGGTACGAATGGCGTAGATTGTTCGGCGCACCGTCGACAAACGTTTCAAGGAGGTTTGAAGCTGTACTACATGTGCAACGAAGATGGTAATACCGCGTGCATGTCTGTGATCTGTTCAGAAAGTATCGAATGATCGGCCGACTTTCGGGGCGACTACTATAGTACCCATTAAACATTTTCATTACGTTACATACATTTACCAATGTAGAAATATGTATTATTTTTTCTTTTTACGGTATACTAGCGAAATATATTTCTACAACTCCGTTGATTACTGATGCGGTCATGTTTACATTTAAAAGTGAATCCTATTCACATATGTGCATTACAACAAAAGCAATAGCGTCTCTCCTGTACATCTTTAGATTCAGGATCCGTACACTTGTTTTTTTTTCCTCTTAATTCGTAGCAAATTACTTAACTCATTCAACAACTCGATGGATATGCAGTAATAATTTTTAAAATAAGACCTAAACCAAGGAATAGTAAACTTTACAAATTTCAAATCCAACGTCTATCTGCAGTGCCATAAAACATTTCCTTTTATAAGTAGAGATGGGTGCTTCTTAAAAGCGACAACATCGAAACTATAGACTGTTGAAATTCACTGCATCCGGTTGTACGAATGGTTTGAATTTACTAAAATACTTGGACGTGCAATGGATTGCCATTTTACTACAACGATCAATAATACCGTTAGTAGCAACTACACGTTTTGGCAGAGCACAACGATGACCATGACTATTTGCAATCGTCTTGATAATATTAAAAAAAAATTATCTAAACACCTCTGATTTTCTTCTTACGGAATATGGTGTTTGGTAAATTTCCACGAAAGAAATGACAAAATCAAAATAATAAAATATGAGTTCAATAGTATTTAATAAAGTACCGATTTAAGCAATTTTCAAAATTACAAAAATACTAACGATGGGCAGAATCGAGTAGATACATACCTATCTACGACATACAACAACTAAATAAATATTTTTGATGCAAATAATCCTTCAATCGAATGTACCTATCAAAATAAAAAGTGCTTTGCAAAACCTCGAAACTAGGCCGAAACCGAAAGTTCGGTCGGACACAATCAATTCTAAATAAGATGCGCCTTAGTTGTCTTATCTCATAGTTTTAGAAATATTCTTAATTTAATGATAAAATGCGTAAATGCAAGGATCTTTCTAAAAATTAATATTTCTTGAGCCATTTGAAATATTGCAACAATTGTTTTTCTATCGGTTAGTATAACATTAAAGAATAATTCGAGAGTACTTCCAATACACTTTAATGCATCGGGTCAGAATTAATTATCGTCATGCATGAAGTATTGAACTTCACCATTCATTAGCAAAGCGATGACATTTAATCGAAACTGATTTTGATTATCTATCTCTACAATTAAATGAGGGTTTTCAATTGTTTGCGCTTCATTTTTTTTCTATTCCACAGAAACATACAAAAATCAAAACAAAAATACATTTGTATAGAAAATCTGAAATATCGTGAAAACTAAGCAGAACTGGCAGATGATACTTTTATAAAAGTGGAGTTATTTTTTTACTTTTACATCGAATTCCGTTGTTAGATAGTGGTGTTGCAACTTGAAAAAATTGAGTTTCTGACATTTTGTTGTAATTTTCAGGAGATCGCAACGACCACCCATATCGACCCACCATATCAAATGGTGAACTTAACATTTCGGGACTCCTCAGAATACATTTCTGGAAAATTTACTCCACCAGACCCTATCATTATTTCTTCGATCTGTTTCGAATATTTACATTCCATGGGAACCATATAAAGGTCCTCATACCGAAATATCTTTAAGGTTCGTCGCACATTATTGCAAAGTGTTGTTTTTAAAAAATAACTAGTACGACTCGAGGTTGCATGTGTTGTTTTGAAAAAACAGAACCGGACCAATAGTTATAACCGCTCCTCCACTAATATCTCTATCTGAATACCAGATCATATGATATGATACCAGACACAGTTTTTGTTTGCCCATCTCCACCCGTTCCATTATGTTTAAATTGAATTAGGTGGGCCGATCCCGGAGGTACTGCAATACCGGGCCAACCCGTGACGGAGGCGGAGCAAGCCCCTAATCTCCGTCCATTTCCAAAAATCAGTTTAATATACTGGCCCCGCATGCGAGGCGTATCAGATATTAAGCTGATAAGAACAGATACTACACTTTGATCTTAGCCATGAGGCCGAGAAGCGATACCGGACTCGTGTTCCTCAAGGCACTTATTTAGAAAGTAACGTTTAGAATTAGGGACTCGTAGCTCGTGGCTCCCCTCTGAGAGAGGGATCCAAATCTCACGTAACTAGTGGCGCCGCAGAAGAGGCATAATAAAACAAAATAAGCTTTTAAGATATCTCTAAAAAAGCTATGGATGGTAGAAAAAAGTGATTCTTAGCAAGCCATTGAATCTAGCTTTTGTTTTATTTTTTACAGAGTAGACATTTGAGATATGATGACATTTGACAGGAACTGTCAATCAAAAAATTGCTCAAACCACATCTAAATGGGCGCTTGAAGATGGAATTGGCATAAAAAGTTATTAAATATGTCTTACATTTATGTCGTGTCCAAAACGATTGTCAACCGAAAACTTAAATTGTCAATTATTTTTATGGCCGTTATTTTAATAGATAAAATTACAGAAACGGTATTCCAGATTTTGCCGAATGAGCAATTCGAAGTAAATGTATGAAGGAAACTTTATTCTGAATCGTAAGTAAGCACTAGATGTCGCTAATGTCATTTCGATCCGAACACCTTCGTTAAAATAAAGCAAAAATAGTTCCGTTCGTAGGTTCAAAATGTAAAATACCTTATATTACCATAAATCCATGTTGAAACATCCTGTATACGTTAAAATATTTTTAGATTGTGCAGCCTGGCAAACGGGGTACACAATGTATTTACATTTTTTTTTCTTACACGGTTCAGGAGTTATGGACCGATCCCGCACTAATGATTTACTGTATACAGTGTGCCCACATACCGAGTGGCACATCAAAGTTAGTTTTTTTAAATGAAACACCCAGTATAGTATGCCATTTTCGGATACCTTTGACATTTAAACCAAGAAAAGCCCGTTTTTTGAAAAATCGCTGCGCCCAAACCAATGAGAATTTTGGTTTGATATTTTGACAGAAAATTGTCAAATATTGTTCAGTACCTGACCAAGGAGGGGTTAGTCCCCACCATTTTGTACCACCCTCAGTAGGGATGGTTAGTTGTAGTTAGTTGATAAATAAATTCTAAAGCAAGAGGGTCTGCACTTATAATTTCCTAAAACATTATGGTCCTTCGAGTTAACATTAAGTAATCACGCCAAACAAATATATTCTAGTTCATTATGATCAATTCGAATTTTGAATTGTAGTAATTTAATATACAGAGTTGCTCATGAACGCTAATTGTTCATTTAATACAATTTTTTTAATGGAACATTCTGTATATTTTGGTATCATTCGATTACATTTTTGATGACGTTTTTAATGATATAATTAAATAGTGGAATATCGCTACTTTGGAAAACAGTTGGTTAAGAAGTTGAAAAATGATTAATAATAAGGACGTCATTGGATAGTTTATCAAAAGTTTGATCGATTGATATCAAAATATACCGGCGTTCCACTTAAAAAATTCGATTAAATTATCCTGTATAGTAAATTACTAGCTGTATGTACCCGGCGTTGCCCGGACGTAGATTAAATAAACGCAGTGTTGACAAAAGTGGTGTATTGGTGATGTTGAATAATCGACATTGAACAGGAATGCTCTACTTTTCCAATCATAAAATAAAACAAATTTGCTGAAATTAACCTGCATTGCCAGGACCGGGTACTTCAATATGATTTGGACAAAGAGGATACCTTGGTTGATATCTGAGATGAAAAATCTTGAATAGACTCTTTAGGCAAAGAAGCAGTTTGGAGGTGTTCTATAAGCGATTCCAGGAAATCGAAATTATCGTTAGATAATTTTCGGGAAAATCGAAGTTTACAAATTAGCCGATCATGTTATGATAAAGTTGAAAACACAATGGAAACATTTCTCCTGCTGCAGTCATCTCACAAACAGAACAGTATGTTCTGAATAAACAAACTCTTCAGCATAATTATCTCCTTCTGAGCTACACAAATATTATTAAAACCTGGCCGCAACTTGTTGAACAATTAAAGTGCGAACCTTTTGAGCTCCCTCTCCAATATTAAAATTTCAATGCCAATACCACAGATAGTAAACAAAAACAATTTTCAACAGCTTTCACGAAAATTATACGGTGTGGTATTTGCTAGATTTTCAAACTGCTCCATCTTAGCATTGATTATATATTGGAAAGATCTCTCACCGCCACAGGTAAAAGCTTGGCAATGCTCCACCGCACCCCGCACTCTGCCTTGCCCATAAGTTAGACCCTCGGCAAGTAGCGCCTTCAAAAAATTGTCGTTAACTAGTAGCACCAGTACAGCGTTGGTGTGCGTCCACGCTGAGGAATCGGCCATCACTCAAGAATGAATTAAAGAACCCAAGAATATATGATCAGGAGGATATCATTGACCTGACAAGATGTTAATTTTTCTATGAGAAACAAGGCTGTATTGGTGGCAGTTTCTGATTGCAATTCTCCCGTTGCTTTCGCTGTGAAAATAGCAGCTGACACGGCATTGCTAAATATTTGTGCAGCATACTTTACCCTCATTTTGTGAATTTGGATAATTTGGATAAGCTATTTGGATAAATATATTTTTCAGTAATTTTAATTAAAGAACGTGAACGCAAACTGTTTTTGTCAATGTTATATATTTCAACAATGTCATTCCAAGATATTTCTCCTTCATTAACAATAAATGTTTTATCTTGTTTCATCAAGTGTAAAAAATCACTCTTTCTTCTCTCGCTCGCACAAATGCGTCGGATCAAAACAGAAAAATATATTTTTCCCATTTATATAAAATCTTGGTTCCGATTTAGACGGTCCTAACACTGTGGTCGCTTTTCGGTTATTGGAGCCCTGATCGCAGACAACAATACGAGGACGAAGTCTAAGAAAATGAAGTTTATACAAAAACTTAACATTTTGGCAATAGTTTCACCACTCACGGGTCCGACAGATGTAAAATAGCAAAATGGCAACTTCCAATTAGAAAATAGACCCCTGAAGTAAAATAGAAAACCAGATTTGGCTAATTTTTCATTTCTACCCCCACATGTGCCTAAATCCTCAAATCCTTCAATGACGTCATGAAATTTATTATAATCTAATCCTCTCTTCAAAATTATTTCATCAAACATTACAACTATTTCTTTTTCATCAATGGACATTGTTTTGACTTTATTTGCCAATTTGTTGACTAAAGATGTATTGCAATCCGTTGTTAAATTATTAATTTTTAGCCACGTTAAAATTGTCGAGATTCCAGGTAGTGCGAATCCTAATGTTTGCTGCATATACTTATAATTACTAGGTGATTTATAGTAGGTACAGTGATAAAACCAGTTTCCTTTCTGCTTTCCTTCAAAAGGTTCTTTTGCTATGAAAACATTGCATTTGTAACAGAGTTCGAACGGACGTTCGTAGTCTCATCTGTGGACCATTTAATATTAATATATATATTCCACCAAAAGTCTCGTAATCGCTACGCTTACTTAGCACAATTCAAAAAAACTTTAATCACTTTCCTACACTGTCAGCGTTTTTGGAATCCTATGGTGGAGCAATGTTGCCAACATAAGTACAAGACGAAATGATTAAACACCTCCGCGCTTTGAGGACTTCGTTTCGGCATTATTTTCCAGTACCCGACAAAAATAAATATTGGATATTATTAGACTTCTATTAGATATTAGATTGGAACACTTACTAATATTACTGGCTTGACAACGGCACATGAAAACCAATTAATAGCAATATCCTGTGATTCAGCTTTGAAACATAATTTCAGAGAATCCTCTTTACCAATTTATATCCAAATTTCTCAGAAATGGGGTAAACCAGGACTAATCCTAAAATTTGAGGCTCAAAAGTTTAAATTTTCTGCCTATGCGCTAGTAATCCTATTGATAAATGTTAATTCAATGAAACATTTCGTGTTATTGATAACTCGGACCACAAACCCAAGTTCGGCCTTTTATGATGTGCAATTACATCGCGCTTGGAAGGATCTACCTGCTGTCATAAATCATTACAAATTTTGCAGCAAGCTGAATTTGGTGTAAAATGTTTTCATTTCCCTTTTTAGCAATAACTAAACAAAATAGCAAATGAACGAAACCGTGTGAGGGGTACCCGTTTTTTAGCATATATTTCATTTTGTATGTTATTATTAAACTGAATATATTTTATAAAATACGGCCTAGCTTCTACGTCTAAACGTAGACGAAATATAAACTTATGTTAGACTCTCATGAATACGTATATTTTGGGCTATATTATTCCGTATATCGTCGCTGAAATGGCAAAACCACGTAACTTATAAAAGAAGAAGCTTCAAATCAAAGTTCATCTTGGCTACAAACCAAGTCATTACTCTTTTTAGTTCTTATGCTGGGATACAGAGGGCCACTGGTTGGAATTACTACTTTTAGTTGTTGTGCTGACATACAGAGGGCCAGACTCTGGCCCTCTATCGTCCAGCACATTTTCTGGGTACGTTTTTACCCGTAAGGTGAGAGATCTTTCCAATATATTATCAATGATCTTAGTTATAAATTATGTAAAGCAATAATGAACTCAATGTATTTACGTAAAATAAATAGTGCAAAACGCGTATCAATGTCAGTAAAGTCTGGTCCAACGCTGCAAATTTCGGATTTCAATAAATACACCACTATCATTAACTGAACGTAAAAATTAGCGTACGAATATAAGTGGAGTCCGGTCCGACGCTGGTAATTTTTCGAAAATTGTTTGGGGGCAGATTTGGTTAACGCGAGAAACAAATCAACCACACCAAGAGAATGTTAAATTAAAATACTTTATTTGATACCGATAGACCTTCGAACACTGATGCGTCGCCTCATCGAATTTGGCGACTTTGAGAACAGTTTCCGACGCTGGAGCAGCAATTTTCACAATTGTAGTTGTGTTAAAATTAAATACCGCGATCGAGTACTGCTCCACACGCTGAACCAGCAATTCTCGAATTCTAAGAAACGATAAGAAAGGCTTATCCAATGCGTGGTATGTGCGAATTCGGAATTTCTACATTGATATTGAATCAAACCAAAACGAGCATCGCCTTTTCAGGTTTGTTGACCTTGCCCTTGACGTGGCAGGCTCCAGCTGCTTCAATAATGTAAAAATCTTATTCGGCCTCTCCAATAAACTTACATTTGTTTACATTAACACGCATTCCTTCATGGACTTGTGACGAATTACAAACAAATATTGCAACTTTAAGTGTTCCATTTAATTTCATTTCTAGGTGCAAGCCCTTTTTTTCAATCTAGTCAGTCTGAACTTATTACACAGAGTGATATTTTCAAATCCAGGCGCCCTAAATAATTTTGTCGTTGATTTCAAAAGTTTCAAGAGAAGGAGAGTTGACAGAGAAGCTACATTATTCAAATTATTCCCATTTAGTTCTCTGACAACTACTGTCCGACCGAATTGGTTTCGGCCTAGTTTCGGTTTCGGCGGTCATCCGGTCGAAACTACGGCCGAAACCGAAACTGCATTCGGGAGGTTTTGCAAAGCTCTTTTTATTTTGATACATTCGATTGAAAGATTATTTGCATCAAAAATATTTATTTAGTTGTTGTATGTGGTAGGTAGGAACTTATTAATCTGAATTTTATTGTAGTTTGTTAACAAAAGTACCATACAAACGGACCAAAGTTTAAAAAAAATAATTTTGTTGTTAAGATGAAAGATTGTTTTTTTTGTGTACCTACCTACATATATTTACTAGGTAATTTCTTTTTACTTTAAAAGCATTAATTTTGTTTTGTAGCTTTTATTTTATTTCATAATATTAAAAAAAAAGTATATTTGGCTTCATTTCGGCTTCAGTCTCAGTTTAGGCCGAAACCGAAACCGAAATATCATGTTTTCGTGGGAAAAACAATGTAAAAATTATCATAATCAGTTTTTATTATTTTTTAACCAATCACATATTAATCATTCAGCCTCTGATATTTTAAGTAATCATTAATTTATCATATCATATTATTACCCCCTTATTCAAAAAAGCACAAAGAAATATACTTTTTTGTATGGTAGGTACTCTTGTTAACAAACTACAATAAAACTCAAATTAATAAGTCCCTATCTACCACATACAACAACTAAATAAATATTTTTGATGCAAATAATCCTTCAATCGAATGTATCAAAATAAAAAGAGCTTTGCAAAAACTCCCGAATGCAGTTTCGGTTTCGGCCGTAGTTTCGACCGGATGACAGCCGAAACCGAAACTAGGCCGAAACCAGTTTTTTTGCCGAAACTAGGCCGAAACCGAAAGTTCGGTCGGACACTACACCAATGAAATAACTATTCCGAAATAATAAAAAATGCTCTTATAAGACAAATACTACCAAATACACCTATTTTTGAAACGAACACACGATTTTGTTTTAGTCCAAATAAAACAAAATAAAGCAAAAAGTCCTTCGCTCCATTTAAGAAATTAAATTTCCAGAATTTCTGACAGTTTTGAAATGAAAATTCAACTTGTAACCAGTTGGTAATGGAGTAATAGATTACATAGGTAAAATGATAAGTACCGTAAAAACCGAAACACCTTACACATTTTCTAAATCCGGGTGGAAAAAATCTATTTAATACGCACATGTAAATTTAAAGTCAGTGTCTTTGAACATGGAACAAAAAAATTTAACTACGAGCTAAAACGCAACCCCAATCGCTTAACCAAAACAACACATTTTCAACTTCAGGACTTTTATCAATTGCAATTCTTCGGAACCAGGGAAAATAAATACACAGAAAATAACAGCATTTTCTGCAAAACATTGGCACTCTTTCCGTAGAAATTTTAAAAGTGGTGTTTCAATTTTTTGCGTAAACATTAATTATATAAAACAAATATGAAACCAGCACGCGCAAAATACAACTTTTCCCACCAAGAGTTTTCAAAATTTTGGAAATACGGTACAAATAGCGTACAAATAAATTAGCAAGTAAAGCTTACTCACCCTTTTATGAACGTTGTTCATTTTAAGTAGGTACTTAAAAATGACGAAAAGTTTTTAACACACCACCCACTCACTCACTCACTAACTAACTAACTAACTAACCTACAATAACTAAGAAAAAAACTTTAAAAAATTTCTACACTATCTAGTAAAATAAAAAACTAAGTCCTAACTACTAACCAATAAAATAAAATTAATGCAGCGAAGAAAAAATCGTACGAACGAGAGAAACACGGAACGTAAAATGACGGCGGGCGGCAGAATATTTCTAGACACTACAATTCTCAAGAGAAGGGAGATGAGATTAACAGTTGATTGGTCGAGAGAAAATTGAAGAGAACCGGTCAGACTCTCTGCCCCCCAACCTCCTTGAATTCAGTGGCGTGCAAACAAGTGGTTTCCCAAAATTAAACATAGTTAGAGATAAAAAAACTACCGCCAGAAAATCCAAATTAATTTTTTTTATTTTGATTTGTTTTGTCATTTGCGGATAGTCATAACTTTTGTCAGCGTTCGCAGAATCTATTTGATCCCCATTAACTGCCAATTTTTAATTTTTTAATTTTTTTATAAAATCAGATTTATTTCAATTTAAACAATGAATATCGTTATAATAATTCAATATACATATTGCAGTATTTAAAATATTTTACTTTTTCTAAGAAGTCCCAAATTAAGTACACACAAAAATTTCGTGGCAAGGAACGGCAAGGAATGTTTTTATATCTATTATACAAAGCTATGTTTCTGGGTTTGTTTTAAGAAGAATACTAATTAAATATCAAGTTTTAAAAATCGCAATTGTGAAGATATCTCGTGGCAATAAACCTGTAACTGGTTTTTTAGACGCAGGTGTCCGTTGTTCTTGAAACAGTCGACCAAAACGCCGATTCCTGGAATTCTAAATAAAAATTTGATCTCATTCAACTGAATCTGCTGAACGCCTTGTTTTCCTATTTGTTTGTTCCTATTTAAATAAATGGTGGTCGAATTGTTTTTAAAGTTTGTCCTAGAAGAGAGTAAAGTAAAATTACAGCATGTAAAATGTTAAAAAAAAAGCTCTCTATGATGTCATGTAATTTATCTTTGTAATTGATCTTATGTAATTTTATAATCTAAGGATCGTTATTATTTCGGGTTGACAAGAGCAAATGGAAATCTTGCAAACACGTTTTGTAGTCTTATGTAAGTACTTTTTAATGCTTCGTACTTTCAAACTCTGCTGTTCCATTGACATTTATTATTAATACTAGAAGATAAAACAAACAAAAATGATTAGGAATATTTTGCTGATTAAAAAATGTGCAAGCGACAGACAATTACTTCCAACATCCATCCAATTGCAGGTGTTAAGTGTTAACCGGATATCGATAGAAAAAACCGTCTACGGCGGCATCTTTCAAAGACGAATTACAGTCAAGCACAAAATTATCCTGAACTCATGTGAACAACCATACAAAAAGGTACATTACAAGAATCGTTATAAAACTTACACATTCCCATGTAAAAATCGAACTGCAAATATGCAATATGTATGATAATAACGCGGTATAAAGGATAGAATAGTAACAATAAGTAAGTAGCAAAAGTAACAAAATGTTTTTTTTTATCAAGAAAATATCGTTACAAAATTTTTGGATAATCATTTTCTATTCAGTACTTAATTTGCCGGAATGAAAAATCCAAAGTTTGCAAAAGTAGTGTAGCATGTGTTTTATAATTTTCTACAAAATAAGCTTTGCATCTATACTAATCCTCAAAAGCAGAACACGTGTAATTCCTCACTCATTAGAAAAAGCACAACATTCCAGGTTGTGATTATATGACGATATTGCTGACATTGTTGTTCGTTTCACCATTCTTTATTAATTTTGGACTGTAGGAATTTCGCATGTTTTTAGAAACCCACAGAAATTTATTTGATCGAAATCCCTTGTTTCTCCAAATTTTATCATACATTTTGACATATTTCAAAAATTGTGACAGATTATCGGCATGTTCTTCTTTTTCTAGAAATATTTCTAATGTGTTATACATAATATATTCCAGAGTTTTAAAAACCGGACAATAAGAAAATTGGCGGTAATTTTCTTCTACTTTTTTGTAAATATATTGGAGCGCCGACTGTCTTCTTTAATAATTTTGGGAATTTTCCTAGCATTAAATGACCCGTTTATTATAAATTAATTCAATCGGCCTAGCAGGAAGAGTTATGTCTTGCTTTATAAAAGTATTGGAGAATCAATCTGGTCAAACTGTATTGAAGTTCCGCATCACTTATGATTTTTGCTGTTACTTCAAAGATTGCAATCGTCTTCTAAACTGCTTTCGTTATTATTGGTATTGCTATTCGTGGAAGCGTAGTTATGCATATTTACATACTTACATAAAATTCATTAAATTTGTCGGCCACTAAGAGATGCTTAAGTTTTTGGAATTCTGTAAAGAGTTCTTCAGTTATCCAAGTATGTTACTGGATGGTGTTTCTTATTGTTATTACTAACTCTTCTTATTGGATAATACTCATGTAGTCTTTTTTTAATTATGGGTTTTAGGTTATAGCTAGTTATTAAGATTAACAACATATTTTTACTATTTCCCTCTACTTAGAAATGTATATTTAAGTCATCACTAATGATGAATTGTGCTTCTGAATCATAATATTCCATTCATACATTGTTCCAATTTCTCGCGGAAATACTTGGCCAAAAATCTGTGATTATAATTTTCTCCAAGAATTCAAAAAACCTTAACAGGTATGGTATCAAATTTTCGGACGTTTTAAGTTGTATACAAACTAAATGTTTCACTCCAGGACATTCTTTTTTGACGTATTCTTTGATCATGTTTGCTGTGGCATCTTTTTCGCATCCACTTTCATAAATCAATTCTTTTTTGGCTTGTGATTTTCACTTATTACCGATTTAGCAAAAATGTTCTTCTTGCTGTATGTCAGAGTTTAAATTAATTTTATCACACTTGAAGACTGTTTGTTTATTTCCTTATGAAAGTTCTTGAATATGTGCTCAGGAGGTTTTACGAAACACTCATCACCCTGCGATTATTAGATTATATTTATATACATACCTACTAAAAAAAGAGTATTGTTTTAACATTGAAAATGTTTAACGGTTGAGTAGGATGGCATTTTAAGATTTTAGGTGACAGTGGGAAATTTCGCGGTTTTTGCAACTTTGTGTAAGTTCTACGTAAGCTAGCTGGATGTTTTTGGTGTCATTTTAAAGATTTCGTCAAATGCTATGTTTTGGGAGAGTTCAGTAAGATGTAAGCCGTGTGGGGGCGGAAATACAAAGGTTAAAACGATTTCTTGAACATCAATGGGTTTGAACGGGTTACGCGTATGTATTTTTCGAAACACCCAAATATAGTTTGGTCTTCTTAGAAAGAGGATTAATGAGCGCTCATTTGAAGGGTTAGTTAGGGGTGGCAATAATCTACGGAGGTGGAGTTACAAGCGTGTAAAGTTGAGGAAGCGTTTTGAATTTGCAGAGTAAGTTTGTACGGACCATAACTTGTTTATTATCAAATTAAATGGTATAGTATAAGCGAATGAAATGTTCCTTGATGAATGTACAAGGTTTTTTACTTGAAACTTTTTTTGATATCTTTAACGATTAGCGAAATAATTATATAAATAGTTGTAAAAGTAGAAGATTTAGCCAGCAAGTCAAGTCAGCCATGCGTAAATGCAACGCACACAGCGCAGTTGGTAAAACAGGAATCTGTAAAATTGTAGATACCTTTATATTTGCGCTAGTGAAAGTAAGGGGATACTTGTATTTTTTTAATGGTAATGCAATCGTGCCATAAATAACTAATACATATATTACATAAAAGACAAACAATAAAACCACATCCGATCACCGAAACAGTAATATTTGGCGACTTGGGATGCTCGTTCAATTTTTCTCGACGTCGAAGTAGAAAAATATGCGTCTTATGCCAATGTTAAGTGCTGATACTCGAATGAATATAAATCAGGTTCTTAATCTAAACAATGCGAACATTGCGTCTTTGCATTCGTGACCTTGCCCTTGCCGTATTTAGGTCGGTCCAGCTACTTCAATAATATCAATCCGTGTCTCATCACACATTTCTAAGGAAACGTAAATTTCGTCAAGTTGAGCGACCGTTAACGGCGGTAGAAGTACCATGACGAGTGATTAAGCACGTATCGGCCGTCTCCAAATTCAACACTCTCTAGGAACGACGATCATTAGTTTTTTAAATCATAATAAGAGCATTCGGGGTCTGGCTTCGATGCGGACGGTTGTCTTGTATTTGTCTTGAGAAATAAAGTTGTTATCCATTTAAATCGAACTTTTACATTATTATTTGAATTTATTACATTCGCATAGTTTATTATGTGTTGGTAATGTTGTTGTAGTAAGAGACAGTGTAAGGGTCCTTGTCACGCTCAAATATGTAAATTTGCAGAATTAGTATTGGGCTGTTAGCAATAAAATTTTGTCGTTTGTGAGAACTGTAGCTTTGCTCTTCGGTTGAAACCATCAATTATAACGTCGACGATGCGACTGTCGCCTAAGTGGAATCTTAACATAGCAAACTCAAGTGTTATTGGTTTTGTTCACGCAAAATCTTCAGAGTCTGATCACGTCTTACATGCATTTGCTTCATTCCAATATTTACTTTTAATGAGAGCAGTCACTTTATTGTTGTGTTTGAACCCTGTGTTATATATTTAAGTATACACTTGTATATTTTATGTATACATATATACAGGTGTCCCAGAAAAAGCGGACCACCTGTGCTGTACGTTGTTGGGGAGTCTTCAGCAAGTCAGGAAAAATAGTTCAAAAATTCTTTAGAGTAATATATCTAAACGGTGGAACCCAAAATTGTATCTTCTACATTATGCAGTATTTTAAAGAATAAATGATAGAGTAATTTAAGCAATGAAAAAATCAAGACGACGCGTGTGTCTGTCATACATACAATCGTTTTTCTCAAATAACCGATACTTGTCATATTATATTGCTTAAAATAAGCCGTGTGTCTTTTGGCTTATAAAACCCCCGCGACCTCTGACGCTAACAATAAAAGTACTCCAAATCAAAAAGTGATTTTCTTCTCTTAAGAAATAAAAAAAATAATGCCAAAATTTACTGTTGCATTAAAAAAGAAAAGTTTCATTTTTTACATTACAATGCGATGAAAATAAATCTGGCTTGGCTGGTCCAAATAATTACCTAATGGAACGCATCAACAGCATAGAATTACATAGGTGCCAAATTGAGCATGGAATTTTTTGCTAATAACTAAAAGGAATAGGGCGAAAAGGGAATAGTTGAGAGTGGTAACAAGAATGAAGGCGACAACATTTGAGGAGAGAATAAGCAAAAGGACTTGGTGCCAAATGTTGCAGGAATGTCTGAGAAAGAAAAAGAGAGAAGGAGAAAATGATAGGACGAGTGAAAGGGCAAAGTACTATGAAAGGAATGGGTACAGCTCAGGAGAAGCGAAGAGAATGAGGGAACGAGGGGTGAGATTAAGAGAAAGACTGAGAGAAAGAGAGAGAAAAAAGAGTCCAGGTATAATAGCAAGTATAAGGAAATAATAACCGAAGAACTACTGAAATATCTGTACAGAGAAAATGTGAAAGTGAGAAGAATGATTGCAAGTTCTGGTTGGGAGAGAAGCAGAGAGGATGCAGAATATGTGGAGAAGGACGAGAGACAGAAAACCTAATGAATGAATGCGAGAGTTTAAGACAGGAAGAAAGAAGGAGGTATGAGGTACTGAATGAGGATGGAAGAGGAGTAGAATGGATGAGAAGCGTTGTGAGAGAGAGAAAGAGGGGGGAGTGCGTAAAAGAAGGAAAGAAGATGGGATTGATCTGTGTTAGAAGAAATTTATATTAAGTTGATGTTATACCTATGTAAGATTTTGTAGGAGTCTTAAGGCCGAAAGGCAAATAAAACGATTTATTAATTACAGAGTTGACAAATTGAGCATGCTATTTTTCTTAATAACTTAAGAGAATAGGGCAATTCGTTTTTTGGGTGGTCCGCCCTTTTTCTGACAACCTGTATATATTCAAGGAGTATTCTCTGGTAAGTAGCGTTATATTCGTAGATGTGCTAGGAAAGGTGCAAAAACGGGTGTAGAGTTTCGTTTGTGTGTAATTTTTATCATTGTGTTCACGTGTGAATTGATCAAGATTTAATTTTTCTTAATGTTGAATATATCTCTGTTATCTCTTGAAATATATTCATGTCAGTGTCATTCGTGGTCATGGATTTTTCGTAGACGGAGAACAAGAAAATATAAGTAGAAGGTTGCAAATTTTTTGTTAAAGTTACTGAAAAATCTTTTGAGTCAGCGCAGAAGTCGTAAATACGTCGAAGATTACATGAACTACGCAAACTAAATGCAGGCGCTCAGTGGACATGGACGTCCAATGGGTTCAGACAGCTTATGTTTGTGACAGGGTTGAGATTTTAAATTGAAATGCCAACGGAACTCCTCATTCTGCATTTGTGCGTTTATTAATTTTATCTATATTTTATTTTTACTTTTGGAAGACTACAAGTTGTTTAAACATCTCTTGCCCTTTCTAAATTGCTTTTCATGAACAATTTTATAATTATTGTATTTCACACCTTCCATAATATCTGATGTTTGTGAGCGGATGCGTAACTATTGTGCAAATTTTAAATTACGAAGAGGGCTTAAACCGAAGTTAGTATACGAATGCTCTAGTGCAATTCGGGTCAAGTCGGGTTTGGCGCGAAAAGCATATTTGTATGTAATAAAAGTTTATTTTTCCACAAAACATAAATTTGCCTGTTGTTAAATTTTTAGATATTGCGAAATTTTAAAAAATAGTCAAGTTTATTTTCAATGCTATAACGAAGGTTGCTAAATTGCAACGTCTGTAAATTTTTTCATACTTATTTCATAAAAGTTGAAATTTTCGAGAGCTACCATTGATATCTCGGGAACAACAAAAGAAAACACGTTGGTCCAATACGAAAAATGTTAGTTCGTACTGATTACAAATCTGAAACGAAATCATCCTTTGTGTCTTATGCAGAAAATAGCTGAATATCTTCAAAGATGAATAACTCCTTACAAGGAAAAAATCTCAATAAAATTAAATTTTTTTATATCTTTTACTATAGCAATATATCGGACGGCCTCCAGGATTTGTCGCAAAATTTGATTTTTACGTTATTGGATAGATTACTTATATGTAGTTTCAGCTTATCAACTGTATGGGAAATTTGGTAAATTTTCAAATAATTTTTATACTTTTTTAAAAAACTCTTCATGCAGAAATATGGTGCGCCTTGTGAGCAGATGAAAGAAAGCCTTTTGTTTCCTTTTCAAATTTCAAAATAAAGTATTCGGAATCTTTAGGTGTTTAATCGATCGAAACTATGCCGCAAAATCAGAATGTAATATCTTGGTTTCTCAATTTTGCGAAGTCACTTTCCATTAAAGACAAGATTTGATCACCCCATTTTATTTTAAAGGTTCAATGTGTGTTAATAAAGGTAGCTCAAAGCGTCTTGTTCTAAAAGGAAATAAATATATTTGAGCATTTTAAATAATAGCTGATATTCTGTGAATAATCAAGCGTCACCGGTGCAATCTTGCACGTGCTTTTATACAAAAGCACATACGTGTTAAGTGCAGACATAACAATACAGTTTTTCAAGAAAAAAAGTCCCGAATTTCCGTATGAACTGACCAAGATGTCAACTCAAAAGTACATACCAAGAACGTACTTTGTCAATTTTTTTCCCTCCACATACTTACACGATCATTAAATTAGTATTTGGTTTGAAATCTGACATTTTATGTTAGGAACGGTTGAATATGAAACTTTCGTTAAGAGTGTAACGACCCGATAAAAAATTATGACAGGTTCGAAAAAATATCCTGATTGAAAACACAGATAATCGCTGCAATGGTGTTCCGACAAATTTTATAGGGCTGACAAGTTTGGATGATTTGTAACATTTACCTGTTTATAAATTTCAGACTAGACCGACTAATTGCAATTATCCACAATATGTATTTCCACCGAACAAATTCTCTTTATGTTCTACTTTGTTCTTAGCATTTCAATAGGCCTCTGAGAAATTTAATTAGATGACGTGAAAAGTTGTTTCATTACCGCTTACAATTAGTTATTTGGATAATTTTGCAACACTTGAAGCAATAATGTAGATATTCATATCTAAGAAATTATTAACAAATCTCAGGAAATAAAGATCGCAATGTCAAATGAGACGAGCAATGTAAGTATTCGGGATATTATACCCATAACATATAATATACAAATCAATTTTTTTTACAAAATTTCAAATTAACGGTTGGCGGAATTATTAATTTTGACCCAAACAAGGGGGTTGCTTAAATGAGCCTTTTCCGTTCCTCGACAAACGTTGTCGTAAACAAAAATAATTCCCATTTTATTATTTATTTTTTTATATATTTCCAAGACATTCACGGATAACAAAGAATTGTAAAACTTTATTGTGTCTGTTCTGTGCGCACAATAAATAACTCGATAAAAGCTGTCAACATACGAAAACAATTCCAAAATGTAAAGTGCAAAACAAAAATATAAAAAATAAACCATTACTTGGGATCATAAATCAAAAACTCCATAAAATTCACTACCAATGTCTTCTCCGTAAAAATCTCGACAAAAATTTAAAAGGCAAAACAAAAATATTCTACCTTTGTAAAATGATCAAAATAATCATTGTACTGTTCACATTTTAAGTGAATCTGAATATTATTAGATAATCAAGAAATTTGCAATACCTACGAAAAGGTCAAGATATAAAACGGCTACAACCGACTGGTCGAATTTGCACATTGCTGAGAACGTGCGAAATGCAAATTTAAACCTGGGCAGAATCTTGGCAGAATGAGAATTTATCGACACGGGGACTACTTTGTCCGTTAATTGCTTTTCTCTTCTTTAGATTATCTGCGCAATCAGCGACTGAAATGTCTGCCTGCACTCTATTAATTTACGGGTGTGCAAAAATGCAAATTGCCCGTAGCAGAATTCAATTTCAAATAACAACGTTAAAGAACTCTGCATATAGAAAAATGGCACGTCTTGAGTAGATGGATAAATCCTTTTGTTTTCTTTTTAAATTTCCAAATAAATAATTCGGAATCTTTAGCTGTTTAATCGATCGAAATTATGCCGCAAAATCAGAATGTCATATCTCGCTTTTTCAATTTGACGAACTCACTTGCCATTAAAATTTGTTGGACTAGCAGAACTGACCAAGATGTCAACTCAAATTTTATAACGCTGAAAAGTTTGGATGATTTGTAACATTTACCTGTTTATAAATTTCAGACTAGACCGACCAATTGCATTATTCACAATATGTATTTCCAATGAGCAAATTCTCTTGATGTTCTACATTGTTCTAAGCATTTCATCAATCAATAGACCTATCGGAAATCGAATTAGAATACGTGAAAAGTTGTTTCATTGCCGCTTACTAATATGTAGTTATTTAGATAATTTTGCAACCCTTGAAGCAATAATGTAGAAGAAGTTATTAACAACTAAGAAATTATTAACAAATCTCAGGAAATAAAGATCGCGATGTCAAATGAGACGAACATTGTTTTCGGGAAATTACACACTAAACATATAAGTACACATATCAATTTTCTTTTACAAAATATCAAATTTCAAAAAAAAAATTTAACGGTTGGCGGCCCCTCGACAAACATTGTCGTTAACAAAAATAATTCCCATATTGTTATTTATGGTAAGAGACCATTTTCATGACATTCTCGGATAACAAAGAATTGTAAAATTTTGTTCTGTGTCTATTCTGTGTACACAATAAATTCGGTAAATGACAGGCTTGCAACGTACAGAAACAATCTCATAATCTAAAGTGCAAAGTATGTATGTACCTTCACATTTTAAAAATTATCAATACAAATAGGCTTTTTTATTTTGATTTGCTAGTTCTACTTTGTTCTAAGCATTTCATCAAACAATAGACCTCTCGGGAATCGAATTAGATGACATAAAAAATGTTTCATTGCCGCTTTTACAAATAGTTATTTGGATAATTTTGCAACACTTGAAGCAATAAAGTAAATAGTCATATCGAAGAAATTATTAACAAATCTCTGGAAATAAAGAACGCATGTCAAATGAGATGAACACTCTATTCGAGATATCAAACACATAACATATACACATGACATTTTAAAAACATTTTTAACAAAATTTCAAATTGACGGTTGAGGAAATTATTAATTTTCACTCAAACAAAAGTTACTGGAATGAGCCCCTTCAGTTCCTCGACAAACCCTTGGAACCATTGTCGTAAACAAAAAGAATACCGATTTTATTATTTATGGTAAGAGACCATTTCCAAGACATTCACCGATAACAAAGAATTGTAAAACTTTATTTTGTGTCTGTTGTGCGTGCACAATATTTTCGATAAAAACTCGGTGAAAGACTTGCTTGCAACATACGTAAACAATCCCAAAATGTAGAGTGCTAAGCACCTTCACATTTTAACAAATCTCTATAAAAATAAGCTTTTTTATTTTGATTTGCTAGTTCTTCTTTGTCCTACTCCAATACATTTATTAATAAATATATTATATTTCAATTACATCATGATGATACGGAAACAAGACAATTTTCTGAATATCTGCACAGGAGAAGTTATATCCTTGAAAAGCTAATACATTTTTCAAAAATATAAAACATTACTAAACGGCATAAAATTTATTGTTATACCATCGTCTTCTCTGTAAAAAACTCGACAAAAGTTTAAAACACAAATATTCCCACTTTGTAAGATGATAAAATAATCATTGGACTCTTCACATTTTAAGTGAATCTGAATATTATTAGATAATATAGTGTAGCGGCTGCGACCTTCCTACGTCGCAGGCCCCAGCTGCAAATTGTAAATATGTAAAAAACTGTACATATTCAATAAATTGGTCGTGCCGACTCCAATCCTCAACCAGGTCATAAATCCTGTCAAAACGACCTCGAGGACAACCCTGTTTCACCCCTTTTCCTTCAACACCAAATTTCCATTTTTTTCAACTCAAAACACCAGTCAGTGAGTCAATCCAAGTCCAGCTCCATGACAACATCTTCCACGGCACGACGCCCAAAACGCAAAAGCTGACTTTGATTGTACTCCTTGCGCTCATCAATATCGCCCGCGCTAAACACCCACAATAGAAATTTGCAATTGCTACGAAAAGGTCGAGATAAAAATCGGCTACAACCGAATCGTCGAATTGGCACATTGTTGAGGACGTGCGAAATGTAAATTGAAACATGGGCAGAATCTTGGCAAACTGAGAATTTATCGACACGGGGATTACTTTGTCGTTAATTGCTTTAGATTTTCTCTTTTCTAGATTATCTGCTTAGTCAGCGACTGAATGTCTGCACTGTATACATTTACGGGACTCTGCAAACGTGCAAATTGCTCGTAGCAGAATTCAATTTCAAACACGTGCGATACATAAAATTTTAGTTTTCTAGTTTGAAAATTAAAATGTAATAAGATAAATCAGACAACAAGAAATTTAATGAGGATGTTTTAAGAAATGGCGAAGGGTCAGGGGAGGGAGATAAACGTTACCGAGCGGTCATGGCGGGAAGTGGAAGGAATGATACCCCACTCTGTCTGGCACCAGTGGCGCACCACCTGAATATAAACGATTTAATTTTTATTGAAAATAAAACACCCCACATTGTTAAATTATCGTGTTTTATTTCCTTAATTTTTACGATATGTTTTTCATCTTATTCGGCATCGTGTTCCTACATTAATTTTGCGGAAATAGTTTACAAAAGCACCAACATATCAATTTTCTTTCAGGTATTCAGAATTATTAATTATTAAATAACTACAATTGAGATGAATCTCAAATGCTCTCGATTTAAAATGCAATGTTCAATGAATCTAATACCAAAAAATCAAACAAATATGTTTGAAAATTAGTAAATGCTACTATTGTTTTCTCTTATGGAAAAATTGCATGTTTATGTTTTCCATCTTAATACGATTTTGACATTGTGAAAGTTTAAATAAGTATCTAAAGCGGAATGTTTTAATTGGAATTTCTAGGATTCGGATAGATAAATTATTAGATGCCATTGTGGAAGTAGTTGACAATACAATGTGGAACACACAATTATTAGTAAGAAAAGACCGTGTGTGTGGTGTGAGAATGTTGGTGTGTCAGTATTTCGAACCAAAATCGTGCACTCTCGCGCAGGTCCGTCTCGTGACGTCATCATTCTTCGGTCGCGTTCGTTAAGTTTAAATTTAAATTTAAACAGTTTCAATCAATGTTTAGCATTTAATTTGTTTAGTAAAACCAAAATGCCATGTTGTGCAGTTTTTGGATGCACAAATTACAATAGGAAAACAAAGAGTAGTGACAGTAAATATTTTACTTCTCCCAAAATAATGAGGATTTGTCAGTTTCCTCATAACATGGCAAAGACCAAATTTAAGCACTTTTTAAGATAGAATCACAACAAGAGCACACAAAAACCTGAAGAGAATGTAGGTAATGTTTAAAATCTTGCTTTTGGTAACCCGATGGTAGGCTGATTTCGCACCGCACCAGTCCAATCCAGTCCAGTCAAATCGAGTCCAGGCAAGTCAATAGTTTTCGCACCGAACGAGTACCGCGTTTGCGGCGTTTATAAAATTGATCAGTCTTGACAGAACTACGTAAGAAGATGGACGTGGCTCTTGAATTGATTATTGTTCGTTGTCTGCAAATCCGAAAAACTAAACCTAAGAAGAAAAAAGCAATTTTGGGTTCATCCGATTAATAATAAAAGACCATTTTTTATTCTTATTTTTATTTTTTGTTCCTGTGTTTCGGATGCTTGGGGTTATAGATCGCATCTTGATTCCTTATAAGTTCTATCAATTTTTCCACGTCTATTTTCGACATATACTGGCAACAAAATTCAACCGAATGAGTCGCGATCAGTCTTGACTGATCTGGACGCGACTGGACTGGACGCCATTTGTTCAGTGCGAAATCACTTGGCGTATTTAGGTTTTATTGTCATAGTGACTGGCTTGAACGAATTTAGCAGCGTCCGACTTGACTTGACTGGACTGGCGCGGTGCGAATTCAGGCTAAATTAAAGTCATCAAAAGGTAATAACTGTTTTGTCTGTCGTATGATGATGGCAGTAAATGCCAATGTTTGGGTCAGGTTTGGTTTTCCGTCAGGTATGTAATATACATACGTATCCGTAAATACAGGATGTCCCAGCGCTGCGGGGAAGTAAGATTACTATAAAACGAAAAACATATAGAGATACGGTTTTCGACAAAAAGTACAATCCATTTAAGAGCGGCGTTTCACAAACTCTAATTATTTTTGACGGATGGATGGCACTTGCATCTGCAATATATCTAAATTCGATTTTTATTTGACGAGCGAAAGCGTTCTCTACCGAGTAGAGGTGAAACGTCTTTAAACAGTAAACAGATTTCTGTCATGTCGAACTAGAGATCCGAGTCTGCACTTCCCACGAAACAAATGCGTAATCAGACTCATAGGCGGAGAGACTCGAAATACACTTTTGTTTACATCATCTTCGTTCGGTAGTTAAATTTCATGTACATTTTTTGGAAGCGCTCATCATTTCGAAAGGGAACTAATTTTCTATTAATTCTTACCAATATCAGTTTTAAACCCTTAAGCGGCCCGGTTAATACTTTTGTCAATACGAGATTGTCGATAATATTATTGCAGTCACTCAATAACATTATAAGGCAGAATAACAATATTTCTGCCTTTTCATGTCGATACTGAATAGGTACACCCGTAGACAATCAAAATCGCCAGTCTAGCCGGCCGCGTGTGATTGTTTTGACATGACACACGGTCGGCTAGTCTGGCGAGTTTAATTGTTCACGTTCCTTTTTTAACGTTCGTTATACATAACGAACGTTAAAAAAGGAACAGGGGGCTATGGAATCCAACTTTTGTTTTATTTTTCCAATGTAGACAAATCATGACATTTGACAGGAGCTGTCATTCAAATATTTGCTCAAATGATGTCTAAACCGAGACCTGGAGGTGGAATTGTTAAAGAAGACACAAAAAGTATTTTATGCATTGTGTCCGAGACCGTTACTAGCGGACCTTAATAAAGAACTTAATTTCAAATTTCTCCAACTCAACGCCACTCCATTCTTTCGAACGTCGTTGTTATTCCATGGCTACGTAGCCTCTGTTTTTATTTGAATGCTCGTTATACTCGTAGGTGTACCCTTAAAAACAACAGAACTTTGTGTCACACATAAGTCAAAAATGGTAGGTACACTTTAAAATATAAGCCATCATATTCTGCGTAGTTGCTTGTGAAAGAGCTATTGTGGGATTGCTTTTTCTTCGTGAAGATGTATAGATTCCGAGTCTTATTCGCAAAAACGGTGTTTGAGGTGGGAAAGCTTCTTCACGTGTCCAGGTGTATAGCCCACGAGGCTTAGTCGTTTATTTAACTATCTTTTCTGAGGAAATTACGCACTTAAAATTTGATTAAAAAAGTGCCACAAATACATTTATAGTTATGTGATTAATATTCAACACGTTCGTTGCCGAGACACTGATGAAAGTGTGAGAAATGCACCAAAACGAGTTGTCACACTAAGAACAGAAGAATGTCATCATGAAGATGTTTAGAGGTAATAATTTTGAATGATGCGTCTTCTTAAGTAACAATAAATTAATTCTCTCCAGGATGTTGCAGCTGCAGATACAAAAAACTTGTAGATAATATTTTTCCGATAAACCCGCAGGATGGTTTAGTTAAAAACAATATGGACAAGCTTATGTTTTATGCCATAACTACGCCGGACAAGCTGGACAGAATCGGAAAATATTTGTGCAACAGAGCGGCGCGATACATTTACAAACGAAGACCTACTTTGGTTTTCATTGCTATGGCTGCCATGGACCAGCTGTTCTTGGCCTGTCACGGATTGGTGGATAGTTTTTTGAAGATGGTGCAGGAACTACTAGGATCGAGTGAACCTGAATTGCAAATATTAGCAACAAAATCCGTAAGTTTTTATTAAACCAAAAACAATGTTGACTGGGGCAGATGAAGACTCCACGTTGAGTTGGAGAAATTAAGTTATCTATTGACAGCTTTTGTGAACATGATTGTTATAAGACACGTTTAGTGTCTTTTTCAACAATCTCCATCTCCAGGTGTGGGTTTAGACGACGTTTGAGCAAATTTATGCTCACAATTTGTGTCAGATATATATGACAAGGTCTAAGCTGTAAAACTCAAACAAACGCTAGATTCCGTGGGTCTCTGAGATAACTGATAAGCTCTAAACTCACTCATATAGACTACTCAGAAAGATTCGCCCAGATAGATAATACTCAGGTATACTACTCAGTAAAAATTAATGCTCGGTGATAAACTCACTACGATAAAAACATTTTGTAAAAAAATACATTTGCTCTTTGGCTTTTGATATGTATGTGTAGGCTGTGGAATAAAAACAATTAAATCAAATAATTGAAATTAGCATGTCATATGATATTATTTTTAACAAATCTTTACAATAAATATTATTATTTTGTAAATTAATAATAATCAAACAGCAAACAGGAAATTTAAATAAAACTTTAACTTAACAAACACTGTAAATCAATTATTGTTGAAGTACAAAATTGTAATTAATACAACAAATCAAATATTACTTCATTTGTATAATTATTATTTGCTATTGTAACAATAAGTTTAAAATTGCAATTACTTAACTGGATCTCAATAATGTGAAAGGTATTGATTTCAATTGTTTTCGATTCATTTTTCTATTTCACAACCTACACATATCAAAATCTAAAGGAAAAATACATTTTTATAGAATGAGAAAATGAAAAAAATGAATGAGAAATATCGTAGAAACTAAGCAGAACTGGCTTATGATACCGATACCGTTATAAAAGTCGAGTTATTCCTACGTCGAATGGCGCTTTTAGATTGGGGGGTTGCTATTTGAAAAAAAAGTTTTTGAAATTTTGTATGTGTAATCATATTCAAGAAATCGCAGCAACCCTTTGAGACATTCAAATGGTATAAAATGTACTTTTAGATTATGCTCTGAGGTTAATCAAAACGACAAAAAAAACGATTGTATTATCTGCAACGAATCAAGAGATATTAATTAATAAATAGATTCTTGTATTTCTAAATTTGAAAATATTTCAAAAACAATGAGAGGTAGGAGGTGGAAGCAAGCTAGCTAGAGGTAGGTGCCGACAATCCGGGTGTGTCACACGCACTGAATCGACTCGGACCGGTCGGATCGGCACGGTACGATCGGCACGGCAGCGTATACTGCGTATTGAATCGGCACAATCGGCACAGTCGGCAGTCGGCACCTTCGGTGATTTCATCAGCTAATTTAGTATAGTTCGATTTTAACAACAATTTATTTAATATATAATATATAAAAATATAATAAAAAAAATGCTCTTATAGATGTCTTATGTGGTTGTTGAATGATTAAAATAGGATAATTAATAACAGTTTAATTGTATCGTGGTGGTTTTTTCGTAATACAGAGTGTTTATGTTGATCACCTTATGGTGGTGGAGGCGGCACGGCTATTTTTTGGATGCATATTTACATTTGCAGATTACTTTACAATTGCAGATGTGGACCAAAATGCGGAAAGCCGTCGGACCTTTCGGCAGTTTTTGCCTCTTCGATCATTTTCTGCCGATGCCGAGACGATCCGACCGGTCTGAACCGACCGATCCGATCCAGTGCGTGGGCTCTCATTTAATTTCATGTATACCAAAACATGCCGATCGTGCCGTGCCGATCCGACCGAGCCGAGTCGATTCAGTGCGCGTGGTGCCTTATTCAGAATTGAGTGCCCAAATGAATAAGTGCATAAAAATAAGAGGTTGCCATTTAAAATAACAAAGTTGATATCAATTTCCGGTATAACAGGAAATGCCGACATATTGAAAGGATATGTATTTTACTTCGATTCAGAATGATCGATAATGATGATTCGCCAAATTTCAAATTTCTAACCTGAAAACACTGTGAGTTATCTCCCCTTCTGCTGTATTTATTTATAATAATTTTGAGGTCGGAATACTTTTGGTTTGCGAATATCAATACACTGTAAAAAATTAAAAAGAGATTCCATTACATCCTAAACTTTCGCTATACATACAGGGTGTTTTTTTTAAGGCGGCCATTACAAAATTTTTAACTTCCTATAGTGCTATAAATTTGAAATTTGGAATACAGTCAAAATTGACCATTCCGAATCTAAATAAATTATTTTCAATACGGCGGCACTTCCGCTTATACCGGAAGTGGACGCCATCTTTGTTATTTTAAATGGAACACCATAGTTTTTATTTAATTTTCGAATGCCCTTTTTCTTTTTAAGTATCTTACACCTATATTGTACTTATCTATCTGTCAAAGTTTTGGAGATATGCGCACTTTTTTACAAAATTTTGCAATTTCAGTGGTCTATTCAAAAAATGATTTTGCAGTAACCATTGGGAAATTGTACAAACTGTTTTTTCCAGTTGGTAGCGGAAAGATTGCAAAACTGTGGGCTGGCCTCAAAAGTAATTGTATCACATTCTAAGTACTTACAATAATTTAATGAAAATACCCAAAACAAAACGTCAATATTTCTTTTTTTTTAAATTGCACCTTCCAAATTTTATATCGCCAGTCAATAGAAAATCAAATTTAAGGGTATGCTGTATTAGCATGTCCTATATCTATCTCAATTACTTTAGGAGTTATTATGATTTATTTAGAAAATGAGTCTAATTCCGTAATCATGAGGGTGTTTAGTAGGCTGTGAACAATGTATATGGTTGTCAACGTCGCCGTTTAAGTTGTAATAAATGGATTTAATGTAATACATAGATTTAAGCGTAAGCATTTTTTCTTAATACTATTGAGTTTGGAATTTTTGGTATTGTCGTTTTATATTTTATTGTTTTTTTATTTACAGTTCTGTTGTAAATTTATGCCCAAAACAGCAGAAAAATAAACAATTTGCATAACTTCTCTAAGTCTGGAAAGCTAGAAAGACAGATTAAATCCCAAATTTTTAGCGGTAGCTCGTCGTTATGCACGGGGAAACGCGGCAAAATATTCCAAAACCTTGATTTGGTTTTCTTTACTTCTAGGAACAACTTTAACTCTTTCTCAGGTGATATGTATTATTCCTGAATGGATAAACTGATTCTGAAGACGGGAAAATTTTTGTTTATTCATTGGGGCTAGGTGCGAATACTAACATGTCCTTTGAACGATTTTATCATAACTTCCGTGAATAATAAACAAAACTAAAATCAATACATTTGGGTAATTATCCATTGCACTCAATTATTAAAACAGATTTTACAAGACAACTGCAATTTTTGCAGTGATATCAATTGTTTTACGTTCACAGCCTACTAAACATCCTCATGAATTGTACTCATTTTATAAATAAATCATAATAACTACTAAAGTAATTGAGATAGGTATAGAACATGCTAATACAATATCTCCTTAAATTTCATTTTCTATCGACTAAAGATATAAAATTTGGTAGGTGCCATTTAAAAAAAAAGAAATATTGACGTTTTGTTTTGTGAGTTTTTATAAAATCATTGTAAGTACTTAGAATGTGATATAGTTATTGTTGAGGCCAGCCGACAATTCTGCAATATTTCGGCTATCGACTGCAAAAAACAGTTTGTACCTTTTCTCAATGGTTGCTGCGAAAAAATTTTTTGAATAGACCACCGAAAATGAGATTTTAAGAAGATTTTATAGAAAAATGGGCATATCTCCAAAACTTTTACAGATAGATAGGTACAACATAGGCATAGGATACTCAAAATGAAAGGGGGCAATCGAAAATTAAATAAAAACTAGGGTGTTCCATTTAAAATAACAAAGATGGTGTCCACTTCCGGTATAAGCGGAAGTGCCGCCATATTGAAAATAATTTACTTCGATTCGAAATGGCCATTTTCGGCTGTGTTCCAAATTTCAAGTTTATAGCACTATAGGAAGTTAAAAAGTTTCTAATGGCCGCCTTAAATAAAACAGCCTGTATAGTGTGTCCCGTTTTTCAACGCTCACTAATGGGGTATCGGAGACGCTGAGAGATACAAAGTCGGTTAAATTACAGAAAAATTGCGCTATTTTGGGGCTATTTCAAATAATGTGAAGATATCCAGGATATATTTGGTCGTTTTGAACTATCTCGGAAAAACTGAAAAATGCCGACTATTGTCAATTTTAAAATCGGTATCTTGATATGTTTAGAAGGTCCTTGATTGACTGACGGCAATTATTTTTTCCTGCGCCTACTAGTTTTTCAGATATGATAGGTAAATTTATTTGTCTTATGGACAACATATTTACTCTAAAAAATTACAAAAAATAAATAACATTTTTCTTTACGAAAATATAAAGCACTTGTAGCATTTTTGTTAAAATAACCTAAAAAAATTAAAAAAGCTGTTTCTGGGGAAAAAAGCGAGCTACCGTTTCGTCGCCATTAGTTTGAAGCAACCAAAGATATTCTGGGTATCTTGATATTATTTGAAATAGCCATAAAAAAGAGCAACTTTTCTGTAATTTAACCGACTTTGTATCTCCCACCGAGATCACGATAGTGAGCGTTGAAAAACGGGACACCCAGTATACCTGAACGCTATACCTATAAATGAGAATCTCGCTGCTTTTGAAGTCTTATCTTGACAAAATTAATTTTTAAGTTTGTAATATTTGCAAACATCAAAGAAGAGACACCTTCTTACTGTCTACGTTACGATTTCTTCATAATCAAATTTTCGGCGATGTCCGTGAGCACCGAGGACGATCAAATTCGAATCGCTGGGATTAAAGGGATCCAAGCAGTCTTACGCAATGCCGTCTCCGATGACCTTATCGGAAATATTTGGAAACAAGCGCACCTAGACAAGATCATCACCAGCTTACTGTTCAACATGCAAGATCTGCCCTTTGCAAACAAGGACGAATGCCAAACAGAACACTGCATGCTGGCGGAAATTTGCATGTGCGAAATAATCTCGTGCGCCTCCTTTGGTCACATCCGTCCTGTCCTGACCCCGGTGCTTACCTACTTTGACCGCCATAATCTTTGGACTTCGGAAAATAATTCCGACATAAGCCCATTTGTGGTTCACACATTCCGAATCATCATGTTCTCGATTCAACCTCAGAACTCTTACACCGTGGTCCAGATGTTGATGGTACATCTGGAGGAGAATAACAAGTCCGATTCCGTGATACGTAGCTGCATTGCCGGAGTGCTTTCCAAGATCATAGCCATAGCAGCGAGCGAAATAGTCGGGCCCAGTGTCTACGAAATAATCAACTCATTACTGAATCAACTGAAAGATTCGATCAAACAAGACACAGTGGAAGAGAAGCGATACCAGGAAGCCTTAACGGAAGCCTTGCAAGATTTTGCAAATCACCTTCCAGATTACCAGAAGATTCAAATTATGATGTTTGTGATGGGAGAGATTCCGTTTCCGATCATTAATAATCGTACGCCGGATGAAAATTTGTTACAGAGCACGTTACTGAAGATTCTTTTGAAAGTGGGTACCAAGTATCAAACGATTCATTTCGATTCCACGTTCGAAGAGCCTTTTTTGGAACTGCTGTTAAACATGTCGTTGGCACCGGATCCCCACATGAGACTTCTTGTGCAAAAGATTTTGCACAGACTGATCGATAGACATGAGAACTTGCAGAAGCTGTTGAAGCCCACGTAAGTATAAACATCAGCTCCACTTGTAATCACTGGTTATGTAGTCAGAATCATCTGACATACGTAAAAAATAACAGGATCCAGAGTAGGCCATGAAATCATTTTGAATTCGGTAGAGTGTAGCAAATTTTCCACCTTGGATTCGAGAAATTGGGGAGAAAGTTTAGGAAACGACACCTAAAGCCTAGTCCAGACTGTACACAATGCTTCTGAACAATGTTTCGATACAGCATGGAAACAGTTCAGAAACACTTTTTCGTTGACTGTAAACTTTTTAAATCTCTTTTAAAGGAAAAAAAAATTGCTTCTATAATTTTTTACCAGCAAAAAAAGAACTTATGATTTGATTGAAATTATTGAAGCATTTTAACTATGTAGTGCAAGTCGTCTTTTATTCCTTGACTTAATTATATTTACTTTATCGAGCTTTGTTGTCAATTTATACCAGCAAAAGATGAACTTATTTTGATTGTTATAAATTTGGGTTGATTGAAATTTTTGAATCATTTTAACAAGAAAGTGCAAGTTTTATATTTCTTGATTGATTTATATTTGCATTATCGGGATTTGTGGTAAATTTTTCAGTTTAGAATGCAGAAAGAAAATTCCGTGGTTTGTGAGAGAAAGAGGATAAGTTTAAATTATATATTTTTCAGGAAAATTTATTTTAACCATGTTGGGGCTGCAAATCCAGTTCTAATGACGGGGTTCTCAAATTTTCAATATGTTAAGTACTTTTCGGCTATTTTTTGATTGTAGAATGGCGAATTTAAAAAAACGTGCATGAAATATACTTTGTGAAAAAAAGACCTATACACTTTTTCCCATAAACCACTAAATTGTCATACATCGTAAGTGAAAGTTTTGTAAACACAATTTTTATATTTCTTCGTTTTAAATGCATTGTCTACATCTTATTTTTCAACCATTTCCTGGACATGAATTAACTAACTCAATAATATTCCAAGAATAAATTGTAGTTGCATACAAAATGTATAAATGGACCCACTGCTGGTAGTGGTTATTTTTCTATTTTAGGCGTATATTATATATAATTTTTATAACCCAATTCGTTTAATTCTATCTTCATTGACCGCCATTTCCAACTAATAATCTATGATTGCGTGTAATTCAGCTTATATCGTTGGAACTAATTAATAGATTAACTTATTTCTTTGATCTTTTATATTGTCTTTTTTAAACCCGCTTTACGCTTCGTCTAGTTGGTCCTCTATGGCTCCTTTCCTAGGATTCGCTCATGTACGCAAAGCAGTCCTAAATCATTTTCATTTTCAGTAAATTATGATGCCACGCTTCTATTGTCCATTACTCAGGTAGGTACTTCTTCAGAATAAAATGTTTTATTGTAACGTGCCATTAAAAATAAAACAAGATTGTTTAGGCCATGTAATAATATTGACGTTCGACAGAGTGTAGCAAAACTTTGATCTTGAGTTTGAAAAACTTGAAAATAAGTTCTTTGTTAATATCCGTCTCTGAGACAATCACTGACGATTAAATAATATAGACCGATTTATTTACATTTTTTCGTGAGGAAAGAACTCGCCACATTCTAAGTGTGGGAGCAGGCCAAAATCAACCTTAATGTTGGTCCAAGATGGCGCGTGTGCCGGCGAGTGGCTATGTCAGTGGCGTAGGTGATTAGTACCATCCTCTAAACCCCCCGTTTTTTACTCAGCCCCATTTAATTCCAAACATAAACAAGATGTTTACAGATAAAAAACATGCCTTTCCTTTTTCCTGTGTTTTTGGTTGCTTCTAATTCCGTGGCCACGTTTTTATTTTCACAACACAACAACGCCACTGTTTCGGCTAGACTGTCATTGTATACAACGTACTCCCGCTCTACCTCTCTACTCCCCGCTCACATTCTGATCTTTGCACGTAAATATGCTGTAGTAAGGAATAGGAGTTGCCAAGTCTATATTATTTAATCGTCAGTGGAGGCAATGCATACGATACATTTCATGTTTTCAACTTTATTATTTGACAGTTTCAAAAGTTTACACTGCAAAAAAAGCTAGATTCCATGGCCTGCTGAGCCTCCGTTTTTATTTGTTCGTACGTTATTTACTTTATAAAATTTTTTGTGTATGCCCTAGGTTTCTGTGCAAATGCAAATTTTTTTCATGCGCTGAGCCTCCGTTTTTATTTGCACGTACGTTATTTACTTTATCTAGTTTTTTTCTATATTTTCTTGGTTTTTGGGAAAAAAGGCATAAATCTTTGAAGAGAAAATGGGAAATCTATGATTTAACACAGTACATTTCTTGCACGATTTTTTAAAATCACGTGCTACCATCTAAAAATATCCAAAAAGTACTTATCAAATTGAAAACTGCATCACTAAAATTGGATTTGCGGCAACATCGATTTAAATAAATTTTGCTGTAAAGTACCTAATTTCAACTTATCCCCTTCTGCCCACGGATTTATCAATTTAGAATTTAGAAAGAAAATTGTCCAAAGTCAGATACTAGAGCAATTGGGATATAAATCCTTTATAAGCTGAAGCTAATGAGTTTACTTCATAAATACATTTTTACAGGTTGTTATAAATTTTTCGTTTCTAACTCATTCTCTATATACTACTCCTCAACCGCAACTCATTAATATTCAAAGTATGATTTCTCATTGCGTTAAGTAATTAATTAATTAAGTAAGTAAAATGCCCTGGTATATTTTTTCAAACTTCTAAACCAATTCATCTATGCTAGTAACCATAGTTACCACCGAAAAAATTATGCATTAATGACCTACATTAATGAACAATTTCTTAGATTAGACGACATCATGCATTAATGATGGAATCGACGGAAAATTTATATAATTGAAGAATTGCATTCAACATTTTGCTTATTAGATGCTACTTGTAGTGATTATAAAATTCGATATCAAAAGAACCATCCTTCACAAAATTTAACACAAAAGTATAAAGTTACTTTTGTAGAGATTGAAAAAAAATACATAGACTAATATCACAATTTAACCAAGAACATAAAAAATGTAGAATTCTAGTTATAATTTAGTATTAATCCTATTTTAGACAACTAGAAACCTTGAAATTGCATCTGTGTATTATGGACACCCAACAATATATACAAACTGTCCAGAAACGGTTCCCATACCATGTTTCAAAACCGAATGTACGCTGTTTTAATACATTGTTTAGAAACATTGTAATTGTTTTTTGTTGTTGTGGCGAAGCACATAGTTTCCCAATAAAGTTTTAAGTTTATAAACAAAAACTCGGTTTTATTTAATTTTTAACTTTATTTGCACATGTGCCGTAATATGTAACGGCACCCCAGGATGTTGGATCGATACTGCTTCTCCCATCGATCAAAGTACATTGATGAAATAAATATCGATGGGGGGGATAAAACATTACGCTTAATTACGATAGAGGGACCAACTAGTACCAAACATGCCGCCCCCCTTGAAATGCAAATTTCAAAATAAAGAGAACATTATTTTCGTATAAAATAACATGATTACAAAATGATATGGATCAATGCAAAAGAACAGAAATGAGCATCCTAAAAATTAAAGGAAAGAACATGTATGTGAAACAATAAATTAATTCAATTTATCGTCAGCAAGATGACTGGTATGTTCACTCAGTATGTAATGGGGCGAGTTTGTTAACTGCGCGCCGCACTTCACCATTGGAAGTTTTCACGTCCACTACCCGCACTACACCATCAGTCCCTGGATGAAGTTGTGTGATGCGACCCATTTTCCAGCAGGTAGGAGGACTCGGATCCTTCAAAAGGACGAATGTTCCAACCTCCACAGCTGGAGTGTTCACCTTCCATTTGCATCGCTGCTGTAGAGTGGTTAAATAGTCATGTGACCATTTCCTCCAGAATTGTTGTTGTATCTGCTGCACGCGTTGGAACCGTGTCAGTCGATTAGACGATATATCAGAAACATCTCGTTGCAACGGTGCGAATAGCGAATTACCCACAAGGAAATGTGCAGGGGTCAATGGACACAAATCATTTGGATCAGTGGAAAAAGGAATTAGTGGCCTGGAATTCATGATGGCCTCAATTTGTGTAAAAATAGTAGTCAATTCCTCAAAAGTGAATGTGGAATTAGAAAATAATTTTTTAAAGTGACGCTTCGCTGACTTTACAGCGGCCTCCCACAGACCACCGAAGTGAGGTGATCTGGCCGGTATGAAATGCCAATTGATTGAAATCTTGGATAGATATTCATGTATCGAAACGTGCTCACGGGATAGGAAATTGAAAAGTTCTTGCAATTCCTTATTAGCTCCCACGAAATTTGTCGCATTGTCAGAAAAAATATCACTACAGATGCCGCGCCGTGACACGAAACGTCTAAAAGCTGCGAAAAAACATTCCGTAGTGAGATCACTAACAACCTCCAAATGAACAGCCTTAGTGCTGAAACAAACAAAGAGGCATAAATAGGCCTTTACTAATTTACGATTCCTTAGTTTGCTCTCACGCACAAGAAAGGGTCCTGCGTAGTCAACGCCAGTAGTTGTGAAAGGACGAGCAGGTGTTACTCTTGCAGCTGGTAAGTCACCCATGATGGGCACTATGTTCCTGGCTTGCCACCGTTGACAGACTACACATTTTCTGATGACCAGTTTAACGCTGTTTCGACATGATAGTGGCCAATATTTTAAGCGAATTCTGGAAAGTGTAGTTTGCACACCACCATGCATAGTTTCACAATGACTCTTTTTTAACAATAAAGATGTGAGCTTGTGGTTGCTCGGCAATATTATGGGATTTATTTGACTTGGTTGCAAATTTGAATGCTTGAGACGTCCGCCAACTCTGAGTACGCCCTCGTTGTCAATGAATGGATTTAGACATAAGATTTTGGACCTTGACGATATTAATCGTTTAGACTTCAGATTTTTCATATCATCTGCAAAAGACACTACTTGTGTATGCTTAACGAGATAAGTTGTTGCTTGATCGAGCTCAGCAACTTTTAATGGACCGGTTCTTCGCGTTTCTTTCAGAGATCGACAGTTGTTAATGAAGCGCAAACAAAATGATAGTACTCTTACGATTCGTTCTAAAGTGGAAAATTTATTAAATAGATAATCGTAAAATGCAGAGTCTGCTGTAGATATCGAAGTAGATAATTTGATTGGACGTAATTCAATCAATTCTCCCGAATGGACGTGTGTACTACGAGGCCAAGTGGATTCCTCTTGGGACAACCAATCTGGTCCATACCACCAGATATTTGCATCGATCAATTTTCTGGGGCACATTCCTCTAGATATGACATCCGCTGGGTTATCTTGAGAACGTACATGACGCCACTGACTGGGTTTTGTTAGTTGTTGGATTGTGGAGACGCGGTTCGCCACGAAAGTTTTTAAAGTATTCGCTGGCTTTTCCAGCCAAGCTAGTACGATTGTCGAATCAACCCAACAATAAACATTTGTGATGGAAATATCCAGATACATTTGCACCTGGTGTAATAATTTGGATAATAGTACTGCAGCGCAAAGCTCTAATCTAGCTAATGTGAGACATTTTATCGGAGCTACCTTGGATTTAGCGCATAATAGTCGTGTAACGTTAGTACCATTATTGTCGCTGCTCCTTAAGTATATACAAGCGCCATAAGCTGATTCACTGGCATCGGCGAATCCATGGATTTGTATCGCTACAGGGCTATCACATAGAACATGGCGTGGTATTCGAATATGATTTAAATGTTGCAGTTCGTTTATGAATTTTATCCACGTGGTGTGGATGTCTTGTGGTATTTTTATGTCTGATTTCCGTAAATTGATAACTGGTAAATTATCCGAGACCTTGTTGGTTACAAGAAATTCTAATTTAGATTTATAGCGATCATTATGGCGAGCGCTTATGGTGGCTAAAGTTTTTGATTGGATGTTAAAGCTGGTTTGTGTTATGCCACTTACTGAAATATTAATTGCTTCCGTGCGCAATCTTAGTCTCTTGCAAAGAGAGCTAGTTATGAAATTTGACTGTGAAGCAGAATCTAATAGTGCTCGGCACTCTTGAGGTGAACCTGTTGAATCAAAGATTCTGATTTGACAAGTCGCAAGAAGAACGCATGTTTGTGGAAGATAGTTACAATGTGTGACTACTTTTGAACCGTCCGAAGTCGTTTCCGAATTTAGTTCTTCAAGATTGGTATTAGATTTTGCCGCTTCCGTTTGTGTCTCTATGTGTAGCAATGTGTTGTGCTTTAAATTGCATTTACGACAATTAGAGAACTTGCAGTTGCTAGTCGGGTGGTTCCCGCGGAGACAATTTATGCATAATTTGAGTTTTTTGATTTCTGCAATTCGCGTATTCACGGGCATTTTGAGAAATGAATCGCATTGATATATACTGTGCACGTTTTTGCACAATTTGCACGTGGGTTTGTTGACGTTTACATGAGACACCGTCGTTTTATTGTGTCCACGATTGAAAACTGACCTTTCACCAGTGCTTTGTCCGTGATTTAATTTTGTAAGTTGTAATGCTTCCAACATTTTGCACCGATTTGACAAGAATGTAGTTATTTCGGCCGTAGTAGGAAAGCTTTTCTCGTGTGTGGTCTTCCATGCTTGCCACTCGCGACGCGTGGATTGATCTAATTTACTGACAATTAGATGTATCACAATTGCGTCCCATTGTTCCGTAGGCTGGTTTAACGTTTTTAATGCTCGTAAATTTTTTAAAACGCCATCTAAAAGTTGACGAAGTGCGAAATGTGATTCCTTGTTCACTATTGGAAGTGAGAATAATGCTTGTATATGATTTTCCACGATCAAACCTGTGTTCTCGTATCTCTCTTTCAATAAGTCCCATGCTAAATGGTAATTATCGTTTGTCACCTCGATCGCATCAAGAATGTGACTTGCTTCACCCTTTAGTGCAGACTTTAAGTAGTGAAATTTTTGAATTAAAGCCAATGAGTCATTATTATCTATGAGAGACTGGAAAGTATCATAAAAATTTACCCATTTGTCGAGTTCTCCGCTAAATTCCGGTAATGATAAGATTGGTAATCTTACGGAATTTTGTGTGTGCGAGTCAAACCTAGGACTATTTGAGCTTCCCGGAGTAAGCTGTCCATTTGGAACGTCGCTGTGTAATTCGAGGTTTTCTAACAGATCACGTCCTGTAGAAACCACGTCAAAATATGAATTTTCGAATACGTCACGCTCTGTATCATGGGTTACATCGGTCGGTGACGACATCTCGATTTGTGATTGTACGTTTTCGAATTCGCGCATTAATTCCCGACATCGCGTGAGCCGTTCCTGAATTTGATTTTTAGTCAGATCAGAATTTTTTGCGAAAAAGTTTGCAATGCGAGTAATACCGGCTTTTATCACCCCACGTCGTGCTCTTAAATTAATGACAACATTTTCATCTCCTTCTTCTGCCATTTTATTTTAAATTAATTTATCAATGTAAAAGAAATGTGAAAGGAGTAAATGAAGATAGGTACAAGTTTGAAAAGAGAAGGATTTAGGTGAATAGAAAACGGGTTTTCGCTACCTGAAACATCTGGTTGTCCTTGGTCACCTTGGCTAGACAGGACGAGTGTTGGTAGACTGGCTGGCGCCGACAATTTGCCGTCGAATTCGTATTTCCGGTCGAAACTGGTCTTGCGTTTGGGAAGATTGGAGCACAATTCTTCTTGATAATTCACTTTGTGTAATTGTTTATTGTAAATTGAGTATCGATCCGTAAATTCAGTGTGTAAAAATGAAAATGGGCTTTTGATTAGTCGCAATCAAAAGTTCTTCGTAAATCGGTGGTTTCATCCGGCTCGAAGGACCATGTTTTTTGTTGTTGTGGCGAAGCACATAGTTTCCCAATAAAGTTTTAAGTTTATAAACAAAAACTCGGTTTTATTTAATTTTTAACTTTATTTGCACATGTGCCGTAATATGTAACGGCACCCCAGGATGTTGGATCGATACTGCTTCTCCCATCGATCAAAGTACATTGATGAAATAAATATCGATGGGGGGGATAAAACATTACGCTTAATTACGATAGAGGGACCAACTAGTACCAAACAGTAATCAATACATTGCTTAAGATATTTTCAGATTGTTTTTTACAAATTAAATCTTCAGGTGTCGGTTTAGACGTCGTTTGTGTAATTTTTTTATCTACAATTACTATCAAATGTCATATGTCAAAAATGCACACTGTGAAAAATAAAACTCAACAACGGTGGTATTCATCGGGATTGTTGACCGTGTTCTAAGCGAAGTCCCATAAGGGGGGATGTAAACGTAAACAGTCGCGACTGTGACAGCTGGAAGAGTACTTCGACCACGACCACACCGCCACTGAAGATGTCCACCGCAGCTGTGGACGAAACGTTTGGCATAGTTTCATTGGGGTCACTTGCTGAGTTAGCCTCCCGGGGCGCTCACTACATCCCTCCTTATGGGACTTCGCTTAGAACACGGTCAACAATCCCGATTAATACCACCGTTGTTGACAACATCGACCGTAAAAGCCTACACACTTTTAAAAATGAAACTAATGCTAGTTTCCATGGGCTGCTGTGAATCCTTTTTTTTTGTGCACGCACTATATTACACGTTTGACTCTAGGGTCAACCCTTCCGAATTGCAGTTGAATTTGGAAAAATCCTCGACACGCGATCTAATTTTCATCAACAAGTATGGTTCACTGATATATGAAACTTTGTATACAAGTTTGCAAATGGACACGAATACTCCAGAAAATGTAGGAGCTGTTTATACAACGTTAGCCTTACTGTCCATCGAATTGGCTAATCCTGAGACTACTATAGACTTGTTGCAGTTTCTTCTTGGGTGAGTTTTTACAAAGTGCGTACCGATTTATTTTCTTTGTGTGCGGTCGTATTTGTACGAGTACCTCACAAGTTTTCTTCGGTTCCGTTTCGTATACACCAGAGACGCAAAAAACAAGTTTATGAAAGAGTGTAGGCTCGGTCTTCTATTAGAAATAATTCCATTCGAGGAGCTCATGCGACAAGCGACAACGAGAAAATCGTTCCTATTGAGACGATTAGAAAACTTTCTCGCCCAGGTTCACACCGCCACTGATGATATCTATCGCAGTGAGAAACGAAACGTTGGAAGGAATTTGTCGGGCTTTTACGATATCGGGTGTTTCTTATGCAACCACTGAGCTGATAACAGAACAAAAGTTAATTTTTGTTTGCCAATAAACTCCTAAAAACCGTTTAATTTTAATTTAAACAATTTAATTTAATTTAAAAATATACATATGTTACTGTTTCAATGAAAATCAAATGGTTTTTAGTGGTTTGAGTGCAAGCAGCGCTCGCCATTTTAATCGTAGCCTGTTTGAACATGCTCGTTTGGTGCAAACTCGGTCTCGATATTTAATAGCTACACTTTGTAGAAAATCATGTACAAATGACACTTTAGAGTGGAAAATGAAAATGTATTTGTTTGGAAAGAAACTTTGAAACAACGTGCTAAAAAATTGGCACACCTCTGTTTCAGACTTGATAATGTTAACACTTTCTTGGCTCATAACTGGCAAATAAATAATTATTATATTTTGTTGAATATCAACAAATGCGCTTACAGACACATACAGATCCAGTAGCTTGTAAATATTCTCTACTTAATGGCAACACCTCGCATGTGTCGATAGATTTTTAGATGTTTCCATTTCGTCTTATTTTCATGACTCCAGTTTTGACAAATTTGCAGCAACTTGTCTTTTTGTTAGTAGAACAAAGCACTTGCCTTCTTAAAGACTTTAAGACTACTTGTTTGATATTTTAGGATCCAGAGTTTTGCTCTTACGAGCCGAACACTTCCTAAGTATCTAAAATGTAACCTTCATGCGATTGCTATCAGCCTGCTGGTGCTAGTGGCAAAAGTAGGCAATATTCCCACTTTAATGGAATATGCTAAAAGTGTGACAGCTGCACGCAAGCGAAAAGCACCCCATTTAATTCCCGACTTGTGGTTACATTATTCGCAAAAGATTGAAATACCTGCTGCAGTCAACACACCCACAATGATCGATCAAGTAAGTTATCATACAGAGGAAGCGTGTTTTTGCATAGTTTTTAGATACTGGTATGCACTCATCTAACGAACAAAGGATTGAATCCTTCGAGATTGATGAAAAGACCGTCGTTTGATGATATTAGATCCCAAATAGTAACCAAGGGACAGAGGAATATGTGGATTAAAAACACTATCGATGGTTTCTTGAAATTACCGTCGACGGAAGAGCTCAATATTGAATATAGCTCACCAAGAGTTGCAAAGGTTAATTATACTCCAAATTATTTATTTACAGCTTACAAAATAACGAGGCTCGGGGCTCATGGAATCGATATTTTGTG
The DNA here is from genome assembly GCA_964023215.1 of Eledona agricola. Classification (NCBI taxonomy): domain Eukaryota; kingdom Metazoa; phylum Arthropoda; class Insecta; order Coleoptera; family Tenebrionidae; genus Eledona; species Eledona agricola. The sequence goes on along the minus strand of OZ026856.1, from coordinate 17,585,283 downwards.
TAATTTTTTACAGTGTAATCGTTTCACTGCGTAAAATTTTACAGTAACTGTAAATCAATAATTTGTCTTAACGACGTCTAAACTCACACCTGGGGATGGAACTTGTCAAAGAAGACACTGAATGTATCTCAAGTATGTACCTCATTTCATGCACAATTCCGTGGTTTCTGGGAAAAAGGGGGCATATCTTTTATTGGAAAAATGGGATATCTATAATTTCACAAAGTACACTTCATGCACGCTTGTTAAAATTTAAAATTCGCGCCCTACCAGCAAAAAATGGCCAAAATGTATTATGCAGAATGTCCACGGATAGGGTTACAAAGAGGATTTTTTTAATTTTGTATCTCTAAGAAAAATGTATTCTTGATAAAGTGGCCTGCTGGCTCTCAAACCCCTAAAAACCAGATCATTTTCATTTAAACGATAACAGTTTTTTAAATTTATATATGAAATGGTATTTAGTGGTTTGAGAGCAAGCGGCTAGCAGGCCATTTTATCAAGAATACATTTTTCTGAAAAACCAAAAAATATTTTAAAATTCTCTTTGTACAAATTCGGGGACATACTGTATATCATATAGTTTTATAACCACTAGAACTGCTGTTGCAGCAGCCACACCGATTTCAATAAATTTTCCTGAAAAATCTAATTTTAACTTAAACCCCAGTTCCCAGAACCAAGGAAGTATGGTGTCGCAAAAATGTCTGAAAACTTTATCTCAATTTTACGTATTCTAGAGACATTTCTACACACTTTCATTCTAGAAATGACATTAGAGGATTTTTTCAGTCCTTCCAAAAAACTTTTTGGGAAGTACAATAAAGGCCAAAATGTTTACACTCTAACGAATTCCAAAGTCTTTACATGACCTACGCAGCCTCGATTTATTTTTGCACGTTACATCTTTTATGTTTTGAATTGATTAGTGTAGCTTGCAACAATATGGTATTTAATAATTAAGTTACAGGTGTTTGAAAATGATTTAAAGTTTGAAAGTATAAAGAAAAGATTAACCGGACAAATAGAGTGGAGGAGGGAGGCTGAAGCAGCCAGAAGAAAGAAATTGAACGAAGCGTTCCGCAACGCTTCTTTTCAAGAAATCGTGCGAAAAACACGTTCAGATGTATGTTTTACGTTAAAGCGTGTTCATTTGTTAGAATTAACTTTCAGAACGACATGCGCAGTAAACTCAACGAAGCCTTTAATTCTTTAGCTGAGCGTCGTGTTCTTGAGAAAAGCGAGAAAGATGAAATTCCTGCCTATGAACGGTATTTTCCGGAGTTGTTCAATTACTAAGTTTCTCAATAAATCCATTTGGACACATCAGAAATATGATGTTTCTGAGTGTAGTAAAATTTTGAAATTATAATAATTTACAGTGGTGGTGCTCCTTATGTTCAAAGACCGTGTTCTAATTAAAGTTATTCCATATCACACGAGGAGATGTATGTGTTACAAGCCAAGGTCCAGCTATTTCAATAGATTTCCATAATAAAGTCGATTCGTGGCTCATGCATCGTTTTAAAATTAATAAAATACCATGCCAAATTTGACCTGTCTACGTAAAACCCAAATAATCATCCCAAACATCCTTTACCATTCCAAACTACTCGAAATCAACCTAAAATTTCCAAAAATGCCCCGAACCATAACAAACTACGCCGAACTCACATAAATTACTTCGGCTTCGGCCATCTTTTCTTCGGCAGTTTTATAAGAAGAACATGTCTACTTATTATTGGCAGCCTGTTCAGAAACACGGAAAAATTATTTATTTAAATACAAGTTCACGTGGCCGTAATAGCTCTTTGGACCTAACCTAACGTTAAGCCTTCGATTTTCCGATAAATATATAATATGAAATTAATTTTAAGACATATGGCAGCCTGACTCAAAACCTACTAAAACGTATAGTTTGCGAACAAATAAAGATTCACAGTTCCATATGAAGAACCCAGTATGACTCTGATTCTTTGCTTATTGCATACTGAGTAAAATCACAAGCCAAAATCTATCACTATCTCCCGGTCTATAAGAAAGATTATTTGTAGCAAAACAGAGAATTTAAATTATGTATCTTGATGAAGGATTTGTAATCGTAGCATTATAAGTGAATTAGAACTCAAATCCCGCAATTGCTTACATTTAGAAATATCAAATTTACTTTCACAGTTAACTTGATAATATTTTCATAAGCCTACTTCACTTATTTTCTGATAATTGTAAAGAAAAGTAAAAAAAATCCAACCAGTCAATTTAGGTATAGGAACATGATATAAAGGTGTCCCAGCGCTGCGTGGAAGTAAAATTACTCTAAAATGCAAAAGTTATCGACATGCGGTTTTCGACAAAAGTACAATTCGCTCTGAAAATATCTGCTTATATACGGAATGTCCAGATACAGAGTGGCGCATTAAAGTTATTTTTTAATGGTTACTTTGTATAACCTATTATGGACCTTACTTCAGTTGTTTCGCTATTATTTGACATTGGAACAAAAAAAAGCCCTTTTTTGAAAAATTGCTGCTTCTAAACCAATGAGCATTTTGTCTTGATATTTTGACAGAACTTTTTTAATATCGTCTAGTTTATAGTGGTCAGGTCAAACTTTGAACTTTATTAAAATAGTATACAGACTGGCTCATGAACGCAAATTGTTAATTCAATAAAATTTTTCAAATAGAACGTCCTGTATATTTTAATGATTGATGTGATATAATCGATCACATTTTTGATAAGCTATCCAATGACCTCCTTATGACTCATCATTTTTCAAGTTCTTCACCAACTATTTTCCAAATTATCGATATTCCACTATTCAATCATATTATTAAAACCTCATCAAAAATGATTGATACTAAAATATACAGGCTGTTCCATTTGAGAAATTCGATTAAATGAAGAATTTGCGTTCATGAGCAACTATGTATATTTATTAAATGACTAGAATTCAAAATTCGAATAGATCATTATAAACTAGAAGATATTTGAAAATGTTCTGTCAAAACATCAAGACAAAATTCTCATTGGTTTGGGAGCAGCGATTTTTTAATAAAGGGCTTATGTTGGTTTAAATGTCAACTAATAGGAAAACAACTGAAGTTAGGTCCATATTGGGTTATACAAGCTATAATAATTTTTTAATAAGGAATTCCAAAATAGCATAATATACTGGTGTTCCATTTAAGAAACCTAATTTTGATTCGCCACTCTGTATGTGGACATACTGTATATAAGCAGATATTTTCAGACTGTTCTCTTAAATGGATTGCACTTTTTGTCGAAAACCGCATCTCGATATCTTTTTTCGTAATCTTACTTGCCCGCAGCTGTATATCAGGTTCAGGGGCAGATCAATATTACGGGAATAAATTTCTGTGATTTCCTGTTATTCCTCAAAAATTAATTTCATGTAGAAAGGATTTGGAAAGACAAAACAGTGAGGAAAGATCGCATGTTATCTAGATTATTATCCTTTTACAAAAACTGTATCTTGCGGGAAATAATCAATCTGCGCCTACCACGGAATTTAACTTCTAGAGAATCGCTACACAAAAATATTGAAAACAAAAAAAAAAGTTTTTTGCGTAATAAATTATTTAACAGTCCCTAAACATTGGAGTACCCATACTAGCCATTTTTAAGATTTTGTTCTAGGAAAATATACGTTATGGCCAAAAATTGTGAATTTATTTTTTATCCCAAATCAACTCTCAAGTTATTTCGGAACCATTACGTAGCACCCGAGTTTCCCCAAGTTTCCGATCTAAAGCATAATCTCTGAAAAGTATTTCTGCGAAATCCGTGCCTAGAAAACGGTGAAACACACAAACAACAATTTGCAAATGTGTATTTGTATCAATTTTTGGCGAATTCACGCTGCCAAGTTCCACGAACAATAAAATTACTCAACGTTCGTAAAATATTAAAAATTTTATTTATTATTTATTTGGTTGAGTGCCAATTGCATGGACCAAATACTGAGCGGACGCATGTATCCAATTGCTCTGTAATATTTAGTGGCGTACAGAGCTTCTGGTGTATCAAACGCAAGTCCAAATCGCTCCGTCATCGAGTTGTACATTCCCCCCGCCGTGTTAAATGCTTCCTCCAACATTCCCTGCCACACACTGTGAGTTCCTTCATTATTACACACATATATTGCTTACCTCTTGAATCATATGAGCAGCTAGAGCATACGTGACTCCAGTCCACACTTCTTGACTTTGTATTGTGAATTTATCAACAGCGCCATTGATAAAACCATTCACCGCGCCCATTTTACCATCGCAAAATAATTGTACATTGTTGTCGTAGATCGTTTTCAAAGCACTCTTCACGTGTTCTTCGGGAAAAACCTGGAAAACATATCAATCAAACGAGTTACTACAATTTTGTAGAGTTACTTCGGAACCGAAACCACATGAACTTAAATACCATTGACCGCACAACTGATCCGCCATTATAGAACTGCATTCAATGCTTGAAGAATCAAAGTTGTAGTATTTTCCGTTCCATAGTTTGCGCTCATATGCTACTTTTCCTTTTTCTAGAATCCTCTGAAATACTTCTTTGTCTTCGGTTTTGTTTAGGGTGTCCGCAATTTTTGTCATGGCAAAGAGAGCCGCCAGCCAAAGCCCACCGCAGTAAGCACTAACAAAACTTAGAAGTTGTAATCGTACTTTATTTAGTGAATCAGAAAGTTCGGCCCTTTTTCACGTGCTAAACGGAAAGCCTCTCACTTTTAAAAAGGTCTAAAATTCCGTTTAATTTTTCAAAAAAATCATAATTCAGCGGTTGTGGTATTTCTCGGTTCCAGAAGTTTCGTCTAGACTGCGGTAGACATCATCAGTGGTGGTGTGGAAGTGGTCTAGTGATTCAATCTCAGTCGCGACTGATGATGTCTAGCGTCGTCGTAGAAGAAACGCCTGAAAGGGTTACATGGGAGCCACTTATTGGGTTAGCCCCATTACGGTTAGCTACAATGACACTACTTCTAATCGAGTCTGAGAAACCACGACTGTTAGAAACATCATCCGTGAAAGACTAGACATAATTGTGGGACTTATAGATTACTGTATTTCGCCTGAATTAGTATCTATCTTCATGATGTCGCAAAAGTTTCTGCACAACGCTTAAAAATAAAATAAGTAATACCTGGAACCTTCCATGACCCAAGTGTCGAAAGTCTGATCCGGGGATCCAGAATTTTCGATAAGACCATCTCCATCACTATCAAACTTTAATGTTTTCTTCATTACAACGTAACACGCGTCGTACATATCGCTCAAATAATCGATGGAATTCACTCCAGAAGAAATAAACGCGTCTCTAAATACTTGCAAAACAAATTTTGTGTTGAGATCGCGCCACTGGCTGACATCATGTATGGGATAAGCGTTTAGCAAAATAAACGGTTCCTCCCCTGTGATTTGACACAATTTATAGCTCACTTTTCGTCAAAAATGTAAAAAGCGTACAAAAAAGGAATTCTCAGTTCTTAGAAGGCAATGGGATCTAGCTTCTGTTTTATTTTTTAGTGTATTGACATGAGCTGTTTATTGAAAAAATGATCAAACGACGTCTAAACTCACGCCTGTAGAAGAAATTTGTTAATAAAGACACTCTAATGAATTCCAAAGTGATTCCATGGCCTACTCTGACTCTTTTTTGAACGCCCGCTAGATATTACCAGGGTCTCCAAGATCGTGCGGTGCAGTATTTGGAAATTTTCTCTCCACGACTTCGCCATCGTATAACATCTTCATTTTGGTTGGAATTTCTGTAAATATGGCATCTCTCATGTCGTATTGAACCACCGATTGCAAAAGCGGCCAATTTAAGACAAAAGAAAAAGATGCATAGAAATGGACGTCGTAAGTGTTGTACATTTTGTACTCGTGTCCTTCGAGCAATGCGAATTTACCGTATTCTAGGCTAGGAAACAATTTTACACATAATTTACATCGTTTTGTTTGCTTACCGTGGATCGTTCTTCGTCATCGTTTTAGTATCTTCACTGTCTAGCGTCACCCAAATACTGCCGCCGTCGTTTATGAAATACGATTCGTTAAATAATGCTGATTTGTACCAATCCGGCAAATCGCTGCAAAAACGTTTCTTAATGTAACGGCCAGGCATTGAAAATGTATATCAAAATTAGTATAGTGTCCTAGTGTCCCAAAATTAATTAACAGCCCACTATAACGAAGAATAAAAAAATTACTAAAAATCATAATTCCCATTTCCATTTTTCCTAACTAAAACCCAGTTGTTTGTATTTATTTACCTTTTCTCTTTTTAATTAAATTTAGGACATCTGTATACAGGTGAGTCATTAGTGCGGGATCGCTCCATAACTCCTGAACTATGTAAGATACAAAACATTTTTAAATACAATTTGTACACCGTTTGTCAGACTGCACAACCTCAAAATATTTAGACGTATACAGCGTGTTCCAAATCTCATAAATGCTACACAACTTTGTTTTTTCAAATAGCACCACCCATATTTTATTTCACAGTAAAACCCTTTTTGACATAGATTTATGGTGATTTAAGGTATTTTACATTTTGGACCACTGTTATCAAATTACAATTTTTTTTCAAATTTTTTGTCATTTGCAGATGTTCACTTAAAAATGTACTGAGAGACAGTTTTAACAGCTATATAAGGCTAAATATAAAGAAAGGATTGCTCTTTACGCCCGAAATGCGAAATATTATTTTTACTATACAGGGTCTGCAATAATTCGTGTCAAATTATACTATTTTTGAATAAGCGTAAATTTAGTTTTTTAAATGGCATCCCCTATATTTTTGTATAACATCGAAAGCGTTTGGAGTCTGGATACGTAACACCTGTATACGTCAAAATATTTTTAGGTTGTGCAGCCTGACAAACGGTGTACAAATTGTATTTGAAATATTTTCGTATCTTACATGGTTCAGAAGTTACGGATCGATCTCGCACTAACGACTCACTCTATATATCAGATGTCCTAAATTTAATTAACAAGAGATAAGGTAAATGAATACAAACAACTGGGTTTTAGTTAGGAAAAATAGAAAAGGGGATTATGATTTTTAGTTATTTTTTTATTCTTTGTTATAGTGGACACATGTCCTCTTCATTATGAGTTATGTATTTCTGTGTCAGAGACAAAACCAGTAAAGGAAACTAATGTTTGTCTCAAATCTATACGAAAACTTTTTCATTTTCCATCATAAATGATAAGAACAGAAGTAAATAAACTACTCGTATCAGCTACGTAGCTCGTATAACTTTAGATCGACTGACTAACTGACTATTCAAATGTGGTAGGCAACTCTTACCCGTTATCGAGAACACTCTTCTGCCAGTCGTAAATGGCCTCCTCCCATTGCGGATAATACTCAAATGCGTATCTTACTATCTTTAGTACTGCGTTGTCACTTCCAAAGTATTTGGTGTAATACCTGAAATACTTTTTGTGTTTTTTGGGAAAGCACACGGTCGGCATGTCCCAGACAAGACTCATCTCTGCCGTCTGTTCTCCACCTGCACGAACTGTAGTTTTGGCCGCAATTCCGCACGCCATTTCCCCAAAAATTTGGTCATAATTCTTCTGCGTCATCTCACCGAAGCACCCGTTATTTTTTAGTTGAATCCACGGTTCGATTCCGTCCGAATTCGGATCAAAGTAGAGACACTTTGAAATATCGATTTCGGGATTTGCTTTGATTGAAAGTGCGTAGGAACATGGAATCCTGTCGATGGTGTGATAGAGAATGACGCCTTCCAAATCGGCCAGGGAAAATGCCTTGGAACTACAAGTTGCTGTAAAAACACTAATTAGCCGAGGCTTAATTTACAAAAATCCGTTACAAGAGCGATCCCGACTTTTGTCTCCGGTGCCGTTCTTAAAGGTGAACGCTATGGTTACGGTTCGATCTTCGTTGCAGATGTTTTTAATGTCCCAAACAAATACTGCACAAGGCAAAGAACTGTCCTACAAATTAATACAACATGAAAGTATCATACAAAAGAAAATAGTGTTTTTTAAAGAATTGCGAATGTAAAGTTTGTGGTCCTGTAACGTTTCGTACAAAGCTTCGACAGACATCCTCAGTGGCCGTGCGGACGCTGGCAAAGCATTATTCACGTGCACTTGCAATTAAATGTATTCGTTTCGTCTTTGGCTCATTGGTCAAAAGAACTAAAGATTTTGTTTAAATGTTAGAAGGCAGTCCAAAATTTGACAAAACATTTCGTAAAAACCTAGATAGTAGGACAATATTTCGGAGTTCCTGCTACGGAAATTACTAAAAAGCTGCATAACTTAAAAACTCAAATCGCAACTGAAATGAGAATAAAAAATTGCGGCTTCCTCAAATTGCAAACCATTACTGTATCTTTCTACCTTCTTGATTTCTTTAGAATACAATACAATAAGTAATAACCGGGGCAGCTAATTGACGTCTATTTTGTGCCATGGTCAAAATGGAAACACTGCAGGCGACGCCTAGAGATGGATTTGTTAAAAAAATATTTGAAACAGTTGCCAACAAAGAACAACCCTAAGTCAAAAATTGTCTATCCTCTAATCGATACATCAACACTCAATATGAATCCACGACGTATGTAACCTTCTTTTATTTTGGAAAACATATTAGTACAAACTAAGATTTAAATCAAAATGTTCAGTTCGGTACATTAAAAAGAAAAAAAACAGTTCAATCTGTAGAATATTTTTCCTGCTCACTGAAACTTCATTTTTATCAGCCATTCCAAACTAACGCACGGGGCATTTCGCATGAGATTCGTTTATACTTGGTTAGAAATAGGTGCGAAACCCAACACATATAGCCGATTTTTTATTATAAAATTATTCACATAAAGGAGTATACGATTTTCCATACTGTATTAAAACGTGTGTACAAATAAAAATCGAGGCTCAGTAGGCCATGGAATTCATCGGATTTCCAGTGTAAACTGACATTGACAAGACCGGAGTTACGAAGCGAGAAGATACGAAAATAATGTGTTTCTGCGAATTGTTGTATTTTGCAGATTTCTCTGGAGCATAAATTCGTACAGCAATAAGGGTGATTTATCTAGCCCGTTCATTAAAACAAATTCCGCAACTGCTTACATTTTAAAATATCAAACCTAGTTTCAGAGCTAACTCGACAAGATTATAATAAGCCTACTTCGCTTATTTCCTCATAATTGTAAAGAAAGTATAAAAAATCAAATAACTCAAAAACCGTCCATTTTAAGTATAGACATGATACATCATCAGATCGAGAATAAATTTCTCTATCGATAGGTGTATTAGAACCATAGGGTTGCAATTTGAAAAAATCGACTTTTAGGTAAGCTTTTTGGATTTATTCAACTGCAGCTAAGTTTTCTTCTCCTCCAGGAATATCCTTGAAAATGTTTAGAATCCTATACATAGGTGAACATTTTGTCCAACCGTTGACCAAGTTTCGTCGATCTGACTTTTAGGGTTTACCACAGATTACTCCAGATGACTGACTTCATAGGGCGATTTTGTCCGGAACTATCTCTTTTCTACACATTTAAACTAGGCGCATGACATCTTTGTCACAGATACCATAAGCAAATGTAGAGGCGCTCTAGTCGTTGCTAATACTTTGTACGACCGCTAGATGTCACTACAAAAACTTTTATTTAAATTCAAATAAAAAGCCCAATATTTTTACTATTTTAAATTGAACAATGTACAATTCCGTGTTTTTTTAAAAGCGTGACTGTTTCTACGCTTGTTGCTTTTTTTACTGACCAATATTTTAAAAACAGCATTTTGCTGCAATTATAATCAAGCCAGTAAATGTCAAAACTTGCTTGTATATTGAATTTGTGAAAAATTTTAAGCGAAAGATGGGTCTTTTTTACATTATTTGTGGTGTTGGTGAAAACTAAGCGGAGAAACTGCATTGTTTTCCAAAAAGTGAAGAAAGGTAAGGATGTTTTATTAATACAACAAATTCAGGAAATCTAATTACATAATTCTAGAGCGAAACTGTGGCAAGAAGCTCTAAATGTCCAAAATTGCACTCAAAAGCAAAAGTGGAGGATTTGCAAAAAACACTTTTCGGCATCGTTAGATATTAGGCTTCATTATTCCTTATTTTTGTGTATGAATTTGAAGAACTAAGCCAGGTTGCCCTATTGGTTTTCCGGCAAGTCTTTCAAAATTTTCATTATTATATAATAACCCCAAGTAATTATCATATGTGTAAGTTATACCTATCTTAGAAATGTAATTGTTAACATTTAGGGTATAATTTTGTTTAATTTAAATTATGTAATATAATAAATTGATTTTTATAAAATTGTTTGTTTGTATGACGTGTAAATAATGAAGGATTATTTTATGATTTATTCTACAAAACAATTTTTTACATTAGTTTTGTAGAATAAATCATAAAATATCCAAAATATAATAGCATTTTTACTACCTATAGAAGAGAAACTATTTAAATTTGCCGCAAAATTTGATCGATGCGCCATCTGAAAACTGTTACATAATTTGAAGGTCGTCAAAGGTCATTCCGCCAAAATATATGCATTGAGTCAGTCATCTGGAATAATCTGTGGGTTTACTAATAATAAATTTTGTATTGCACTTGATTTTTGCACTTTTTTACAAAAATATATATATTTTTTCTCTGCAATAACGTTGATACCATATGGCACAGAATATAAGTTAGAATCTGAAAATACATTAAAAATAGGTATGTTGTATTTAAAATAACAAAGTTGATACCAACTTCCGGTATAACCGGAAGTTGCACAATCATGGAAATATTTTCAGCAGGTATATCTTATAAGTGTATACAAGAATGCAAAGTTTCAGTTTCCTCGGTTTTTCCGTTTTCTTTATCTGCCTAATGGGCCCTCATCGTGAAACAGCCTGTATAGTTAGATACATAAACAAGGATGGTACTATTCATTATAAAGATCTTCTTCGGGATTTTGGACCGTGTTCCAATTGAAGTTCCATTAGGGAACATGTAGTGAATAGTGAATCCAAGGAGCTAATTCAACAAGTGACCCCAATTAAATTCCATTAGTACTATTGTTAACCAAAGTTATAAGATTCATTTTTTTATGCAGACAGTAATGCAATTGCGCCTAGCGAACAATGATATTCAAAAATAGATGAAAAACCGTTAATCAATGCATCTAATTTGCTCTATTAAAAAAATTCAAAAATTGGGCCTGGCTTCATTTAGTTTGAAATGGCTATTATTTATTTTTATTTATATTGGTGAATCAAAAATAGAAAATGTACTCAGCAAACGCAAAATGATAACTGCTTCAAAAGCATCTAATCATCAAGTAAGTGGACGCCAGTAAAAAATTTATTTTAATTTTAAACCGACTTCTATTCGAATTTACCTTGTAGTTGTTAGGGATAATTGGACTGACTTGTCTGCAAGTCAACATAACACCATACTGGGACAAATCATACTCGGTCCACGATCTTGGGTACAGACCGGTGTATAGACTGGCAGCACCATCGATAAAGCTTTGCCAACTCTTCAAACTCCTTCTCCTAATAAATCAGTGAACATAGACCAAGAAAAACAACGATCGAAACGTACGGAAATGTCGACAGAAGACTATGAAATATGGTTTCCTGGTGCCCATCTTTGATTGTCACAATAAACTGATTAGCATCGATCGTGTTGTATTCATAGAGTCCTGGTCGCATTTGAAACCTGCAGAATTCACCTCGATACCCCCTGCCGATAGTTCCACACCCGATTCCTCCAAGAGGTACTCCTGAAACGCCACATCTTCGTAGATGCTCACATCACTGCTACACCCACCATAAATCTGCTTGGACCTCTGTGGCCGAATGTAGTCCATTACAATAGATTGTCCCGTGATTTTGTGCACTATGTAATACCAAATATATCTAGAGAAAAATATTCGGATTTATTGTTTCATAACCTCAAAACGAAATTACCTTAAAATCAAGCTGAAAATGGTCCATATTTGTCGTAAACTGGGTACAAAGTCTTGGGACCTATTCTCGGGGTATGTGTGATTTAACCGCACTTTTAAACCGAATTTGGGCACTTCCGTTGTGCTACATTTCTGTACTTTACTCATTGCAATTTCACACTACAGACTAAATAATAATTACACTTGTAACACTTGTAAATAGATAAATGGTAGAGGAATAATGTACTGAGTCAGGTGTTATTCACAACTTCGAAATTTCAAGGTGACAATTCAACATTTTATAGATTTGCTTTTCTTACAGTCTTATCAATTTGTAAATAAGTTCGTCATATCGACACTGAACGCTACGATTTTTCATGGCCCAAGAGCATACAAAAAACTGATTCTCAGGAGCCCATGAAATCTAGCTTGTTTAATTTTTTTACAGTGTATACTTTAGACATATGTGTGTGTTAAGGGTCTACACTGTAATAATAAAACAAAAGTTGGACTCTGTGGCCTCCTGAGCCTCTGATTTTTCATAGGTTTCTATACAAAATAAAAAATACTTGAAATATGTGTATTTGTTAGAAAATAGGTTATAACAAACTGTTAATTAACCGATAAAATTCATGACAACTAGGTGCAAGACGACGTGGGCAAAGATAAAATCTGCAAATCCTCGCTCTGGACTGATGGAGGCAAACTGACTCTTGTTTTCGGGGTTCACTTGCAATCTCAAGCACACTGCAAATAGTAACTTGTTAAAACAAATTCAAAAACTGTTAGTGTGCACTTACCGGCCAAGACGAAGCTGCTGACGGACGAAATGAAGCCGCTAAGGAATGAATTAAATGGAAAAGTGCCGACCAAACAGCAGTATACAAATTGCACGACGCCGGTTAGTAAAATGTACAGCAGGTAAGCGTCGATGCATTTGAGCTTCTTGGGCGTCTTTGCATTGTATTCCGAGTAGAATTTTGATAAAACCGAACCGATTTGAGGCATTTTTCTTGCGATTTCCTCTTTTTAGTTGATTGTAATTGGAACTTGAGAATTGACAGCGTGTCAGATACTTATATGACAGATACCGCCATTACCAACATAAATAGTCCTACTGCACAATTAGTAACCAAGAATTTAAATTTATGCTACTCTTCACCTACTGCTCGGAACTTCCAACTTGGATTCAAAACGTAATTAATTAAAAAATAAACACGAAAAGAATGATTATACCGTGCGTTCAAAAATAAAACGAGACAACATAGGCCATGGAAAAACTTTGACGTTCGAATAACCGCCTTGGACACAAAGCATAAGATACATTTATGTCTTCAACGTTTTTCATTTCCAATTTTCGGTTTAGACGTTTGAGCAAATTTTTGACTGAGTCCCTGATAATGTCATAATTTCACAATGCCAAAGGTTTACATTGTAAAAAATAAAACAAAAGCTAGTTTCCATGGCCTGTTTGTTTTATTTGTACACATATAATTAGACAGTGTCGACGAATTTTTCTAATCTCGTTGTTGCCTCAAACTCCTTTCTACCGACTTTTGCCGGCGAAATTCTCAAGTTATTTTTTAAATTGAAAGTGCTGCAGTGAATAGTAATCAATTAAGTAAAACGATTTCAAGCTTAAAAAAATTATAATAACGAAAATAATAATATTACGAGATACTTAATACACAATCATAAATAAATCAAGTCATTGAAATTATCTATCTAGTCGCACAGTAGTTGGGATAAGTTATCTAATTCAAATTGCCAATCCATAGACTGAGACAATGCAGAACATGGTTTTATTCTCCCAACGGACGGTGCAACTTCCGTCAGTGTTGTTATCCCAATAGCAGGAGCTGGCTGTGTGCAAACCAGCCCCGTTTTTCTGCATGATGGTGCAGGTTACGATGTATTTGTACGGTTTCATAAGTTTTGTCAATTCTGAAGTGCAGCATTCCACTACTGAAGTTGTCCAGTCGTTGACTTTGTTCTGCGAATAAGCGTTGCCTCCTATGACAGACTCAATAGCGTCCTTTATGATCTTACTGACATCGTCGACCACAAACTGACCCTCCTCTTGTAAGTCTTGGTCCAGAACTTCTTGGTTGGATTTCTCCATGATACTTGAAATTGACGATTAGTCGAACCCACTTTAAATACTGAAACTTACTGCTTTATTCCGAAGCAAATGCAACAACAATGTAATTAAATGTGTTCATTGAAAATGGGCAAACGTCAAATCAAAATGTGACAGTTGATAGCCGGTGATGACAGGTGTAACATACCAACATCACCACCATAAATAGTCCCACTGCAATATTAACCAATTCTCAAGTTTTAATTGCAACTTTTATTCACTTACTACTGGGAATTTGCTATTTGAAATCCATTACATATTTAAAAAAAATATGTAATTATTCTGTTGGTGACATAAATTTATTTTCAATTTGCAGATTGGCAGTAATGTAATTTAAAACTAAAGGCCCGAGTACACAAGAAATAAACTTGCGACGAGCATTTGCGCTATTATAGTGACATTTATTGAAACAGTTGATGTCAGCACTTGTGTAGACACATTTGAAACTAATGTCTGAGAGTTTAGTATTATTGCGAAAACTGATGTTAGCGAGTTGAAGCAAGCGTAGTGTAAACACTTATTAATTCGCTCAGGCATAATAAAGAACTTGTTATTCTAGATGTGTTAGAAATTTTTGCGCAAGTTGAGTTCCTGAATTCAATGGTATAAAAAAGAGTTGGTCCAAAAAGGAAATATTTTCTTTAATTTAAATCGGAGCGCCGTACCCGTAATTGTATAATATAAAAAGCAAAAATTATCTTATAGACATAAAATTAAAATACAAAATGCTTTCAAAGATTTAGCCAAAAATTTAAAAATACAGTAATATCCGTTTATTGCGAACCCAGTTATAGTGAACTTTATTCGGTTACAACGAGCCAATCTGAAAAGTACGAACTAAAGTTCTATAAAAAGCATGTAATTTTTTTCCGCCTAAACAAACCCGCTTATAACAAACTTTCGGTTAAAACGAACTAACAATTGGTAAAAAGGAATTTTCCCCAAACAACCGTGTCATCTAAAACGCAGCAGTCGAAGTCGAGCGATTAGTTACCGTATGCCGTTTTTACAAGTGAATACCTATTAAAGAGACGCTGTTTCAAATAAAAAACATACATATTTGACCATTAAAAGTAAAAGAGATGATGAAACGTTTGCAACGAAGTGCAAGGTAAACCCAAATTTACTGGGACTAAGTAAATCAACATTAATAATAAGAAAGTTACATGGAAGAATAAATATTGTGATCATACATTAAATCTAGGTAGCTTCCATTTGGAAGGAAAGGCACGTAAAAAATTAAAAACATGCTAATGTTGATCAGTCTTTTGAAATGGTTTTCATAAAAAAGTCAAAATGTCGTCTTCTTAAGTAAGTCGGCGTAAGTGTAATTACACATCAATTAAATTAATTTTACCCAAAGAAGCCGTCTTCAAAAAAGCAGAGTTCTTTAAAAAATATTTTTCAACATTACGATTTCAAAAAGGCATTAGTATATTACATCCTTGTATGTGAATCCAGAGTAAAATAAGAGTTTAGTTATTGACGCAATAGTAATTTTTTAACACGGCATTTATAACGAAATTCGGTTTCAACCAATTTCATCAGCGTCTCTTTAGGTCATTAGTACTCTAAATGAAAGTAAAATATCTGGGAAGTTGCACTATCTGCGAATGCAGTTTCATCAGGAAATAAACGAAGAGGAGCGGTTTGTGGGATTATTCCTTTTTTTGTTTAGTTTTGCTCCCGAGAGTCCTAGTGGCCCAATTATAGGGAGGGAGTTTGTACGTTTTTAACATTGTAAATGTTTAACGTTTCAGAAATGCAGCAATTTAAGATTTTAAGTGACACTTGGAAATTTCGCGGTTTTTGCAACTTTCTGTAAGTTCTACATAAGCTAGCTAGATGTTTTTGGTGTCATTTTAAAGATTTCGTGAAATACTATCTTTTGGGAGTTGTCAATAAGATGTACGCCGTGCGGGGGCGGAAATACAAGGGTTAAACCGGTTTCTCGAAGACCAAAGCGTTCGGTCCTGTTACATCGCATATTTTTTGAAAGACCGAAATGTGAGTTTGGGCTTGTTAGAAATAGGATAAATCAGTACTCATTTTACATCTACTTTCTGTGAGTACCATTTTTGGGCCTTCTGTATCGACTTATTATTCATTTGGAATCAATAATTTAACAAAATTTATATCCTTACCTGTTTTTTGAGATCTTCAAACTTGTTGTGGGTGTTAATTTTTAACCCAATTATAATTACTCATGTAGCAAAACGATTCTCATTTTTCAGTAAATTTAATCGAAATCTCATGGAAGCTAAACCGTTGCATTTCTCACGCGATTAATATAGCTTCACCCCTTGAAAATAAATTTTCATGACCACCAATTGGTATGAGTAAAAAAAAACAAGTTTGTGTAAACTGCCTATGATCGAACTGAAACGAATACCCTGTAAAAATCAAGTTTGTGACAATTTCTCATTACATAGATGAGCAAATTTGGAACAATATCTGTTTGTAAAAGAAATACATTTATTTAATCCTTTAACCAATTATACAAATATGGCAAAATAATGGGAACATTTCAATAGAGAAATTAATTGATCACATAACTCACGCTGCTACACGTGCCGACAAATGTGTGTAAAAAATGATATTACCTCTACAGACGCTCTTACATTTCCAATAATTCAGCTGAGCTTCCAACAAGTACTGTTTCCTACCATACGTCTTTTTTTTCCTTGTTAGAAATTTAAAAAATAACAACTTTTGTAATGCAAGAGCATCCAGTGGCAAAAAGTTTTCAATAAAATCACTCTTTAAAAATACAATAAGATTATGTTCTAGTTTAATAATTAATGTCTTTAATACTTAGTTTTATTGTTAAATGTTCCGTCTTCATAAAATCTTTATTGCAAGTGGAAAAGAGTATTTAAAATATATTCTTTCATTTCCTCGTATAAAAATTTGCAAACGATGGATTAGAATTTCCACTATAACAAAGTAATAAACTAACTCTGTATGACATGTTTCGGTTGTTTCAAAGAAGAAACCCTGAACAAAATGCAGCCTCTTTAAATACTACAAGGAAATTTGACGACAATCGATGATGCTTGATACATTCTGCATTATTCTAAAATATGATTGGTTACATGTTTTAGATTATATTTTGAGATAGTGACCCAATTTCTTAAATTCGGCACGGAACAACAATTATTACTCTATCAACGTAACATAAAAATACGATTACGACTCCAAGTGTCCGTTTTCTGAAGGCCTCAACGAGCAGTTAGTGTAATCCGAAGTTCCGTTTTCTGATATGCTTCGCGAATTGTGACGACTCCGCGACGATCTCCTCTTCACCAATGACTCACAGCTGCCTTTGGGAATGAATGTTGTCCACTCGTTGGATTTCGAATCCAAATATTCGATGGTGTTCAAGAACGTTTTACCTGCATAAGAAAATTACATATTTACGTAACGTGGCGCGTGAAACGTACCTGAGAACCCGCCGACGGCGTAGAGACGATCGCCCACGACCGCCACTTCCACGTTCGCCCTTGCAGTGGTCATGCTCGGCCCCACCACCCAACTCTGGGTCTTCTCGTCAAAAACTTCAGTCGAGTTCAACGAGTGCGTGCCGTCGGAACCGCCCACCACGTACAATTTACCATCGAACTCGGTCACTCCGCAGCCACGTCGAGCGGTGATGATGGGTTTTATGAACACCCAACTGTTGCTCTCGGGATTGTATACTTCAACCGAACTGAGACAATTCCAAGCGTCGCATCCACCAATGGCGTAGACCATTTTGTTAAAAACGGCGACGCCTGCTTGGTAGCGTCCAGTGTTGAGCGGTGCGATCGAGTTCCATCGTAAGGCCACTGCGTCGAAGACGTCGCACTGCTTGATTCCCACTTGTCCGTTCCAACCGCCTACGCAGTAGATCAAGTCTTCCAAGGCGCACACGCCCATGTTGCTTCTTGCCAGTGGCAAGTTAGGCATTTTCGCCCATTTAGTAGCAGCCAGTTCAAGCATTTCTACAGAGTCCAATTCGGTGGTGCCGTTACTGCCACCAATCGCGTACACTCTCTCGCCTAGCACGGCGATCTTGAAGCGTCCTCTGCTTTCGCGCATGGACGGAAGCAGCTTCCATGTGTTGGTCTCGGGAATGTATTGTTCCACGGATCGAAGACATTCGGTGCGGTCGTAACCACCTAATAACGAATCACTAGTAATCGTCCTGACAAATTAAATTTCATAAATCCGCAACTATCGACAAGGTGAGAGGCTTTTGATGGACATAATTGTACGTTTTTTATCGTTATGAAGAGACATTTCAAAATAATTATCTGACCGTTTGATGGCACAGGAACTATTCTATAAGCTAGATCTAACAATTTTCAACATTAATTTTTTCTACAGCGTGTCCCAGAACTGGAGTAACAGCGACAAGTGTAGAATCTATTCTCAATGCCGATATCAAAATCGGTCTTATAAGTTTTATCGACGTTTTGTTTGGAAGTTATAAGGTTTTGAAACTGACCAATCCCAGAAGCTAGTCCAGGTTTTATGGCACTGCAAGTAGACGTTGAGTTTGAGGTTTGTAATGTTAACTATTCTTTGGTTTAGTTCTCATTTTAAAAATTATTACTGAATCAACAACGGTGGTATTAATCGGGTTTGTTGACCGTGTTCCATGCGAAGTTCCATGAGGGGGGGTGTAGTGAGCGCCCCGAGAGGCTAACTCAGCAAGTGATCCCCATGAATCTCTGCCAAACGTTTCGTCCACAGCTGCGGTGGACATCTTCAGTGGCGGTGTGGTCGTGGTCGAAGTACTCTCCCAGCTGTCACAGTCGCGACTGTGACAGCTGGGAGAGTACTTCGACCACGACCACACCGCCACTGAAGATGTCCACCGCAGCTGTGGACGAAACGTTTGGCAGAGATTCATGGGGATCACTTGCTGAGTTAGCCTCTCGGGGCGCTCACTACACCCCCCCTCATGGAACTTCGCATGGAACACGGTCAACAAACCCGATTAATACCACCGTTGTTGACAACACCGACCGTGAAAGCCTACACACTTTTATTACTGAATGTCCATCGAGTCGTTGAGTGAGTTAACTAATTTGCTACGAATTAATAGAAAAAACAAAATGTACTGATCCTGAACCTAAAGGTGTATAGGAGAGACGATGTGGAGCCGCTGCTTTTGTTGTAACGCACATATGTGAATTAAGATTCAGTTTTAAATGTAAACGTGACCTTTTCAGAAAACGGAATTGTAAAAAAATATTTCGCTAGTAAAACGTTAAAAGAAAAAATAATAGATATTTCTACATTGGCAAATGTGACTTTTGTAACGTAATAGAAAATACTTAATCGATATTATTTTATTCACATGCAAAATGTATTGATCCGTTATTTTATTCGGTTATTTAGCAAAAATACGATCTGTAATAATGCGAAATGCTCAGTAAATTAACAAAACGCCGGGTATAATATACAAAATGCTGATCAATAAAATAAAACATTCCATAATAAGCAATATACTGTAAAATAAATCATATGTATAAACTAGTTATTAATTTACTATAATTTGAAGAATATTTAAACATAGAATGTATACGTGAGGTAAAAAATTAATTTCTTTTAGCTAACACATAACATTAAATTTAACAATACAAAAAAATCGTAAAACAACGATTATTATAAAATAAAGCAGTCAGACAAAATAGTATTTTTAAAATAAATAAACATTTCTTCTCATTTTAATTTAGCAAACGGATAATCCAAACGAACGGACGATAAAACAATGTAGTGAATTATAGTACGAGTAAATATTATACTAGTGTCCGACCGAACTTTCGCTTTCAGTTTCGGCCTAATTTCGGCAAAAAAACTGACTTCGGCTTAGTTTCGCAAAACTCTTATTTTGATACATTCGATTGAACCATTATTTGCTTCAAAAATATTTATTATGTTGTTGTATTTGGTAGATAGGTGCTTATTCATTTTAATTTTATTGTAGTTTGTTAACAAGAGAACCATACAAAATGACCAAATTTTAGAAGAAATAATTTTTTCGGCCTTCGTTTCAAATTAGTTATTTTGCAAGCGCTCAAATCGTCTTCAAAACGATCAATTTCCATGCCCAGGCAAGAAAATGGAAAGCAGGAATTTTCAATGAAAGCTTTTATGTTGGCGGTATTGACTTTTCGGGGAATAAATTCTGAATTAAATTTTCTGCTACTTTTTGAATGTGTTGGTGTGTTTTTATCCATTTTTACTTATTATTAGTAGAATTTTCACTCAAATTACTCAACTTACAAATGAAAAAAAATTATTTTATCTCATTATATCGTGGAATAGGTACCGCCAATAAGGGAAACATAAATCCCCTAACCGAAATTATTTTAACAATGAATGTAATTTTTTAATTAAAATATTTTGTTGGCCGAAATAGAAAAGAAACTGTATATTGCAGTTTCTCGCCTTGTGATAAACATAACTATCGTTCTTAAAATGAAATAGTATTTTTTTATGCATTATATGTTTATATATACAGGGTGAGTCATTAGTGCGGGATCGGTCTATAACTTCTAAACCATGTAAGATACAAAATTTTTTTAAAAACAATTTGTACATCGTTTGTTAGGCTGCACAACCCAAAAATATTTTAACGTATACAGGTTGTTCCAAAACTGACAAAAGCTACACAACTTTATTTTTTCAAATAGGACTACCTATATTTTATTTTACTGTTAGAACCCATTTTGAACTAGATTTATGGCGATATAAGATATTTTACATTTTGGACCACTGTTATCAAATTACAATTTTTTTTCACATTTTTTGACATTTACAGAGGTTCACTACAAAAATTACTGAGAGGTCGTTTTAGCAGCTAGAAGGCTGAAAGTTGGCAGAAATATGAAGAAAGGATTGCTCTTTACGCTCGATATGCAAAATATCATTTTTACTATACAGAGTCTGCAATAATTCGTGTTGCATTATACTATTTTCAAATAAGCTTAACTTTAGTTTTTTAAATGACACACCCTATATTTTTGTATTCTATAGAATGCGTCTGGAGTCTGGCTACGTTTTTTATTAAGCTTGTTCTACAGCTAAAATTAATAATTTACGAGATTTTTGATATTATGTGATACAGATTGAGCCAAGATAAAGTAGATAGTGTGTCATGGAAACCATGTAAATCGTTTTAACTCACATTTCAAGACTGCACAGTTGTGTCGTCACCGACTTGTCATTTGATTATCCATTCCATTATCCACAATAAATTCTATTTTACAAGAACAAATCGATTTGATTTATTGTCTGGGAGAAGGCGAAATAAATCCTTTGCTTGCGGCAAGAATTTACGCTCAACGTTAAATAAATCAACAAATAAACATACCTGAGCCAGGACAATCTGTATCACATCCAAAAATATCTAATATCTTGTAAATTATGAATTTTCGCTATAGAACAACCTTAATAAAAAACGTAGCCAGACTCCAGGCGAATTCGATGACATACAAAAATATAGGGAGTTCCATTTAAAAAAATTAAGTTAAGCTTATTTAAAAATAGTATGATTTGACACGAATTTTTGCAGAGCCTGTATAGTAAAAATGATATTTTGCATATCGGGCGTAAAAAGCAATCCTTTCTTCATATTTGTACCAAACTTCAGTCTTCGAGTTGCTAAAACGATCTCTCAGTAAATTTTTAAGTGAACCTCAGTAAATCACAAAATATGTGAAAAAAAATTTATAATTTGATAACGGTGATCCAAAATGTAAAATATCTTATATCACCATAAATCTATGTGAAAAGGGGTTCTAATGGAGAAATAAAATATAGGTAGTTCTATTTGAAAAAATAAAGTTGTATAGCACTTATGAGTTTTGAAACAACCTGTATACGTGAAAATATTTTTATGTTGTGCAGCCTGACAAACGGTGTACAAATTGTCTTTAAAATTTTTTAGTATCTTACATAATTTAGAAGTTATGGACCGATTCCGCACTAATGACTCAGCCTGTATATCGAATTTTATTTATTTATGCGAAAAACTGTTCAAAATTATGAAAAAAAAAATGTCCTAAAACCCGATTCCAGCACCACCTACCACGTCCAATCGTGAATCAAACCATCGAGTGGAGCTCGAAATTTTTCAAACATTCTTCACAATATTGGAAACGTCTATTGTCGATAGCTGGCGTTGAAGAGAGTTAAAGACGGACAAAATTTCAAAACAGCAAAACACGTCCTCAACATTACCCCTCTTCTAGGTCTTAGCGATTGAATTTTTAAATTCATTTTAAAATTAATTTAAAATGCCCCATGTTTTAATTATGTTTAAACTTTCGTTTAGTTTAATTTAATTTTTAGTTTTAAAACTGCATAAATTTAGGTTCTCAAAGATATGTAACATTGGATATTTCTTTCGAGCTAGTTTGTATTTTTCATTTTAGAAATGGAAATAAAAACGCAAAAGCATTAAAACGTATACCTAACCACAAATGGTAATTATAATCGCACTGGTCACTTGTTGTTGTTTAAAGTAACAATGAAATTTTGTTGTCCAGTGCCACTTTAATATCTAGGGGATAAAACGTACCGTTTCTTCATTTGACCAATCCAAACGTAAGGATTGTCGATTGATAATTAAAATACCAAGTTTAAAAAGATTAGTTATCTACAAATCTCTCGGAACTGGGGTAAACCAGGACTAACTAATCCTAAAATTTGAGGCTCAAAAGTTTAAATTTTCTGCCGATACGCTAACAATCCTATTGATAAATAATTTTCAATTAAACATTTCTCATTGACTATGCCAAAGAAAAGAATTATTATTGTACTTGATAACTCGGACCACAAACCCAAGTTCGGACTTTTATGTTTGCAATTACATCCCATTGTGAAGGATCTTCCTGCTGTCATAAATCATTACAAATTTTGCAACTAGCTGAATTTGGTGTAAGAAGTGTTGACTAGTTTTCATTTCGTTTTTTAGCAATAACTAAACAAAATAACAAAATTTACAAAATCGGCCTCGTTATCGTGCTAGAATTTGCAATTTGAAACATATTGGTGCAAAATTTATGCCTTAATTATCAATCGTGCGGGTATAAAAATTATGGCATTTTGTTGTTTTTTAGAGAAATGAGAAAGATTATAAAAACTAGCCTTCGGTAACGGGCTAGAAAAAAAATTTCTGCTACCATTGCAGTCTCGAGCGATTTTTCAATTCTGTCGGTATCAAAATAAGACTTGTTTGAAATTCTGCTGATTTTACATTAAGTCCAAATCGACTATATGGCAGCCTTAAGACAAAAAGTTATTTTCGAAAGATTTGTCACATCACTCCAGAACAGGCCTAGTTAACAATTTGAATTTAAAATTGGCCGCTCCAAAAATATATCAATTTATTGAAAGACATTGGTGATGTTATCTAACACAGTTTTGAGAATAATGAGTTGAGAATGCAACCACCGACTAGTTAACTAGGACTTAAATTAACTGGAGCATTCAGAAATCCGATTGGATTTTATGGATTCAATAAATTTAAGCTCCGTTTGCTGGCTCTCGGTTAAAACTAAAGTTCAGAACATTACCTCACTTTGGAGTAAGGCATGAATGCTTCCAACATTGATAAATTTTCCTCTAATTTGCACTAGACATTTTATACATGTCGTTAAATTAGACAGTATGTCACCAGTGGCGGCTCGTCAGGTCAGGTCACCCTGCCACCCCAAGCATAAAGTTACAATCGAAAAACAATTTTCTGTTAGTTTTTAAATTTTTTAAATATTTTTTACGAAAATCTACTGTATATACCGTCTTGATACCGTTAAATCCCTTAAAATATAAAAAGCAATACCACAGAGCAAAAGTCCTTATTATTTGCGATGTAAAATGCACGCATGCAAGCCAGGTAGGGCTTGCCCCGTCAGTGTGTTGCAAAGCAGGACATACGTTTATATTTGCATCTCAACTGGAATGTGATGAGCGGTACACGCACGTATGTTATCGCTATATCGGCCGCTCTCTCTCGATCACTCTCAGGGTGGGCAAGCCACTCTCCTGCCACACCGAGCATCCGAGTTGTCGGCGCGCGCCCAATTCTAAAAATTATTTATTGTGGAAATTGGAACAGAATCGAGCATCAGAATATGAATGAAGTGACTTTTAATCAAAAATAAATGAAACAAACTAAATGTGCATTATAGTAGCTAATAATAATTCGTTATTTAATGCGGCACATCAACTACAATAATGTAATCATTTATTGGGAAACAATAAATGTTAATCGATAATAATGCATTTTAACATTTTTTGCGGTATTATTCTAGCATTTATAATAATAACTAGATACAATCACATTTCAATCCCTATTTGTGCCTGTGGAGGTTCGTTTGCTGGTCTCCAACATAGCTTAGCAAACTTCAAGTGGTCTCCGACGATTACGGATTGCGCTCTTTTATGAGGCAGGTATGGCTTGCCATCCCTGAACGATGCATGATCGGAATGATTCGGTAAAGGACGAATGTACAGCCGAATCTGATCGGTACCGTGTAAGTAGAGTTGCCGAGAAAATGACAGAAAATTAAGCGTATGTATCACTGACGATTAAAGAATTATTATTTATTATTTAATCGTCAATGGTCTGTTATGAACTATTGCGATAACTAGAGCCACACGTCCCCTAAAAACTGCAAAAACTACTAAATGTAATTGAGTGGACAGGAAGCTGTGGGTGGGAGAATCTGTTAATTCCGTTTCAATTTAACTAAGGTGAGGTGTAAGGCTTTAGGTCGTGGCTAGGCCCTAGTGTCAGGTGAAACGAAATAATGGCTTCTACAAGCACAGATCTAGGTGCAAATTCCATGCAGGAGGCAGTGGGTTCAGGGCATGATATGGTGCATTATTTGTTAACTAATCGATTTTCGAAATTAAGTTACGATGACAAAAAGATTATTATAAATAAATTAGAGAGACCCAAACCTGCAATGCAAAATTTGATTCAGAAAAGTGGCAATAGAGAATTTTCTAAAAGTTGGTTCGATAAATATATTTGGTTAACTGGAAGCGAAATTCGAAACAAGTTGTTCTGCTGGAATTGTTTACTTTTTTCTGAGAAGCAACTCTCTCCGTGGAATAGATCAGGCATTGACAATTTAAAAAATATTTATAAATCTTTACTGAAACATAATAGTTCGGAAGATCATACGCGGGCAACGTTAAAACTCAAATTTTTTAATAATCAAAATCAAAATATTCAGGCTGTCATGGATTCGGCATACAAGGAAAATGTTCGAAAGTTTAATGAAACTGTCAGACATAATAAAGATATATGCAAACGGTTTATTGATATGATTTTGTATTTGGCAATGCAAGAGCAAGCGCTATGTGGTCATGATGAAACCGAATCTTCTGTTAATCAGGGAAATTTCAAAGAACTTGCTTCATTCTTATCTAAATATGACAACACATTCAAAATTTTCTTGGACGAATCATCAGTGTTTGGTGGACTTTCAAAAACTATTCAAAATGATTTTATTACATTTTTAAATAAAGTACTTATGACGTTATCTCACTGGAAATTACAAAGGCGCCGTGTTTTTCTTGGCAGGTGGATGAAACCACAGATATATCCTGTCTCTCCCAGCTTTCCGTAATTTTCAGGTATACAAGCGAAGGTAAAGTCGTTGAGTGTTTTATAGAATTTTTCGATGTCAGTAAAGGTCGCAAAGCAGATGATTTGTTTAATTTATTGACTCAGACTTTTAACTTTTATTAAAACATTAACGTTTCCGAAAAATTAATCGACCAAACATACGACAGAGCAAGTGTAATGTCTGGATATGTGAACGGCTTGCAAGCAAAAATCAAATCAGTGGCCCCTCAGGCGTTATTCACGCATTGCTATATCCATAATTTAAATTTAGTGCTTTAAGGCGCATGTGGTAAAATTAAAGAAGGTAGGATATTTTTTGCAAGTCAGTAGTCGACATCTTCCCAATGCCTCTGAAACGCGTTGGAATTTTAAATCACGCCTGACGTGGACCCTGCTTTATCAAAGAGATGAACTATTGACTGTTTTTGATACGATTTTTAGCAAAGATGACTTTCAAAAAGATCGTAGTACAATCAGGGAATCGGTTGCTTTTAAAAAATTATTGTGCGATTTCAAATTTTTATTTTTATACCTTCAATTTAATATTTCAACAGTGTAATGTGGTTTTCATTATTCTTTAGAATAAATTTTCAGACATTTTGTATTGTCAAAATAGAATTAAAAATTTACTAATTGTTATGAAAAATTTCCGCAGTAATGAAAAGTTTGATGACATTTTTAGACAGGCCGACTCAGTGGGAAAACATCTACCATACACAACAAAAAAGCGTAAAACAGATTTTGACGTTTCTGATGATCCACGGGCGTCTTTTAAGCGGTTATATTTTGAAATTATTGATATAGTAGTGAATCAAATAGAAGTCAGGTTTCAAAACTTTGGCAACTTAGTTCTTAAATTTAGTAGATAAAAATAATTTTACGTCTCGTTGGTTCAGAACAGAACAATATGGCGCATGCTTTTATGTACAATAAGTTATATTTAGTCTGACTAACATGGAGTAGATTATTTTAGGTATATATACTCATATATCTTGCCCACCCTGAGAAAATGACGACGAGCAGCCACTGTATGTCACCAGTTTTAAAAATTAATCAATAAAAGAAAATTACAATATGTTAAATTGGACCTGTTTTACTTACCGCAAACGAGTAACGTCCCCAGAAAGTTCCCACAACCAACAGCACACCTGGGGCTAGACATATTCGCCAGGGCGCAATACAGATCGGGTTTTTCTTCGCTCGCTGGCCTGCTGGAGTCCGGGGTTTGAACGGGAGACGGCGTCGACGGTGTATTGAGCCTATTCGGTAAAAATAACACAAAACGCTTTTAACGCATTGCACTATTACCTTAATTGAACCGATAGTGTCGCTAACTTTCCGCCAAGAGTCGTCAGCGCCAAAAAACTATGCTCGTCGACTTTCCCACAAGCAATCAGATTCCAGTCGGGCTCGACTTCGCTCGCTAGCTCTTCACCGATTTCCCTGTTGTAGATGAGAACGCGGGGCTTCGAAGGCTGTCCCAGGTACTTTCGTTTCGACTTTGAGTTCGGATTATTATTCTTCAGCGACATCTTCTTGTAATCCTGTACGATTTCTGTTTCGCTTACGTCGCCCGACGGTAAACTCGAACAGTCTTGTAAAGAATTGTCGATCGCCAAGTACAACATGAACGTTTTATCGAACAACATATCGACAGCGAACGAGTCTTCGTTCACTTGACGCTTGATCCATTCGAGGACCAAGCGGCAAAGAGAATTCTCATTAACCAGTGACATCTCCTCGCGCGTTTGGTTCAGCACTTCAATTCTAACGCAGTGCAAGTTAAGAACGTCGTTATTCTTACAAATTTTTTCAAACTACAAACAAATTGCCTTCATTACAAATCGACGGCTTTCAAGCAACTTACTTCTTTCGCGATGAAAACGTCTACTTGTTGGATGAACTCTTTATTTCTGGCGATGCCGGGTAAAGAACGGACTTCGATACAGTTCTCTACCGAGAGATGCTTGATGAGATGCTGTGCGCAAATTCGCGTAACACGCTCCATCTTGAGGTGGTTAGCGGCCAGGAAGACGGCTTTGACCTATCGTAATGCAATGTCATTAAAAATCAGAGCGACTTTGTACTAAACATGTGTTCTACATTCATGCAAGCATCCTAATTTCTATTTCGGTGTTCAGTACAGCGAAATATTTGCAAACGAAGATTGATTCTTCATTCCGGGTCTCATATTAATCAACAACCCAATCATACGACAAACAAACAAAAGCGCATGAATTATGCTTCTCTTTTAGTAGTCTCGTAACATGTTCAAAACCAAGGTGCATCATTTAATATTAAGTACAGTTTTGTTATTCTAGTACTTTATGGAAACAGCAATAAGTACAACACGAATAAACGTTCAACATACAAGTTTTTACTCAATTGCAAATTTGACTTTTGGCGGTTTATTTGACTTAAATTAACATTGGTATTACCACAGATTGTATTACCAAGAAACTTATCCTAGATTATATTATAAATGTCCAAATGAACTAAGCTACCGACGATGATGGCTCAAGTCTTAGAATGAAACATCAAGCGACGCTTGTCTTCGTCAGATGCAAATTGAGCCAATTCTACTCCCAGTGTAAAGCCACCAACAAAATGAGCTCTATTTGACTAATATACTCACCTCATATACAGTGTGGATCAAAAGGTTGGAACTAATTCGATAACTTTTTTATAGGGAGCGACAGAAAAAATTGCTTGGGCACGTGAATTTTTAATTTTAAATGCGCTAATTCTGACATCAAAATTTGCTTTGTTATGTAATCTCTTTCAAGACCATGACGTCATTTTAAAGAACACGGTTTTTTGCATAAAAAACAAAAAATTTGTAATATGTTACATAACAATATTTTTGAGAAAAATTGAAAATTTAAAAATTAGACATTTTGGTAATCACCCCACAAATTTTAAATAAGGTCATAAAAGAATTTGAACATCGTCTTAGTCATTGTCAACTTGAAGAAGGTAGGCAGTTTGAACATTTAATCTCATTATTTTGTAAATTTTTCATGTTATTTAAAATGTTATTCAAAAATATTGTTATGTATCACATTACAAATTTTATTGTTTTATATGCAAAAAAACATGCTCTTTAAAATGACGCAATCAAAAATTATAGTTGCCATTTAGGAAAAATTGAAATGACGTCATGGCCTGGAAAGAAATGACAAACAAAGTAAATTTTTATGTCAGAATTAGCGCATTTAATTTTGGGCATTGCGATTTTTTCTGTCGCACCCTATAAAAAAGTTATCGAATTAGTTCCAACCTTTTCATCCCCCTGTATATTTAGCGACATGTGGAGCTATACTTTTTCAAATTTCGCTTTATTGCACTAAATGTGTTCTTTTTGGTACATAAGACGGATAACACCGAGTGTAATGCGAACAATGCAATTTTGTTAATCTTTCTAACTAGTCCCTGTTTACGCCGTTCCAATGCTTAGAAGAGAACGCATATGAATTGCTGGTTTAAATTAAAACTGTTGATATCGCTGGCTTTAATCTGCTCTCATCAAACAACTCCTGCAAATCCACGGAATAAAAAGTATATTCCACGTACTTTTTATTCCTAAAAAGTTGAGTGTTGACATAAAAGACTTAAACTGAATTCATAAAACAAACATGAAGTCAATTCAAAACATTTAATAACAAAGTTGTGTTAATTCGTGTTTATTCCGAAACTGGAATTCAATGATGGTATTGAACAGGAAGCAGAAACTCGATATTGTTTCAAGCTAAATTCATAATTAAACAGAATAATAATGATAAATTGTGGTGCAATGTTCCTAAATAATTGGTAAATAATTTTTACAATGCATTTAATGGCGGACTGTTTCGTTCAACTCATTATTAACAAACGCGCATACAAAAATAAAACAAGGCTGCGAAATTCGTTAGAGTGTAAAACATGTTACTTTCAGATGCAGATATTTGGAATTAGACATCTGTTTCGGACACGACAAGACACATTTAATGTCGTTCTAAAAAAATCGATCGCCAGGCGTCGGTTCAGACGTCGTTTGAGCCATTTTTTGAATGAGTTTCTGTGCGGCGAGCTGCCGCCCATGCGCTTTGGTGAGAGGACGCATTTGGATGAGAGGATGGTAGCTTACTCAAAAGTAATGATATGTCAATGTAGAAAATAAAATTAAAAGCTTGATTCCATGGGCAACTGAAAATCCCTTTTCTTTGCACGACATACATATATTTACTCGTATTATCACTCAAATGTATTGGCGAAAACGAAGACGCGTTCAATTCTATAATTCTTCATAACTAACTAAACTACAATTGGAGCGTTCCAACCAGAGTTTGGTGGGTTGTTAAAACATATGTAACTGTTGCTGTACTTCGAATTTCAAAACTATTCATATACAGGTAAGTCATTATTGCGGTATTGGTCCATAACTACTGCACCATGTAAGATACACAAATTTTTCAAATACAATTTGTGCACCGTTGTCAGGCTGCACAGCTTAAAAATATTTTAACGTAAACATATTGATTTGTTCTTGTTAAATAGAATTAATTGTAGATCATAGAATGGATAATCAAAAGGCAAGTCGGTGATGACACAACTGTGCAGTGTTGAAATGTGAGTTAAGACGATTCCATGATTTCCATGACAATCTACCTTATCCTGGCTCAATCTGAATCGTAGCCAAAAACATATTTAGTAAACTATGAATTTTTGCTATAGAACAACCTAAATAAAAAACGTAGTCAGACTCCAAAAATATTAAATATCTCGTAAAATATGCATTTTAGATATAAAACAACCTGAAAAAAAAACGTAGACTGACTCTAGACGCATTCAATGGTACACAAAGATATAGAGGTGCCATTTAAAAAACTAAAGTTAAGCTTATTCAAATATAGTATAATTTAAAACAAATTATTGCAGATTCTGTATAGTAAAAATTATTTTTCGCATATCAGGCGTAAAGAGCAATCCTTTTTGCATATTTCTACCAACTTTCAGTAAAGTTTTAAGAGAAATTCTGCAAGTGACAAAAATTGTGAAAAAAAAATTGTAATTTTATAACGGTGGTAAAATACCTTACATAACCATAAAGCTATGTAAAAAAGGTTCTAATAATGAAAATAAATATATGTGGTTCTATTTGAAAAAATAAAGTTGTGTAGCTTTGGAACACTTGTATACATTAAAATATTTTTAGGTTGTGCAGCCTGACAAACGGTGTACAAATTGTATTTGAAAGATATTTGTATCATACATGGTTCAGAAGTTATGGACCGCACTAAAGACTCTCCCTATATATTAGAGTACAGACGGTATCCAAATCATAGTTTAAATAGAGTGTATGTATACATGTCTTCAATCTCCGGACTTTCTCCTTTGCCGATTCTGGAACGAATGATTCCAGATTAGCTGATCGTTTATAATAAAAAAGCAAAAAGACGGAGAACTTGAAAGGGATTTAAAAAAAAACATTAATGAGATTGATGCAAATTAAGCAATAAAAGTTGTATTAAGTTCTGAAGTAACCAAATTAAAATTGCCTATAAATTTAATTTTTTAGCTGGGGTGAAACCCTTAGGAGAGTCGTTCAAATGAACGTGTTGTTACGACTTTCAAAGACATCCATTTAAAATTAAAATTAGTAACAAAACACTGTTCCGCGGTTCCGCAATGTTATTACATAAGTAAGTAACCATGACTTGAATATTGGCACATGTTCGGAAGCCTCTTAATATCTTTTAAATCATCAACGACTTACTACAAATATTCAAATCATTTTTTTGTTTGATTCAGCGCCAACTACCTTATTCCTAGCCCCGTCAAAGGCGTCAGTTTAGCGGGTTCTTTTTTTGCGTTAATTACTACATAATATTTCTCAAAAGTGTTTTTTTGTCGGTACGCCATAGGTATCTCGTTTAATACTTCATCAAAACCAATGATTGAGCTCACATTTTGAAGATTACCTTCACCGATATCTGCGAAAAATAAACAAACAATTCAAAATGTAAAAGTTTCTTTTAAAATTATTGAAACCAGTATTTAGAATATTTTTAATTAAAAAACGGATTTTGATCATAGCGTCATCTATTGACAATTAGTTTAATAGTATTAAAGGCACCATCCAATAACAATTCGTTTATTTACAAAACCGTATTTTTGTCATAGCGCCACCTATTGACAATTTGTTTAACTAACATTTCCTACTCCCCAAGCGCCATCTACTGACAATCTGTTAAACTAACATCTCCCACTCCAAAAGCGCATTCTATGCGAATTTTTCGCACGGGGTAACTAGTTTTTTTATTAGTTTCATTTTTATTTAATTTAATAAATGTTTTTTTACCTTTACAATATTCTGATGTCAGAAACATACGTTATTCAGCAAATTGTACTAGATTTAGTCTTTATTTTATGTTTATCCCAAAGTACTTGAACGCTTACAGATTTATTCCAGCGTTTCTCCAATACAATTATCCCTTCAAAGATATTCCTTTCAAGTAACATTATTTTTGCCATGGTTTTTGATAATTTCTTACGTTTTTTGTATTGCAAAGTTTTTATTTGGTTGAATATGTTCTTTATTTACTAAGGCACCTACACAAGTACCCACATAATATTTATAATCATTTTAAGTGCATACTATATGCCTAATTGAAGTTTAGTTAACCTTTATAATGAAAAATTATTTCGTTTAATTTTTGTTATATTACTTATTTACCTATGTCTCTACAGTGTAACTTTCTAACTCGAATCTCCAAGGGATTGAAAATGTATTTCGAGTTAAAAAAAATTGACTTACAGAAAAATACTTCGAATCACGATTTAAATTTAATAGGAATTGTAAAAAACGCTGGTTGATACATATTATATATACATACATACATACGTAAAGTAACAAATGAAAAAAATTATACATAGTCTTACCATTTGAAAAATTCTGTATTTTTTGGGGTCAAGTCAGGTCAATTGGACCATTTCAAAAGTTTCTCCTTGTTTTCTAAAATAGTCGAGATAATGGGTTGGGCAATTCTAAATGGTTGTGCAATATCTTTCTTTTTCTTTTCGCATTTTTCTACCCCAACCAATAATTTCAATTTTTCCTAAGTGTTTCCTAAATGTCACTTCGATCTCGTGATGATCTTGACTTTTGCACCAATATCACCAATAAACTGCATTACGAACTGCAATGCGAATGCATTTGTTTATTAGAAAACCTGACGCAAGGTGAAAAATAAGGGTTTGAAAAAAATTTTTTTCTCGAGAACTATAGCACATACGGTTTTTTAACAAGAGACGTGAAAGCACTGAAATAATGTACCTTTTCGAAACAGGTAAAAATTGAAGCGATATTTCAACGTACAAAAAAGTTACGGTATAAAATGTTCAAGGTTAGGGGTAGTTTTCAGCATTCGCAATTTTTCAAAACAAAATACTCATAACAGAAAATAGTACTCCTATAAAAGTATCTACAAACCAAGTCTTATTAAAATCAATTTATCTGTTTCTGAATTATTACGAAAAAAATAAAATTTAATTTCAAAATTTGGCGTACTCTCACGGGCCAACGAAGCAGTTTAGGAGAAAAGTTTATAGGATCCAATCGACTTATTTTGATCGCAGGAATTTGCAGTTGTTCCATGTCACTGTTGTTCTGGGACACCTGTATAATATACATGTAAGATTGGTGAATACTTTTTATGTTCACAAAAAATTCAAGAAAGAGAATATTTAGAGTTATAGAAGTTCGAGTTAGGGAAGTTACATAGTATATGTATACATATAAGTAAATGTTTAAGTACAGTGACCGTAAATAGGGTATAGTTGCTCTTAAGTAGGTACTTATTTCTCTAAAATTCTACATACGAATTTCAGAAATTATTTAGGATTTACTGGAATTATTGGAAATTTATTGAAGAATTACAGGAATTATTTGTGAATTAAAGGGATTATTTCCTTGAAAAGGATTGTTGGTGTACACTTTTGCACCAGCAGTTAACCCCTCGGTTTTGCAAGGCGTAGATTAAAATAAAACGTTCATGTAAAAAAAACAATTTCAATTCGACACTTCAACTGTCCAAGAGAGTTCGTTGGTTCCAATATTTTTTAAAGCAATGTTAAATATATTCCGTCAAGGATTGTTCAAAGTTAATTGCCATTCAACGCCCACCTTCGTGTCCGAATTGAAACCGCCAATTATCAATTGGGCTCAATATTCGCTCCTCTCCTGTGCACATTTGCACGGCTTTCGTACATACGTTTTCAATCCGCCAATTGTTTTCAAAACCGCACCGACGGCATTATTGTAGTTATCTGTTTGCCTTTTTAGCTATTTTTAGTTTTGTTTCGACAAAACAAGTTTACATTGTTGGATTTTCATCGAATTGTTCACCTGATTATATTTGACGTCCAACTTGGCTGTGTACGCATAATCCACCAGGATCTGCAGCGCATCCTTGTCAAATCCACCATTCAACTTGAAGGTGACGACGTTTTCCAGGTGATTTTGGGCCTGATCGTTGGTGAAGTGCTCGGACAAGTAGGGCGAAGCGCTCGCCAAAACGGCACGATGAGCATGGATTTCCGTATTTCCAACCTACATCGCAAACACAAAAAACACCTGGTGAAACAACCACATCCCCGTTGTAATTTTAATCGTAAAATAGAAAGAAAAAATGTAAATAAAAACATAAATTACCGTCACCCTTTCTCTACAGTTCTGTAAAACAGAAAACATTAAAACGTTCTCGCTAACGGGAACCACAAAAAAGAAGTAAGTTAAAAATGCTAATATGCCAAATTTTTACCTAACACACATCGGTCTAAAATGCGATCGTTCTGCAAGAAAACGTTTACGAAAAACGAATGCACGGCTGAAGCGACTACTATTTCTAGTACAATAAAAGACTTAAAAGCTACTCACTACTGGTCAATAAATCATTTATGACGAGAGGAGAGCACCCAGTAGTGAAACTGACCGTAAACAATACCATTTTTAACACAATTTCAGTCGATGGTGCGTACTAGAAAGATAGAGAGACAGAGAGATGGGGATGGGTGATCAATGCCAAAAACCACCATCGACCGGAATGTGTAAAATGTGCTGTTCTACAGTCAGCGCACATACGTGAAGAATGACGTCACAGAAGTGACGGTTTTTTCGCATGGTGTTGAGGGAGGCGAGCAGCTGTCCCTTGTGGATGTCATCGCTGAACTCCAGCTGGAATTCGGACTCGTCTTCGGGGTGGTTTCGCATTTCCCCGGGCTGGGTGGAATCACCTGTAAACATGGATTTCTATTAGAGGTACGGTCATCAAGGTCTTGGACGGATTCGATGACCCATCGCGTGTCACCTTCGAGTTGGTTTCGCATTAGACACCGAAATTGGTCACGAGGGCATTCGCCTCGTCTTGCATAACGTCTCCAACTCAAAACAACCTCGACAATGTTAATTTCCGCGTGTTACCTTCACCAAAGTGGATCGATCGAAGTCGGACCACAAAATAAAATCTTATCATCGTAAATCGAAATTTGCGAATTTCAAGAGTAATCTTGCGATGATATTGCGTACATACATGAAGTTGATAACATTTAATGCGGACAAGGCGCTGCACTAAATCGATAAAACACTAACACGCATTATTCCGTGGACTTAATATGCATTTCGAATTGACTCTTGACTACTTACATTGAACTTGTAAGTTCCGCATAGGGAATGGACCGTCCCAGAAATTTAAAATGTATTTACTCGAGTTTTTGACTTTAATGAACTTTAATACGTACAAGCAATTATTACTTTGTTACCAAATATTTATTTTGAAGTTATCCTGCAGAAAATGTTTACGCGGTAATATAATATCAATATTTATATCAATATGGAAAACTTGTGAACTTTATCACTGGAACCATATCCGAGTGTAATGAAACACTGGGGAAATTTTTCAAAATACAAACACTTTCAGTAGAGCTGAATCGCACAACTTAGTATGAACTACATTAAAAAAAATTAACGCATATAAGCTTATAGCCTATGTTCTTGTTAAAATCACTCAGCTTGCACGTTTTCTGTTGTTGTTGTCAACTTGTGGTCAATATTTCTTTCGCTATTCGGGCGTATGAGGCTGCTTGTGTCTTTCTTAATGGGATTTATACACTGGTCGAAAACATACCAAAAACACAGATCGGGAGAAAGGCTTTTACAGCGTCGTTTATGGATAGATTTTTCTCAAATTTTCGACATGTATTAATTAAAACGATCTTTTTTGAAACAATTTTTGTTGATATAATCTTGGAAGACCCAGACGGTACACTGGTTCGTAGAAATAAATCCACGTTTCGCCTCGTCATTGGCTAGTTTTAACAATTTTTGTTGTATTTTCTCGCAACATTGCAATTTGGTCAACTTGTGGTGAATACATTTAATTGCTCACGAGAGATTGCAAGATTAGCCGTATTTTACCATTGATGTTCATAACTTCACTGTGAACAATCAATATTCTGTCTTCTTCTAAAGCCTGAATAGCAACGTCTCCATTAAGTCTATGAAACGATCTTTTTCTTACTTTACTAACACTTCGGGGACGAAAATCCTTTGTTTTGAGCTCTATCTTAGACCTTATCTCGTCTGTTGCGCTGATGTCATAAACCATATTTAAAAATCGTCCTCTTTGTAGTATTTCCTTGCACCACCTCAAGATGCACAATCTCAATAAGACGCATAAAAGCTTTTGAATAATTTGAGCTGTATACAGTATCCTCCTATCCCTTCCATCTATGCAATTTACACAAAATCGACTTTCGTCACACAAAAGATAATTTTGCCATTCCATGAAGTATATCCAAATTAGACATTTTGCGGAGACATAATTCTCAATTACTGTTCCAGCATCTTAAATCGTTGGCAATAACCTAATTTGGGATTGGTAACCGTGTTAACTAACAACATGCAAAATTTATTCAATAGTCTTCAATTAATTATACCACGTATCTAAGGCAACCGAAACGTTTAAAAAAATGTGCATGGTCCTTATTTTTCAACAATTCGCATCAAAGTCTACGAACATAATTAACATTCAGTTCACATACAATTGATTTTTCGTTAAAAATGAAGCAGGTCTGGCCTTAATTACAAAAACGTGTGCATTCAAAATGTGCTAAATACAAAAACGATGCCTAAAGGTTCTTCTTAATTAATAAGGGGTCGCAGATATAAAAATATTAAAATGTCATCTTATTTAACACTAATAAGCGTTTCCGTTGTGCACAAAATAGCACAGAAACAACTAAAGGCCAGACTAAATCAATAGTTTGCAGACCAATCTCTGCACAAAGCATCAGTTCAACGTTCACCAAAGTTTCCTAACTAAAAGCTCAACCGCGCGATCGATATTATTCGGCTGAAAAGTTCCGCGTATACTTCATGTAACGTCCATCATTAATATACCCAATAAAAATAAGATAGACTATTTCGTAACAATAACTTTATATGATAAATTATAGCAGACAAAAAAAAAAATCTCAGTAGATCATCAGCAGACAAAAAAAAAGAATTCTCAGTAGATCATGGAATATAGTCTCTGTTTTATTTTTTACAGTGTAGAACCTCCAATATTTACCCATTGACATTTGACAGATATTGCGTCTAAATCGACCCCTGGAAATAAAATTGACTTAAAAAGTCATGAACTGAATCTCATACTCTTATGTCGTGTCTGAAACAGTTAAATCTTTATTTTAAATTTCTCTACACTTAAGAGAAGTCCAAATTCTTATAATCTGAAATTGTCCTGAATAATAATAACGTGTGCAGGCAATGAAAACACTTTGAATTTCGTTAGAGCGTAGAACACTTTTGAGCTTGAGTAGGAAACATTTGAGATTAAGGTCTCAGGTGACAGCCGTATCCGAGACGATGCATTTAGTGTCTTTATTAATAAGTTCCACCTTCGGGTGTGCATTTAGACGTAGTTTCGCCAACTTTTGTTGTTGTCAAATGTTATGATTTACGTTTTATGACGTACGTTTTATATACAAAAATATTAAAGTACAGATTACCCATCAAAACGTCTGTAACCCTTGATTCACTTGTCTTAAACAAGATAAATAATAGGAATTCTTTATACTGTCTTTCTAGTGGTAGGTAGGTACTCAACTCTGTAATGAAAATTCGTAAATCATGTTATTACAAATGATAAGAAAAGATAGAACTCACACATTAATCAAGAATAAGATGTTTTACAACCATAGTCAATCATTGATTGGTATTGTCACAAGTGACATATTTCATCAAGTACTTATTTAGCGTACAGCTTGTGGAATCATTAAATTTTTATTAAATTTTTCTGTTATTATAGTGGTTACTAATTTTAAATTCTTTTTAATGTTGTAAATGTGATAGAACAGAGTGGAAACTTCAACTGGAATAAATTCAGTATGTATTGGGAATTCTAGACAAGAATGCGCGCCTAGCGAAAAAAAGTGTGCACTATTGAGCGTGACGTAATTGACGGGATAAATCGCATTGTGGCGGATCATCTTGGTTGATTTTCTCGTGTTTTAAATGATGTAGTGCAAAATAATCCGAGCTTTCAGCAGAACCAACTATCTCAATGTTATCTTGCTGTTTTCTTGATTGGTTACTTATTGCATAAGTGGTCCCTCTCACATTATCTCCATGCGTGTGGAAAATTCCTTCTATAGTATGTGTCTCCATTATTAGGCTGCTTGTTTAAAGCCATAATGCATAAATACGAATCGCATTTGATGTTCTCTTGGTTGTTTCGCACAAGATTAGTAAGTTACACTTGTAAAAAAATTTCCCCTGCGATACAACTGAATGTCCATATTTCTTTATAGAGATTCTGCCGGAGATAACACAAACACATCGATTTGTTTTTTTTTTTTCGTTTTATTTCACGATTGTAATGTTTATGTCAAAATATATCCCGTCAATGACGTCATAGAAGCCGCGTAACCTGTTTTATCGACAGGCGTAAAGTTAGTTTGAATTCCCAATATTTATACAGACTCTTCACAACTCGCGCCCCAGAGAAAAATAGCACCTGACGACGACAACAAGTTGTCAAAAAAGAAGAAAAGAATTTACTACTGCTTACATAACTACAAGAGTTACAAGATTTGTGATTCTACCAATCCCAGAAGAGCATCTCGAGGTGTGATGTTACTTCTACCAAACAAAACCGTTACATACTTTTCAAAAATAATACCATCAGCTACAAAAAATGTGTAAATAGTGTAATTTTGGCACTATTAATATTTTAACGTACAGGTGGTTCCAAAACTTACGAAAGCTACAGAACTTTGTATTTTCAAACAGAACTACCTATATTT
Organism: Eledona agricola; assembly: GCA_964023215.1. Lineage (NCBI taxonomy): Eukaryota > Metazoa > Arthropoda > Insecta > Coleoptera > Tenebrionidae > Eledona > Eledona agricola. The sequence goes on along the minus strand of OZ026856.1, from coordinate 17,546,196 downwards.
TAATTTACTATTAGAACCCTTTTTGACATAGCGTTATAGTGATATAATGTATTTTACATTTTGAACCACCGTGATCAAATTACAATTTTATTCACATTTTTTGTCACTTGCTTAAAATTACCAAGAGGCCGTTATATCAGCTATAAGGCTGAAAGTTGGTATAAATGTGAAGAAAGGATTGGTCCGGATATGAATTTTTACTATACAGGTTCTGCAATAATTGTGTCAAATTATACTATTTTTGAATAAGTTTAACTTTAGTTTTTTAAATGGCACCCCTTATATTTTTGTGTACCGTCGAATGCGCCTAGAGTCTGGCTGTTTTTTTTATTCAGATCGTTCTATACCTAAAATTCATATTTTACGAGATATTTGATATTTTTGGTTGTCATCCAGATTGAGCCAGGTAGATAGTGTGCCATGAAAATCATTTTAACTCACATTTCATAACTACACAGTTGTGTCACCACCGACTTGTTATTTGATTATCCATTTCATTATCCACAATGTATTCTATTTCACAAGAACAAATCGATTTATTGTCTGAGAGAAGACAAAAAATCTTTGCTTACGGCAAGAATTTACGCTCAACGTTAAATAAATTAACAAATAAACACATTATATTTTTATTACATTTTTTTGGTGCAATCGAATCCAAATTTAAGGGGATACATGCTGTTAAATTAAAGTGGATAAGCCCTGAATCACCCTGTATAATTAAAAGGGCGTCTCTCAATTTTTGCATGTTTTGAGAAAACAACATGATTTATGAAAGGATGATATATGTAGGCTTTTACGATCGGTGTTATTAATTACAACTATCTTCTTCGGGATTTTTGACCGTGTTATTTTGTTTGTTTATATAAATCCCGAAGAAGATCGTTATAATTAACAAAATGATTGTTTCTTTTTTAAATCCGACCGTGGATTTGCAGCACTATTATGAGGCAACTAGTAAATCTGGAGATACAACACTTTACCAGAATAAAGAATTAAGTTTCTTTTACTTGAAAATAGTCTTAACTTCATTTAACCATGTGTAGTTACTACTTTTTACCTCTACGGTACAGATACAGGTTGTCCCAGCGCTGCGAAGAAGTAAGATTACTCCAAAATTAAAAAAGGTATCGAGATGCGGTTTTCCACAAAAAATACAATCCATTTAAGAGAACCATCTGAAAATATCTGCTTATATACAGTGTGTCCACATACAGAGTGGGTCATCAAAGTGTTTTTTTTTAATGGAACACCCAGTATATTACGCTTTTTTCGGATTCCTTGTCAAAAAATAATTATAGTCTGTATAACCTATTATTATTATAGTACTTTTCAGCCTAATTCACTTTTTCTTTTACTTTTACTCAGGACGCTGTAACCACCCTTAACTTTTTTTCAAATAGAAAGATATGTCAATTGAAACATCACTGCAAAGCTAATCAAAAAATGAGTACGATGTATTTTTTTCACGTTTTGTCTTATGTGAGAAAAAATACCTAAGATGCTTCAATGCTTCTCTTTTTTTTTCATTCAGTGCAAACGCGGGTTTATTATTTTATCGCCACTTTTACCAAGAAATTAAATTCTCTGCAAACTTTGTTAGTTTTTTATTTGACAAATAAGTAGTGACTGTTAATAAAAATCGCTATTTAACAGAAAATCTTAGAATAGAAAGTTTAATTATGACTGATTTTGGCGACAGAATACGTACTCCAAACAAAAAAAATTGACACCTGGCATCTCTCTAGCGACTCCCTGCAGCCGTGCTTGCAGGCAACCCAAACGTAAGTTAACACAAATCCCAAAGGGATAGTAAACTATTCGGTTTTAGAAGTGATTAAAACACTTCATGTTTAGAATATTAGTAATAGAAAACTGTGAATGTGAATCACTCAACCATTTTTCTTCACTACAAGAGACTATTGTAAAACGCGCACGTCATTTGGCTAAATTTAATAGGATATTGATTATATTGAAGTAGGGATTTCTTTGTACAAAAACTACAATTCTATGAAATCTAGAACGAATTTGCGGAAATAAAACGTTTGTCGCTTCCATTACTTGCTAATATAAGATGTGCACGTGTAAGGCGGGAAAAAATATGGTTTCTGTTTGGTGTAAAGCAGATTTATTTAATCTGGTTAAGTCTACTTACAAAACATGGTTTCAACTAGCGAATTGGTGTTTAACCTTCAACACGTGATTGGAGAATAATGACGCAAAAATGTACAAATTGGCGTTAATTCAAAAAATACTCAACTCAACACTTCCACGTCAATTCCAAGCAACAGTGTCGAATTGGACGCCTCAAATATAGAAAAATTGTTATCTTATTATTCAAATGCAGATAGTGTGAGATCGTATACTTCTAGTTTTTGTAAAAGACAAATTGCTTTGTCCAACTAAATCGCTCTAAATTACAAATTTCCAAAAACTTCGATTTTATGTGGAAAAGTTTAACAACGTACCTTGAATTATGAAACGGATCAATCAGGAGTCGGTGATAAGAAACAGACGACGGATTAGAGTTGACTGCAGCAATATGAAGCTTTAGTAATATCCAAGATACAAAGTACTGCACAAGTAACAATCGATCCTCATTATTTACGTTTCTAATACAATTATAATGGAAATGGTACAAAACAAATTTTACAACAAATTGAATTTGCCAAAAATTAATAAGAATCTCGTTGATAATCGCAAAAACATTGATACGTTTAGTTATTATTCCTAAACGCCTTGTTCTCCTAAATCAATATCAGCGTCTGGTACCGCTTGCGTTTTCAAAATTAATAAATCTGAAACTGGAAACTGCTTGACGTAATTCGAGACATAAACAACTACGCAATTCATTGATTGGCGTTCGGCCTTCAAATGTTCATTCAAGCCAAATATTTAGAAATTAAAATATTTAAAAAAACGTCTTCTGTAGCGATCACAAATAATAATAATACACAAACAATAATTGATACAGCCACTGGAATATTTCAATAAACATCCTGTATGGATAGTGATGTGGCAAAACTTAAAAATATGTTTCTATTACATGTATGTAAAAAACAACGTACTTTTCAGTTTCAGTGTTAAAAATTGCCTGTCAACGGGCGGTCCCGGTCAGGTTAAATTAGAGTCGACAGTTTCAAATGTTCACATCTCATTATTTTGAGTCGTCCGGGTATATAAATATTCGTATCTCTAACGTTGGACTAGACAGGTCTGCTTCAAAAATTTATGAAACACGCTAACAATAGACGTATGTTGAAATGAATATTTCCGATACATTACTGTATCTACGTGCCTGGGAAACAAAATTTATGGCTAGTAGCCTAGTCTCTTCTTTTCTGCGACTCAATTTGACTTGCCACACGAATTCGTTTTTAATTAATCGAGAAATTATAGCATTTTTTCTCTACTTGCTTCGCACGAAGTTCTACTACATTTGCCCACAACAATCTCTATATTTTATTTCTCAAAAATGTTTTTTATCGGTACGCAAAACTTAATCAAAACCAATGATTGAGACATCATTTTGAAGAATACCTTCACCGATATAGGTAGGCGAAAAATAAACAAACAATTCAAAATGTTAATGTTTCTTTTAAAATGATTAAAAACCGTATTTTGGTCGTGGCGCCATCTATTGACTCTAGTTTAATTAAAAGTGCCATCTATTGACAATTCGTTTGATTAAGAGCGCAATGTATTGACAATTTATTTGATTAAAAACTGTTTTTCCCCAAGCGCATTATTCGCACGGGTCGGAACTTTTTTTGCAAATATAATTTCCGTCACTCATTAGATAATGTTATAGTCTACTTTTTTTAAAGAAAATATCAAATTTAAACGATCCAATGCCGAATTGTAATGAATAGAAGTTTACATGTTAAATGAATAGACCCGCTAGAGCTATCCGACGTTCTTAACTAAAATCTAGATAACGTTCATATTAAGAGGTCTTGACGAGATGTCTTGAAAAAAAAAACAGACACTAGAATACCGAAAGGAGGGGTTTTGCGAAAGTTGAATTGGACGCATTGAACAGATCACCTCCAAAGCCCGAATTGAAAAAGCTACCTAAGAAAGAGTGCTGAAGAACTATAGTAAAGCTTCGGTTGCCTAAATTCCGGATATCTGAACCAAATTTCATTCTGTCGTCTGAGCCTCCGTTTTTTGTACTTTATAAATATTAATTACATTTTTCGGATTATATTAATCAGGTGTCATCCAGGTTATCTTGGATAATCGGACAGCGATATCGAAAAAGAAAACACCATCACTGTCATAACTACTGCCTAACTAAACTAAAAATAATTTCGACGCCCGATTCAAAAATTCATTTTCCATCTTCAAGACATTCCATCACCAGATATCGGTTCAGACGGCGTTTGTGCCTGAGTGCCCTGATTTATTAATGTCAAAGATCTACACTGTAAAAAATAAAACTAAAGCTTGTTTCAGCGTTCCCTGAGCCTCGGTTTTTTTACGCTTTACATGAGTATAATAAAGCGTCCGATAAACTGTCTCCATATTCTACACTCTATCGAAATTCACTGGCCTACGCAGCTTCGTAATATTTTTGTGCGCAGTTTACAATATAACATAAATATAAATAAAAATATCATTCAATGCTTATACTGACTAATGCTTGAGGGTGGCAAACCGTAACAATTACCAACGTCAATAAAGTTGTTAAAAATGTCTATATTTTATGGGATTCTAAAAAAGTATCCACCTACTACAGTAGAATTAGCAGAAGTTATCTTTATCGTGGAATTTTAGGAATCACATATAAAAACAGAATAACATTCCGAATTGTAATAATCCTCGCGAAAAACTGAACATATTCCTTGATGTGGTAAAGGGATTTGCATTTACATTACAGATCCAACTCCATGTCTAATAAAACAAGCGCAGCTCAAATCGTCACTCAAAATACGGAAAAACTAGCGTAATTTTTGTGATGATACGTACGATTCGTACGTATTGAAATTTTCTTACAAATTGTAATTAGATTGGTGGACTTTGCAATTTTCACTTACTGATTAAATCAAATACACTGTTATCAATTCATTGGAAAACCAATTTGAAACTGCTTTTGTGGCAAAGCGACAAAATTTATTGTTTACATAAACTCTAGGAAAAACAAAAATATTTTCGTCTTCGACAATGATTGGTGCACGGCTTTGTAACTGTTCCAATTGTTTGCACTCATTCCATTGAGTAAAACAAATAATTTGTTGACCAACATCATTGATCGCCAAAAATATAAAACATTTGCAGTAGTCGTAGGTAGTAAAATCAACTAAATTAAAGAAAACTTCTAAATATTGAAAACTGAGAAGCGCGAAAAAAGAGATTGCAGAGTGAATATTTTATTATTATCCTCTCACACGGAGCGAAGTCTAGTGAGTTCGCATATCTTTAAATTTACATACTTAGTCCTAATGCTTATTTTTCAAAACTCGTATTGTGATTAAAACTTGTAAATGAAAGTTTTACACGAGAAACGTTACTTTTTTTGTCATATACCTATTGCTCCCTTGAATTTTATAAAATTGCCCTAAACGCCGATCAATTTGTATATTTGTTGCTCAGCCCAACTGAAACGTGACAATAATTCTGCGTGAAGATATTTTCCGATTGTTTCGTGATTAAAATTATTACCTAAATCAGTGATTGGAAATAAGAATGCATTAAGATGACTACATAACAGTTTGAGGATTTATTTGTATTGGTCAATATATAGCAAAACTAAACTAAAATTAACAAAGAACGTAATTTAAAATTTCTCAAACTCAAGGTCGAAATTTTGCTACACTCTTTTGAACGTCAAAGATATTCCATGACCTTCGCATCATCATCGTTATATTTATACGCACATTATTTGAGATAATCAAAAAGTTATCTTTAAAGTCAGCTTGATTGACTTATATTGTGCGTTCAAATAAAACACTTTAGAGCTGGTCAATTTGAAAATGGTTAGAATGTAGCAAATCGATCTTGAGATGGAGACATTTGAATTAAACTTATCTGCTGATAACAGTTTAAGACACAGATAAGATACATTAAGTGTTTTATTTAACAAATTGTACAGGGTGGTTATAAATTATTGTAGTCGAAGTGTACTGTGCTGTTACCGCTCCATACAAACATATTTGTAATTTAGGCATTTTTTTTGCAAATGTACTCTGACTTGTCAATTGCCGACTCGATATCTATGCTCCTTATTCCCGTCATAATTTTTTCGTACTTGTATTTTGTCGTTTGCGTGTTTTTTTTTTCATTTATTAATGTCGTTTTCATCGTTCAATAAAATTTTTCTTAACACTTGTGTGGGGAACAATGGATTATCAAAAAGAAGTGGCACCTAATAATTTTACATTAGGTTCCCCAGCATCCTTTGACCACAATAATTATGTGTTATGAAAACTGCAAAAAATTGAGATGACACTTTGTAACTCCGCCATTTCAGATATAAAGAAATGTATCCCAATTTACGATTTTTAAAGTTATACTAGTTGCTTGCTTGGGGAGTGAGACATGTTGGTTAAACACATTGGTCAATAAATATGTGCAAAATACGGTTTTTAATTATACAAATTTTCAATAGATGGAGCTATGACCAAAATACGGTTTATACTAATTTTAAAAGAAACATTAACATTTTGAATTATTTGTTTATTTTATGCAGATAGCGGCGAAGCTAACCTTCAAAATGATGGCTAAATCATTGGTTTTTATGAAGTATTAAGGGAGATATTGGCGTACCCATAAAAAAAACCTTTGTATATAGAGATGATGTGATTGGACGACGATATGACAAGAATTACCAATTAAAAATGTATCCCAATGAGGTCAAAACATCTCGCCTGTCTCTTGCCTATGAACACAACAGAAGTCTGGAGATGAGTTTGAAAAAAAACACCAAATTTATCGGATGATATCCGAAATGGCGGTCTACAGGGAACTTAACCTCACATTTCTCCAACTCAACTGAAAGATATTCTACACTCTAATTACTTTCAAAGTTATTCCATAACCTAAGCAGCCTAGAATTTGAATTGCCTAACATGTCAGAGTCGCACACAATTAAATTAATATTTGTTGATAATTCACTTTAACAATTTGCTAAATTAAAAAATTAAATACCATGCCATACCGGTGCAGAAGTTTAATTTGATTACTAAAAAAGTTTTCGTATTAATTCATTTCATACCACCGACTCACCGAAACGTGGTAAATTTGATTTTACCGGCTCAAATATAAAATGGGAACAGAAAAAATTAAAGAAAGTAAAGAGCGTGCATATAAAATAAATTCTCAGGAGCCCATGGTTTACTTTTTAAAGTGTAGACTTCTGAGAGAAACAGTTAATTCAAAAGTTACCCAACAATGCATAAATCGACTCATGGAGTTGTAATTTCCGAAACAAGACACTAAATGTATCAAATGCGTCGCGTCCGAAACGGTCGTATCTCGAGTGTCTCCTCAAGGTCAAAATATTGCTACACTCTAACCATTTTCAAACTGAATTCATGGCCAACTCTCCATCCTTTATTTTGTACGCCCGTTACTATTTACATTGTAAAACATGGGAGGCTATTAACGCAACAATATTTTCCAAATGTCTGCCTTTTTGTGTTGATTGTTGTTATCAGTTCGGAAGATAACGCGCGTTGTTTACACCTAGCATGTGTGTAATAGTTTTAAAACAATCATCCGAAAATATCCTCCCGTTCAAAAATAAATCTTGGACAACACAACCGATAGATAAATCAACTCACCGTTAACTACCGAAGACGACATCGTTGTCACCTGCAAACAAAAAAAACGTCAAGTTCTTGCACAACCATTAGACACTATGTAATTGGAAAAATGTCAATAACATTAGAACATATTCCGATTGTTGAGTTTTAAATAAACGAAGCGAGAATTTTCCGGATTCCGGAATGAGTCACAACTTTCGCGGCTTTTACAGGAAACATGTGAGTTGATGGAAACGTCTGATCCGTGCTTAAATTACGGAAGGAAATGGTAGGCGGTGACAATTGTTGAATACTTACAGTGAGAAATTGCTCGTAAACACACTGTACACGGATTAACTGTTATGATTGCGGCTTTTTAAAAATCGACACTATAACATGAGAAACGTGACCGCCGAATTCAACTGCCATATTAGAAACAGAGCAAAAATTGATGAGTGCGCATGTTCAAATTTTATTTGGCAGTGGTCAGTTTGTTATGGTTTGTGTCGATAAGGCAGTTTCCTGAAAATGAAAATCATGTATAATTGGCTGCCTACATATCATTATACAGGAGTACACTTTTCTCTTTTCTATGGTACACACCAAATAAATGCAACAATGCAGCTGATGTAACTCAAGTATTTATTCTAATGATAAATCATTTAAGTTAAATTTGTTTGACGCAATGTCAATCATAACGTGCGTACAAATAAATAGGGAGGCTGAGGAGGTCATGATCATCTAGCTTTTGTTATGGATTTTACAGGTGGACTTTTCAAACTATCAAATAATTAGAGATTAAACGACTTACCTGTAAGGAAGTTCAAATCTCAATTATACGAAATCACATTTCGATATATTTCACATAATTGTAGAACACCACTTGTGGGGTTTCGCGCCACTTTTTAAAGATTTTGGTCCTTCCTGTAGTAGCCAAGCTCTCTGGTTGCCATGGTCACAATGCTATTTGATGGAAGGTATAGTAATCGCCCCGAAAGTTGGCCGATCACTCGATACTTTCTGAACATATCACAGACATGCACGCGGTATTACCATCTTCTTTGCTCATGTAGTGCAGCTTCAAACCTCATCGAAACGTTTGTCGACGGTGCGCCGAACAATCTACGCCATTCGTACCGTTCGCTCTTACTCTAATGTGAACGCGTTCGACGAAGACGGGGCTATTGTGCGCGTCCTATCTCTCGTCTGTGTTGCAGCGCTGTCGTGCATCATTGGCGTGCGAACTCTCTGTCAAAATTCCAACCTACGAAACATTAACGTTTTCGAATTCATTACGAACAGTAAGTGTCAATAACTATACGATCTTCTATTTATTAATTCACGTCTATTTTTAGCGTAAATTGATTCAAAATGCCTGGCAGACGGTTAAACGATACCCAAAAAGCATTTGTGACGTGTGATGGCACGGAGGACGGTTTCGTGTCCAATGCCTCGCTTATATTTGGTACAAAATCGAAGCTTGCGGATTACTACGGCGACATGAATGCCGAACTGTTCATGAAGTGGATAAAAGAGCAATTAGTTCCCAATCTAGAAGAGCCCTGGATTATTGTAATGGACAATGCGTCCTATCACAGCATTGTAGTCGAACGGAATCCTATTGCAGTGTGAAAGAAGTGCCAAATACAAGAGTGGCTACACCAACACAACGTGCTGTTTGAGCACCACATGTTTAAGGCCGAGTTGCTTAATTTAGCAAAACTTAACGTGCCACCAAACAGATACGTAGTGGACAAGTATTTGCAAGAACACGGACACGAAGTCCTCCACTTGCCACCGTACCATTGCAATTGAACTGATATGGGCACAGGTACAACTATTATTTTAAGTACAATACTCATTTTAATAAGTCCATTCAGTGTTCTCTAGGCCAAAACATTTTACGATTCCCATATGGGAGAAGATGGATATGGCGACAAGAAAGTGTTGGAGATGTGGGAGCGATCACTGGCCCAATGCACCCCAGAACAGTGGCGTATAGTGGTGACCTATACCACCAACCGGCATTCGTGCTAGAATTATTATTCATAGTTGTATCATACATTTGAAATGTAAAGAGGATCAATTAAATTGGTTATTTGAACAGTTCTATTGAAGTCTTTCCGGTACACACGTTTGAAAGGACCCTAACCCTTTGTAGGAGTTATATTCGAAAAACTAACTGCATTGTTGGTGAAGATGGAAGTGATTGTACTTTCCGAGCCAGCCGTTGGACTAAGTGCTCAACGCATCTGAAATGAAACATCACGCAATATGACCAATAGAAGTTTGCCATTTATTCCGAAGAGTTGGTTAATAAAAATATTGAAGAGAAATATAAATGCAGTTTGTGATAGTGATAAATAATTTTACAAAAATAAATACTTTTTTAAGAGGTTAAGATTTTTTGATAACCTAGAAAACACACGCGGACTTTATATTAAACTACGTTGGGGTTCAAAAACGATCTAATTGATACTTTATTCGAACATCCGACACTTTATTGATATATTTATATATTTTAACTTATTATGACCCCTGCTGAAACAGCACGTCACTGAACACTTGACATCGAATCTCTTAGTTCAGACGATCCGATTCGATTATCGATCAGCCAACTTTCATGGCGTTTACTATAAGTATTATATCTGGGGGAATAGGTTGTGGGTATGGGTTGTGAAATATATCGAAATGTGATTTCGTATAATTGAGATTTGAACTTCCTTACAGGTAAGTCGTTTAATCTCTAATTATACTTCAATCACATTTCTCATATTTCACATAATTGTAGATGTTCAAAGACCAATAGATATAATACGTGTTGTAATTTATATATGAATACGTATATAAATGTATTGAATAGAGTGACAAAAGAAACGAGATTTAACGAAAGTTATAATGTGACAAATGTAAATGTAGTTGATTAATTGTTGTTGAGGTTAATTATATATTGAATGAATGATTGAATTGAATCTGCTGATGGATTGCGCTGATGCCTTCTTGTGGGGTTTTGTTTTGTTTTTTTTTTTTTTTACTTGTAGCGGATGTACTTTTTGTTTTGTTATATTGAATCAAGTGTACTTGTCGTCTTAATTGAGGATTGTAGGATTTTGTGAAGGCATTATCATCATTTTATGAATGATTTATCAGACCACCCCGCAACTTTACGCATAATTGTGATGTTAATCCCTTTCCGAAGGGATCTGCTGATGCCTTCTTGTGCGTTTTATTTTATTATTATTATTATTATTATTATTTTTTTTATCTGAAGCAGAAGTACTTGTTGCCTCGCAGGTTTTCCGTCTTCTTGGTGTAAATTAGTATTAATGAAGCGATACATAATCTCAGTCTGGTTATGGTTGTCTGGTTGCGAGGTTTTTATACTTTCTGTTATGAGTATGTTCCTGCTGTCTTGGTGAGTCTTTAAGTCTTGGATTTTATTTTGATAACTTCTTGACTCTTTGGGCAGTTATGAGGGCAAGAAGGAGAACAACCTTGATCGTTATTTTGGTATGATAAGTGACTCTAATGGATGGTACGCTTCCAAAAGGTCTAATGTTGGTTGGAGTCCCAAAATTAGTCTCATCTTGGAAAAATTGGTCTGTTTTTGCAGACCTCTTTCAGAACCCTGCTTATTGTCTCGTCATGTTATATTGTGGATAACATCATGCCCAGTGTTGCTCTATGTGTGTTGACTGTTGCATATTTTCTTCCGCTTGCATACTCTTGCATAAGGAACTTGTCTTGATTAAGCAAGAATGTCTTCTAGTTTTGGATCGTATAGATTTCCATCGACTCTCCGGCAGAAGTTTCACCATTTGGCAATTTTTGTTTTATATTGTTTGATTGTTCTTCGCTCAGAAATTATATAAAGTATACGAATACTGTTCATTCTGCCCTGTCCGCAATGATTCTGCTAAGTGGTCTTGGCATTAATGAAGAAAGGGGAAAAGTCGTAAACATATGTCTCGTTCAACTCAGGGTGAATGCGTCTATCTTAATAGAGTTCTCAGGAAACATATCTATCCCTTCTGCCCTTGTTATTATAATAGAATTCAAAAGGTCTATGTCTTGGATTCTCTGTCTGCCATAACTTTTCTTTAGATTTGATGCAGGATGCAAATATAATTATTTCTCTAGACTCACACCACTGCAATATTTCTCGGGATAAAGTGTTGAGGTATTTGGTACCGCCCATGTGATTTATATAAGCTATGGGAGTGGTGTTACCTATGAACAGGGGGATGTGACACTTTGTTTTGTGTTTTGCGTAATATTTTAGTCGGTAAAATGCCGCTAAGACTTCGAGAGAGTTAATGTGCAATTTGCATTAACCTCATTCCAATATCCTCGTGCTTGTTATTCGCCGCACACACAACCCGTTTTTGAGAAAATTTTCATTTTGTAATTGACAGGTTTAAGGTAGTAGTAATTGTTGTTTTTTTTTTTTTTTTTTGTAATAATTTAGCTACCATTCAAAATCGTTGTCAAGATGACGTCTCAATTTTGTTCTTGTTGTAATGTCGCATGATTGTTCTCAAGTCTAAGCATTTTTCTCGTTCTAAAAGTTTGATATGCATCCAACCAAAGGTGTGTAAGGAATAAGGGCTCCACCTACGCGTTTCTAATAGAGCCGCTAAGACAGTTGTGTGTCGCAAATCAGATAGCCACTAATTTGCTGCTCTCAATAGTTCAGCTATAAAATATGTTACATTAGGAGTGAGAGTAAATATGTTTGGTATTTAACGTCGAATAACGAAAAACCACTGACGTGTTCCGTACTAACTTGAGAATTCTGCTCAAACACCACCAAACAAAAGTTTCCTGCAAGAACAATATAAAACTTATGAGGTCATCGTATCATTTTCTACATTGGTTCAGTTTTGTTGTGTATTTTATTAATTGGCAATTTAAAATTGGTTTATTTATACTCCCTCCCAACAGATCCGGAGTCCCACTTATAGGGAGAGAGTTCTTTCCGTGTTTTCTGATTTTTCTGTATTTAAACAAACACAAACATCCATGATCGAACCGGGATACGAACCCAGGACCTGACCTTGCCAGCGTAAGTCGGTTTACTATGCCGCTGCGCTGACCGGTCGTCAATTAATTGAATTGAATTCCAACCACAGAAACAACGTTACTCACAATTGACAATATGTACGTTTAGGTTAATTGTCACATTTGACACAATTTGATAGAAGTTTGAGTCCCGCCAATTGTAGCCGAAAAAATATCTACCAATGTCGAACTATAACAGGTGAATACTGGAAAGGTCCATTGCGTCAGTTCCCTGATCTTTGTTGCTTTTTTATTTATTATGGTCAAAACCCTCTCCAATATAGAGAAAATTTTGTTATCCGTTAGTGTCATTGTCATCCCTAAGCTATTGTATTGAACAACCAAAAAATCTGAGTTCCTGGAGCTAGCTAACTCCCTCAAAACTAACCATGAACCCCAAATTGGTCAGAGACTCCTAAGTGACTCCCACGTCTCGTGTGTACTCCTCCTCCGCTTTGTCCAAAACTAATATATCATCTAAATAAGCAACTAACCTAGTGCTAGATTTCTTATATGCTGCAAACATTTTGCAAACACGTAGGAGACGCTTGACGTAAATTGAAAAATCTGTGCCCCAAACATAAGTCTGAGGCACCACCCGTGCTCTGGATGCACTGGTATCGTGAAACAACGCGTTCTAGAAGTCAACACCTGCCATGAAACAACCATGTGATACTAGTCTTTTGACTGATCGGCTGTCTTCCATTTTGAAATGGAGGGTTGCAAAAATTTATTTAATTTTAGAGATTTAGTATGCACCTGCAGGTTCCGTTTGACTTCTCAGAAAATATGTTGAGATAAATACACCTCCTGCAAGCCTGAAAGATTCTATGACTCCCGACTGTTGCAATTTCTTGACACTTTCTACATAAGTGATAATTTTTTTTTTTAAGCCTCCCTGTTTCTGTTGTTTCCTTAGTGATCGCTGATGATTCCTCGGAGGACTGTGTATAAGAGCAGGTGCGTTTGATTTCAGTTGATGATGTAGCCATTAATGGGACAGGACACAAGGTGTCGCTGTATAGGGTACTCGTCACAAGTCAATGACTGTGCGGAGCCCCCCCCTCTGTCTTTTCCGCCCTTTGGGAACTACCGCTAGTATTCCAGATAGCGTGTTTTTTGTAGAAGTCTGGACGACGCTGAAGCTCTGAATGATTTGGCAGAGTCTTCCAGATTCTTGGCCATTCTGCATCTCTCGCTTAGGTTGTCCCCAAATAGGAACTCTCCGATTAGTGTGGTTGCTGCCACCTTTAGGACTGACGTGCTTAGTGTCGGATTGATTATGAGCCGCCTATAATTTGATTGTATGGTATAATGTACGTCTCACATAATTTTTTCCTGCGTCCACCAGAGGTCTGCTTGCAGCGTCAGTGAAATAGGCTTGGACTTGCCGACTGCTGGACAATTCGCCGAGACGGGGTTTCAGTTGAAATGCAGTCGTGGCTGGGACAGGACACAAGGTGTCGCTGTATAGGGTACTCGTCACAAGCCAAGGACTGTGCGGACCCCCCCTTTTTATCCATTGATGATGCAGTCCTCTACTGATGATGCAGTCCTGGATGGGACAGGGCACAAGGTGCCGCTGTATAGGGTACTCGTCACAAGTCAAGGACTGTGCGGACCCCCCCCTTTTCATCTATGGGCTGTGTAAGTCAGAAACTACACAGGGTCAAACAATTTATTTGTTTAAATATCTACAGAGTAGATATGACCCAACGGTTTTCGTTGCCCGTGTTACCCGTCTCAGTTTTCGATTCTTCAGAGTTTGATCTAAAATTAGAGGTTATGTTTTTGTTGCTTACTTGAAGATGGAATTTCTGCTAGCATCTTTTCTAGTTTGCGCACTTTGTATTTAATCTTGTTCAGATCTGGTATTTTCCGTTTTATTTTGGGTAATCTCGTTAATTTTTCTTCTTTCTTTTGAAAATTGTCGGTCGCGAAATGCCACAAATAGTATTGTGACCATGGCAACCAGAGAGCTTGGCTACTACAGGAAGGACCAAAATCTTTAAAAAGTGGCGCGAAACCCCACAAGTGGTGTTCTACAATTATGTGAAATATGAGAAATGTGATTGAAGTATAATCACATTCAACAGGAGCTTTCATTCACGTCGCGTTCAGACTTGGAGTAGGAATTTGTTGAAGAATCGTATCTGAGCCTGTTAGGTCAGGTCAGGTCAAGGAAAATAGGGCCATGATGCTGACAAAAAAAAAGTGCTAGGCCCTTACACTTATTACAATCAGGAATACAACTTTTGATAGATATAACGTCCAATAAAAACAATAAAAGAATGTACCCGCACTTTAAAACAGGTAATACATACCTACTCTTACGACAATGACAAATCTATGATATCAACGTAGCTTCTTGTCAAAAAATTGACAGAAGTTGCAATTTAGCAACCTTCGTTATAGCATTGAAAATGAACTTGACAAATTTTTGAAACCTGACAAAACTTCGCAATATCTAAAAAATTAACAAGAGACAAATTAATGTGTTGTGGAAAAATAATCTTTTATTAACATCCATATATGCTTTTCGCGCCAAACCGGACTGCGAATTGCACTAGAGCTTTCGGATGCTAACTTCTGCTTATGTCCTGTTCGCAATTTCAAATTTGTACAATAGTTACGCATCCGCTCACAAGCGCCAGACTTTATGGAAAGTGTGAAATACATAATTTATAAAATAGTTCAAGAACAGCAATTTAAAAACGGCAAGAAATATTTAATCAACTTCTAGTCAAAAGTAAAAATAAAATATAGATAAAATTAATAATCGCATAGATGCTATTTTCGTTAGACCCTGCAAAAGTTTATGAACCAAACGCGTACAAGGTGGGGAGTTCCATTGGCATTTCAATTTCAAAACTCAACTTTGTCACAAAAATAAGCTGTTCGAACGCCCATTGGATGTCCATGTCCACTTAGCGCCTGCATTTAGGTTGCTATGTAGTTCACGTAATTTTTAACGTATTTACGACTTTTGCGCTGGTTCATGAGATTTTGCAGTTACTATCAAAATTCGCAACCATCTACTTATATTTTCTTGGTCCCCGTCTAACGAAAGAAAAAAACATTATTTGATGATACTTAAATTGAATTAGAAAAACCCGAATTAACGCCAATCCAAACATTAAGTATATAGTACCTAAGAAGCACAAACATAAGCATGGGACACATCACAAGCAAAGACAAATCCATGTCCACGAAGGACACTGGCATGAATATATTTCAAGTGAAATAATAAAACAGAAATATTCAACATCCAGAAAATTTAAATCTTGATGTACTCAAACCTGAACACAATGAAACAAATTACACACAAACGAAACGACGAATTTTTACATAGTTTTTTTGCACCTTTCTTAGCACATCTACGAATATCACGCAACTTATCAGAGTATACTTGAGTTATATTGAGTTGAGTGAGTGAAGTTGAATAAAAAAACCTTGTACATTCATCAAGGAACATTTCATTCCCATATACTATACCTCTTACATTAATAATAAACAAGTTATTGATCGCACCAATTCCCTCTGCAAATTCAAAACGCTTCCTCAACTTTACACCCTTGTACCTCCACCCCCCTAAATCAACCAGCCCATAAAATGAGCACTGATTTCACCTTTTTTTAAAAAGCCCAAACTCACATTTTAGTATTTCAAAAAGTATGCGATATAACCGGCTTACATCTTACTGAAAACTCCCAAAAGATAACATTGGACGAAATCTTTAAAATGACACCAAAAGCATCCAGGTAGCTTACTTATACAAAGTTGCGAAATTTCCAAGCTTAACAAAAAATGTTCAATTGCCTGCCATCTTTCCGAAACGTTAAACATTTTCAATTTTAAAGATTTTTTTTTGGTAAAAAAATATTAGACGCAAAAATTTGAGCAAGCGTGATTCACAGGAAATTATTTGAAATAGAAGGAATTTTGCTTAAAATGCTTTGTGTTTTTTTTGTGAATCAAAAGTAGGTACAGTATTATTTAATAAAATTAATTTTCGTACGCGGGATTTTTTATTATACATGGAAATATGTGCAATGTATAATATGTGTAATATGTTGTAATATGTACATACAATACTAAAGAAATAAGCACGTGCTCCGGAGCGCTGTTAATATCGGCTTTATTTTACATGAAGGAGTTTTAATTTCACATTTCTCCAGGTCAAGGTAAAAATTCTGCTACACTTTTTTGAACTTTAAAGTTATTCCATGGCCTACAAAGCCTTGATTTATTTTTGTACCCACGTTATTATTATTGTATTTGTCACTTTGAGTTTAAAGCAATGACGAAGTCCTCTTGAAACAGAAAGAGTACTTTTTGATATATTCACTACTGGGGATTGTCAAAGAGTGAAAATCTCTAACAAATTTTCAAAACGTGTCGTGCGCATAGGAAACAAGTGGTTTCAGAGTAGGCCATGAAATCACTTTGAAAGCGATTTGAGCGTAGCAAACTTTTGAACTTGGGTTCGTCTCCAACTGTACACAATACATACGTCTAGCGGCGCCTTTTTAAATAAATTCCGTCTTCAGTCAGTTCAAAAGTCGATTGGGCAAATTTTTCATTGACAAATTTAAATAAATAATAAATACATTCGGTATTGACAATAGTCTACACTGCAGAAAATAGAACACAAGCTAGGTTCTATGGTTTCCTGCAAATCCGTTTTAATTGTATGTATGTGTTGGGGCCAAACACTGATTTCGGCTAGTGGTCGAAAAAAGCAACCAAAACGCTTTTTGGACACCGACAAATTGTTAATTGCTAATCTAGTTACTTAGTTTAGACTATCCCTGTGATTGCCAGAACGCGTCCAACACTCAAACAGAACATCCAACGAACGAATGCATCGACAAGAGGCAAGAAAGTATTATCTAACAGCAAATGTAACATTTACAACGATCACTTACTATTCATCCCTTACTATTTACTTACTATTCCAAACTACACCAAAGCAATCGAAAATTTTCCAAAAATGCCACGAACCACAGCAAACTACATTCAAATTCACATCAATTACTTCAGCTAAACAGCTTTAATAGATACTTAATAAACACGTATGTTAATGAAAGCGATTAATGATTATTAATCGTCCATTAACATACGAATTGATTACAATATTTTTTCGCTGACCGTAAACTCTTCTCTCTTTCAAAGCATTTCAAATAAAAACATGTTGGAAATTTGTTTTATTTTACATGAAGGAGTCTTAATTTCACATTCCTCCAGCGCAAGGTCAAAATTCTGCTACACTTTTTTGAACTTTAAAATTAATCTATGGCCTACAAAGCCTTGATTTATTTTTGTACCCACATTTTGTACCTACAATCAAATTCACATAAATTACTTCGGCTAAACAGCTTTAAGAGTTATTTAATAAACAAGTATGTTAATGAAGGCGATTAATGATTATTAATCGTCTATTAACATAGGAGTTGATTACAATATTTTTTAGCTGACCGTAAACTCTTTTAATCTTCTGTAAGGGACAAAAATATGTTTATAATTTTCAATTCGTAAAATATATAACAGTGTCACTTATGGCATTGATTATATATATATAATCAATGCTTATGGCTAGAAACAATAGTTACAATAGTTAGTTGAAAAAATCATGAATTCATGGAAAATCGCTCATTAATGTAAAATCATGCACTAATGACCTACAATAATGAACGGTTTATTAGACGAAATCATGCATTAATGGATTTTTTAATAAACCGTCGACGAAAAAAAATTAACCCAATTTATTGAAATAATTGAACAAATGCTGTGGCTTAAAAAAAGAAACGAAGGAAAGTGGTACCTACTTGCTAAGTGAGCAAGTAACACTGTCGTCTTAGCACCATGCTCGTCGTTGTTGGATTTCGAACTAAACAATTCGTATAAAACAAATATAAAAAAGAAATAACATATCTTAATCTGCACACACGAATTGTTTTATCATTTAAGAAGTATGCACATATTATAAAAAATGCATTTTTATCAAAAAAAAACAAAATCTTCGCATATTCTCTTGATTTAAATGACGCAGGATAATTTAAAAATATGTAAATTTTTTTAACTCTGGCAAATCTTATAATAATATGTGCATTAAAATTGACACTAAAGCAATATTATGTTTCGTAGAATGTAAAAAGATTAAGAATCAGATTTACCTTGAAAAAATAATCCCCAACCGAGTAATTTAGCATTCAAAATATATATAGTGTTAAAAATATTTACTGCAGCATTAAATTATTTACATCTACGTTTAATCCGAATCGGTTTTCGTAAAGCTTGCAACGAGACAAGCAGTCATTGAATACAAAGTGTTTTTCTAAGAATGAAAAATTTTAACATTTAACAAATATGTTACCGCTTTGTGATAATTTAAGTGTAAAACAATCGTCATTTTATTTCATAAATGATATCTGGTGTACTTAAATGGAAAAACATTTGTTTATCGGTTTATCCCGAACAATGAAATAATAAATAAATAGAATGTGCTATATAAGAAGCATTCTTCATTCAGATGATTCAGTTGCATCTTGAATCAGTGTGGTGATACAACATCATGAAACTGATCCTGCAGACTATTTTGGGGGTTTCGATCCTCACTGTTGCAACTAATGGTAAATTTAAATAATTTGCTTTTTCTTTTACTACAAATACTTTACAATTTCAGGAATAGTGTGTCCCGCAATCGAAGGGCCAATCGCCATATATTTTCCAGATTCAACAAATTGCAGTAGATTCTACGAATGCTCAAATGGCATTCCTTATTTATTCAACTGTCCTGGTGCTTTAGAATTTAATTCTGACTTAAATGTCTGTGACTATCCAGAGAACGCAGGGTGCAGCGTTGGTAGTTCTACCGCTTCTGAATCCAGTCCCTCTCCGGTCCCTTCAGCTTCAACTCAAGGATTTACTTCTTGTGGTGGCTTTCCGGCCTCATCAAGTTCTGTTCCTAGGAGTTCTACAACTGTAGAATCTGACTCATCCAGCAGTTTGTCAACTTCGTCATCTTCCGAATCTGATAGCCCGTCATCGCCTTCTGCTTCTACTGGAGGACCTGCTCCTTCCAGCAACCCTTCAAGTGGACAACCATCATCTTCCGAATCCGATAGTCCATCGTCACCTTCTGCCTCTACCGAAGCATCTGCTCCTTCCAGCAGCCCTTCGACTGAACAACCATCATCTTCCGAATCTGAAAGTCCGTCGTCGCCTTCTGCTTCTACCGAAGGACCTGCTCCTTCCAGCAGCCCTTCAAGTGGACAACCATCATCTTCCGAATCTGATACTCCGTCGTCGCCTTCTGCCGCTACCGAAGGACCTGCTCCTTCCAGCAGCCCTTCTACTGAACAACCATCATCTTCCAAATCTGAAAGTCCGTCGTCGCCTTCTGCCTCTACCGAAGGACCTGCTCCTTCCAGCAGCCCTTCAAGTGGACAACCATCATCTTCCGAATCTGATAGTCCGTCGTCGCCTTCTGCTTCTACCGAAGGATCTGCTCCTTCCAGCAGCCCTTCGACTGAACAACCATCATCTTCTGAATCTGAAAGTCCGTCGTTGCCTTCTGCTTCTACCGAAGGACCTGCTCCGTCCAGCAGCCCTTCAAGTGGACAACCATCATCTTCCGAATCTGATAGTCCGTCGTCGCCTTCTGTTTCTACCGAAGGATCTGCTCCTTCCAGCAGCCCCTCGACTGAACAACCATCACCTTCCGAATCTGAAAGTCCGTCGTCGCCTTCAGTTTCTACCGAAGGATCTGCTCCTTCCAGCAGCCCTTCGACTGAACAACCATCATCTTCCGAATCTGATAGTCCGTCGTCGCCTTCTGCCTCTACCGAAAGACCTGCTCCTTCCAACAGTCCTTCAAGTGGACAACCATCATCTTCCGAATCTGATAGTCCGTCGTCGCCTTCTGCTTCTACCGAAGGATCTGCTCCTTCCAGCAGCCCTTCGACTGAACCACCATCATCTTCCGAATCTGATAGTCCGTCGTCGCCTTCTGCCTCTACCGAAGGACCTGCTCCTTCCAGCAGTCCTTCAAGTGGACAACCATCATCTTCCGAATCTGATAGTCCGTCGTCGCCTTCTGTTTCTACCGAAGGATCTGCTCCTTCCAGCAGCCCTTCGACTGAACAACCATCACCTTCCGATTCTGAAAGTCCGTCGTCGCCTTCTGCCTCTACCGAAGGACCTGCTCCTTCCAGCAGTCCTTCAAGTGGACAACCATCATCTTCCGAATCTGATAGTCCGTCGTCGCCTTCTGCTTCTACCGAAGGATCTGCTCCTTCCAGCAGCCCTTCGACTGAACAACCATCATCTTCCGAATCTGATAGTCCGTCGTCGCCTTCTGCCTCAACCGAAGGACCTGCTCCTTCCAGCAGCCCTTCGACTGAACAACCATCATCTTCCGAATCTGATAGTCCGGCGTCGCCTTCTGCCTCAACCGAAGGACCTGCTCCTTCCAGCAGCCCTTCAAGTGGACAACCATCATCTTCCGAATCTGATAGTCCGTCGTCGCCTTCTGCTTCTACCGAAGGATCTGCTCCTTCCAGCAGCCCTTCGACTGAACAACCATCATCATCGGAATCTGAAAGTCCGTCTTCGCCTTCTGCCTCTACCGAAGGACCTGCTCCTTCCAGCAGCCCTTCGACTGAACAATCATCATCTTCCGAATCCGATAGTCCGTCGTCGCCTTCTGCCTCAACCAAAGGACCTGCTCCTTCCAGCAGCCCTTCAAGTGGACAACCATCATCTTCCGAACCTGATAGTCCGTCGTCGCCTTCTGCTTCTACCGAAGGATCTGCTCCTTCCAGCAGCCCTTCGACTGAACAACCATCATCATCCGAATCTGAAAGTCCGTCTTCGCCTTCTGCCTCTACCGAAGGACCTGCTCCTTCCAGCAGCCCTTCGACTGAACAACCATCATCTTCCGAATCGGATAGTCCGTCGTCGCCTTCTGCTCCTACCGAAGGACCTGCTCCTTCCAGCAGTCCTTCAAGTGGACAACCATCATCTTCCGAATCTGATACTCCGTCGTCGCCTTCTGCCGCTACCGAAGGACCTGCTCCTTCCAGCAGCCCTTCTACTGAACAACCATCATCTTCCGAATCTGAAAGTCCGTCGTCGCCTTCTGCCTCTACCGAAGGACCTGCTCCTTCCAGCAGCCCTTCAAGTGGACAACCATCATCTTCCGAATCTGATAGTCCGTCGTCGCCTTCTGCTTCTACCGAAGGATCTGCTCCTTCCAGCAGCCCTTCGACTGAACAACCATCATCTTCTGAATCTGAAAGTCCGTCGTTGCCTTCTGCTTCTACCGAAGGACCTGCTCCGTCCAGCAGCCCTTCAAGTGGACAACCATCATCTTCCGAATCTGATAGTCCGTCGTCGCCTTCTGTTTCTACCGAAGGATCTGCTCCTTCCAGCAGCCCTTCGGCTGAACAACCATCACCTTCCGAATCTGAAAGTCCGTCGTCGCCTTCAGTTTCTACCGAAGGATCTGCTCCTTCCAGCAGCCCTTCAACTGAACAACCATCATCTTCCGAATCTGATAGTCCGTCGTCGCCTTCTGCCTCAACCGAAGGACCTGCTCCTTCCAGCAGCCCTTCAAGTGGACAACCATCATCTTCCGAATCTGATAGTCCGTCGTCGCCTTCTGCCTCTACCGAAGGACCTGCTCCTTCCAGCAGTCCTTCAAGTGGACAACCATCATCTTCCGAATCTGATAGTCCGTCGTCGCCTTCTGCTTCTACCGAAGGATCTGCTCCTTCCAGCAGCCCTTCGACTGAACAACCATCATCTTCCGAATCTGATAGTCCGTCTTCGCCTTCTGCCTCTACCGAAGGACCTGCTCCTTCCAGCAGCCCTTCGACTGAACAACCATCATCTTCCGAATCGGATAGTCCGTCTTCGCCTTCTGCCTCTACCGAAGGACCTGCTCCTTCCAGCAGCCCTTCGACTGAACAACCATCATCTTCCGAATCGGATAGTCCGTCGTCGCCTTCTGCTTCTACCGAAGGATCTGCTCCTTCCAGCAGCCCTTCGACTGAACAACCATCATCTTCTGAATCTGAAAGTCCGTCGTTGCCTTCTGCTTCTACCGAAGGACCTGCTCCGTCCAGCAGCCCTTCAAGTGGACAACCATCATCTTCCGAATCTGATAGTCCGTCGTCGCCTTCTGTTTCTACCGAAGGATCTGCTCCTTCCAGCAGCCCTTCGACTGAACAACCATCACCTTCCGAATCTGAAAGTCCGTCGTCGCCTTCAGTTTCTACCGAAGGATCTGCTCCTTCCAGCAGCCCTTCGACTGAACAACCATCATCTTCCGAATCTGATAGTCCGTCGTCGCCTTCTGCCTCAACCGAAGGACCTGCTCCTTCCAGCAGCCCTTCAAGTGGACAACCATCATCTTCCGAATCTGATAGTCCGTCGTCGCCTTCTGCCTCTACCGAAGGACCTGCTCCTTCCAGCAGTCCTTCAAGTGGACAACCATCATCTTCCGAATCTGATAGTCCGTCGTCGCCTTCTGCTTCTACCGAAGGATCTGCTCCTTCCAGCAGCCCTTCGACTGAACAACCATCATCTTCCGAATCTGATAGTCCGTCGTCGCCTTCTGCTTCTACCGAAGGACCTGCTCCGTCCAGCAGCCCTTCAAGTGGACAACCATCATCTTCCGAATCTGATAGTCCGTCGTCGCCTTCTGTTTCTACCGAAGGATCTGCTCCTTCCAGCAGCCCTTCGACTGAACAACCATCACCTTCCGAATCTGAAAGTCCGTCGTCGCCTTCAGTTTCTACCGAAGGATCTGCTCCTTCCAGCAGCCCTTCGACTGATCAACCATCATCTTCCGAATCTGATAGTCCGTCGTCGCCTTCTGCCTCAACCGAAGGACCTGCTCCTTCCAGCAGCCCTTCAAGTGGACAACCATCATCTTCCGAATCTGATAGTCCGTCGTCGCCTTCTGCCTCTACCGAAGGACCTGCTCCTTCCAGCAGTCCTTCAAGTGGACAACCATCATCTTCCGAATCTGATAGTCCGTCGTCGCCTTCTGCTTCTACCGAAGGATCTGCTCCTTCCAGCAGCCCTTCGACTGAACAACCATCATCTTCCGAATCTGATAGTCCGTCGTCGCCTTCTGCTTCTACCGAAGGATCTGCTCCTTCCAGCAGCCCTTCGACTGAACAACCATCATCATCCGAATCTGATAGTCCGTCGTCGCCTTCTGTTTCTACCGAAGGATCTGCTCCTTCCAGCAGCCCTTCGACTGAACAACCATCATCTTCCGAATCGGATAGTCCGTCTTCGCCTTCTGCCTCTACCGAAGGACCTGCTCCTTCCAGCAGCCCTTCGACTGAACAACCATCATCTTCCGAATCGGATAGTCCGTCGTCGCCTTCTGCTCCTACCGAAGGACCTGCTCCTTCCAGCAGTCCTTCAAGTGGACAACCATCATCTTCCGAATCTGATAGTCCGTCGTCGTCTTCTGCTTCTACCGAAGGATCTGCTCCTTCCAGCAGCCCTTCGACTGAACAACCATCATCTTCCGAATCTGATAGTCCGTCGTCGCCTTCTGCCTCTACCGAAGGACCTGCTCCTTCCAGCAGCCCTTCAAGTGGACAACCATCATCTTCCGAATCTGATAGTCCGTCGTCGCCTTCTGCCTCAACCGAAGGACCTGCTCCTTCCAGCAGCCCTTCAAGTGGACAACCATCATCTTCCGAATCTGATAGTCCGTCGTCGCCTTCTGCCTCTACCGAAGGACCTGCTCCTTCCAGCAGTCCTTCAAGTGGACAACCATCATCTTCCGAATCTGATAGTCCGTCGTCGCCTTCTGCTTCTACCGAAGGATCTGCTCCTTCCAGCAGCCCTTCGACTGAACAACCATCATCTTCCGAATCTGATAGTCCGTCGTCGCCTTCTGCTTCTACCGAAGGATCTGCTCCTTCCAGCAGCCCTTCGACTGAACAACCATCATCATCCGAATCTGATAGTCCGTCGTCGCCTTCTGTTTCTACCGAAGGATCTGCTCCTTCCAGCAGCCCTTCGACTGAACAACCATCATCTTCCGAATCGGATAGTCCGTCTTCGCCTTCTGCCTCTACCGAAGGACCTGCTCCTTCCAGCAGCCCTTCGACTGAACAACCATCATCTTCCGAATCGGATAGTCCGTCGTCGCCTTCTGCTCCTACCGAAGGACCTGCTCCTTCCAGCAGTCCTTCAAGTGGACAACCATCATCTTCCGAATCTGATAGTCCGTCGTCGTCTTCTGCTTCTACCGAAGGATCTGCTCCTTCCAGCAGCCCTTCGACTGAACAACCATCATCTTCCGAATCTGATAGTCCGTCGTCGCCTTCTGCCTCTACCGAAGGACCTGCTCCTTCCAGCAGCCCTTCAAGTGGACAACCATCATCTTCCGAATCTGATAGTCCGTCGTCGCCTTCTGCTTCTACCGAAGGATCTGCTCCTTCCAGCAGCCCTTCGACTGAACAACCATCATCATCCGAATCTGATAGTCCGTCGTCGCCTTCTGTTTCTACCGAAGGATCTGCTCCTTCCAGCAGCCCTTCGACTAAACAACCATCATCTTCCGAATCTGATAGTCCGTCTTCGCCTTCTGCCTCTACCGAAGGACCTGCTCCTTCCAGCCGCCCTTCGACCGAACAACCATCATCTTCCGAATCGGATAGTCCGTCGTCGCCTTCTGCTTCTACCAAAGGATCTGCTCCTTCCAGCAGCCCTTCGACTGAACAACCATCATCTTCCGAATCGGATAGTCCGTCTTCGCCTTCTGCCTCTACCGAAGGACCTGCTCCTTCCAGCAGCCCTTCGACTGAACAACCATCATCTTCCGAATCGGATAGTCCGTCGTCGCCTTCTGCTCCTACCGAAGGACCTGCTCCTTCCAGCAGTCCTTCAAGTGGACAACCATCATCTTCCGAATCTGATAGTCCGTCGTCGTCTTCTGCTTCTACCGAAGGATCTGCTCCTTCCAGCAGCCCTTCGACTGAACAACCATCATCTTCCGAATCTGATAGTCCGTCGTCGCCTTCTGCCTCTACCGAAGGACCTGCTCCTTCCAGCAGCCCTTCAAGTGGACAACCATCATCTTCCGAATCTGATAGTCCGTCTTCGCCTTCTGCCTCTACCGAAGGACCTGCTCCTTCCAGCAGCCCTTCGACTGAACAACCATCATCTTCCGAATCGGATAGTCCGTCGTCGCCTTCTGCTTCTACCGAAGGACCTGCTCCTTCCAGCAGCTCTTCGACTGAACAACCATCATCTTCCAAATCTGAAAGTCCGTCTTCGCCTTCTGCCTCTACCGAAGGACCTGCTCCTTCCAGCCGCCCTTCGACCGAACAACCATCATCTTCCGAATCTGATAGTCCGTCGTCGCCTTCCGCCTCAACCGAAGGATCTGCACCTTCTAGTAGCCCTGGACAACCTGCTTCTTCAAGTTCCACGTCTTCGAGATCTGGTAGTTTCGAAACCTCCTCATCTTCATCTGAAAGTAGCAGCCCCAATTCGTCAAGTTCTTCTTCTTCCGAATCTAGTAGTTCATTGCCGCCTTCCGCTTCAACTAAAGGATCTAGTCCTTCTAGTAACCGTCCCACTCAACAACCTTCTTCTTCAAGTCCTACTTCGGGATCGAGTAGTTCTGCAACGCCTTCGACTTCATCTGATATACCTTCTGCTTGTAGTATTTCTCCAAGTTGGACAAGTTCATCGAATTCAGTTTCTAATGGGCAACCTACTTCGTCAAGTACAATATCTTCCGGTTCTAGTAGTTCTGCAGTTTCTTCGCGTTCAACTGCGAGATCACGTTCACCCACCAGACGTCCTATTTCTTCAAGCAGTTCGTTGCCACAATCAACATCCACTGAGAGATCGTCCTCATCTAAAACACCAAGTTCATCGACTCCTACAAGAACTACAGGCAGATGGACATCAACACAAAGAAGTAGCACTTCTTCAGCATCCAGTGGAAGGCCTACATCACCTACCGAATCATCCTCCACTATCTTGCCAATTTCTACACCTAACGACAGTGATTCATCCGACTCCGGTTCCAACGACAGCGATTGGGATAACTCTTCAAACGATATTTCAAGTGAATCTAACAGTTCGGAATCGGATTCCAATGAAAGCAACAATGATAATGATGCATTTCGAGGGCAACAATGTGATTTGATTGCGTACTACCACGTACTAAGACCACATCCTTCATTTTGTAATAAATATATCGTTTGCGTATTGGGAAGAAATGTGGTAAAATCCTGTGGAAAACAGTTAGCCTTCGACCCAGTACGTGGCATTTGCGTTCCTCGTGTGTTATCTAAATGCGCAGAATGAAAAACATGAATGTACGAAACCGATATGGTCCTGGAATCTTAATTAATAAATGAAATGTTATTGCCTCATTTAACTGTTTCTATTTGATCTATATATATAAAGCGAAGTGTCCTCACTGACACACTCATCTACACATCTACACATCTACACATGCACTGATTCACCGACAACCTACAGCCCAAACCGGGAGGGCTGGAGACTTGAAATTTTAGACACGGGTCTATCAAGGGCCGAGAATGAACGCTAATAAGGAGATTTTGCAAAATTCGGTCCGGTTCCTTTGTATTTAAATAAAAACCGAATAAAAACCGGTTAAAATAAGCAAAAAATGATCGGCTCGCGGAGACCGGGTTTTTTTTAGAAGCACGTGTCTAGCCAAAACAACTTCGACGTCGGGCGACCGGTTTACATTAAAAGCACTTTCACTTTCTGCGTTCCTGATCATACTTTTGCCGTACCTAGCGAGGCGCAGATATTTCAATTATAATTTTGATTTCAATTATAATGTCCCCGATCCGTGACTCATTTAAAAATTACCAAACCACTCCAAATTTAATCCGCCTACATTAAAAATCCTCAAATATCTCTTACCATTACAAACTTTACCAAATCAACCCCAAAAAATTCCCGAACTACGCCAAACTGACAAATTAGATCCGTTATCTTAAATCATCCCTTACCACCCCTTAGCAACCCCAAGTAACTCCAATCACTTTAAAATAAAACAAAATGACACAAACCATAGCAGACTATTCTCACACTCACACACATTATTTCGGCTACCAAAATTCACCCCCAACTACCCCTTACCGCCCCAAACTAAGCCCAATCACTTTAAAATTAGAAAAAATGCTACAAACAATAGCAAAACTATGCCAAACTCACCCAAATTACTTCGGCTATCATAAATCACCCCCAACTACCCCTTACCACCCCAAACTAAGCCCAATCACTTTAAAATTACAAAAAATGCCACAAACCATAGCAAACTATGCCAAACTCACCCAAATTACTTCGGCTACCATAAATCACCCCCAACTACCCCTTACCACCCCAAACTAAGCGCAACCACTTTAAAATTACAAAAAATGTTACAAATCATACTAAACTATGCCAAACTCAACCAAATTACTTCGGTTACCATAAATCAACCCCCAACTACCCCTTACCACCCCAAACTAAACCAAATCACTTTAAAATTACAAAAAATGCTACAAACCATAGCAAACTATGCCAAACTCAGCCAAATTACTTCGGCTATCATAAATCACCCCCAACTACCCCTTACCACCTCAAACTAAGCCCAATCACTTTAAAATTACAAAAAATGCCACAAACCATAGCAAACTATGCCAAATTCACCCAAATTACTTCGGCTATTATAAATCACCCCCAACTACCCCTTACCGCCCCAAACTAAGCCCACTCACTTTAAAATTACAAAAAATGATACAAACCATAGCAAACTATGCCAAAATCACCCAAATTACTACGGCTACCATAAATCACCCCCAACTACCCCTTACCACCACAAACTAAGCCCAATCACTTTAAAATTACAAAAAATGCTACAAACCATAGCAAACTATGCCAAACTCACCCAAATTACTTCGGCTATCCTAAATCACCCCCAACTACCCCTTACCACCCCAAACTAAGCCCAATCACTTTAAAATTACAAAAAATGCCACAAACCATAGCAAACTATGCCAAACTCACCCAAATTACTTCGGCTATTATAAATCACCCCCAACTACCCCTTACCGCCCCAAACTAAGCCCACTCACTTTAAAATTACAAAAAATGATACAAACCATAGCAAACTATGCCAAAATCACCCAAATTACTTCGGCTACCATAAATCACCCCCAACTACCCCTTACCACCACAAACTAAGCCAAATCACTTTAAAATTACAAAAAATGCCACAAACCATAGCAAACTATGCCAAACTCACTCAAATTACTTCGGCTACCATAAATCACCCCCAACTACCCCTTACCGCCCCAAACTAAGCCCAATCACTTTAAAATTACAAAAAATGCCACAAACCATAGCAAACTATGCCAAACTCACCCAAATTACTTCGGCTATTATAAATCACCCCCAACTACCCCTTACCGCCCCAAACTAAGCCCAATCACTTTAAAATTAGAAAAAATGATACAAACCATAGCAAACTATGCCAAACTCACCCAAATTACTTCGGCTATTATAAATCACCCCCAACTACCCCTTACCGCCCCAAACTAAGCCCAATCACTTTAAAATTACAAAAAATGATACAAACCATAGCAAACTATGCCAAACTCACCCAAATTACTTCGGCTATCATAAATCACCCCCAACTACCCCTTACCGCCCCAAACTAAGCCCAATCACTTTAAAATTACAAAAAATGATACAAACCATAGCAAACTATGCCAAACTCACCTAAATTACTTCGGTTACCATAAATTAATAATCATTTTCAATCAAAATCTTCCATTTGGTTGTGTCATTTATAAATGCCTTATCGTATTAAATCATAAAATATTAATAAATATCTGCACATAAAACATATTGTTTCGACTAATAGACGTTATTCTGAATACTATATTTGCTAATACCAATTTTGATTTTCTTCCACTTTCCAATAATTATTTGTTCCAGTTGAGATGCAAACATAAACGTATTTCTGAATTGCAACACGCTGACGGGGCAAGCCCTACCTTCTCAACATGCGTGAATTTGTATAAACAGCTCTATGGTTTTTAACTTTAAAGCGGTATAAACGCGGTGTAAACCCTAGATTTTCGTGAAAATATCTGAAAATTTCGAAATTCTGCAATTGAATTACAGAACTATTGTTGTGTTCGATAGTAAATTTATATTTGGAGTGGCACTGCCAACTCTGCCGCCCCTGACGAGCCCCTTGCTGAATACTCTCCTTCCAGGGAAACTTTTGAAATCAACGGCAAAATAATTTAGGGCGCCTGAATGTGAAAATATCACTGTGTAATAAGTTCAGACTGACGTGGAACACTTGAAATTTCGGTATTCGTTTGTAATTCGTCACAGGTCCATGAAGGAATGCATGTTAATGTAAACAAGTGTTAGTTTGTCGGAAAGGCCGAATAAGATTTTTAACATTCCCGTCAAAATATTTATTTACTTTAGAATGTTAATTTCTTAAATTCATTTCGTGAAAATTATGACGGGCCATACGAGTACACCTGTGCGAGTATTATTTGGTACATACAAATTAATCTCTTTTGTTATCCAAATTGTTTTTATACGCACTAGGCACGTGCACCTCATATAATTGTGAAAATTGCTGCTTCAGCGTCTGGAACGCTGGTATTCAACGTCGCCAAGGTCGAGGCGACGCATCGGTATTCGAAGTTCTATCGCTATTAAATAAATTATTTTATTCCCGATATTCCCGATTTGTTCTTGCCGTTAACCACAACTCTCCCCAATCGATTTTCGAAAAATTTCCAGCGTCGGACCGGACTTCACTTATTATCGTACGCTAATTTTTACGTTCAGTTAATGATAGTGGTGTATTTGTTCTTCACCAAACCTGCTCCGGGCAAAATCCGAAATTTTCACTGACATCATACGCTTAAGTATTGTGTGCTTATACACGATTTACACTATTTATTTTACGTACATTGCGTTCATTAATGGTTCTGCATTATTTATAACTAAGATGGAGCAGTTTGAAAATCTAATAGTAAGCGGAGAACAAATACCACCATGTATAATTCCCGTGAAAAGTGATGGAAATAGTCTTTTTTACTATTTTTCCTATTGCATTTTTAATACCGGAAATAGAGCTCAAGAGGTTCGCACTTTAATTCTTCATTTTAAAATTACCAAAATATTTGTAAAATTTACCTGAATACGTTAAACACCCCAAACATAAAGAACCATTCCAAACTATCCCTAAAAGTCATACACTTACCATTCAAAACTACTCCAGGTCAACCCATAATTAAAAAAAAATTACGAATTCTAAGCAAACTACGCCAAACTCGCATAAATGACTTCGAATTCCCCTAAATCACCCCAACCACTTCTTACCAAGCCAACCAAAGCCCAATCACATTATAATTACCAAAAATTTCGTTTAATCCGCCAAAGCTAAACCCTGCCAACCATCAATAACCATTCCAAACAATCCTCAAAGAAACCCATATCATCCGAAACAACCCCAAATCAACCTAATATTTTTGCATTTTTTTGAACCATAGCAAATCACGCCAAATTAACATAAATAACTTCGACTTTTTTTATACATAATTCCCAAATACTTCGTTTTTATGGTGTGAAATTTTGTATTTATATATTTCAACATTGTCTTTAACGTTGTCAGAGAACTAAATGGGAATAATTTGGAATAATTTAGCTTCTCTGTCAACTCTCCTTCTCTTGAAACTTTTGAAAACAACGACAAAATTATTTGGGGCACCTGGATTTGAAAATATCACTCTGTGTAATAAGTTCAGACTGACTAGAGTGAAAAGAAAGGAGCTTGCACCCAGAAACGAAATTAAATGGAAAACTTGAAGTTGCAATATTTGTTTGTAATTCGTCACAAGTCCATGAAGGAATGCGTGTTAATGTAAACAAATGTGAGTTTATTGGAGATGCCGAATAAGATTTTTACATTATTGAAGCAGCTTGAGCCTGCCACGTCAAGGGCAAGGTCACAAACGTGAAAAGGCGATGCTCGATTTGGTTTTATTCAATATCTATGCAGAAATTCGCACATTCCAAGCATTGGATAAGCCTTTCTTATCGTTTCTTAGAATTCGAGAATTGCTGGTTCAGCGTGTGGAGCAGTACTCGATCGCGGTGTTTAATTTTAACACAACTACAATTGTGAAAATTGCTGCTCCAGCGTCGGAAACTGTTCGCAAAGTCGCCAAATTCGATGAAGCGACGCATCAGTGTTCGAACGTCTACCACTATCAAATAAAGTATTTTAATTTAACATTTGATCCTCGCGTTAACCAAATCTGCCCCCAATCAATTTTCGAAAAATTACCAGCGTCGAACCGGATTCCACTTATATTTGTACGCTAATTTTTACGTTCAGTTAATGGTAGTGGTGTATTTGTTTTTCACCAAATTTGCCCTGGCTGAAATCCGAAATTTTCACCGTTGTATGTACCAGACATCACTGACATTCATACCCTTAATAATTATGTGCTTATACACGTTTTACACTATTTATTTTACGTACAATGTGTTCATTATTGCTTTACATCATTTATAACTAAGATGGAGAAGTTTGAAAATCTAGCGATGTACAATTACCACACCGTATTATGAAAGGTGATGGAAATTGTCTTTTTTAATATCTATGGTATTGGTATTGATATTTTAATACTGGAACGGGAGCACAAGAGGTTCGCACTTTAATTGTTCAACAAGTTTGTGTTAATGTAAACAAGTGTGAGTTCGTCGGAGAAGCCGAATAAGATTTTTACATCCACCATATTCCCGTCAAAATATTTATTTATTTTATATAGAATGTTAATTTTGCCGTTAACCAAATTTGCTCCCAATCACCATCGTCGTACCGGACCGTTCAGTTAATGATAATGTTGTTTTTATTTTTCACCAAATCTGCCTCGGCTGAAATCCAAAATTTACAGCGTTGGATCAGACTTTACTGACATTGATACGCGTTTTACACTATTTATTTTACGTAAATACATTGTGTTCATTATTGCTTTACATCATTTATAACTAAGATGGACAAGTTTGAAAATCTAGCGATGCACAAATACCACCAAATACCACATTTTACCACATACCAAAATTTTAATACTGGAAAGGGAGCTCAAAAGGTTTGCACTGTAATTGTCCAACCAGTTGCGGCCAGGTTTTAATAATTTTTGTGCAGTTTAGAAGAAGATAATTATGCTGAAGTGTTTGTTTATTCTGAAGATAAGTCAAAATCATCTACATACTGTTCTGTTTGTGAGTTGACTGCAGCAAAAGGAATGGTTCCATTGTGTTTTCAATTTTATCATAACATGATCAGCTAATTTGTAAACTTCGATTTCCCCGAAAATTATCTAAAGTTAATTTCGATTTCCTGGAATCGCTTATAGAACAACTGCGTCTTTGCCTAAAGAGTCTATTCAAGATTTTTCATCTCAGATATCAACCAAGGTATCCTCTTTGTCCAAATCATATTGAAGTACCCGGTCCTGACAACGAAGGTTAATTTCAACAAATTTGTTTATTTTGTGATTGAAAAAGTAGAGGATTCCTGTTTAATTGTATTATAATGTCGATTAGTCAACATCACCACTTTAGTCAACACTGCGTTTATTTAATCTACGTCCGGGCAACGCCGGGTACATTCAGCTAGTTAGCACATAAAATATAGAGCGTACAACAAAAACGTAGGCTCAGGAGGCCAGCTGGCTAGCTTTTGCCCTATTTTATATAGTGTAGAGGTTTGAAATTGACATATCATTTTTGAGTCTTTTGTCAAACAGGAATTTGCACAAACGTCCGAACCTCTCTATTGACTCTTGTCCAAGCTGACGTCTGGAGATGACATTTCTTTAAAAAATCATAAAATGTGCCGTATACGACACGTATACTGTGTCATCTTAACATTAAATTTCTCCAGCTCAAGGTCCACATTTTTCTGCATTCTACCAAATCTAGAGAGTAAACAATAGTACAATCGGCCTCACGAATATTATACGTCAGGCTGAATATGAACACAGTGGGCGTGCTGGCTTTTGGTCATCGTTTAAACGTTTGTCCGGCATATTCGAAGCAATTTACGCTCAAAATAGACGTACATTATTATTGAACAGAAGATCATTTAAGAATTTATGCTCACTATGCATTGCAAATTCAAAAACGTTATTAAGTCTGGTAAATTTTTAGGTACGCCAATGGTGGCGTCACATCTAGATGATAACCACATGACACATAGGACACGGGCAATAGTCTCTTCTTCTTCAACCGTTAAAGAATGAGTGCAAACCGCACATATGGCGTAGATTGGATTGGACCACTAAAGACAAACGTTTCAGTAAGGTTCTAAGCAGCACTAAATGTGCAAAAAAAGATAGTAGTACGGTGTGCATGTAGGTGATACGTTAATTAAGCAATGAGTCATAGGAAAACATTCGTGAAACCGACTATAAACGAGAGTGGGCGATGAGATAGGCAAACTTGCATCACTTTCCCATCCGTCTTACTTATGTCCAGGGACAATATGTTTATCTCTGTTGCTCACTGGGGGAACAAATTCGCAGAGTTCAAACGTCAGAATTGGTAGAATTTGGGTAGGTGTCTTCAGAAATTAATATACGTTTAGTCATTTTGTGATCTATCTAGAAGTTATTAATAAATAGCTGGATTCGGAGAACTTCGTACAGTCTCAGAATCAATTAATGTTGTGTTAACTTATTAGCTGAATTAAATTCAGTTTTTTATTAAGATAAAATAAATACTCAAAATAAATTAAGTTCAATACGGCGCCATTTACTGGCATTAGCGGAACCAGCAAAGGAGGAAACTTCTCGAGGCCCAGACGAACAAGAAAAGTTCATCAAAATCATTCAATCCATTCTCCAGATATCATCAAAAAAGAAGTTCCATACAAAATGTATGAGAAAATAAAATTTCTTCATCAATTTTTGTTTTGTTAATTGTTCCGATAATAGTTATTCTGCTATACGGGGCGGCGGCAAATCCAACAAATCAAAGATCATAAAAATCGCTCCAGTCATTCTTGAGTTATAAATGGTGTAACTAACCCGACTTTGTTTTATACAGTGTGGATCAAAAGGTTGGAACTAATTCGATAACATTTTTATAGGGAGCAACAGAAAAAATCGCTTGGACACGTAAATTTTTAATTTTAAATGCGCTAATTCTGACATAAAAATTTGCTTTGTTATGTCAACTCTTTCAAGGCCATGACGTCATTTTAATTTTTTTTAAAAGGCCACCTTAATTTTTTATTACGTCATTTTAAAGAGCATGGTTTTTTGCAAATAAAACTATAGAATTTATAAAAAAGTTATCGAATTAGTTCCAACCTTTCCATCCACACTGTATATACACACTGTCAAAGCGCTTCGGGGAAGTAAGATCAATCTAAAATCAAAAACGATATCGAGATGAGGTTTTCGACCAATAGTAAAATCCATTTAAGAAAGCACTTTGAAAATATCTACTTATATACAGAATGTCCAGATAGAGAGTGGCGCATCCAAGTTATGTTTTTTTTAAATGATACACCGAGAATATTACGCTATTTTTGTATTCATTAGCAAAACATAATAATGTATAACATGTATGTATACATGTTATATGTATGTACAGAGTGATTCACGTAGACCGTTCATTAGAACATTTTTAATTTCCCGTAAAGCTAGATAGTTGAAATTTGGTGTATGATTATAATCGATTGTTCTGAATCGAAGTAAATTATTATCAAGATGGCGGCACTTCCGGTTATACCGGAAATTGACGTCAACTTTGTTATTTTAAATGTCAACCCCTTATTTTTATGCACTCGTTTGTTTTGGAAATCAATTCTAAATAAGATGCGCCCACGTTGTCTTATTTTATCTTTTATAGTTTTAGAAATATTAATATTTTAATAAAAAAATTTGGAAATGCAAGGATTTTTCTAAAAATGAATATCTCTTGAACCATTTGAAATCTTGCATACAGGTGGGCATATGAACGCAAATTTAATCGAGTATTTTAAAAGGAAGGCCCTGTATATTTTTTTATCAATCGATCACATTTTTGATAAGCTATCCAATGACGCCCTTATGACTTTTTTACCAACTATTTTCCAAATTATCGATATTCCTCTATTCAATCAAATCATTAAAAACATCAAAAATGTAATCGATTGATTTCAAAATACACAGATGTTCCATTTGAAAAATATGATTAAATGAACAATTTGCGTTCATAAGCAACACTGTATATTAAATTACCACAACTTAAAATTCGAATTGATCATTATGAACTAGAAGATATTTGAATATTTTCTGTCAAAATATAAAGATAAAATTTTGATTGGTTTGGGAGCAGCGATTTTTCAAAAAACGAGCTTTTATTGGCTTAAATGTCAAATAATAGGAAAACAATTGAAGTTAGGTTCATAATAGGTTATACAAAGTGTTAGAAATTAGGATTGTTAGTGTTAAGTTGGCACGACTGGAGCGCGAGAGATGCCGTGTGTAATTAGATGGCGGTGACGTTTCTGTGACGCTCTGAATTTGTTCTCTTTTGAATCATATTTTAAATACATATAATTCGTTACTTGATGTGTTTGATTTCGGCCTGAAACGAAGATAACAAAAGTATAATTACTTTTTGACAAGGAATCCGAAAATAGCACAATATACTAGGTGCCCCATTTAAATAAACCTAACTTGATGCGCCACTCTGTATGTTGACAAACTGTATATAAGCAAATATTCTCAGAGTGGTCTCTTAAATGGATCGTACTTTTTGTCGAACACCGCATCTCAGTATCTTTTTTCATTTTAGAGTAATCTTACTTCCCCGCAGCGCTGGGACACCCTCTACATCATTTGAAAACAGATTAGATAGATAGACCACGATTTGTTACTACAACTTAATAATCGTTTATAACATATGATTTGTTGGAGAAAAATAAGTGTCGTATGGCCACTTTTCAGTTGGCAGCTCAATTGGCAACATTTCAAAAGAAAAGTAGAAAAAATTAAATAACTCAAAAACCATCCATTCTAAGTATAGAAACATGATACATCATCAGATCGGCATGATATATCAAAATGTGTAATAAAAACACATGGTTGCAATTTGAAAAAATCGAATTTTATACTTTTTGGGTTTATTGAATTGCAGCTGACTTTTCTTCTCCTCCAGGAATATTCCTGAAAATATTTAGACTCTCACAGATAGCTAAACCTTTTGTACAACCGTTGGCCAAGTTTAGCCGACCTGACTTTTAGGGTTTATTAATAACAAATAATAATCCTGTATACAGATAGATTGACTTCAATAATATTATTGACAATTTCGTATTGATCAATATAGTGACCGGCTTAAGGGTTCAAAACTGTGATATTGGTAAAAATTAATAGAAAATGTTTTCCCTTTAGAAAATTAGGAGTGCTACCTAAGAAGATGATGTAAACAAATTGTGGGAAGCAGTATATCAGTTTTAATAAACTTCGACTTTGTTGTGAATACAAATCGGTATGTAAAATCTCTTATATATCAAAATTACAGACAGTTTTTAGATATAACTTTTTGTTCTATGGAACTTGCGTTGTGTCTTATTCCCGGCAATGCCTCTGATTTATCAAATCCATAAGCAACTCGTCAATTTCAGGGAGGGTAAAATGCTAAAACAAATTTGCTATTTCGAAAAAATGGTACATAGATAAAGTCTACTACTAGTTAAAATTAATGCCATTATTCTGGGATAGCCTGTATATAACTTTTTGTTTTATAGAATTTGTGTTCTGTGTTATTGTTGTTTGGTTACATTAAAGAATTTACTATTTTAAAACCAAAATTCTTTGATCCATGAGTATCAACCCCAATCTGTAGGTATGAAGTTACTCAATTTCGTGTTTATAAAGGTTACACCTTTTTGTATTCGAAATGCTACAGGGTTTATAAGGTAAAAAGTACGGTAAGTAATAATTAATAAGTAAAATACAATAATTACATTGATACGAGAAGCAACAACAATTCAAAAATCCCGCGGATTTACAATTCAATGTTGCTCGGTTCTTATTGGCCCGTCCGTGTGCAAAGTAGAGCGCATATATAGCTTTATCTCGTTCTCTCTTTAGTGATCAAATAACATGCAATCTACCACTCTCGTTTGCTATTGTTTTCTCTCTGATCGAATCTCTTATTTCTGTATGCACCTTATTATTTAAGGAGCTTGTAAAAAGGATTTACAGTAAGCCATTAAATAATTTTGGAATCAGTTAGAATTTGAAAATTGTTTGACCATGTGGCGGAAAAATTTGAAATTAAAGTTTCGCTTGAAGACCGTTTCGGAAAACATACAATATACATTTAGTGTCTGTTTTACTTATTATATTATATATTAAATTTCCAAGCGTCGATTTAGAGGTTGTTTGAACAATTCGACAGTTACTATCAAACGTCAAAGGTTTACTCTGTAAATAATAAAGAAAAATCCAGATTCCATGGCCTCCTAAGTATCTATTTTTCTTAGTACGGCTCAATATATGAACTGAGCTGAAAAATATTTTATCCTAAAAATTTGTAGCAAAAGTGTTTTATATTATATCTGATGAGTATTAGTTACAGAATGTGATAAAAATAGAGATGATTATGCTAAAATACATTTTAGATATTTACTGATAAAAGCGACAATAAGCCAAATTGATCTGGCGACATTCTTTACGTAAACCGTAAGTACGAAATTAATTTTGTGGTAGATAGTTTACTTATTTTTACCACTCTATCTGTGACCTAAAACAATCACGTTTACTCTAGTTTATAAACCATCTATGATGCTGATAAGACTTCGTTATCTCTCTTAGTTGCAAAACAATTCCCTGAATAGTTAGCACCTATACTTATCCATTTTAACAAAGTGAATTGTAGGTGTTTTCCTCAAAATGTCGTCACTTCAAAAGAAATTAATTGTGGTGGGTGATGGTGGTTGTGGTAAAACGTGCTTATTAATCGCCTTTGCTAAAGACTATTTCAACTCCGAATACCGCCCAACTGTTTTCGAAAACTACGTAGCTGATGTGGAATTGGGGCACCAAACCATTGAATTGTCGCTGTGGGATACCTCAGGACAAGAAGATTATGATCGATTGCGGCCCATCCAATATCCTGAAACCAACATCGTTTTGATCTGCTTCTCGGTAGTGTGGAAGGATTCCTTCGAAAACGTACACACGCGATGGTTCCCGGAAGTCAAGCATTTCTGTCCCAACGTCCCAATCATTTTGGTGGGAACCAAAAGCGATTTA
Organism: Eledona agricola; assembly: GCA_964023215.1. Classification (NCBI taxonomy): domain Eukaryota; kingdom Metazoa; phylum Arthropoda; class Insecta; order Coleoptera; family Tenebrionidae; genus Eledona; species Eledona agricola. Next base: position 17,507,024 of record OZ026856.1, on the reverse strand, counting down.
AGGGACGACAAGGGAGAAATGGAAAAGTTAAGTAAGATGAAGAAGCAGACGGTCAGCAAGGAGGATGCTGAACTTTTGGCAAAGAGAATCGGGGCTATTACGTATTTAGAATGTTCATCAAAGACGAAAGTTGGAGTAAACGAAGTGTTCGTGGAGGCTGCCAAAGCCACCCTCACTAAGAAGAAAAGAAAGAAGCAGAAATTGTGTAGTTTAATTTAAGAAAAATGATGGGTTCAAGTTCAAAACCGAATTTTTTGCACTTTGATCTCAGTATTAACTGCCCGTAGTGTAAATTTGTTTATTTAAATATTGTTAATATATTATTGTTTTTAAATTGGTTCTTTATTAAACAACCTAATTATAGGCAAAGTCTTAGTCTTTTGTTAATTTCCGGGTTGCAATCCTCTTTGAGATTGTAGCAAAATTTAACTCTTCGGTCGGTCCTTGCGCTTTATCAGCGCGCTCGTTCTACTTTTTAATTTTTATTTTTTTCAGTTCTTATATCTTGTTGTGTTGACCTGTTCTTTATAGCTTTCTATATTTAAAACATCGTCCAAGTATTCTATCCACCTCTTTAGTTTCTGTTTGATTTCTTCTATTGACTTTGTATTCTTATTTCTTAAGTATGGTGCCGAGCTTGTTGAACTTCTCTAGATTTTTTTGCAACCGGGCAAATATTCCTGATTTCTTTATTTCTGTAGTTCTCACACACAAACTGTTTCGCACTTTTTCTTGATATCTCTTTTACTTGTTTTGCTTCGTTTGTCTACTTACGAACATTAGCCTTGCTTGGTTCCGTTCTTCTAGTACTCTTTTGCACTCTTTCGTAAACTAGTTCTTATTTTCTTTAGATTTTTAGACCCCACATATGTTTGTAAGCTTTTTTATCTGGGCCATTTACTTTTTATATTTTCTTCCTGAGTCTATTTCGAGTTTTTGTCTGTTTTTTTCCTGTATTTTTAATTCTCGTTTTTTTATTGAAATGTAACTTTCATAAACAAATTGTGTATACTTTTGACTCCCCCTCGTATTTTAACTAATGTCACGCTCTTGCACCTATTTCGTTTATTTTCGGTTCATGCTTGTTCAGATGATAACCACACATTTGAAGAACAAGGAAGAAAAAGTTTATTTTGGAAACCAATAAATTTCAGTCAGGGATATAGTCAAATCCGTGTACGCGTGCGCGTTCCTCGTCTATTCATTTCGATCTGCACCTCTGCGCACGTTTCTGTCGCAAAATCCTCTCGTTTGAAATATCCTTAACGTTACCATTTATAAAAATTGGCTTAAACCAACATTCTCGGATATAAACAACTTATCGAAAATAAACGACACTTATTTTTAGTCTTCTGTGCAGGAATCTTCCGATAAGTCCCAACGCTAAAGAGAGACAGATATTATATTAACAGATCAATATAAGCGAAGCAACGGCTGACAGTTCGGTTAACAGAAAAGAGGCAGTGCAAAGTTACTTACAAACGGCAGTAAAATGCCCGTATTCAGCCAAAAAAATGCGACTAACAATTTCTTGAAAATTATAATGCGATAGTGACAAAAGTGGTGCGTTTTAAACTTTTATTTAGGAAGAATGCTCTCTGTGAAACTCAAAATTCAATACCCGCTGCTGATTTTAGGTAATGTGCGACTTTCTACCTCTTTGTTTTGTGGGTTTGTGAAAAATTATTGATTGAAATCGTAATCATTGTATTTGCAGTATTTTTAGTAAATTTCGGATATACGGGGTGGTTCTGTGCTCGTGAGTAGAACAGCTTTGGTGAATTGGCTAACCAACTAAATTACGCTTTTTTACACAAAAATGGAAGTAGTTGTAATCATTGATTTAATAAAAAACGCAAAGTGAAGTGTAAGTGAAAGATCCGTGGCTATTTCAAAATGATCATTCATCGGTTAGGATCTCAACTTACAGCTTTATCATTACTTTGAAAATGGATAGATTTTAGTTTTCAATTCTAATAACATTCTTTCATTAACATCATTTAAAATGTAATAACACTGTTTATATTTTCAGTGATAATATTGCTAACAATAACCACCGTTGTTAATGCAGAATGCCAAAGTAAGTTTGCCATTTTTAACAATATTTACTGTATTCGTTTTCATACGAATCGATGGTTTTGTAACATTTCTTTCGTGAGTAACATTTGACCAAACCGTTCGATGATGGTTTCATGTTTACCAGGTGTGGCTAATAAATAACTTATTTTTATATCATTTGAATTCACTTTTTTTTCTTCAATCTACTCCCCTTGTGCACTCACACACCGCAGTATTCGCATTTTCGACTCCAAATAATAAATCTAAATTTATTAATTTATATCTCATTACATTTTCTATTACTAATTGTGTTATTAGTATATACTAGTCTTCAGAAATGTAAATAATATCATGTTTCATATACACGCCGCAGATTCGGTTAGAAAACACATATGAAGAGTTAAACATTAACTGTGTTCAGAACTGCATCAATAAAGTCCGTTGCCGTAGTAACGAAGAAGTGGAGATGCGATTCATCCCACGCAAAGTTGCCTCGAGTGCAGAGTTTGGTCGGCAGCCGTCTTAAATCTTCATTAGTTTTCGCTATTTGCATTGTGTGTATTTTTTTATGTTTTCAAAGTGCGATAATTTTTGTGACTACATTATAATCTATTTACGAGACTGAGATTGTTGACTTACGATTTTAAATGTTGTTTTATGCTAATTTATCTAATGTAACTCCTCACCTATTTGTTTACCTGCTAGCAGCCATTGACTTAATCTGGCGATTGTGGAAGATGATAAAGCACTGTAATAATTTATTTGAGTCAAAATTGCTTTGCAAAGAAAGCTGATGAACGATGAAGCCATTTCTCCAAAATCCAAAATGGTCTTTTTTTCGAATTCATTCTTTCGGTGCTTGTAATGCTGAGTGTACAAAGAAAAACGGAAGCTTAGGAGAAGATGGAAACTAGGTTTTCTTTTATTTTTTACAGTGTAGACCTTTGACACTTGACAGCGTCAGTCAAAGATCTGCCAGAATAACGTCTAAACGGCGCTTGGAGATGGAATTTGTTAAAAAGGACACTAAGGCCCGGTTTTTCAATCGTTGGTAAACTGACAAGTAAAAGTTACCTACAAGTTAAAGTAAACTCAAAGGTAAGTCAAAAAGGCGTTTTTCAATCAAAAGTAAAGTGACGGTTACAAAACCAACAGTTCATTTGGATATTTGTGAGGTTGGTAACACAAATATGTGAAAGCATTATCCATACTTTTCGGGATGTGGACTTTTTGTCATCTATGACATTTCATTTTGTCAGTTATTTTTGAAATTACTAAAGAAAAGATTTTCAAATTTTTCCTCTGAAGAGGAAGACACGTTAGTAGGGCTAATAGAAAAATACAAGGGTGTGGTCGAATGTAAAAAAAGTGGAGTTTCTACATGGCGAGAAAAAGAAAGAGCATGGAAAAAAATTCAGCAAGAATTTATTGCTCAAATCGGTAAATTTAGGTCCACGAAGAATTTGAAAGACAAATATTTAAATTTAAAGAAAAAAACAAAACAAAAATTTTCGTTAAACAAACAACTTGTTAGAAAAACCGGAGGTGGGTCAGCTGAAGAAGTGACTATAACAAATGCAGAAAACACCTTAAAAGAAATTTTGGACGAGCAAATATCGGGCCTCCATAACCAATATGACTGTGATGCCTCTGAAGATTTTGGGAATGATGGTAACACGCCTGAGATACCTTTATCATTACCATCAACTTCAAATGTCGGCTCAACAGAAGAAAATACTTTAGAAGCGAGCACTGAAGCAAATAAACTAGACAAATGGGTTGATTATTGCCCCACAAATTTAAAAAGACGTCCTTCAAACCAGTTACGAACGAATATTCAGAAACGAATAAAAGTTGACATGCGATATAAAACTTTAAATCAACAATTAATTGAAATAAAGTTAAGTTTCGTCAAACTTCAAAAAGAAAAGTTTCTAGAAGAACAAAAACTCCGAATAGAGGTATTGCATATACAAATTGAGAGTGAAAAGTTGAAAAAGGAAAAACTTGTTTTGTAATTTACTTCTTGATGTTCATATATAGTATATTTTGTTAATATTAGGTAAACATAATTTTGCACCGTGGAAATCTTGCAAGGTTATAAAAATTTTGCCTTACAACAAATATTTCTTCATCTTGTGGCATTTGTATATACCGATTTCGTAAAGATGCAAGAACTTGGCAGACTCTTCTTACTGTTTTGCATGCTGTCGATATGTGAACTCCACAGAAATCTCCAGCGACGCTCAAAAACGATCCTGTTGCATAGAATCGCAAACTAAGCAAAAGCTGCATTTCGGGAGTTAGACAGTCGTTTCTAAAATTTTATTTTTAAATTTATAATGTGAAAATGAAATAACCTTTGCGTAGGGTGCGCGATTTTTTTCTTCAATTTCTTCCACAAGACGACTAGCTGTACGTTTAGATATCCTAAACCGAGCTAAAAAATCAAAATCATCCCACTCTTCAAAATGATTTGGCCGGTATCTTAAGGGGTTGTGGACGTCGTACATCCTCATCACTACTAAAAGCGTTAACGTCATAATAATCTAACATATTTTCGGTAAAAGACAATTATTTTTAAAAATTTTAGAGAAAATAACGACATTTACTGACAGTTTACATAGTTTACTGACAGAAAATCCAGCGGTAAAAGTTACTGGCACTTTTACTACAAGTAAGGTGGCAATTTTGAATTGAAAAACGCCAACTGAAAGTTTACTTATAGTTTACTCCCAACCTGAAGTTTACTGTCGATTGAAAAACCGGCCCTAAATGTATGTTTAGCAGCGAAACGGTTGTCAACAGAAAACCTTCTCGAACCTAAATCCAAAACTTGTTACACTCTACTAACTTTCAAAGCGATTCCATGGTCTATCCAGCTTTCTTTAATTTTTGAACAATCTTGCTTCTTGTCGTTACAGCGTTTTTTATGTTTTACTTTTATTCGTTTATTACGACATTCTCCAACTCAACGTCAAAGGTTTTCTACACTTCAGCGAATTTCAAAATGCTTCGCTCTGTTTTATTTTTGTACGCACGTTAGTTTTGGCCAATAGTTCTCTGGTGCCCAGTGTTCCTGCTATTGCTCGATATGTGCAGGTTCAGTTTTCTTATTTAATAGCCACACCTTGTACAGCCATGGACAGTCAAAAATAACACCCGTGTTATGCAAATACCGACTCTATGAGATATTGTCATTGAGTCGGTATTTGCATCACACCCGCCAGCTAAAGTGGTATTCTTGACTGTCCACGGTCGTACGTTTCGTTGTTGGAAATCCATCAAATTGCAAGCATTGAAACATTCGTAAGCTTTACGCATGTCTTCTGACACAAACAAGATGATTGCTTACCTTTCTGTATCTTAAAACATAATCCTTAATTTTTTGTTACAAATGTAGCAAGACAGATATACTGTTACGAGTGTGACAGTTGGTCGGATAATAGGTGCAAAGATCCTTTTAATTACACTGCACTGCCTCGAGATCAACCCCCACTGATGACCTGCAACGGATGCTGCGTCAAAATGGTCAGGAATTCTAAATCGCGTAAGTAAACAAGAAATGGCAAACATTTTTTAGAAGCATTTTGTGTAGTTTTAGAACGTTATCTCGATGCTATTCGAACCCTCCATATAATATATGTGCCAAGATTCTTGCAAGTCATTGCATATTCCATTTAACCAATTATGTACTTTTTTACTTTATTTTCTGTTTTCTTCGTTCTCCTGCCATTGCATTATGTTTCGAGCTAACCTTTAGTCGCTACTCTACCAAAATGTCTAATGGCCTCTCTGTTTGCTCTGTAATTATTTCGTTTCTCAATCTCTCAGTTCTAGATGTTCAAGCTTCTCATAATGTATTAGTATTCATGTCTTCATATGGTCGTCGTTTTTTTAATTTTCTTTCTTTGCCAATATAAATGATTGTAGTCAAAGAGTTCTGTGGAGTCTAATGTAAAATGTTTACGTGCCACTTTATTGTGATAATGCATGGTACTCTGCACATGTGTTAAGAAAAAAAGACTGATATGTTTAACGTACACTTTTAATAAAGGGCGAAAACAACAATAGACCGCAGTAAATGTTAACAACAAAACACAATTACGAAAAAATTATGACAGGAACAACGAGTCGGCAATTAAAAGTTGAGACTATCCCCTTATTTTCCCTAAGAAGAAGAATATGTATATACATACATTCTTTAGTGAATGCAGTAAAGAACACGTGATGTTTCTTTAAAAATTCACCAATTCTAATTTCAAAATGTTCACGTTGCAGCACAGGACGGTCCTCACCAACATTCTTGGATAGGAAGCAGAGTTTCCGATTTATCTCCAGGAAATCTTCTCGATAGTCATTGGATTGTACAATTGTGAACTTACGGGTGCTACTGTCACATTCTTCCTGTTTTCTGCCTTTTTGTACAAATGTGCGATAATTCGCACATGGTTTTCTTGCCCACATCTAGGAAGTGGACTGCATTTTCTTTGTTCTATTTGGTTAAAACTGGCAGCGTTTACATCCGGCATTTAGTCTTCTTCACCACTAATCTGTCTTTCCCTTCATGACAACTAAAACTCTTTGTTAATCTTTAACTATTCCATCATCTTGACTTCTCAGTCCCCACATCCACCTATAAACTGATATGTAGCCTCCAGGTTTTGGATAATCAAAGACGATTTCCCAGACACTTTTAGACCAATCCGTCTTGCACGCACCCAATTACTAAATGTGATATCCTTCCCAGGATGGTTAGGCGTTAAACAAGCTCGGTTTCAATTTAATCACACTAACCTTCAAGTTCTTCAATTTCCCCAAAACTGTGTATTCCACCTTCCTCAGATCTTCTTCAATTCAGGAAAACTTTTTTCAAATTTCTTGTCAAACCTCAACCTATTCCCTTTTATTGTCAAAGCCATAATGCCAAGTATTTTTTCGTGCTTTTAGTTTTTAACTTTCAACATATCCAAGATGGACTTTATCTTCTATTCCAGACTCGTAGAAATATGTTGCACTCCTTCCTTCATACTTGTGAATACTGTTTCAATTGATACTCAGCTTAGATTTTCTTGTAGTGCATCCAAGAACGCCTCTTCATCTCTCCATATCCCTCTTCTGACACCTGCCCAGAGTTCTCTTTTTTTGTTCTTCCATGGCTTTTCCTTTTCGGTTGTTCTTGAATTCGTAAAACGTCTGTGCATCAGTTCATTGTCTCTTCATATTAATAATATACAGGGTGATTTTTGTAGCTCGTTCTCTAAAAATTTTTCAACATACCATTGAGAGATCAAAATCTGAAATTTGGTGCTTCGCATTAGTCGGTTTTTTAAAATTAAAACAAAATATGGATATTGTTGTGCTTTCATTTTAAACCGGAACTTAGTTTAAATGACATCCTGTATTTTTTATTTCATATTCTTAATCGCCTTTTTATTCTGATTCTTGTAGACCTAAGTTGTCGATACTTGTCTATGACAATTTAGGAATTATGAATTTTTTTATATTTAAAATGTCAATTTCATGACATTAGTCAAAAAAATTATTATTCGATAATGGTTTGGTGCTAAGAAGCGAAACATGGGGAGCTAAAAGTAGAAAATTAGAACCAATTTTCAATGTGAATGGATTATGAAAAAAATAGTGTCATTGCCGCTATGGGAATTGTTAAATATGGTGGAGTCTAAATGACAAAATCTCCATTTTTTTCAAAAGGCAACACACAATTTAGATACCGGAAGTTTATAGAGAAATAAATTTTAGAGGAAGCCATAATTCATTTCCCTATAACTATCTGTGATGCTTTCCGAGATATTCAACATTTTAAAATAAGACAATGTTTTCCAACGGTTTTGATGAGTACGCCATGAAACAACAAAAGAAAATCGTACCTAGGGGTTATTGTAGTGATTTTCAATCATTTTGCACGTCTACAGTTATTTCTTATCATGGAAAATTATCCAGATTCAGTTATTTTCGATTTGTTTGCCAGGGTGAAAGAATAATCGAAAGAAGTGTTCACACGTTTCAATGTGAAATATCCTGGCCTACTAAAAATGACACGGGAAAAATTTTCACGGATCAAAAGCAACTTTTTTATCTTTGGACAAGTTGTTAGTCTATATTCACAAAAAATAAACTGTGACTGAAGATGCAGATAACGATATAAATGTATTAGGGTATTTCGAAGCATATTCTCGTGCTTCTATCAGAACCACTTCCATGGATTTGGAACTATCTTATTTCATCATACAAAAAAATACTAAGCTCACGTGCGTTACACCCATTTTCGTTCATTAGGCTCCAGAAACTACGTCCGATAGATTATCTTCGTAGGATACAGTTTTGCGAGGATCTGTTAGTGAAAAGAATGGTTTATTAAAACGTATTATCTGCACGGACAAGGCAACATTTTGTCAGAGGGGTGTTTACAATAGCCGGAATTTGTAGAATTTTTTCTTTGTAGAAATAAATTGTTTACTTTTCAATAAAACTTTTTTATTGAGTAATATTGATATATTGAACTCAAGACATTTATTATTTTCCAACTTCTTTCACTCAACTGTTCTCCTTTTCTCCATGGTAACCGGAACCATCTTACTAGATTATTTCCCATGTGGTCGTCGCGTTACACATTTCTAAAAATAAAAATTCATAATTCCTAAACTGTCAGAGTAAGTTTCGACAACCTAGGTCTACAAGAATCAGAATAAAAAGTCTAACAAGAATATAAAATAAAAAATACAGGTGCTATTTAAACTAAGAAAGTTGCTTTCATTTCCGGTTAAACCGTAAATGGCACAACCATGCACATATTTTGCTTTAAAAAAAAGCCGACTAATGTGGGGTACCAAATTTAAGATTTTTATCTCAATAAGTTGAAAAACTTTTAATGAACGGGCTACAAGAATTACCCTGGATGTATGTGCATGTCTTAGTTTCTAAATGTATGATTCATGAAACGAATAAAATTTTGAATAGGTTTTCGTTTTGAAGACGTCTACTGTGTTTTCTTGTAGCTTACGAGGTGGTGAGACGAACATGCACATCCCAACTCCAGATCAACCTCTTCATGGTGGACCACGTGTGCATGATGGAAAGTAGCGGGACTGGCCACATGTGCTTCTGTGAGGAGGACATGTGTAACGGAGTAGAGGGACATCCCAAGTCTCTTTCTTTTACACTCGTAGTGTTAGCTTATCTGCTCCTGCGCCTGTGCATGTATAGGTAGACAGTGACAATTGCATTGACTCAACTTAGTAATCGTGGTAGAGAGTAGTGTGCCGAAAACCACTCGATTCTTCCGCTATACACTTCCATCCATGAGAAATTTTATTTTTTTATGGACGACAACGAGTGAAGCGGGCCTTCGAATGCATGCATGCTAGACTTGGTTTGATTGGTCTTGGCATTCTTCACGCTATGAGAATGTAACAACACATTTAGATATGAACTTGTGACGTTCAGAAATCGGTAATGCTGCATGCACTACAAATAGAAATTCCAAATGAGATTGTTTTGAAATGCTTGTCGATTTCTGAACATACTAGTGCTAGTATTAACATGTATGTGCAAATCGTTAAAATTGGTTGAAATATTGTTAATTCTATGGAGGTTTAACGTTTTAACTCTTATGTCTCATACTCTCCAAGCGAAAAGATTGTTCATCCTAATCACTCTTCATTGTACACTAAGCCAAATAATAATATTGAATACTAAAAGCGAATACTAATACTACACGTATTGTGTACTGCTGTAAGTTTTACATGTATACAAGCAAACAATCGATTTAAGGCTTCGAATCCGTGCAAATTCTCTCTTGGTACCGCGGTAGAGTTAGTGTTAATCAATTCTCAATTTGATGCATATCATGTGTCACGTGATGACTTCAAAATGTTTCCTCAAATTAGTGTGGCCAAACTGAAAAGGAACAAAGCTTGCTCATTTATAAATAGAAGTTCAAATCGACTCGAAGTTTTAAAAAATCTATCAAAGCCGCACTAACATTAATAGGAAAGGGTGTTTCCTTTACAGAAAACCATTTCCTTTAGTAGAGGATTTTCTTATGATTATGATAAAATAAAAAGTGTAAAGTGTTTTACAGCTCGGCATTTTCATCGTCATCTTGTCAATTAATTAATAACGACAGCTACAATGAAATTGTAGTTTTGGAAACTTCATAAAAAGATGACTTTTTTTTATTATTAATTTTGAAGTTTTATCTTATTATGCCGCTTCAAAACTTTCTAATCATCTAATACTCTCCAACAAATTATAAGAAGAGAAGGAACGGATTAGAACCGAAGCTAATGTATCGTGGGTTCAATAATGAAAGGAGGCGACGAAGGAGCAAACGACAATTTCTCCAAATTTTTATGTTTCGACAATAAACATACATCCATGGCCTTCTAAGCCTCAGTATTTTGGGCACAAAAAACATACAAAATAAAACTTAAAAGGGATGCTTAGCAGGCCATGGAATCTAGCTTTTGTTTAATTTTTTACATTTTTGACATTTGACAAGAATGGTGAATCAATTACTTGTCCAAGCGATATTTAAATCCACACCTAAATGTGGAAATTTTTATATTTTTAGTATCCGAAACGGTAGTCAACTCATAACAATGAATACATATTATGAATAAGGAAGGATCATGATATTTATGAATTAGAAAATGAACCTTAAATGTTCTAAAACGAAAGGAGATGATGAGAAACGTGTGAAGTTAAACATATGCTTTGTTAAGCAGACAACACTAGTAAAAGAGGAAACATAAAGCGTACAAAATAAAAAGGGATTTCCAGTGGGCCACAGAATCTAGCTTGTGTTTGATTTTTGCAGTGTATAGTGCGTTTCACATTGTATCATTTATTTTATAGTATTATAATTTTATCAGATTTTACATATTACAGAAACTGTCAATCAAAAAATTATTCAAATAGCGTCTAAGCCAACGCCTGCAGATCGAATTTGTTATAAAAGACATTAAATGTATTTTATATGCCGTGTCCTAAACAGTTCCCAATGGAATTTCAAATTGATTCTATGGTCTGCTCTAAATATTTTTTTGTACCCCCGCTAAATTCAAATGTAAGAAACTAAGTCAACTTAGCTAAGCTTGAAAACGATTGTGAGACTTTAATTTCACTTTGTCTAATGGCCAATTCTCGTTTTGGTTTCTCCTCGAGTTGTTATCAAAATTACATAAAAATTTCTTGCACAAATACCTAATTATCAAGATTTTTAAAAACTTTTAACAAAACAACATTCAAGTACTTTGTTCCTTTTCAAAAATCCATTTTACCCCCACTCCGTTTTATCGTTGATACATTTAAAGTTTAATGTTGCTCAATAATATCTAAGTTGTTAAATATATGATTAGGTTATTTGCATTTCCTAAAAATCGTAGGGAAAGAAAAACTTAGGAGATAGCAGCATGATGATTGCACGATTTGCACCTAAGATTAGAAGCAAATTGTGGCATGAGACGGTTGACGGACGCTTATTGTTGTTTGTTCTGGACAGTCTTTCGCTTTAGTTTGGTTTATTCGATAAAGTGACTGCCACAACAAACATCTGTTTGAAACCAAAAACCATAAAGCATGTTAGTGAGACGAGCTTTTGGCTTCAACAAACACACTCCGCCTCACAGAAGTATAAAGATAGGCCACTTTACGATATTTACGTCATGTACGCTGTCGAAATTCTTCGAGAAGACGACACAGTGCCCGATTTTAGGTAGATCAAACCGTGCAGTGTGCCGTCAAACGAAAAGTTTCGACTTGACTTGTTCGAAACTCTGTGTATATACATTGTTGGTTAAAGTAGATTTATCATATCATCAAATGACAAATAAAAGTGGCAGTAAGTGGGGTTTTAATTGTTTTTACTTTAATGATCCTCACTGCCTTATTTATTCAACAATTTAACAACTTGTTATTTGTAGAGTTTATGAAAGAAAATTATAAGTCTCAGTTTGACCACTGTAGGAATATCGCAAGGTTGAAACAATCGAAGGAGATGCTGAAGCTCAGTCGGGCAGGACTCAATAATCTGCTTGAACACTGCTAGCGTAGAAGACAAGTTACATACAGTATTCAAATAAAAACAGAGGCTTAGGAGGCCATGGCTTTTGATTTATTTTTTACAGTGTCAACTTTTACATTCGCATGTCTTAACATTTGTGAGGAGGCTCATGAAGCCACGGAACGTCGCCTTTAATTTTATTTAATTTTTTTACAGTGTACATTAACAGAAACGACACCCCGATATGGAATTTATGGAAAATGAATCTTATGAATCGCCGAAATGGTTGTCGACAGAGAGCACAAAAAAACAAAGAAATCAATTTCAAATATCTCTATTAGAAAAGTTCGTAATTTTGTTACACTCTGTCGAACGTCGAAGTTATTTCACGGCCTATGCAACTTCGTTTTTTTTTTGGTACGCACGTTATTTCTGTCGTTTTCAGATTAACATAATGCCAAGAAAGCAAAAGTTTTACCAAAAATAGGGAGGTCAGTGATGCGGTGCATTTGTCACAGAGGTACCAAAATTTCAAAAAATTGGGCTAAGTTAGTGGCACACAAGTGGGAAGTACTCCAGACCACATTTGCCAAGACTTCCTTCAAGCAAGTTTATGGAAAGTTTTTGAGTCCTATTTTGACCAAAAAATTTTAGAAAGGTATATCGCGCGAAGCAATGACCGTGTGCCAAATTTCAAATCACCAATTTCTTTAGAGTCTGAGAAACCTCTAATGGACCAATTAAAAAAATGACTGTATACGGAGTGGAAACTTAAAACTAAACAATTCAGAATCTTCAATACAAATGATTTTGTGAAAAATTCCTGATACACGTTAATTTTTGGTTTTAACTTACTACTTTTCACCCTAAATTACCTTTTCTTTTTTTACTCAGGGGACTGTAACCACCCTTAGTTTTTTTAATGTAAAGGTATGTCAGATGACACATCACTGCAAAGCTCATGATAAAAGGAGACAACGATGTATATTTTCCACGTTTTTCATGTCTTATGTTAGAAACAATATGTAAAAACTGTTTTTCAGATGCTTCAATGTTTTTATTTTTCTTATGCGGTGCAAACGCGGATTATTCGCCATTCGCCATTTTTTGCAATAAATTTAATTCTCTTTGCAAACTTTGTAAGTTTTTACCTTTTATTTGACAAATAAGTAGGTATAAAAAGCCTACACACTTTCATAAATAAGTAGTGACTGTTAATAAAAATGCGCTATTTTAGAGAAAATCTTAGAATTGAAATTTTAATTATGATTGGTTTTGGCAACATACTACGAACCCAGGCTAAGAAAAATAAATTATTTATATTCATCAAAATCATTTTTATCCAAAGTAAGTACTCAATTTATTCCAATTAAAGTCTCCGCTCTGTATATTAATTAAAATAAAATAACTAGAATATTTAACACACAAACTATATAACTGTCGAATATAAATTGCAACATAATATAAGGGAAAAATGTGGAGAAATTACAAAAGAAACAGCAAAAATCGATACGAAAATACCTGCAAATTTGATGATGACCTCATCACAAATAATTTTTTATGTATGTACGTTTGAAATTGTTCAAATTTAACACGTTGTATTTGGCGCAGCGCCTTCTAAGTACGATACCAATTTTGTTTAACCATAATAAGAAGGTGAAGTTGAGTGTGGATTAAATGGAACAGCTTGTATCTACCAATGTATGTTTAGGTGATAGACCACTTAACTGCGAAAAACTTTTTTCTAAGACATATTTTCCATCTTCAGTAACTAAGCTAGCATCACCAAATTCAGAGCTCTAGCTGCCACCCCCGCTTAAGTTATAATATATCAAATATCGTAATTTCCATACTTTTTAAAATCACCCGGAATTAAAATTCCTATTTGACTAAAACATAATTTTTAAGTCAATCTAGATCCAAATTCAGAACTTATATCAACGTTACTTCCTGATCTGGAGCCGAAGTGATTGACGTGACACTTGAGGGGAGGCGTTTCTAAAAATTTGTCTAACTTTGGAATTTTTTTCAACAGCTCCTCAGTGTTATTGTCTTCAGAGAGCTTTTTACCTCGACCGGTAACGTTTTAATTTTGTGCTGGGCTCACTTAACATGCAATCTTAACGACTGAACTGTTTTAAAGCGAAAAGAGTTCTGAGTTAATAAAATGCATGCACCCTTTGGAAGTGATACTGGTAAACGTAACCCTAAAAATAGATTTTCTAATAAATGTAATGAGGTGAGATGCAAGAAAAGTACTTGTGAGACGCCCGTCCGCTCATGCCGTAATAAAATAGTAGAACACAATCGGTGTATCCAATTTTTTTTGTTTTATCTCAGGATGTTATTTTTATATATGCACATTTTTTTTTCAATTTTTATTTATTTAGAGCAATCAGCGACGCTCTTTAGAGTCAGGCCCGGTATAGAAGGAGAAATGATAACAGCAACTATACCGTTAGTGCAACAGTTTAAAAAAATCCAATTTTATTCGGTAATATACTATAGTTATAAATATGGTGGAACAAAGTGTGTGCCTTCAGTACGTATAAAAATAAAATGGGACTGCGTAGGTAATGCAAACATAAAATTCGTTAGTGTAGAATATTTTTATTTAGATTAGGAGAAATTAAAAATTAAGGCTATGGAAAACCGTTTCGGACATGATACACTTTGAGTCCTTTTTTTTAGATTTACACGACTTTACAGATTGTGTGGTTTAAAAATTTCAAATGTCTACATTGTAAATAATAAAACAAAAGCAATTTTCCATGGCCTCCGTGTTTTTACCCTCATATTTCCGGAATTAGCAGAAGTGCACCAATTTCGAAAAAAAATTATCGATTTAATTACTGAACTTGGGAGCCCCTGAATAGTTTTTTTTGAAGCGTTTAGACTAAATAAATTGTTTATTATCTGGCCGTTAAGTCAGCTGGAGATGGTCCTGTATTTCCTGGTAAAACAAGAATGAAGGGCGCCGCCCACATATGCAACCAACGCAACTTCGCACTAGTGCAGGGCAAACATCAAAAGCGTTTACTTGAAATTGGTTTCTCGCCGAAATTCGCTTGTAATCATGAAAGTCTAAGGCACATGGTGTTGTGAAATCACTGATAAGAAGTTTTTAACTTTTGGTACAAAGTTCAGAGCGAATCTCTCCTAACCTATACCCATTCCAATAATCAATTGAATTAAGTCTTTTACATGTGTTTTGGGTGATACCAATTGAAGACGATCCAATGTTTAAACCACGGACTTCATTTAAGGATATTATCCTAGGTAAGGATTCGTTGTTCTCTACAAAAAATGCTTGTGAAAACTTTGTTTACTGGAATCTGTCATTTTTGTCGCGAATGACACTTGAGCTTGACACGTGGCGCACCCGTTGCGTAATGTGAGACACTTCCAAGCGCGCTGATTTTAAAAATTTCACATCGGTTTTAAATAGTTTTTGTACTTTTTATATTAATAAAGAGTGGTTTTATGTTTGGTGTTTTGTGAATAAGCAATGAAGCAGATTTTTAATTTAATTTCATGTGTAAATAATAAACATATCTGAAGAAATAAAAAGTACAAAAGTCCATCAACTGTACATTGCTCTCTTGAAATTGAGTTAAAATATAAAAACTGGGATCAATGACGAATTTACAATCAATTGGACGGTTATACGGTTATACTTTCTTATTTCAAATAGAATAATGAAAAAAACTCGGGGGCTTAGGAGGCCATGGCATAGGTGCCATAGTTTTGTTTGTTTTTTACAGTGTAGACTTTTGACATTGACATGCCATTTAAAATTTTTGAAATTATTAATACACAGGATACTAAAATATTAACGCATCAAATTTATTTCCTTGTGCTTCAACGAAGAATTGAACTTTGAAGTTTTACTTATCAAAATATAAGAGTGGCACTTTTTCGTCTATATTATGGTGGAGAGATGAGTCGAAGTTTACAAGAGAAGGCATAGTTAACAAGAGAAATCTGAATTTCTGGGCACAGCATACTAGAACGGCATTTTCAGAATACTTCAATTTGCCTGTTGTGCTTAGTGAGGGACAAAGTGCATTAAGAAATATACTTCAAAAATTTTACCAGTACCAGGTCTTTGCCGCTTTTAAGAGAAGTAGTGGAATATAATTTTTAAACCATTTGCAGTTGAATCTGCTACGCAATTCTATCAGATGCATTCATCTAGAGACATCCACGTGGACCTATCAAATAAAAAGGCCAAGGAAACTAGCTATTAAATAATTTGTACAGTGTAGACCTATGATACCGTCAAATCTGGAGATCGAATTTTTTAAAGGAAACATCAAATGTATGTATCGTGTCCGAAACCATTGTGACTTCAAAATATGTAAATGTTTGATATGTAAATCTATTTGAAATAAGATATTAAAAAAATAACTAACCCTGAAGTTTGAAAAGTCTCAACTCATTACAACAGTGAAAACTTCTAAGATGTCATGATATATCAGTGCCGAAGGTCTACACTGTAAAAAATAAAATTAAGCCAAGGCTTTTTTGTAAGCTCTATTTACAAGTTGGCAAGAATGGGTTTTTCTGACTACAATTAAGGATTAAATATGAAATACTTCATAAGATTGATCAGTAGCAAATATCTCAGAATTAAGTCTAAGTCGAATCAAAAAAACAATAAAAAAGGGTCGTAATTATCTGCTATGTATTTTACAGTGTTTCGTAAGGTAAAATATTTGATTTGTCATTGTATAATATTAATTGGCGAAGTAGTTTTTGCAAGTATAATATTCCAATGTGCAATTTTTAATAATGCAAATCGTGCTCAGTATTTTAATATGAATTGCTAGGTAGAAATCAGGATTGCTCAGTAGGTACGTAAATTTAAAAGAATGTAAGATTGAACAGTATTTTAATATAATTTGCTATAAAACAGACTGTCCCAGAGCTACGAAGAAGTAAGCAGATTACTCTCAATTGAAAACAGATGTCGAGATAAGGTTTTTCATAGAAGGTTTAAAGCAGAGAACACTTTGAAAATATCTGCATATATACAGTATGTCTATATACTGGGTGGCGCATCAAAGTTAGTTTTTTTTAATGGAACACCTAGTATATTACGCTATTTTCGGATTTCTTGCCAAAAAATTATTATACTTTGTATAACCTATTATGGACCTAACTTCAATTGTTTCGCTATTATTTAACCCAACAAAGGCCCCTTTTTGAAAAATCGCTGCTTCCAAACCAATGAAAGATTTGGCTTGAACTTTTGAGACAAAATTATCAAATATCTTTTATTTCATAATGATCAATTCGAATTTTAAATTGTAGCAATTTAATATACAGAGTTGCCCATAAATTGTTGCGTTCATGAACCAGCCTGTATACTAAATTATTAAAATTATTAAAGTTTGACTTGACCACTATAAAGCAGACAAAATTTCAAGCCAAAATTCTCATTTGTTTGGGAGCAACAATTTTTCAAAAAAAAGATTTTTGTCCGTTTAGATGTCAAATAATAGCATTATTATTTTTTGATATGGAATCCGAAAATAGCTAAATATATTGAGTGTTTAATTTAAAAAACATAACTTTGATGTGCCACTCTATATCTGGACATTCTGTATATATGAGCAGATACTCTCAGATTATTCTCTTAAATGTACTGCACTTTCTGTCGAAAACCGCATCTCGTGTTACCTTTTTTTAATTTTATAGTAATCTTACTTCCCCGCAGCGCTGAGACACCTGTATGTATAAATGATGGATGCCATGTAAGGGCCGGTTTTTCAATCGCTGGTTAAAGTTAAACCTGTAGTTAGACTAAAAATGCAACATTTTGATTGGTTAAATTGCAAAAATTTCCATAGAAACCTACTAACTAAAAGTAAACCAACGATTGAAAAACCGGCCCTAAGTGTATATTGTAACTAACGTGCGTTCAAAAAAAAAAACGAGGCTGCGTTGGCCATGGAAAAACTTTGTGCATCAATTTAGTGTAGCAAAATTTCGAACTGTCAGTTCGAATCTGTTAGATAGTTTTTAGGTTGGGTTCTTTGTTGACAATGGTTTCGTATACGATTATTATGTTGGGACAAATTTCAATAAATGGACGCGAAGGAGGGTAGTATTATATTTATGAGAGCGATGTACACATGTCCTGGCATTTATTATAAACAATTTACATAAAATTGGTCCGTTTTATTTTTGAAGAAAATTTTAGACTGACAGTTCTTGTCATTTGTGGTTTCTACACTGGAAAGCCGATAAATTCCATGGCCAACGCAGCCTCGCTTTTTTTTGAACGCACGTTACTTAGTAATGTAACTGTGTGTAAACTAATAATACTGTGCAATTAAATTGTTCTTTATTCTATTTGAAATAGGAAAATGTATTCAGTATAAAATAATTGAAAAGAACTATCGCTTGCTATTCACCCCGGAGTTTGAAAAGTCTTAACTCTCTAGAATACCGAAAACTTATAGCTTTGAGTGAATCATCCTGTATAGAGTGTACAAAAAAATCGAAGTCTCAGGAGACCATAGCATTTAGCTTTGGTTCAATGTTTACATTGACACTGACAAATCATGACATTTGACAAGAACTGTACATCAAAATTTGTCAACAGTCAACAGTAGACTTAACCTCGAGGTCGAACATTTGCTACACTCTAAGCATTCCCTACCCAGGGTTCCAATATTTTTGAACGCACGTTAAATAATGAACTAATTTTTGTGATTTGACTGACGGTTCTCAGAGTCGAATTAATGCCCGGTTGCACAAAAGTTAATCAGTTGTTAACGGCCAATCAATGACTTTAACAAGCGATTGACGGGCCGTTAACAAGGGATTAATGGTCCGTCAAATATTAACAATTGTCAAAGTTAAATCTCTGATTAACGGCCAATCAACGCTGTTTTGCGTTGCACAAACGATAATCTCCGATTAAACTCTTGTCAACGGCTTGTTAATTTAATGAGTGACAGTTGGGCGATTAACCTAAAATCAATTCATTCATTCGTGTTTTTTGGCCATTTATCTACGTTTTCTATTCAAAATTGGTGATAACTTTAACATGTTTTGCCAAAATAATTTAAAATATACATTAAATAATACTATCCGGTCTAGTTTCACCAAGTGATTTCGAAGATGAGCCACCACGAAGACCGATGCAAAGAATTCGGTTTAAACGCGATCGAGGACACCCATTTTGTTATATTATTTGTCCAGAAAATATGAAATTGGTAGAAATGTTGCAAATTTGTTGTTCGAGGCTTTTTACGTGGTGATGACATGAAGATAATTTGTTGAATATTACGTTGAATAAAAGTGTTGGTGGTGTTTGATGAAATCTTGACAAAGTGTACAGAAGAGAAGAATATAATGATATTTCTCTATCTCTATCAAAATTTGAAGTTCTATATTCTATTATTTGAAGCTAATTCTTGATATTCTTTTGTTCTTCATGTCCTTTGCTGTTCTTTATTTTCCTCAAAATATGCTTGCATACTATATGCCCACTTAGTTTTTGCAAATCTCCCGTGCCCGGATATCTCTCTTGAGCGGACATATATCTTAGATCCCGCAGGCATCCGCCTAAGAGAGGTTCCACTGTACTTCCATCGTTGATGTTGATAAAATGCTCACAACTGTAGATTTAAAATAAATTTGGATATGTCAAAATACGATTTCTGACATTTAAGGATTGTTTTTGCGCTGTTGCCACGTTGTACCCCTTGTTAATCTCCAATTACGGAACGGACGATTAACGGAGGCGTCAAGTGCTTTGTGCAACCCGATCATTTGATCGGGTTGCACAAAGCACTTGACGCCTCCGTTAATCGTCCGTTCCGTAATTGGAGATTAACAAGGGGTACAACGTGGCAACAGCGCTAAAACAATCCTTAAATGTCAGAAATCGTATTTTGACATAACCAAATTTATTTTAAATCTGCAGTTGTGAGCATTTTATCAACATCAACGATGGAAGTACAGTGGAACCTCTCTTAGGCGGATGCCTGCGGGACCTAAGATATATGTCCGCTCAAGAGAGATATCCGGGCACGGGAGATTTGCAAAAACTAAGTAGGCATATAGTATGCAAGCATATTTTGAGGAAAAAAAAGAACAGCAAAGGACATGAAGAACAAAAGAATATCAAGAATTAGCTTTAAATAATAGAATATAGAACTTCAAATTTTGATAGAGATATAGAAATATCTTTATATTCTTCTCTACTGTACACTTTGTCAGGATTTCATCAAACACCACCAACACTTTTATTCAACGTAATATTCAACAAATTATCTTCATGTCATCACCACGTAAAAAGCCTCGAACAACAAATTTGCAACATTTCTGCCAATTTCATATTTTCTGGACAAATAATATAACAAAATGGGTGTCCTCGATCGCGTTTAAACCGAATTCTTTGCATCGGTCTTCGTGGTGGCTCATCTTCGAAATCACTTGATGAAACTAGACCGGATAGTATTATTTAATGTATATCTTAAATTATTTTGGCAAAACATGTTAAAGTTATCACCAATTTTGAATAAAAAACGTAGATAAATGGCCAAAAAACACGAATGAGTGAATTGATTTTAGGTTAATCGCCCAACTGTCACTCATTAAATTAACAAGCCGTTGACAAGAGTTTAATCGGAGATTATCGTTTGTGCAACGCAAAACAGCGTTGATTGGCCGTTAATCAGAGATTAACTTTGACAATTGTTAATATTTGACGGCCGATTAATCCCTTGTTAACGGCCCGTCAATCGCTTGTTAAAGTCATTGATTGGCCGTTAACAACTGATTAACTTTTGTGCAACCGGGCATTAATTTTTTCAACTGTTACATTATTACGTTAGGAGATACCCAGCCAACTAGGTTTTTTTAACTAGCAATAGGGATCAAATTTTACATCATTCGAAAGCTTATTTTTTCCTAAATATCGTCATGTAATGCTGGTGTGGAAATATTTTGACAACAACCGTAAAAAAACAAAAAAACAACCAAACATGTTTTATCATTAAAGTGACAAAACCAGACGTACTTTAACACATTTAGAAGTCTAACTGAATGAAAACTGAATAAGCAAGCGCTCTAAACATTTATTTCTTAAAAATGATTAATGCAAGAAGAAAAATAACAAGCATTTTGTGTTTTTTTTTCTTTTTGTTTTTTGTGTTTTTTCTTCTACGTTCCTTTACATTTCCCGTATAGTTAAATCGCTTCAAAGCTTTACTTGCTTCAGATTTACAAATGAGTCTCGTTCAGGATGCATAGCATTAAAAAGGGCACATACTTCTGCATGAATACCTTTTTTATCGCCATAGCCGATCATCATCAGGACTTCTATTCTCTATTTTTCATTTAATTTAACTATATTTGGCAAATTCAGTGTTCTCAATGTGTCACCTGTGATACTTACTGTATGTTTTAATTTTTAAGATATTCCGCTTAATCGTTTTCAAGACATTAAGCCGGTTCCATACTTTTTGAAAACCCTGTATATATTTTTTGTTTATGTCGATCCCACTACCTAACTTGATTACCATTATTATTAATATTCAATAACTTTTTCACCACATGGAAGAGTCACCACTTCCAGATTCGGCAATTGTTTACCAACTGTACTTTACAACTTTTCCTATAGAATATTTTCTAGTCTAGATTTATTTCCGTCCTTTCTCATTCATTTGATTGATACGCTCCTTAGATTATAATAATTTCAGGTTTAAAAAACATGGGGACGTGTTCTGAAAAGCCGCTCAACAGTTCGCTGAAATTAGAAAAAGTTCTTATATTGTCAAAACTGTCACGTTACGAATTCGAAAAGCGACAATGCAACACCGAAAGCGATAAAAAACTAGAAACGGAACTGAGAAGTAGGGGAACCGACTTCGAGAAGCTCATATATTGTCACGAACTGCACAAAAGATTCGAATCGAACGTCGTGAACACTTTCCGGCAGTTGGGCATCGAAGTGGAAGTTGTAAATAGGTAAAGCGTGAAATTTGTAGCAATTTATGGAATTTTCACGTGAATTTGTCAGGTTTGATTACACCCAGGAGAAGATAAATTGGGCCGACGTGATCTTTCCGACTGGAGGTGACGGCACCTTTTTACTGGCCTCCAGCAAAATAAGGGACAGTGTTAAACCCGTCATTGGCTTCAATTCGGACCCCAATCGATCTGAAGGACATTTATGTCTGCCCAAAAAATATTCAGCCAATATTCGGAAAGCTATCGAGAAGCTTCAAAAGGTAACCATCTCAAATGAACACAAAGCGTTGCTTAAATTATTTTTGAAGGGCGATTTTGAATGGTTGCTACGGAGTAGAATTAGGATTAAGCTAATGAGTCAGAAGGGCGAAATTGTGCCGAAGAGTCTGCATGGAATGGGGAGCAATTTAGACGATTTTGGGTGTTCTTTCCATACTCCAAACGATAACGTCCTTCCGGTACTGGCCTTAAATGAGGTAATCTAAATTTTTCTTTAATGTCATTGCGTTAAGGTTCCCGACATCATTAATTTTAATGTGATATGCTGTCTTTGCAGGTATTTGTGGGAGAGATGATATCGTCCAGAGTCTCCCACTTGCAAATGAGACTGAACGGTTGTGCAGAGCAAACGGATGTTAAATGTTCTGGAGTTTGCGTTTGCACAGGAACAGGTTCGACTTCCTGGCATTTAAGCATAAACCGTCTTCCTGTTCAAAGTGTAGCCGAGTTGCTAAAATTAGTCGACTACAACTCTCACAAGGACCAGTACGAGGTGGCAAGTAAAGTGGCAGATACATACAATAAAAACTTGATTTTTAAACCTGGTAATTTGCCCGTTTGAATTTTCAATGTTCCATCAGTATGACTTATTTTCAGACGACGCTCGCATGAGTTACACTATCAGAGATTTAATATCAGCTGGAGTTTGGCCCAATCCCAAAGGCATCAAGTCCAGAGATTTTATTTCCAAGCTGGAGATCAAGTCGATTTGTTTTGAGGCCAGTTTAGTGGTTGATGGGGGAGTTTCGTTTGATTTCAACGACGGCACAATTGCCTTTCTTGAAATCAGGCCAGAAGATGCTTTAAGGACTGTAGTTATGGACTGAATTAGGTTTCTAGAGCTAGGATGCAAACATTGTTATTTAGGTTTCATTCTCCAATGTTATATGGCTAATTTACAAAAATACATATATTTTTATTGCAATAACATTTCTAGCAAAAAGCAAAGTATATTATTTTGTTTACTTATCTTGAAACATTCACCTTGTGTCGACTTGGGAACTTGCACACCCAATCCGCAACTGCTTGGAACTGTTCCTGAAATGGACAGTTATAATATCCAGATCGTGTAACTTCCAGATATTTCCTTAGTAGAAGAATACAGTTACTGTTTCATGAAGTGGGCAAAAACGTGAAAAAACTGCAATCACAAAATCTGCTTTCATGTTTCATGTCCAGCATCCTTACGGCTGCTGTATCTTAACATTTCTTGTTCCTTTTTCTTTATTCTGCTTCTAACAATATTAGGTACCTACCTACCAACATGTCTCAGCCATCTTAGCCTCTTTGCTTTGATATGTTGCACTATACTACTGTGCATGTGTACTTTTATTTCCTGATGTCTCCATATACCATCTTCGGTTTTTGTCCCCTTAAACATTTTCCTCTGCATCTTCATCTTCAATATCCCCCGTTTTCTTTAGTTCTTTGCTGTTAAGGCCCAATTTCAGACGGACATATTACCGCCGGCCTTACTACTATCCTATTTTCGAAGTGGTGCGTTTTAGTGCGACATTTTTGTTGCATTTTATCTACCGAACTAAGAATATTTCGCAAAATTATTATGAAGATAATTTGCATAGAATGAGTTCTATTACCGGTTAAATTTTTTGTATTCATCTCCATAACACCTGTATGTTATTATTTGCGCTCTTCTAGAAATTTCTTTTGACTTTAACATTTTGCCAATTGCCTTGCTTACTATACTCATTCTTTGATCTATTTGTTGCTATTCTTCTCTATTGCAAGTGCTGTTACTCCTAAACTCCTAACAATTCAATGTGCTTAACCCTCTCAAAATTGAATTTTTTTTCTGTCTTGAGTGAACCATATGGTTCTTTCTTTATTATTTCTTGCCAAATTTAGAATGCAGTTTTTTGTTACTAATCAAAAATAATAGCACGATTGAATTTTATTACAATTTATTCCTGACTTTCTGTAGACTCCCCAGCAACGTACTGTAGAGTTGATCCGCTATTTTTGGGACATCTGTTTACTCTTACAACTTTTTCTATTACCTAAATGGTTTTTGTTTCCTTTTTTGATTTTGTTACCAATGCTACATCATCTGCATAGGCAATTACTCCTTGTTTTCGGTGGTATAATATTATTCCTCGTGTTTGGATTTCGCTATCTCTTAAAACTGCTTCAAGCAGTATATTAAGTAACACCGTCGGTAGTGGGTTCCCTACTTTCGGTTAGTCCTTCTATTTGCTGCTATTTCGTTGTGTCTCTCAGTGTACTTTCTGTCAGACTGATTAATTTCTTCGAAATCCTCAAGTTTTATTATTGCTTGATATAGTCTGGTTGTCTCTATTGACTTATAAGTTTTCCTAAAATCCTAATACAAGATATGATGACTTCAATATTTTGTTCGTATCTTTGTTTATCATTAGTGTAAAAATCTGGTCGGTATAGGTGATCTGTCATTTCTAAAGCCTCTTTGGTACTCGCCCATTAAAGTATCATGATAGAGGCTTAGTCTGTTTCTGATAACTCTTGTCATTACTATGTAGGTTGATAACGTTAAGAGTAATATCCCTATATAATTTTTACAGTTTTTTGGGATTATTTTTTAGTTTTCCTCCTATGTATTCTAATATTTCTGCCGGAATACCATTCTTTCCCCTCTCTATATTTTATTTTTCTGAGTTCTTCTCTTAGTTCTCTGGTTTTGTTGGTTCCTGTCCTTGTTCATATCATCTCCAAATCCTCCTGTTCTTCATGTCTTTGATATATAAGTCCTAGTCAAAGTATTCCACCTACCTCTTTAGTTCTCTTCGACTTCTCCTAGGAGAGTCTTTTTAATTTCTCAGGTATGCCGTTATTTTTTGTTGAGCCACTCTAGATTTCTTTGCACCTTGGTAAAAGTTTTATTCCGATTTTTTTATTTTTTTGTTTTCTGCTACTGTTTCAAGCTTCTTATTTGAATTGCAATAATTTATCCGTCTACATACTGTTTAGCTCTCTTCCTTGTTATCTCGTATCTTTTTTTTCTGTTTGTCTGCCTTCTTAGGAATATTAATTTTACTTGGTTCCGTTCTCATGTATTTGCAAGCATTCTTTCATAATTCCGTCTGAATGCTCCCTTTTCTTTTGAATCTGATCTTCCGCGGGTATTATTTTGAGTTTCATGTATATTTCTTTATCTTGTTTTTTCAATGAACTTGTTTCACTTCTTTCGTTTTGAGGTTCCTTAAGTTGTAGTTTCTCTCTATTTAAGCACCATTATAATATATATTTAATATACAGTGAAACTATTGTCAATTGGCACTTCTGTCGCTAGTCTTACTTTTTGTAAATCATAATGGTTTGATAACTGTTGTTTTTACTTGTTTCTCAGCTTCTATGCCATCTATCTTGTTTAACAAATGTTACAATTCCATCCATTCATTTGAAAATAATCTTGTTGAAGGAAGGTTGAAGGACTGATTAGAAACTCCACACATGTAAAAGTCTGATGATAGACACAAAATTTATTGAAATATACATATGAAAATTGAGTCTAAAGGAAAAAGTAAGACAAAGCAATAAATGCTTGTTTCACAAACTTAATTGGACCTATATTATAAAAAATACATCGTGCCAAGACGAAACTTTGGTAACCAATCAAAACGCCCAAATTACTCATTTATATCACAGAAAATTTTGATTATGTCAATTACCTGTTTGTGTTTGCTGTTGCGATCGTTGTGTGCTTGATTAGTAAATGAGTAATTCGGGTAGACTTAAGAATCTCTGGCAAAATGGACGTCAAGCAATGAGGAATTCTTGTACGCTAAAGACTAGGACTAGCTTAGGTTGTTTGTACACGTGAAAAAATAATACTACAACGAAAGTTATCGCAGGACTTTATAACTAACTACATTGATATAATTTTTGTTTTATACACATTTCTCGCACATCCTGCAGACAACCCTAAATATGCAAGCTGACCAAAAAGCTCCAATAAACTATTTTGAAAAATGTCAACACAAATTTATTTTTTATGTTTTGTTCTTATACAGGTAGTTTCCTGGAGAACAGAAAACAAACAACTTAGGTCTCGTATGTACATTTTCAAAGACGATTTTTGGCCAACTCAGTAATACTAAGAATCGGACGTTTAAAGCCATTAGTGTAACTTACAAGGCATAGAAGGAATAGTTCCTATACTACAGATTTGTTTATATTACAGTTAAAGCTTTACAGCAACTTGAAACGTTCCCACATTTTTTTGCAGTGGCAGTTCTATATTTCATTTGATATAAAATTACACTACTTAAAATTCTAAGAAACGAAATGCACGATGAGAATTCAATTCTTTTAACATCTATCGAAATCAATGAAGAACAGTACCTACCTAAGACGACGTCACTTTCAATTAATTTACATTACTCCTAACAGCGATGATTCAACAATAAATTAACGTAATGATATTATTATTTAATGAATCTTAAATACATCGTAAACATTGTTTATACATAAACGCTTCAAGCGTATAATAATAATAATAATAATGTGTACACTGTAAATATGTGTTGTATACGCTAAGGATTATATAATACAATGAAATATTTAGAATCCTTTATTTAGAGAAACTTTAAGTCACTTGAGTTGTTTGATAAAGGTTAAAACGAAATATATTTTAGCCGAAGTGTCTCTAAATAAGGAGATCGTGGTTCTGTCGTATCCTACAGGTTTTAACTTCTAGTTTTCAATAATGCATAGGTACTTCTTTGGCGGGATTCTGTTAAGCATATGGTCCCTATCATGTTTCTAGATATTTTCACCTCAGCTAAATCGAGTATTTATTAAAAATTTATTGTATAGCAGCTAGCATTACCCGATTGTAATGCTCGAAACATGTAACATCGATCTTTTGACATTTAAACATATAGTTATGTGAACGTTTCGTGGAAAATACCGATAACTAAATAATACTGACAAGACGAGATTAAACTAAATATTATTGTCATCGTAAACCGAGAGAAATGAGAAGACTAGATGTCGAGGATTTGAATATATCACTTCAGAGGTCTACCTTTTAAAAAATCGGAAGAAGCCTTTGCCTTTTTCCGGCGGCGGCGCCATCAGCATCGGCACCTGGTTCTTGTGGGTGATACGTATCTGAAACGCACCAAATTTTCTTCAGAATCGAAAAGCTATTTACCATTTTTGAGATTTTTTTCGAAAATCGTCAATATCAGTACTCCAAAGTTTAGGGGCTGCTGGAATAATACAATACGTCAAGTGCAAGTCAGCGCTGACACTGCAGTATATTTTTTGTTGCTAAGCATGTCTAAATTTTATTATCAACTTCCATTAGTCCGTAAACTTAGGGTTATACCAACCATCTTATTTTAAATTGAATGATATGTTTTTTCTTACATTTTTGGATTTTAGACGTTATTCTGAGATAATTATTTTAAATCGATCATATGTTCTCTTTTTATCTTAGTTTATCTGTTTTTGAGATTTTTAAATGTGTGTGCCAAATTCTCTAGATTGGTATCTAAACCAATAATTCGATCATCGGTCCCTAATTAAATCTGAAACCGCTATCCTTGGCAGCTATCGTACAATCATTGTGGTTTCTAGAAATATCACAAATGGCAAAACATTATATCCACAGGGACTGTTCAAAAAGTCATCTTCAATTTACAAATGTTCAAACGCTTTTTTTTTGCAACAACTATAATATTATTGGAACATCAGATGCGCATTTTTATTCTCTTTTGATTTTATTTAGGTGTTATGGTACCTCCTCTTTATAGTTTTTGAATTAATTGATAATTTATTATATTTATATATATTAAAAAACAGTTTGAAAGTTTGAAAAAGCTGAACTTACTATAAGACTGAAAACTTTTAATGTGCCAGATGCGTGAATGTACAGTACAGTATCTGAAGAAAAAAGTACTTCTAAAATTAGCGGAAGCAAGTGCTACATATGTGATACACAGTAGGACATATTTTAGAGTCTATTCTGAATGCCGATATTAAAATTGTAGTTATAAGGTTGTATCGACGTTTTGTTTGGAAGTTACTAGGTTTTGAAACTGACCAATCCCAGAAGCTAACTGCAGTTTGCTTTCAGTTAGTTAAAATATATAGGCGACTGTAGTAATCTGACACTTCATGACAGATTCATCAAAATAACAAAGGCATTGGAACACATCAGACGTATCAGACCTCTCAACTCCGTTCAGAAAGTTTCAGCACTACTAAATCCCACTGATAATTATATTTTATTTATTCACCGTGAGAACAATTATCATTAATGGTAAATGATGTGCCAATACGTTACAAAACTTCCAAACAAAACGTCGATAAAACTTTATAAGACCAATTTTGATATCGGCATTGAAAATAAATTCCATACTTCGCCGCTGTTACTCCAGTTCTTGGACATGCTGTATATACAGGCTATTCGTGTTACAAACTTTGCTAGTGGATTTTATCCTCTAAAAGGATCTCTCTCTTCTCTTCTCACTCGTTTTTGATTTTTCAAGACTTTACGACTTTTATTTCAAAAAACGCCAATAACTTGGAAATTACTAATCCCAGAACTAATCTGAGGGCATCGTTTGATTCTGCGATATTTTTCCTACAAACAACAGGTTTCAGTCAGGAGCAATCACCAAAATGTAAAAAAATTACGCAATAGCGAACATGTCATTATGGATTATTTCGTGTGGGGAAATATGAAAGAAGAGGTTTACTGCACAGAGACACCTGACGAAGAGACTTTGAGGCTTCGGATAATCGCTGCTGCGGAAAAACTTTGCGAATGCTCAAGGTAATTTACAGATAATAGGGAGGTTATGCATTGCTGAAAGTGGGAGGCACTTTGAGCACAAGATTACCTACATAACAAAAATGGATCGATTTACAAATTGTGTTAAATAAAAAATGTATGAGAAAAGAGCAAGTGTCGTAATTTTTCCTGGCAATTTTTCTTCCTCTTTACTCCCTATCACACGTTTTTCACATTTCCTGAATAATTTGTGGACATTGTAAAGAAGTGACAAAAAATTATTATACGATTAGAAAGTTTACTTTGGAACTTGTACGTCGAATGCACCATCCAAAATGTTCACGATTGCATACATTTTTTTACATTTTGGATATACAGCTCCTGACTCGACTAGTTTTATGGATCTAGCAAAGTAGCATTTAGAAGAGTTAAAAAGTCGTAGAATCATAAAAACGGTTCAGTATCTGCAGATTAGATCTACAGCAAAGAGCTTAGTCACAACCTGTATTCACAAAAACAGGCAAAATGGTTTAGAGCACGACGAAATAACAGATGTTCTCGTCTTTCGTCGTTTTTTTGAATATAGAGAACGTATAAAAAACCCGATTTGAGGCCATGGAATCTAATTTGTCTTTTATTTTTTATACTGTAGACCGTATATGTTGACTATTATAATATTGGACTGAATATGCAAACCCTGCCCAAACCTGTCTTGTCTTGTCTATAGTCCAAAACTACTTCTAAAGATGGTACTTTTTGCAACGATTGTCCAACTCAAGGCCATAATTTCTTTAGACTCTAACAAATATCAAAGTGATTCCATGGCCTTCTTAGTATTGTTTTTTTTTCGAGCCGCACGTTAACATAACACTATTTTGCAAATCCGTTGTAGTGTATTATAGTGTATTTTTAGGTTCAACGATAATTCACGAGCGTTTTTTTCAAATTAATATTCAAATGGAATTTTGAGCACAGCTCATATCCCCAGGCCAGTCTCTAGTTAATTAACGCGGATTTTGTGCACAAGTCAATCCAATCGTTCCTGCTGCTCTATCACCATACAAAGCACAAATCTCGCAGCTTCAGCGGCCACAGTACCTCGATTAAGCGCCCACAGTGAATGGTGTCAAAAATGCTAAATTTTTTACACCTGACGCTTCATTTCGATTACTTGAAAATCAGCAAAAATTAAGACAAATGAAAAACCAAACACACTTGTAGAACAAAAATTCATCTTTTAAATAATATCTAATAAAACGCCAAATCATTTAATTTTTGTGCGTAGTTTGAGAATTGAACAAACGCTCATGAATTATTGTTCAATCTACTAGTAAGCTCAAACGATTTTAATTGAAGTACCCTTAACAATCGCGTAACCTTATTTTTTGGTTTACATTTCTGTGTCATGTCTCCAAACATATTGTTTCGGGGGAATCAGCCACATTAAGCTACAGCAAACAAAAATTTGCGGTCGGATTGCACGAGAATACAACGAAAAATGTCCTGAGACTGTACGTTCAAACATTGCAAATTGTCTGAGTGATTTTACTTACAGTAGTTGGAGGCTGCATCCACGGCTCTCCGTCTATTTGCATGGGAAACGTTTTCCGCGTTTTAATCACAACAGAAGAACACTGCGCCAATCTGCGTCCACTTGCCCTCAATCCCGTCCTCACCTGACCCATATGAAGGCAATTTTCCAGCCCGATGACCTCGATCAATCCATCACCGATATCTAAAAATAATAGTTTTCGACGTCATAGAATCCATTTCCGCTAATATACCTTGAACGGCCACGCTCAAGTCAACCGAATTAAAGCTGGACGTGCTCATTTCTTTTTGTCGCTTCTTCTTCTTGCTTTTTCGTCGCGAACCGGACAGATGTTCACCCCAGAGATTCGAGCCGCCGTGGGTGTAAGGGATGTTCAATAAGGCTATGCCCTGAAGAGGAACGCCGTTAGCCAGGTCCAAAGACACGTCATCGCACTGAAACCAAAAAAACACTTTTGGATCAATTTCCCAAAAACGAATTGAGCCAAATTATAACTGAAAACAGGTAACGTTTTTTGCAAAATAGGTGGATGCGCCGGGCCAGAAAATATACATATCGATCGCCTCCAATTTAACAGTTTTGAAAATACTGTTTAATTTTGATGTGATTACAACTTATTGATTACAATTTATTTTGATGCTGTATGTTTGTAAAATTGTAAGTTTACAGCTATACTGGGTATACGAGGTATTGAATGAAAAAAAGTGCAGTGCTAATTTCGGACGACCTATTGATTTGAGGTCATCGATATCCATATTTACTTGAAAATATGTATTACTAAAATTACATTACAAATTTATACTATTCATATTATAGTAGGTATATTAAAGTACCATAAGACATATTTCATTCCACTAGCGTAAGATTAGAACACGACCGGCGAAGGACAGGTGTCATAATAGCCTTATGAACGAGTTTTTTTATACAATTTTTTCTACTTCGCATCTTTTATGCAATTTTATAATTTGGGGAATTTTGCATGGGTTGGTTGCCAATGATCAAAATTGAAATTTCGATTTTCAAATGCAATTAGGCCGCACAACAGTTGGCGGTGAAAATAATTTTCAGCAAAACATTGTGACAAGCAAACTACATGAGATTAATTTAACACATCCAACGTAACGATTAATATTTATTGTTGGGTTTTCCACATTTCAAAATTGCAACCAAATTAACTGTGACGACATCTCCCTTCCCTGAACAAGTTGGGTGGGGTAAGAAACCACCCCACCGCCCTCAGCACTGATAAAAGGGCGGAACATTCAGTTTTAACAGAGATAACAAACAATATTTTTGCAAGCAACAAGCAAATCGGTAGCACGTATACTCTGTCCATTATTACTTATATTAAACACATTTAAACAAATTGTGTAGTGTTTCTTTATTTTCCAAAAAAATCAATTTCGCGAAACAGATATCGTGGTCAAAAGGCTGACCACGCAACATTTATAATAATAGTATAATTTGACACAAATTATTGGAGAACCTGTATAGTAAAAATTATATTTGGCATATCGGGCCTAAAAAGAAATCCTTTCCTCATATGACTACCAATTCTTCTAGCTCCTAAAGCGGCCTCTCAGTAAATTTTTAAGTGAACCTCTGCAAATGACAAAAAATGTGAAAAAAAAATTGTAATTTCATAACGGTGGTCTAAAATGTAAAATACTTTAATTTACCATAAATCCATGTCAAATAATAGTGAAATAAAATATATATAGATAGTTAGATTCGAAAAAACAAAGTAGTGTTGCATTGGTGAGTTTTGGAACAGTTACGTTCCAATGTTAAAATATGTGTTGGTTGTGCAGCCTGGCAAACGGTGTATAAATTGTTTTAAACATTCTTTGTATCTTTCATGGTTCAGGAGTTATGGACCGATCCCGCACTAATGACTCATCCTGTATAAGTAATTCATATCGCACAAAATAAAACATGCACACACATTTTATTGCTCTTGTAAATTTCAGTTTTTGAGCGAAAATGATAACATAATTGAACAATATCATTGGTAACGGGCGTACATAAAAAGGATTCAGAGTAGGCCATGGCACTTTGAAAATGATTAGAGAGTAGCAAAGTTTTGACATTGACAAATTCTGGAGCAAGTTCGCTGTCGGGTACGATGCATTTAGTGACATTTTGTCAAATTCCATCACCAGGCTTTGGATTTGACGTCGCTTGGGCATCTTTTTTATGACAAATATCCACAATGTAAAAAATAAAATGAAAGCTAGATTCCATGGCCTACTGAGAATTCCTCTTTTAGGGAGCATTTAGGTATCAAAGAAACTCCTCCGTTAAAATAACTTTTGTGGTAACTGCTTGTTTGCACGTTTGACTAAAACTTTAAAACCGAAGTTTGCAGCTTTTTACAAAACTAGCCCCGGGGAATTCCAACAAAACAATTAGCCCACTTTTGCCCGTCAACGGTTTTTGCAGATCAGAAATAGCGCGAACGTTAATTACTGTAAAGGCTACACTTTAGCGGCAACAAATTGCGAGTCTCTAATTGACTTTGCTGCAAACTTATTCAATTACGTCTTTGAAAATATCTTATCAACTTGTGCTAAACGAAATAGTTCCACAGAAGGCGATAAGCTGCAAGTTAGTCACATTAAATCGAACCGAAACCCAATCTTCTTGTCTCCGTAAAACTGACACAAAATCCGTTTATTGAACGAAGTGAAAGCGATTTTTGTAGAAATATCAGAACACAAATACGCGGACAAAATCAGTTGTGTGAAGTGGAGCAAACATTTGCTTGGCTCTTCATATCGTTTCAACTACCACCAGTAAAAGTTTTGGAGTTGTGTGTAATTTCAGGGTTCAACGGTTTCGTATTTGAAAATTACAACCGCGAACTCGACAAAATATCAGATTTGAATAGGTTCGTAAGGCGTCTCTCTGCAGTAGGAGGCATCATCCTGGAAAAGTTTTAATTAGATGTGGTCGGCGGCGGCGTCTGTTTCAGCTCAGATTCTTTTGCTTCAAAGTCAGATTTCGGTTTAAATGATTTATGCGCGTCTTCCGGGATTTGCATAAGTTGAATTATGCAGGAACTTGCTCTTACTCCAAATTAACCGGTGAATTGAATTAAAGAACAAGAAGCTCGAATTAACTTTATTTTAAAACTAGCGGACCCGACAGACGTTGTCCTGCTCAATCGTTGGCTTGCCTGCTATATACTAAATAACACTATCATTGCGTTTTAAAATTCAATCTTTTCGTTTCGTCATTTTTCCGATTTGCTGTTGCCTAAGGCAAAATCAATAAATGAGTGAAATTTCTTGTTATCCAACGATATTTGTTGCTTGTCATTTGCACATATCCTGGATCGTAAATCTGTAACCCGTGCGACGCCGATTATATTTACTAGTATGTATTTAATATTGTTGAAGCCTAATTAATGAGAAGTGTTTGTGGCTGAGAAAGTCAATTATTCATTAACTTTTTTTTTATTTTGTAATTTTTTTATATCAATTGTTATTTATCTATGCAAAAAATCTTGGCATTGGCAAAAATTTAAAAAAATTACAAACGGTTTACAAATCGTGCTTGAAAGATCTAATGACTAATGACTGGATACTACGAATATAGGTAGAATATTTTTCAAAAATATTTTTTTAAATTACGATGGTCTGGCTCTTTGAATTTAAAAAAGTAATTTTTGTTTTTCATTTTAATCAAACAACGAACGCGAACAGAGTTCGAACATTTTTCAGAATTCTTCAAACATTCTTCACCATATTGTAATATTGGAAAGGTCGGTCTATTGTCGATAGCTGGCGTTGAAGAGAACTGCCATTTAATGACAGTCAAAATTTCAAAACAGTAAAACACATTCCGAACTTTGCCCCTGTTTTACCTCCCCTAGGCCCACAGATTACTTCAGATGGCCGACTCAATGCAAATATTTTGGCGGAATGACTTTTAAGGGTAACCGTTTTAAGATGGCGCATTGATTGAATTTGAGGGCAAATTTAAATAATGTCTCCTCTCTCTATAGGTAGTAAAAATGCATAAAAACAAACAATTTTATAAAAATCAATTTATTATATTACATAATTTAAATTAAACAAAATTATAACCAAAATGTTAACAATAACATTTTTCAGATATGTATAATAACTTGTTGCAAACCTTCCACTTTTACTTTTGCAATTTTTGAGATTTAGAGCTTCTTACCACACAATCGCTCTGCAATTATATAATTAGATTTCCTGGATTTGTTTTATTAATAACATCCTTACCTTTTTTCACTTTTTGGAAAACACTACAAATAATGCAAAGAAGACCCATCTATCGCTTAAAATTATTCACAAATTTAAAATTCAAGCAACTCTTACTTGCATTACTTGCATTTACTTGCTTGATTATAATTGCAAAAAACGCTGTTTTTAAAATATCAGTCAGAAAAAAGCAACAAGCGTAGAAACAGCCACACTTTTTAAAAAACGCGAAATCGTACATTGTTCAATTTAAAATAGAAAAAATACTGGGCCTGTTGTTTGATATTAAATAAAAGTTTTTGTAACGGCACCTACCGGTCGTACAAAGTATAGTAAAGTATACAACTACAGCGCCTCTATATTTGGTTACCCTATCTGTGACAAAGATGGCATGCGCCTAGTTTCAAAATGTAGAAATGAGATAGTTCCGGACAAAATCAGCGATTGAAAATTCCTCTCTTTGAAGGTTTGGAACATATTTGTTGTCAATTGTTGCTATTTTACGTTAAATAGAACTTTCATAAAGTGACATTTAATGACAGTCAAAATTTCAAAACACCAAAACACGTCCCCTACGCATAGTTACTGCATTGTTTAAGTATATACTTAAACAATGGTTACTGTGTCCAATTGTGCATATAAACCATCCAGGGACCCACTCAAACACACAAAAAATTGCAAAAATTGGTCTAGCCGTTTTCGTGTTTTACTCTGAGCAACACATTTAGCAATTTATTATTATACAGATCAGTCATAAGTGCGTGATCGGTCCATAACTCCTGAACCTTGGACCTGAACCATGTAAGATACAAAAAATTTAAATACACCGTTTGCCAGACTGTACAACCTAAAAATATTTTAATGTATACAGGTGTTTCAAAACTCACGAATCCTATACCATTTTGTTTTTTCAAATAAAACTACCTACATTTTTTTTCAGGCTTAGAACCCTTTTTCTGATAACTTTATGGTGATATAAGGTTTTTAGATTTTGGACCACCGTTATCAAATTACAAGTTTTTTTTCACATTTTTATGTCATTTGCAGAGGTTCACTTAAAAATTTACTGAAGGATCACAGCTAAAAATATCAAATATCTCGTAAATTATTAATTTTAGCTATAGAACAAGCTTAATAAAAAACGTAGCCAGACTCTAGACGCATTCGACGGTATACAAAAATATAGGGGGTGCCATTTAAAAAACTGAAGTTAAGCTTATTTAAAAATAGTAGAATTTGATAGGAACTATTGCAGAACCTGTATAGTAAAAATATTATTTTGCATATCGGGCGTAAAGAGCAATCCTTTCTTCATATTTCTACTAACTTTCAGCCTTCGTACGTGCTAAAACAGCCTCTCACTCTGAACCTCTGCAAGTGAAAAAAAAATGTGAAGAAAAAAGTAATTTGATAACGATGACCAAAAATGAAAAAGCATTATATCACCATAAAGCTATGTCAACAAGAATTCTAATAGTGAAATCAAATATAAGTGGTTCTATTTGGACAAACAAAGTTGTGTAGCTTTCGTAAGTTTTGGAACACCTGTAGGTAATAGATAGATGAATTTTATAAATTGCACTTTTTGCGTTTTTACAATTTTCATGTAAAAAAAAACGGATGACTTACGGTAATCTCGATGTCCTCGTGCAGGTTCTTGCAGGACGCTGCAAATTGTTCGGAAGTGGCGTACTCAAAATACCACAACTTGTTTTTCATCCTGCTGTTGAACTTTTCCGGATTTTTCTCTCGTTCCATGTGAAATTTTACACAAATTGCTGCGTCCTACTCCAACACACCAAATTAGTGACACTTCTGGGGGCGCCCGGCTCTACTTACAACTCCCACCGAGAAGTAATTGTTGATGATGTTGTAAGGGATCCTCGTGTCTGTGATCTTCTGATCAGGATCTGGTAAAGCGGTGTCGGACAACTCGATTAACCACCTGTCTAACATAACCGGAGTGGCTCTGGCAATCTTGTGCAGGATTTTGTGTATCGATTCCCCTTCGTATCCGCCGCCCCATCGCAGGCATCTTGCTAGATCGTTGCCGGTGCCCAAGGGAATAACCCCGACTGCAGGCTGACATTCCAACTCCACTTTATCTACAAATAAAATTGATAAGACCGGAACGAGGCGAGAAATTGGCGACGACTGAAAAATTGTGTGTTCTAACAACTCACCCATCGTTTCCAGTACCCAACCGACGGTGCCGTCGCCCCCACAGCAGATAACCTTAAAGTTGGGGACGTCTTTGAACATGCTTAGCCCCTGCATGGGTCCGCCCGTGGCTAAATTGTGCACTTGTCGCGGATTGAGGATGTACTGAAACTTCCTGAGTATCCTCGAGCCTTGTCGACCTCCGGACTTGGGGTTGATAAAAACCAGCAGCGGAACGGAGTTAGGGGACGTGGTGATTTGAAAGGACATCGCAGGCTGCTTGTTGGTGGTGTTAACAAAATTGCCCTACAAGTACAAATAAATGTTTCGAAGGCTATAAACTGACACCTACGTTATCCTGTCCGTATTTGGATCCCCTCTTTTGGAGGGACCGCTGTCTGTCCAGGACGATGGGACAAATGGCAGTGGGTGGTAAAATGTGTACGGTGTGCTCACCGAGTCCGCATTCGGCCTTCACTTGGGACACGCACTTGTTGTGAAGCTTCAATGAAACGAGCGTTAAGACTGCCATATGGTCGATTTGGACGTAATGTAAAATGAGCAGAATTTCAAACAAGTGTTATTTTGATACCGACAGAATTAAAAAACCGCTCGAGATTGCAATAGTAGCAGAAATTAATTTTCTAGCCCGTTACCGAAGGCGATTTCTGAAAATCTTTCTTATTTCTTTAAAAAACAACAAAATGCCCTAATTTTCTAACAAGTTTTATACCCAACCGGTTGATAAATTTTGCACCAATATGTTTCAAATTGCCAATTCTAGCCCGATACCAAAGCCGACTTTGTACATTTTGTTATTTTGTTTAGTTATTGCTAAAAAACGAAGTGAAAACTAGTCAATACTTCTTACACCAAATTCAGCTAGCTCCAAAATTCGTAATGATTTATGACAGCAGGTAGATCCTTCACAGCAGGATTTAATGCACATCATAAATGTACAAATTGGGTTTGTGGTCCTAGTAATACAACCAGGGAGACAGCTTTTGACAGCTTAATAACGTCCAATAAAAGCAATAAAAGGATGTACCCGCACTTCAGGGGCAGGTACCTTGCAATACCTGACAATCTAGTTTTCAATCTCTGTTACTAACAGATTTTATTAAAAATCCTCGGAACAGACCGTTTAGTATTTTTGTGCTATTTTGATGACTCAACTCCATGATATCAACGTAGCTTTTTGTCAAAAAAATGTTAAACTGTTTCAATAAAAACAATGTATTTTGTAAAAATCCCTACTTAAATTATAGAGGTTGCCAATAAAATTGAAAAACAGAAGAGCGCGCGAATACGTCACTCTGATGAGGAATTTAAATTATTTATGCAAATGTACATACATCCGTCTGACACGATCCTAATTTTAGTCCTGAATTTAGGACTGAAACTTGGTATTTTGTACTAACTTGTAAACTAAATCTGCGCGCACAGTTTCAGTACATATTAAATCAGGACTAAAATTAGGATGATGTCACAGATGGCTCTTAGGCTCAATTTTTCGGAAATGCTTTAATGTGTTGTTAATGCTAAAATGTCCCATGTTTTAATTATGTTACAAACTTTTGTACTGTTTATTTTAATTTTTGACAGTTTTAAAACTGCCTAAATTTAGCTTTTCAACGATATGCAACATTCGATATTTCTTTCGAGTTAGTTTGTATTTTTCATGAACACCCATTTTGGAAATGGAAACACACGAAAACGCAAAAGCACAAAAACGTATAACCACAAATGGTAATTATAATCGCACTGTTCACTTGTTGCTGTTTAAAGAAACAATGAAATTTTGTTGTCCAGTGCCACTTTTATATTTATCTAGGGGATAAAATGTAACATTTCTTCATTTGAGCAATACAGACGTTAGGATTGTCAATGTCAAAGAAACTAATTATTATTGTACTTGATAACTCAATAATATATAACAATTGCAATAATTACAAATTACTTCAAAAGTAGATAACGCGTTATCAAAAATCCCGGAACAGTTAAAATCACCGTGTTATTTGCAATAAGTAGGTAGGTTGGTATACAGGCTGTTTTTTTTAAGGCGGCCATTAGAAAATTTTTAACTTCCTATAGTGCTATAAATTTGAAACTTGGAATACAGTCAAAATTGACCATTCCGAATCGAAATAAATTATTTTCAATATGGCGGCACTTCCGCTTATACCGG